>CM033124.1:12645367-13845367 GCA_019321725.1 Paulownia fortunei
AATATCGTTAATTCTTAAGTACTTCCCCATCGAGTTTAGGTATTGGACGGTCTTTTCTAAAAACAACCCATGTGTGAATTCTAATATGTATTAATATTGCAGCTCATCTCAAATTAAAATATTGATGTTTATTCAATCCGAATTCAAGTATACTATTTTTTCTTAAATTAATATACTTTAAATAAGATGTTATGAAGCATAATATATAAGATAAAATTCAAATCTTTTATTTGAAATATTAAATTAAAATAAAAAAATTAAATTGATCTTCATATATAAATATTAATTTTTCGTAGTATCCACGGATCATGCTTCAAATTGTACCCCTAAAGAGCAGTTTTTTATTTTTATTTTTAAAATCAAGATGAATCAATATGGTTGTTCTGGAATGAAATTAGATATTAACCAATTTTTTGGAATACTTTTTATTTTTTTGACCAAGTTTTTGTTTATATCCTTTTTTTCTGGATTTAGGGTTTGTTAAACGTCATCTTATTATAGTTATAGTATTATGAATTAAAATAAACGAAATGTTATTATAATGGATGAAATGGAAGTGGGTGACAAGTTATCTATAAAATTCAATAACTACATAAATATTTTAAATTATGAGGAATTAAATTTCATTAAATGGGACCAATCCAACTATTATCCAAATTAGATTTTTTTTTTCTCTTCTCATTTCTGCCCCTGGTCATATGTCGCCATTAACGGGCCACTGCTTTGTATCTTTATTGAGCTAGATCCTTGTCGGACCGTTTGACTTAGTTATCGGCTCAGATGATTTGAGTAAATCAAAACCAAGCCCAGCCCATTGGAAAGCTTTTACAAAGAGATGGAGGGAGGAGCAACATTCTGGTCCAAGCCCAATTCATATCCAAGTTTTCTTTCATATATTAGAAATCAATATAAAGTAAAACAATTTGAAGATGTTAGAATAAATAATAAAATCATTATTATTACCATGAATATGAATTATAAATGCAAATGGCTGCAATATTCAAGTTTAACTAAACGCATTAGTTAAAAATTAATTGTACTTTACAAAAGCTAATGACCATAAAATACAAAAGACTTGTTAAACAACATCAAATTAATTGTTAAACTATGCTTAAGGAGTTTTAGGACAATAACTTATACTTTTCATTACAAATTATAGTAAGTTCAAAATTAAAAATATTTAACTAACTTGGTTGCGTATATTATTCACATGAGTTTTAAACTATTTATTACATTATTTGTTATTGAGTCTAGTTTAAATCAAATTATATAGTAATTTGTTTTACTTAATTTTAAAATAGTAAATTAATTTTCAATGTACTTAACAAACTCATATTCAACAATATGAGCTTATTATTATTCACAATAGAAAAACAATGATATAACCGAAATTTCTTAATAAATATTTTGAATTATGTCATCAATACAAACAATTGAACAAGTGAAAAAAGACAACTCGAGTAAAATTCACTTAAGGAAAGAGACTAAATAAACATAGACTCACATGTTTAGACATTTTAAAGTCAATGAGTAAAATCAAACAAAATTAGAAAACAAAACAAGTCAGTCACAAAACCCTAATGTCAGATTTTCATAAATAAAACTTTTGCTAAATAGATTGTTGGTGGATGATTGAAAAAAAAAAAAAAGAAAAAGAAGGTGTTGAGATTCCATCATATATTTGAAGATGAAATTTTAAGAATCTTTTTTTTCCAAATAGCAATTTAAGATATTCACACAAATATAAATTTAAATTGATCATTTTATAGTATTCGTCAGAAACTCATAATTTTTCCTTAGTGCAACATTCATGCATCTAGTGCATATACAGTAGGTGCAAGCATGAATTGAACTAGAGAAAATAATTCTAGTGACCATATATTTTTTAATAAAAAGAGTTTGTTTGGATAAATTAAATGCGCAAATGAAGCATGACAATATATTTTTGGGATAACATGCCGTCTTTACTGAGTGCAACTCAATTATCAAAGCACGAGCATATAATTAGTAAAGGATAATTTATTTTTTTTATGAAACATATAATTGAATTGAATCAACTACTCACAAAATATTCAATGCACAAAACTTTTTCATGAAGTCATATATATATTTCTTTAAGCATTATGCAATTGCAAATCTTTATTTCAACCTCCAAAATAAGGAAGTTGCAGTATTGAAAAAGGACAGTAAAAGGCTTTGCACATTAAAGCAGAAAAGGAAGTAAAAAGAATAAGAGCATAGGCTAAAAAAAGGTATTACTGTAAAACATAATTGGAAAAACATTTATTTTATAGAATTATTATAAAAAAAAAATGAATGAACAAAAGGTCACAACATTAATTAAGAACATTCAAGTCAAAAACTTTACAATATGATAAGGAAAAGAATTGAAGAATGGGGTGCGTGGGCTAAAAGGGAATAAAAGAAGGAAAAAAGAAGCAATTCATTATATGATTGCTTTGGAGATTTGGATATAAAATAATTTGATATTTTTAGGATGAAATTTATAGGATGAGATTCAGTGATAAGATTATCTAGTAATTTTGATAATTGTTACGAAATATTATTAATTTGAACTTTAAACGTATATGACGACTGATGAGATAATATTTATATAGTAATTTTGAATGAATAGTAATAATTAAGATTTTGTTTGTTTGTACAAAATTTATTGTTGTAATTAGAAGTAGTATGTTATGTAAATAGAAAATATTGAATTTAAGTACAAATATAAAAATTTGACTAAAAAAATCCAAACTTAAAAAATATACAAATAAATAATTGATAAGTAATACATACTTCTGCAATTACAACTATGAATAAGTATAATAAACACAAATATATATTAGATATAAAGTAATTTGAATTAACAAATTTTGGATTCTTTTGGAAAAACATGAATAACCATATATATACTTATTCAAATTTAAGAAAAAAAAACTAGTACCTAATTATGTACTTGGCAAAAAGAGTTCAAAGAGACTATCCAATTATGCAACACATTATACTTATTTGGGTGACCTCAATCTTTTTATTTTATTATATATAAATTTCTTTTAATTAAGGAATAAAAAAAATTATTATTTTTTAATTGTAAATCATTAAGAATATGTACTTGAGTGGTTGACGTAATACTATTTTTTCATTTTAAACACACACATCTTAAATAATAATGTTTCCAAGAAGTGGTTACGTACAATTTTAATAACTAAGAACACGAGAGATATTTTACATTAATCACGAGAAATGTGCGAACTGCGGAGATAACTTTCACTATATAATCTTGATTTTGTTTGGGTTTTTTTTTTCAAGCATTAGCATAAGCTATAGCTTATTTTTACTTTCTATTTCTTCATTTTTATTTTTATATTCTATTGAAATTAGTACTTTTTTGTTATGTTATTAGGAATAAGAAGGTTATTATCCAATTTGATCAATTTGTGAAGTTGGTTAATTACTACTGTTTATACTACCTCGTTTAGTTTAGGGACAAAAATGGAGATATATGCCCGATTGATGCGTAGACATATTTTCTTATATTAAGTATGTGCTTGTCATGCGATGATATAACTCACTATGAACATACGTGCATGAGCTCTAAAATAATTTTCATTTACGAAGGCATGGAATATTTTTCCAACTACTTCCCAATAAGTGTACAAGATATATAGTTGTTGTTCTAGTATATAAGCACATTCTTTCAATATGCAAGCGTAAAAAGACAATTTATTACCACCATCCATTCTCTATTTATTTGTTAATTTGTGAAATGAATAGCATTAATCTATTGCGAAACAAAATAATAAGTTTGCTATCCACTCATTTTAATTTTATTGTAAGAACCATCATGGAACCCTTAGATGAGTAGATGCTATAATCCAGTGGGTGGAGCATCTCTAGCATTAGTTTTTTTTTCAATAAAATTTAACTTAAAGTCCAAGATTTTTTTTAAAAAAAGTAATGCATGTGAATCTTATTGAGATTTTAAAATTAAATAGACAATATAAATTAGTCGGTGGAACATCTCTAGCATTAGTTTTTCTTTAATAAAATTTAACTTGAAATCCATGAAAATTTTCTAAAAAAGTAATGTGTGTGAATCTTATTGAAATTTTAGAATCATAACAAACGTCAAAAATTTAAATACTCAAATAAAATATCAGTTCTATGATATATATACATGTGCAATAATCTACAACTTAGGTAAATGTATCAATAATAGCTTATTATATGTATTTCATTATGCTATTGTGAAACATTTATGTATAGTACAATAAGAATTAATTAGACAAATCATGTCTGAGGAATAAAATTTAGCAACTAAATAACTACAATGAAAATGAAATTTGACTAATTGTTACAACAAAATCTTCTTATATGCTGATTTTGAATCAATGTACACCTGAACCTATAAATAAATCTAATAAATTCCTTTCCAACTTAAGATATTTGTTTGACTATAATTATTTGATTTACAAATTTGATTTTTTGATCCTCCAAATCAACGATTTTACCACCCTTGGCCACAAATCCAATACATGTAATTTGAATATCGCAATCCAAAAAAATTCAATAACTAGATAATATTGGCACTATATATATGTGTGTGCACATGAGGGTTTTGAGCATAGATGATGATTATGCTTGTTAGCAAATACATCACGATGTACTAATTCAAGCTCTTGAAATGGCTAATTATATTCAATATGTTCCTATAGAATTGCTTAGTGATATTGTGGCTCGAGTTGCAGCCTCGTCATTGACTGATTATATTAATGTTAAATTAAGGTATGTGGAAATTCGAATCCGTCTCTTTCATATATAAATACATACTAAAGTTTATTTTTTGATGGTTTAATATATCAACGTACTTTTGTTTGTTAATATGCATATTCTGATTTATCTCATAGCTGCAGAATGTTAAGAGAGGCAACAGAAGATAGCTATGTGTATAAGCATGTGTCGCTTGATGAGTTCCCTATGGTTCCATGGCACCACATGAATGAAACCGCTACTCATTTCATGAACCGATGCATGGCAAGTGAAAATCCAGAAGCACTCTATAGATTGGGAATGGTACGTACGCATTTTGCCTTGTTTCATGCAAACATTCCGCAGTTTAGGTTGAGACGGATTTAATAAAAAAATAAGTATATATACATATGTTAATATTTTTTTATTCTTAGTATTTTTATGATGATTCGAGGTAAAGAAAATTATGGAATGCCCATATAATATTTTTTATGAAGGTAATTGATAAGATTTATCATCTGATCTAAAGAATTTTGTTATTATCATTTAACATATATTTGCAACCAATTTTTTATTATGTTCAACTCAATACACCACTTATATTCTTATTTTAGCCCTCATGTGCATGGTTCGATAGTAGTTATCTTGCATTTATTTTACAAGAAAATAAAAAAATAAATAAATTGATGACTTTTATTAATAATTATTCAACGTGACACAATTCTTTCAGGTTGAGTACTTTGGTTGGGATAATTTAAATAGAGCCCTTGAGTTCTTGAATAAATCTGCAAGTTTAGGACATGTCGGAGCATGTTATATTATCAGCATCATCCTATTGTCCAATGGTGATGATTTCATACAGCAAGGAATTACAATTCTTAGTGCAATGAAAAGATCAAGGGAATATAGAGAAAAGGTAAAAATTTATCGCAAGAATTTGATCAAACTTTTGAGGTCTATTTGGATAAAAAATCCGACTGCGTTGAATCGACCACCTACTTGTTGTACCATGAATCATAGGTTCGTGAGGAGAAATGCTTCGGCTCTGGTTGAAAATGACGAAGAAGATTATGTGTTTTGTGATGCTTGCATATGTGATAGGGAAATGACCTATATATTAGAAGTGTTTCCTTCACTTTAAATCTTATTTGGTTTGTGTCAATTTAGTTTGGATAGGTTGTTTAGTTCGCACAAGTTCTTGTCATTTAATTCAATGCCAGTACTAGTATTTACACATTGAAATTTAATTTGAAATGTAATTAATTTTAATTTACAAGAATTTTTTTACAATGTTTCTACTTTCCATTCAAAAATTGTGGTTGGTTTCATATTTCTAACTTCATATTATTGAATCTATTAGTCCACTTGCAAGTGAGAGCCAATTCCATTATTACAATTTAATAATATAATTTAGATATTTTAATTACAATAACTTATACATTGAAGCATGCAGATTTTGAAACCAAGCTTAATTTTACTAGCTCTAGAGTGATATCAACTTATATAAATTCTCAACTCTATATTGCATCAACAAATGTAAATGGTCAATTAATGATTCTATAAACACTTTATGTCTATTATAATTAGTTACAGGCATGAGGAGGAAAATATGATAATTTCAAGGATAAAAACACAAAAGAAAGAATTTTAAATATATGTGTAGTGAAAAAGAGTCTATAATTATAATGAAAAATTACATGTTTACTATCACAATCTTTTTATTGGTCAATTCAAAATATTTTAGATTAACAAAGCGACAATTACCAATTAAGATTGAATCAGTGTCAAAAAATTATCGAAAATATATTTCATAATTAGACATTATACTATCTAATAAATAACTTTTCTTAGATTGTATTTGACACACTTTTATTCAAATTTAGATCATTATCGTTAAAAAAGTAATCAAATTTGAGAACACCAAACCAATTCTAGAATGATATCAACCTTGAAAACTTCTCATTTAATATGATATTGGTTCGTAAAGATTGTCAATTAAAGTTAATATAAATGTTGAATCTACTGCAATTAATAACTAAAGGTCTTGGGAGGTGGAAGTACTTATCAATGAGAAGATTTTTAAACTAATATAGAGTAATAAAGAGTTTAAGCAATTGAGATATATTTAAATTTCAAAAAGAATTCAAATATAATTTCTCCAGCATAAATATTGGAAAAACTAAAATGTTGGGATTAAAAATTATTGGAATTAACTTAAAATACCAATTGCTTTCTAGTAGGATTAATTTATTTCTTTTATTTTTTAAATGTTATCTTGATAATATAAGATAAAATAGTTTCAATCCTTGTTTTTCCATAATGAGGCTTGTTGTTTGCTTGGTATATAATGTGTAGATTTGTTATAGAACAACTTTATTGCTAAAACTCAAAAAGTAACAAAAAATAAGATTGAATTTGTTCCTTCCTAGTAAAGCATGGAACAAACAAATTCCAAAATAATTTTTTTTCTCAAAAAGTAAGGATGATCAATATTTATATTCCTTGTTGTATTTTCTACAAATTTCATAACTATGTCTTGTTTTATTCTTCCAAAATCATTCCAAATATGAATCTTTCTGTAAGTAAGAGTTTCCAAACAATATCTAAAGTTGGCAAAAATAAAAATAAAAATAAAAAATAATAAGATAGTAGACTAAATGCGTTTGAATTATTCCAAATATGGATCTTTCTTAAACTAAAAGTTTCCAAACAATATCTGAAGTTGGCAAAAAAAAAAAAAGTAAGATAGTAGACTAAATGTTTTTGAATTAATTATTTAAAGCAGACTAAGATGAATTATTATACTATGAATCTAGTGAAACGAATAGCTATTATTCAATATATATGAATATGAAACATTTTTTTTGGAATTTATATGATATGATCTATTACGTAAAATAATAATTTGCTTTACATAAGTTTTTTTTTATTTAAATTATTATATGATTTACTAATTTTTAACTGAGTATTACTTTTTGAAGGAAAAAGTATATTGATGCACAATAAATTCCCGATTTCCTCTCATTAATTTTAGTATAAAATTTGTATTGATCTAAACTAGATCTTACAAAATTAGACTGAGGAAGTAATATAATTACTAATTGCAAAATGTCCAAGTGTTGTTATACTTAAAACATCTTATTAAGGTTATAATAAAAAAAAAATAGTGTTTCCAAACTCGTTGAAATTTGTGTGGAATCGACCTGAGTCAACTAATTTATGTATTTTAAATAATATATTAAAATTAAATTAATTGTGTTACAAATGAAAACAATATATAAAAGATTCACTAAAACCATTACTCATCTACAGCTAAGTAAATATTTATTCATATTTTTTACCTTAAAAGAAAATATGTACATAACTCCTTAGCATTCATGATCTACAAAAGATAAATTAATTTTCTTAAATTTGTCCAATTTTGCACTTAATCATATCAACTCATGTCAATTTAATGGGAATGTATTTATATCTAGACGTTTATAATTGGATAATTTTAGACAATCGAAGTCTCATAAGATCTAAGTCTAGATTTTAACCGAAATAATCAATTTACGGATAATTAGGATTGTCACAAGCCTAAGTTAGTCGAAACTTGTAAGTTAGGTTTATTATTTTTAAGTTAAATGTAATATAATTTCAAATTAAAGCTCAAGTTGAAGGTTATGACTTAGAATTCAAAATTCAAAAAAATGGTGAGTAGATGATGGCTCTGAATAATGAACTTATATTCCATTTAGTCTCAAAATAATCATTATTTTACTATTGAAACAATTTGATTTTGATTCAAAACAATAGTTTTAAGGTTGTTAGTTGTTTGTGGTTATTTAGTTTTATTTAATTGAATATACTAAAATAAAAAGAAAGTAAATTTATTCGATCAAGTTGAACCTCATATTCATTCTCAAGCCAATCTTGAGCGACAAGGTCGAATTAATTCACACTGAGAATAAAAGCTGTATAATATTCAAACCCAAATAAACCTAAGGATGCTTCACTTATTGAAAATTATAATTAAATCTAAATGAAAAACCAAAAATAAAAATCCAAAAGGATGTTCTACTCCTCGTCATAACCCAAAATCCAAATGTAGAAACTTAAAAATGGGTCGAGCAATAATGGGCTTTGACCCATACAGGAAGAATTACATTGCAAAATATTTGGCCCAACAAAATTTCTAGCCCAGCCCATTCAACCCTCCCTCCTTATTGGCTCCACTCTCCAAACGTGCAAACGCAGGAAATGCTCAATTCAACATTTCCTTCTCCACTAAACCCTAATCCAAATGACAGCTCTTCGCAGGCTTAATAAAAACTCCATAACCGCAGCACCAATTTATAATGCTACCACCAGTTACTTTAGCACCCAAAGCCCTACCCCAAGTCCAAACGCAATTCCTTCTTATGCCCAGTACGACGACCAAATCAATGCCGCTGGCCGCAAAGGAGACTTCGCCGCCGTGCGCCACCTTCTCTCCAAGCGCTTGAGCCATGGATGCTTCAACACCAACAACACTTTCAAGTTCATCGCCACAAATGCCTCCGTGCTCGAGGAGCTCCTGCAAAATCTCGCCGCTCTCGACGATTGGTTCACCAGAAAACACGCGCACGACGCGTTAGTGGCTCAACTCGCGAAATTGTACCGCACGGCCGAGGCCCTGCGCGTGGCGGAGATCATGGGGAGGAAGAACTACGGCGCTACAGCGGCGACGTTTCACCCCATACTTAACGCCCTGGTGCGGAAGAAGGAGATGGTCGCCGCGTGGCGCGTGGTAAAGGCGATGCGCGCTTGCAAAGTTAAACCTGACTTGACTTCGTTTAATTACATCCTAACGGCGTACTGCTTCATTGGAAAAGTGGCGTCCGCCGCCGACACATTGGTGAAAATGGAAGCAGAAGGGATGAAGGCCAACGCGGTTACGTACGACGCGCTGGTGCTGGGCGCGTGCAGGGCAGGGAAGGTGGAGGGGCTTTGTCGGTGATGCGGAGGATGGGGTGCCGGCGTTGTTTTCCGCCCATGCGCACATTATAAAGGAGATGGTGGGGTGTGGCTATTGTGCGCAGGCGGTGGAGTACGTGAGGCTATTCGCCGGAAGGGACGTGAAATTGGATGCAGAGAATTATGGGTATCTGGCGAGGCGATTGAAGAATATGAAAAGAATTGCAGAGGCTAAGTCGGTGGTAGAGGAGATGGTGAAAAGGGGTTTGCCAATTGGTGATGGAATTAAGGATTTATCGCCAAATTTCCATGTAAAAGAGATTGAAAACTAATGTGATTTATTGTAGCCCAACGGGTTTACTGTATCATTTTACTTTGATCATCGCCAAACACAAATCATGTTGATATTAAATTAAATTTAAATATATTTTTCTATTAATAAAAAAATAAAAAAATATGTATAAAATAATTAAAATATTCAATTCGTGTTCAATTCTATTAATGTTTTGTATCAAATTTAACTCGCATAATAATTAAATTAAATTTTAAATATAATTTTTTAAATTTAATAAAATTTAAATATATTTCACTCGACTTAAATTCGTGTATGTATGGTAGTTCACATTCATATATATATATATATATATATATATATGGTTTACATTATTTAAGTTTCTGTTAATTAAAATTCAGATATAGAATATGCACGTTTAGTGCAAGTATTGTATAAAATTTGTATATTATTTGATGAATAATATATTATTTTAATTAATATTTATAAGTAATATATTATAATTTGATTGGAAATTGTTTATAAGTATTAATTGAATATGATATAAATAAGAATTTTTTTTAATAATTTACAAAAAAAAAAATACAAATTTTTAGACTTGAACCTTCCCATTTGATCAACTAAACCTCATTAGCTGTGGTGGTAATTCCGAAAACCCGGTAAAATCATAACATATTAATGTTAAGATTTCTATTTTGTATTCAAATATAAGTTTTTTAATACACAATTACCATATCAAGTTTTTTGACTAAGGTCATATGTCGCCATTAACGGGCCGCCGTTTTGTTCCTTTATTGAGCTAGATACTTATCGGGCCGTGGTTATTGGCCCAGACTATTTGAGTAAATCAGAATAGAATCAAGCCTAGCCCTTTGGAAAGCTTTTACAAGACATGGAAGGAGAGGAACAATCTGGTCCAAGCCCATTTCATATCCAAGTTTTCTTTCATATGTTAGAAATCAATATAAAGTAAAACAATTTGAAGATGTTAGAATAAATAATAAAATCATTATTATTACCATGAATTTGAATTATAAATGCAAATGGTTGTAATATTCAAGTTTAACTAATCGCATTAGTTAAAATTAATTCATGCTTTACAAAAGCAAATGACTATAAAAACACGAAAAGTTTGTTAAATAATATCAAATGTAAATAGTGTAGATGGACTGTATATGAACTTTTTACGACTACGATTCAGGAGTTTTAGGACATTAACTTATACTTTTCATCACAAATTATAGTAAGTTTATAATTAAAAGTATTTAACTAACTTGATTATGCACGTGATGTTTAAACTATTTATTACATTATTTGTTAGTGAGTCAAGTTTAAATTCAGCTATACAATAACTTGATTTACTTATTTTAAAATAATAAATCAATTTTCAATGTACTTAACAAACTCATATCTAACAATCTTGGCTTATTACCATTCACAATAGGAAAACAATGATATAACCAAAATTTCCTAATAAACATTTTGAATTGTGTCATCAATAAAAACAATTGAACAAGTAGACTCACATGTTTATACATTTCAAAGTCAATGAGTAAAATCAAACAAAATTAGAAAACAAAACAAGTCAGTCTTCCACAATGGGCACAAAACCCTAATGTCAAATTTTCATAAATAAAACTTCTGCTAAATAGATTGTTGGTGGATGATTGAACCAAAAAAAAAAAAAGAAGGGGTTAAAATTTCATCATATATTTGAATAACATGTCGTCTTTGGAGAGTACAATTCAATTATCAAAATACGTGCATATAATAAGAAGAGAATAAATTATTTTTTTATGGAGTATATATTTGAATTGAATCAACTACTCATAAAAATATTCCAATGCGCAAAACTTTTTCATGAAGTCAAATATATATTCTTTAAGCATTATGCAATTGCATGTCTTTATTTAAACCTCAAAAATTAAGGAAGTTGCAGTATTGAAAAAAGATAGTAAAAGGCTTTGCACATTAAAGCAGAGAAAGAATAAAAAGAATAAAAGCATAGGCTAAGAAAGGTATTACTGTAAAACATAATTGGAAAAACATTATTTTATTGAATTATTATAAAAAAAAAAGAAAGAAAGAAAGGTCACAACATTAATTAAGAACATTCAAGTAAAAAACTTTACAATACAATAAGGAAAAGAATTGAAGAATGGGGTGCGTGGGCTAAAAGGGAATTAAAGAAGGAAAAAAGAAGCAATTCATTATATGATGGCTTTGGAGATTTGAGATATAAAATAATTTGATATTTTTAGGATGAAATTTACAGAATGAGATTCAGTGATAAGATTATCTAGTAATTATGATAATTATTATGAAATACTATTAATTTGAACTTTAAACGTATGTGATGACTGATGAGATAATATTTATATAGTAATTTTGAATGAATAGTAATAATAAAGATTTTGTTTGATTGTAAAAAATTTATTATTGTAATTAGAAGTATGTTACGTAAATAGAAAATATTGAATTTAAGTACAAAAAAAAGATTTTGATTAAAAAAATTCAAATATTGAATTTAAGTACAAAAAAAAAAAAGAATTTGATAAAAAAAAATCCAAATGTAAAAAATATACAAATTAATAATTGATAAGTAATACATACTTTTGAAATTACAGTTATGAATAAGTATAATAAACACAAATATATATTAGATATAAAAGTAATTTGAATATAAATTAGGTTGTCAACTAATTTTAATTAACAAATTTTGGATTCTTTTGGATAAACATGAATAACCATATACTTATTCAAATTTAAGGAAAAAAACCTAGTACCCAATTTCGTACACGGCAAAAAAGAGTTCAAAGAGACTATCCAATTTTGCAACCACATAGTGCTTACTTGGTGATCTCAACCTTTTTATTTTATTATATATAGATTTCTTTTAATTAAGGAATAAAAAATTATTTTTTATTAATTTTTTATATTTTGAATTATTAAGAATGCATACTTGAGTGGTTGATGTAATACTATTTTTTTCATTTTAAATATACATATCTCAAATAATAATGTCTTCTAAAAGTGGCTATGTACAATTTTAATAACAAAGAAAGCAAGAAATTTTTTACACTACTCAATAGAAATGTACGAACTATAGAAATAATTTTCACTATATAAACTTGATTTTGTTTGTTTTTATTTTCCCCTTCAAGCATTAACATAAGCTATAACTTATTTTTACTTTTTATTTCTTTATTTTTTTATATCCTATTGAAGTGGGTACTTTTTTGTTATGTTATTAGGAATAAGACGATTCTTATCCAATTAGAAAAAAAATGTGAAGTTGGTTAATTACTACTATTTATACTACCTCATTTAGTTTAGGAAAAAAATTGGAGAATACGTGTCCGTTTGATGTATGTACATACACTTTTTCATATTAAGTACGTGCTTATAACTCACCATGTACTTACGTGCATGAATTCTAAAATAATTTTAGTTTACTAAGACATGAAGTATTTTTTCAGACTACTCACCAATAAATATACAAGATATATAATTGATGTTCTAGTACACAAACATGTTCTTTTTCATTATGCAAGCATAAAAGCATAACTTATTACCACCATTCATTCTTTATTTATTTGTTAATTTGTGAAATGAATAGCATTGATTTGTGAAACAATATAATAAGTTTGCTATTCACCCGTTCTAATTTTATTATAAGAACCATCATGACCCTTAGATGAGTAGATGCTACAATTCAGTGGGTGGAACATCCCTAGCATTAGTTTTTTTTTTTTTTTAAATAAACTTGAAGTCCAAGTAAATTTTTCAAAGAAGTAATGCATGTGAATTTTTTTGAGGTTTTAAAATTAAATAGACGCTATAAATTAGTCGGCCGAACACCTCTAATATTTTTCTTTAATAAAATTTAACTTGAAATCGAAGAAATTTTTCTTAAGAAGTAATGTGTGTGAATCTTATTGAGAATCCTATAGACATGTGCAATAATCTGTAACTTAGGTAAATATATTAATAATAGCTTATTATATGTATTTCATTCTGTTATTGTGAAACATTCATATATAGTACAATAAGAATTAAATAGAAAAATCGTGTGTGAGGAAAAAAATTTAGCAACTAAATAACTACAATAAAAATGAAATTTGACTAAATGTTAAAACAAAATCTTCTTATATGCTGAATTTTAATTAATGTATACCTAAACCTATAAATAAACCTAATAAATTCCTTTCCATCTTCAGATATTTGTTTGACTATAATTATTTAATTTATAAATTTGGTTTTTTGATCCTCAAAATCAACGATTTTTCCACCCTTGGCCACAAATCTAACACATGTAATTTGAATATCGTAATCCAAAAAATTCAATACCTAAATAATGTTTGCACTATATATGTGTAAGTGAGGGTTTTGAATATATAGTCATAATTCATAGACGATTATGCTTGTTAGCAAATATGTCACGATATACTAATTCAAACTTTTGAAATGGCTAATTACATTCAATATGTTCCTAAGGAATTGCTCAGTGATATTGTGGTTCGAGTAGCAACCTCTTCATTGATCGATTATATTAATGTTAAATTAAGGTACGTGGAAAATCGAATTCGTCTATTTCATTTATAAATACATACTAAAGTTTCTTTGTTTGGTGGTTTTATACATCGATGTACTTTTGTTTGTTAATATAAATATTTTGATTTATTTCATAGTTGCAAAATGTTAAAAGAGGTAGCAGAAGATAGTTATGTGTATAAGCATGTGTCGCTTGATGAGTTCCCTATGGATCCATGGCACCACATGAATGAAACCGCTACTCATTTCATGAATCGATGCATGGCAAGTGAAAATCCAGAAGCACTCTATAGGTTGGGAATGGTACGTACGCATTTTGCCTTCTTTCATGCAAAAATATATATATATATATATACATATATGTTAATAATCCCCCATCTAGGCTTAGACAGATTTAATATATATATATATATATACATATATGTTAATAATCCCCCATCTAGGCTTAGACGGATTTAATATATATATATATATACATATATGTTAATAATCCCCTATCTAGGCTTAGACGGATTTAATATATATATATATATACATATGTTAATACTTTTTATTCTTAGTCTTTTTGTAATAATTCGAGGTAAAGAAAATTATGGAATGCCCATGTAATACTTTTTAAGAAGGTCATTGATAAGATTTATCATTTGATCTAAAAAATTTTGTTATTATCATTTAACATATATTTGCAACTAATGTATTTTTATTATCTTCAACTCAATACACCTCGTATACTTTTATTTTGGCCCACATGTATATGGTTCAATAGTAGTTATCTAGCATTTATTTCAAAAAAATAAAAAAAAATAAAAAAAAATGATGATTTTTACTAATAATTATTCAATGTGACACAATTCTTTCAGGTTGAGTACTTTGGTTGGGATAATTTAGATAGAGCTCTTGAGTGCTTGAACAAATCAGCAAGTTTAGGACATGTCGGAGCATATTATATTATCAGCATCATCCTATTGTCTAATGGTGATGATTTCATACAGAACGGAGTTACAATACTTAGTGCAATGAAGAGATCAAGGGAGTATAGAGACAACGTAAAATTTTATCGCAAGAATTTGATCGAACTTTTGAGGTCAATCTGGAAAAGAAACCCTACCGTGTTGAACCGACCACCAACTTGTTGTACCATGAATCATAGGTTCGTGAGGAGAAATGCTTGGGCTCTGGTTGAAAATGACGAAGAAGATAATGTGTTTTGTGATGCTTGCATATGTGATAGGGAAATAACCTATATTATAGAAGTGCTTCCTTCACTTTAAATCTTATTTGGTTTGTGCCAACTTAATTCGTAAATGTTCTTTAGTTCGCACAAGTTCTTGTTGTTTAATTCAATGTCATACTAGTATTTACACATTAAAATTTAATTTAGAATGTAATTGATTTCAGTTTATCGAAATCATCATGTGACAATAAATATTTTACCATGTTTCTCCTCTTCATTCAAAAATTGTGGTTGGTTTCATGTTCACTTGCAAATGAAAGCCAATTCCATTATTATAATTTACTAATATAATTAAGATATTTTAATTGTAATAACTTATAAATTAAAGCATGCAAATCTTGAAACCAAGCTTAATTTTAATAGCTATAGAATGATATCAACTTATGTGAATTCCCACCTCTATATTGCATCAACAAATCTAAATGGTCAATTAATGGTTCTATAAACACTTTGTATCTATTATAATTAGTTACAAGACTATCGAAAATATATTTTACAATTTAATTAAACTATCTAATAAATAACTTCTCTCAAATTGTATTTGACACACTTTTATATTGATTTAAATCATTGACGTCCAAAAAGTAATCAAATTTGGGAATGCCAAACCAACTTGGAATGATATCAACCTTGAAAATTTATCATTTAATACGATGTTAATGAGTAGAGATTGTCATTTAAAGTTAATATTAAAGTTGAATCCACTACAATTTATAACTAAAAAGTCTTGAGAGGTGGAAGTACTTGTCAATGAGAATATTTTTAAACTAATATGGAGTAATAAAAGTGAGATATATTTAAATTTCAAGAAGAATTCAAACATAATATCACTCAACATAAATGCTGGAAAAACTAAAAAGTGGAGATTAAAATTATTAAAATAACTTATATTACCAATCGCTTCCTACTAGGATTAATTTTTTTTTTTCATATTTTAAGTATTATCTCGACAAAAAATTATTTCAATCTATGTTTCTCCATAATGAGGTTTGTTGTTTGCTTGGTATATAATGTGTAGATTTGTTTATTGCTAAACTCAAAAAGTAACAAAAAGTAAGATTGAGTTTGTTCCTAATACAACATGGAACAAACTAATTCCAAAATTATTATTTTTTTCCTCAAAAAGTAAGGACAATCAATATTCTCATAACTATGTCTTGTTTTATTGTCCCAAAACGATTCCAAGCATGGATCTTTCTGAAACTAAGAATTTCCAAGCAATATCTAAAGTTGGAAAAAGGAAATAGTAAGATAGTATACTAACTGCGTTTGAATTAATTACTTAAAGCAGACTAAAATAAAGTTATTAAACTAAAATTATCGTAATTACTATGAGTCTAATGAGACGAACAACTATTATTCTGTGTATATGGATATGAAACCTTCTATTTTCTTTTGGAATTTATATGATATGCTCTATTACATAAAACAATAATTTGCTTTACATAGTTTTTTTTATTTAAATTATTGAATGATCGTTATTAATTTTTAAATGAATATTACATTTTGAAGGAAAAGAGTATAATGATGCACAATAAATTCCCGATTTCAACTCTCATTAGTTTTATTATAAAACTTTGTATTAATCCAAACTAGATCGTACAAAATTAGAGTGAGGAAGTAGTATAATTACTAATTGCAAAATGTTCAAGTGTTGTTATTACTTAAAATGTTTTATTAAGGTCATATTAAAAAAAAATAGTGTTTTCAACTCGTGGGAAATTTGTATGGAATCAATGTGGATCCAACTAATTCACATATTCAAAAGAATTATATCAAAAGTAAATTAAATTTGCAGTAAACCATTACCTATCAACAACTAAGTAAAACATTTACTTAAAATTGTACCTTAAAAAAATGTATACATAATTCCTTAGCATCCATGATCTAAAAATGATAAATTAAATTTTCTTAAATTTGTCAAATTTGTACTTAATCATATCCAATGCGAATTTAACGTGAATGCATCCAAATGTTTGTAATTGGATAATCTTTAGCCGGCCATATCAGTAAATTATAAGACAATCAAAGTCTATAAAATCTAATTCTAAATCATACACATTGACAGTTTTAACTGAAATAACGAATTAACGAATAATCAGGAATGTCGCAAGCCTAAATTAGCTCGAAGCTTGTAATCTAGGTTTAATAACTTTCAAGTCAGATTTAATATAATTTCAAATTAAAGCTAAACAAAAGGTTAGGACTTAAATTTAAATTCAAAAATCGTAAACAAATTATGGCTGGCTCATTATTATTGTGGTACATATGTATGAACTAAAAAGAATATTAAATGATATATAAAATTAAAATTTACTTATAAAACTAAGAATTCCAAAACTTTATATAAATTTGAATTAGGACCATATAGAGAAATTTAATTTAAAAAGAAATGTACACAAAAATCAGTCCTACTTATTAATATAACAGTCCAATGTATGCTAACCGAGTCAGGCGAATGCCCCTTGTGATCCTTGCCTCTGCCCTTTCATCTTTCTATATAATTTAATTATAATGTTTTAATTGAAATTCATATAGTAGTTCTATTTCTCTTTTTTTTTTCTTTTTTTTTATTGAAGTTATTAAATTTATTATTGCATCAAGATATTAGTAACAGATTTCAAACAATTGTTGCTAATAAATTAACCACACAAAATAATAAGATAATAATATTCACATTAGTATAGAGTAAGACAAAAGCCATATATGTTATAGGACTTAGACCCAAAACCTTGTAGGATCTTAAGACTTCGTTCAGCCTTGATCGCTTGGATAAGATATCATCAAAATTGGTTAAAAATATTTTAAGCACTAATACAATGCATTTTAATCTTAAACAATGTATTAAACTTATATCCCATTTAGTCTTAAAATGATTTATCATTTTACTAATGAAATAATTTGATTTTGATTCAAAACAATAGTTTTGAAGTTGTTACTTGTTTGTGGTTATTTAGTTTTATTTAATTGATTCTACTAATCAAAATAATAAGATAAATTTAAATCGATTCAAACTCGACTTGAACCTCATATTTATTCTAAAGCCAATATTGAGCTGTTAAATTATAAGGTCGATTAATTCAAACGTTGAGAACAAAAGCTCGTATAGTATCAATCCAAAATAAACCTAAGGAAACTCGAGTTACTGAAAATTATAATTAAATCTACATGAAAACAAAAATCCAAATGTAGAAATTTAAAAATGGGTCCAGAAATGGGCTTTGACCCATATTGGAAGAATTCCATTACAAAATCTTTGGCCCAACCAAATTTACAGCCCAGCCCATTCAACCCTCCCTCCTTATTGGCTCCACTCTCCAAACCTGCAAACCCAGGAAATGCCCAATTCACACTCTACGCAGGCTCAATAAAAACTCCATAACAGCAGCACCAATTTACAATGCAACCTCCCGTTACTTTAGCACCCAAAGCCCTACCGTGAGTCCAAACGTAATTCCATCCTCCGCCCAGTACGACGACCTAATCAACGCCGCCGGCCGCCGGCTTATCTCCAAGCGCTTGAGCCACGGATGCCTCAACACCAGCAACACTCTCAAGTTCATCGCCACAAATGTCTCCGTGCTCGAGGAGCTCCTGCAAAATCTCGCCGCTCTCGACGATTGGTTCACCAGAAAACAAACGCACGACGCGTTAGTGGCTCAACTAGCGAAATTGTAGCGCACGGGCGAGGCCCTGCGAGTGGCGGAGATCATGGGGAGGAAGAACCACGGGGCTACAGCGGCAACGTTTCACCCCATACTTCACGCGCTGGCGCGAAAGATGGAGATGTTCGACGCGTGGCGCGTGATAGAGGCGATGCGCGCATGCAAAGTTAACCCTGACTTGACGTCGTTTAATTACATCCTAACGGCGTACTGCTTCATTGGGGAAGTGGCGTCCGCTGCCGACGCGTTGGTGAAAATGGAAGCAGAAGGGATGAAGGCCAACGCGATTACGTACGACGCGCTGGTGCTGGGTGCTGGGTGCGTGTAGGGCAGGGTAGGTGGAGGGGCCTTTGGCCGTGATGCGGAAGATGGGGTGCCGGCGTTGTTTTCCACCATGCGCACATTTTAAAGGAGATGGTGGGGTGTGGCTATTATGCGCAGGCGGTGGAGCACGCGATGCTATTCGCCGATTGGAGAATATGAAAAGAATTGCAGAGGCTAAGTCGGTGGTAGAGGAGATGGTGAAAAGGGATTAGTCAATTGGTGATGGAAATAAGGATTTATCGCCAAATTCTCATGTAAAAGACAGTGAATACTAGACTAGTGGGATATATTTTATCACTAAAAGTAAAATTTAAATATTTTATCTTTTAATTTATGTTTATTATAATATTTTACTTCTTAAATCAAGTTTTTATCCACAGAATGCTTTGCAGTAATATTTTTTAATTATTGTCAATTGAAAAAATAATAATTGATCTTAATTTTATTGTAAATAATAATAATATTTTTATTAGTAATACTACTATCAATATTATTTACAATAAAATAGAGAAAAAATTGTACAATAGCACGAAAATTATTATGATGAAATTGTGTATTTACCCATGATAACAATAAAAAAAGATTATTGATAAATAGTTATTTCTAAATGATGTCATAATTATAAATTAAATAGTATAAAAATACATATAAAATAATTTTTATATAATTTAAAAATTAGTATACTACATAAGAAATAATATTAAATAAATTGTATTTTGACTTTTAAATAATTTTTTTGAATTCGTATTTTATTCATACGTCTATATTATTATCTATTTCGTACATAGCAAAAATTTATAATATAACGTGAGTATTAAATATCGAATTTTTCCCATCTCATATTTAATTATCAAGGTTTTAACTAAATTGTTTATAAAGAAAAAAGAGATTTTTAGTAGATACATGGGAATTTGGAAGGTAATGGGATTTCTCCAAAATATTGTTAACATTATATTAGTACAATCAATTAGTCTAAATTATATTAGGTCTAGAAATAGTTACTATTTTAGGTCAACTTGACATAAATCTTGTGATGCTAACTGAAAAAGTGAACAACTTTATAATCCCTTCATTATATATGTGGAGTTTGCTCATTCTTCGGCAAGAAATGCAAATTACCATGTAAATGGAATTGATGATCTCTTTTATCTAACCATGTATTATGTAATTTTTTGGAATTCCTTCATGAATATTAATGGAATTCATATTTAAAAAAAAAAAGACAATTAATAATATATTATTTAAAAATATTGCATTACTACAAACACTATTACTTGGTACTATTAAACTTAAGAGACCCATTATTACAATAAATTAAAATATTATCACTTAACACACGTACAACTTTCCCTTTACCACAAACTAACTTGTCAATATTATTATTATTATTATTATTATTATTATTATTATTATTATTATTATTATTATTATTATTATTATTTTCGTTATAGTTTGTTGCATGTTTGAATTTTCATAGTGGTAAGATTGTGCTTCAGCTAGTGTTTACTATGATTAATGCAAAGTTGCAAACAATATGATTGCCACACCACCCCCCCACCCCCACCCCAATTTGAACAACTTTCACAAGCCTAAGCCAAAAGATAGTTGAGTGGCACTATACCAGTGAAATTATAATGATTCCTGGTTCTTGGCCCCTATCTCTCAGTGGAATACTAAGGATGATTATGGGAAAGTAGAGTAGATTATAATGTGGTCTTATCAATGACCATGGACTTCAATTTATGTCCCCATCTTTCATTTGATTCCAAAATATCCTTCACCAACCCCCACCCCTCACGAACCACCCCCCCACAACCCACCCCACAAGAAAACTAATAACAATAGTGATGCAAAAATGATTCTTGTTAGTTCTGGAAAATAGGCACTGGTATTTGAAAAAAGTCACAAATTTGAGTACTACGGTTAGATTTTGGTATATTGACTGTTCTAAATCCAAGAGGGACTGAATCGTAGTGAAAATTTCAAGTCTGGATTAATATCATCTATGAAACCCTTCTATACAGATAGATAAGTATATAAGATCCCCTCCTTAAATAATAACACTAATACATATTTGTGGATTAATGAAAAGTGTACTCCAGACGCATTTGAGAATGTCCGTATTTAATATTAAATTTTCATCCCCTTTTTATTTTTAATTTATTTTTTTAAAAATAAAATTAAACATGCATCACGTTTTTTCAATATATTTTTTTTATTACACATTCTACAAAAAAAGAGAGAGAAAAAAAAACATATCCCAACTTCATGTTATGATCAAATTTTGCGTAAATCAAGCTACTATGAGTTATGCATTCTTAAGTGTTATCTTGCCAATTTGGACCATTTCAATCTAATCATGAACAATGTTACCAATAATTTCAATCTAATCATGCACAAGTTCAGAAAAATCTTACAAATACCCTTTTAGGACTGTCAGTTGTTAAGGGTTTATGATGATGCCATAAAAAAATGATACTGAATTCTCAAATTTTATCCTCAACTCAACATTCATGAGAGGATGTTTTAGTAATTAAACCTAACTTTGAGGATTATTGACATAATTTATTATGTGATGGGTGGTAAATGATTTTAATTTTTTTATCTTTTTAATTTAATTTTTTAATATAAAATATAAAATACCTTGAGACGAGATTCATATTCAACTTTATAACACACACAATTTTGATTAAAATTTGATAAAATTCACAATTTTAAATAAATTTATTGCCTTACGCCAACTCTCCCCTTACTTGGCCGATGCCCCCTCAATGGATTAATTCATTTAGGGGTGGTTAATTTTTATTTTTTTCTAATTTTTTTTTCATTTTTTAGTTTTAAAAAATGATTTAATAAAAACTAATATTGAAATCACTAATATAATTCATGAAGTGACCAAAATAAATAAAAAAATCATCATAATTTTTAACTAACCAAAATTTCTATTTGATTTAATTCAAACTTGTTAAATTTGAAATGCAAAAGCATATTTTAATTTAAAAGAATTTTATATTTTTAATTTTTTTAATTTGATAAAACTAATTAATAATTTTTGAAATTTAAGTGTATGCAACTGACTGATTTATTTTCATTTATCATTTCTTTTTTGTTTCCCTCATTTTTCATGGAACCAAACTATGTTTAAGAGGCGCATTTATAACCTGAATGTTTATTTTTACATAGATAAGTAAATATTGTTTATTTCTTTTAAGATGTTTCATTCATATGGATTCAAGGACTAAAAAATAATTTATTGAAGATAAGCTAAGCATTGAGGATAAATCACTTGCTGACTATGTTAATATTTATAATTAACATAACAAGATATGTTAAGTACTTGAATTGAAAATATTTCACATACATCCCTTCTACCATCTAAAACTAACAATAACACCCCTTCTGTTTTACACATGTTACAAAATAAATTCAATTTCGTTAACTTTTTCTACTGCTCATTTACTGACAATGTAATTTTGCACACATTAGGGGTGTTTCTGTAATTAGACCTAATCCCAAGGGTTGTCAATAAAATTTACCCTAACACTAATCATGGAAAGAAAAATGATCACATGGAAAGAGGTTTATAACCAAATTTGACCAATAATTATAGGTTATGGTATTTCTTTTGAGGTGGCCTTTGATAGAGGGAAATAAAAGAAGAAATTAACCCATGTAGGGACCCTGGATAATTATGCATAAAGATTTGAAATGTATTTGATTGAGTTTATAAACTTTTTAAATAGTATTATAAATTAAGCTGTAAAAAAATATTTAATAATTTTTTTAATAGATTTTATAAGATCTGAAAAAAGATATTTGAGAGTTATAAAAAAATACTTTCACGCCAACTTATTTTTAAAATAAAATTTTATTTTAATAATTTTTTTTTTAATTTTAAGAGTTTTAATTTATTATTAATATTTTAAAAGCTCTATAATCTTATTTTATACAAATACTTTAATAATTTATTTTTAAAATAAAACATAGATGCAGGAATTTATAAGAATTTATAAGATCCTTTTAAATTGGTGCCACAAGTTGAGGGTTTTTGGATCCTGTTTTAAAGTACAGGAATGAAGAAAGAAGATAAAACTGAGAATGGCTGTGTCTCAAAGGGCTAGCTACAATTCTCAATTTGTCTCAAAGAGGAAGATGAACATGACACTGGAATTGTAGAAATTGCCTTCTACCAAAGTCTTGTGACTACACACATCTGAAAAGAAGAATTGGTGTACAGAAAAATTCCTCCATTGATGAAAAAAAATTCTTGGTGAACATGATACATACTAAAAGGAAAGAGTTGGCTCAAAGATTTCAAAATCCATTGTAAAATACTCAATTAGGACACTTCTACATTATAGGAAAACCACATAAAATGAACCAAAACACCTTAACCCATAGTGCCTCTATGTGTGTCTCAAAGAAATGTAGTGGATAAATATACATCAAAATCATCCTATATACATCTTTTAACAAGTAAGAGTAATGGTACCTTGAAACCAACCTTCACATCTGACCTTCAACCTCAAGCTTACACCCACAAAAGACATTTCTCTCAAATGAGCTTCTAAGTTCCAATCAAGAACCCCAAGTAAACTACTCCCATATGGACAAAAGCACACCACAACAGACAGGGAAAGAGATTATGGAAAGTGGGATTGACCAAACTGATCAAAGGGCAGAGAATTGTGGTGGTTGAAATTGTCAATCATACCATTAGACTCAATAATAGGAGCCATTGTACTACCATGAACCTCGAAAAATGAAGAGGGATGGTGGCTAACATAGCTAGCGAGACGGGCTCGTGCAAGAATCAGATCATGTTGTAGCTCCACCATCTTGTGCTGCAACAAGGCTATGGCGCCAATGCAGCCGTAAACAGGGTCCCGGAGCCTAACCTCGGCCTCATAAACAAGCGAATTCACGGTGTCCTCCCTTTGATCCTCAGCCACCTCGTTCAGGATCTTGCTCACGTTGCTGGCTCCGAACACCTTGTGTACTTTTGCAAACTTCTTTGGCTCGTCCGAACGAAAATACGGCGCGAATTGGCAATTTGTTGTGCATCTTCTCTTCAAGAACTTGCAGGCTGCGCAGGAAGAGCTTGAACGAGGTTCTTGGCTCTTCATATTAGCTCTTGTTTGCATTTTGCTTGTAATGTTTTGTCGTATATATTTATAGCCTAAGCCCAATGTATTGATATACTTTTTGGCGTTTTTAGTCTTGAAAAATCATGACCATTCGAGTCCATATATAAATGATCAAGATCTTTCGAGATCTCTTCTCAAATGCCCCCAAGAATTACATGTTCAATATGGGTTAGTTTTTTATTTTTTATTTTTTATTTTATTTTTCATAATATTAGCTCCAAGTCTTACATTATATTTTTTAATGTTATTTACTATTAGCTTAATTGGTTAGAGAATTGTGTCGTTAACATTAAAAGATCGACCCACTTTAGCCATTGTGTAAAAGGTTCTTTAATTACTTTGTTTATTCCCTTTATATATTATTTATACATTATTAGCTCCATCCAAAATGAAATATTCAGTTATATATTAATTATTACATTCGTCCCAAATTGTAATTTTACTAGTGTTATTAATCAATTAGCTTAATTATTTTGTGATAATAATATCGAATCTTTTAAGTTGACATTTAGTTAAAAAAAAATACTAATAAACAACGTAACAAACTAAAATTATTAAAAATTATTACATATGTTAGTCGAAAGATTAGACCCTTTGGCTAAATCAAATATTCAGTTATATATCACAACATCCATTTAAAACTGATTTTTTTAATTATTATTAATCAGTCAACTCAACTATTTTGTGAGTGCAATATCCAATATTTAATTAATTTTTTTTTCTCTTTTTTTGATGCAATTAATATAAGAACAAATTGTACTTACACATCTCATTTGAATATGTTGAATGCAAAAGGTGAACATGATAATAGACAATTATCAATCTTGTTCCACATCCTTTTATATATGTTCCATCAACCTTGAACTAACAAAACTTGGAGAAGAAACAATATTGCAATGAGAAATAAAAAAAAAAAAAAAAAACTACATATTCTAATAAACCAAATAAAACTTATATTAAATTTTAAATATTAAATCCTAAATCAATGTTTTTTCTAAGGAATAAGTGACCCCTTATCATTGAAATCCTATTTGCAAATGTTGAAAAATTAAATTGGAAATGGTAGGAAAAATAGGTGAATGATGTGAAATGTGTCTTAATGAGGCATGATGGGATATGATAGTTCAACAACAAAGTAAAAGGAGAGAATTGTGGCTTCATGAGAGTACATGGGACCTATATATATTGACCCATAAACAAAGTTAGATGAGATGTTTCACATATGATCAATTGATTCAAGAAAAGTTGTCTCAAAAGAAAAGAAAATCTTGGTTCAAATTGGATTCTTTGACAATATGAAACCCATATAGCTATTTATCAATTTTATTTGAAAGAATTTCACTTTGTCACACATGAATATATAAATTTTATTCATTTTCATTGAATAATATAAAGTAATTAATTTAAAGGAGATAAATTATAAAATAATATAGTTGATCATAAATAATTATTAAATAATTAATATTTTTTAAAAAAAAATTGAAAGAAAATACTTGAAGCATGGCGCTAACACCTTTATAAAAAAACACAAATTTACCCAGCGAGCATAACGCTATGGTAAAATGTAAGGAGTTGAAAGTAAAATATCGAATGTTCGAATCATTGTGGCGTCTTGAAAGAAGAATTATTGGCAATAGTAAAGTTGGTGTGCCATGTCGTCCCTCCAAGGGTCTCATCCGCATATCGTAAAGGTAGAGTCAATGAGGAGGGTAGTTGTTTCTTGAATGTGTTGTGACCGTATCTTAATTTATATAGAAGACGAATCAGGAAAAAAATCATACTCTCACAGGATTAGTCGAATAAAATTTGGACACTTGAATTATAAAAAAAAAAACACAAATCTTTGCAAACTTGTAGAACCATGCATGAGAGTTGGCGTCTATTAACATCAAAAGATCAAGAAAATTGATGATCTGATTTTAATTTTCAAGATTTAAAGATATTCATTTCAAATTATTTTTTTTTTCAACGATGATTTCAGTCACATCAATATTATGACTATTAATTATTTAACACAACTATTCATGATAATTAAAAATAAAATTTAAATATCAATATAAAAAGTAGTTGGTTTATATGATAAATTAAGTATAAAAAACAACTATACTATTTTATAGTTGATTTAGTTTAAATTAGTTGTTTATATTATCAAGTGCAAATATAAATTTTAATATTTTAATATTTAACTTCAATATTTTCCCAAAATATTCAAAAGATGGGTAAAACTAAAAAAAAAAACTACATTTTCTTAGTTGGAAGGGGTAAAGTGAGACCAAACGTATAATATATGGGGCAAACTGAAATTCACCCTTTTTATTTTCTATGCTATTATCCATTGTAGCATAATTTAAGGATGTTATCTCATGTTCTCGACCATGGTGGAAAACTAATTCAGCTTTAAAATTGTTTAAATATGGAGGACATCAGCAGCAGTGCCCAAAATTTTTATTTATTTATATTTTCGGGTTACAATTGAAATACAATATAGCTTATTCCAACAAATTGGTTCAAAGATCAAATTATCTTAATGAAGATCAAACAAATTTTAATTTCTATAATTGATTTATTGTTAATTAAAAATGACTAATTGATACTAAGCCCAAATAGCACATTAAAAGCCAATATTTTTATAACTATACTGGTGATTAAATTAATTTTATTGTCGTCAGCGGTTTAACTAATCAAACTGATTCAAAGATAATACAACTAATCTAATAAAAATTGACTATATTTTTTATTATATTATATAAAATAATAATATAATAAATAAATTATTATGTATTAAATTTGAAAAAAAAAAAATAACCAATTAAAAATTTTATCTAACAAAGTTCAAAATATGACACACATATAATCAGATATAAAGTTTAAATTTTTTAAAAAAATAATAATTTTAACCGATTCTTGCCCGTTTTGATCGATTTGATTGGAAATTCAATTAATTAAAATCAATCGAACCCGAATCCTCAGTCAATTTTAATTGAAAGTGTTGCACGCTCCAAACATGTTCATATTTGGCTCTTAAACTTGCCTAAGATGCTGAAGACAATTGAATGATCAAATATGCATTAACAAGAACTTGTTTCCTACCACCCAAATTGCGTCACCAAAGTTGGTGTCACAAAATCATTAGTCAAATCCTCCAACCAAGTTCTAGACTCTTTGACCTTCAATTTATCCATTAATGCCTCACTATTAAGCTCCATTAAGCACAGTGACTGAAATTCAGAAGCCTAACAATGATGGACTTTCAAGAAAAAGAAAATTTTATTAGTGACAAGACATTAGTTATATATATATATATATATATTTAGTAGCAAGAATTTTTATGTTGTCATGATAATTAATTTTATAATTTAAATAGTGATAATAATTGTGTATAAATTAAAAATTAGGACATAAGAATTATGTATAATTACAACTATTAATAATTAGTGAGGTATGTACAATAACAATTTAATAATAAATAATAAAACACCATGCAGTTTGCTTGGGTTGGGGTGGTTTCTGCTGTTTATTTTGCACTATTTAGTTTTTAGATTTCAATTCTTAAATTTGATTGTCAATTATTTTATATCTGTAATTCTAGGTGAAAATTAAATTTTACCTCATCTATTATGTATATATGAAATTAAAACTTCAAACTTATATACTATAAAGTATATACTTAAGTGGATATTATATTGTTTTTATTCTTTTTAAGTAAGTATCAAAAGACATTAAATTTTAATATTAATTATATTGTTATCCATTCGAATTTTACTTAATCTTATTCATATTTAATATTGTTCTTATATGTTTGAATTTGTCCATAAAACCTTTAATCTAAACAAATTATACCATAATAATATTTTATAAATAATTTTGTATTTGAGATATGCATAATCTCACTCTATAATTTTGCAAAATTATGATTCATCTTCACACGTCTAGTTTGTTGGACTTTAAATGTTAAAAGTATACAGTTATTTAATTTTTTAGTAAAACAAAGTTATAATTTGAATATATAAGAATAAATTAGTTTTGCATAACTTAAGTTTATCAATAAATTAGCTATAACTAATTTAATTATTTTGCTTCCAAAGTAGTGATATTTTTGTCATATGCTAATTTTCAAATGTAAATTAGAATAACAATCGATTACAAGTATCAAAGTTCTGTATCAAATAATAATAACTTGTACAATTAATTCAAATATTTTGGGCAGTACAACACTTCAAATAAACATATGAGAATATAATGAAAGACTTTTAACAAAAATAATATTGTGATATTGATTAAGACCACTTTAGTATTTATATTATAAGTTAATATGTTGTATAATACATAAGTTATAGATTGCCCTTGGTTGGATTATCGTGGTCTAAAAGTATTTATATCATGATCGACCTTTATTTTGCAATTTTTCTTTTTAAAGTCAATACCAACACATTAACTTGTTAAACCCTAAATTACGATGCAATTTAAATTAAGACAATTTCATGGTTTTATTGTACACCCCCATTTTCTTAATATTGTTAATTAATGTAGACAAAAAAAAAAAAGGTGCCATGAATGCCATCTTAAGTAGATATGCATTTATGCATATAATGATTTATATAAACATGCAAAGTATGCTAGATTTTTTGGGGAGAAGAATTTCATCAATCTCTCCCACTTTTAGAGGCAAGGCGTGACATTCAGTCTATCAACTTGCATGCGCTGATATACCATATCTTACTCTGGCCACATTATTTAGTTTCTTTAATTACTTGTTCATATATATATATAAAGTTGTATACTCTTCAGCTTCATTTTTTTTTTTTTTTTTTTTTTGTTTAACATAAATTTGGGTGAAAGTTTTCTGAAAAATACGAAATCATAAAGAAGTTAACAAGATAGCGGATAACATCACATAAAGTTCACTCAATTAGAGTTTGTAAAGAAATAATTTTTTATTTTTTTTTGTTATTTTTAGTAAAACATTGTATATTAGTGATTTCAAGTGATATCTACTACATATTGAGGATTATTGGTTTAATCCCCCACCTATAATAGGGTGTTTTTTGGGAGAAAAAATTATATATATATATATATATATATATATATATATTTAAAAAGGAAAGGGTGAGCTAAAACGGGAACAGCGCAAAATGGTCATTTCAACACGACGAAAGATGAAGAAAAGGTGACACACAAAAGGAAGATAATGCTACTGTCGTTGCGTGTAGTCCACCAGCACCAAAACGGTCACCTCTCGCACCACCACCCACCCTCCCACAATGACATCATCTATCAATTCATCAAATATATCATGTTCTTCTCTATATTTTCTCGAGTCAAGTGTGTGAAATGTGTGTTTCTTTTCAACACCTTCAAGAAGTAGATTCAAGTCAAACGAAGTAAGTGTTTGAAAACTCCTTTTAAATGAATTTTTAAATATGTAAGTTCATTTATAAAAATATTTAAGAGTTTGATGGTTAATTTGAATAAATTTTTAAAATAAGTTATTTTTTCAAAAGTTTATTTTAAAAAAATATAAAATTATTACTTTTATTTTTATTTTTAATACTTTTACTAAATAGATATTAAAATACATTTTTATCAAATAATTAACAATATTTATGAGTATTTTTTTTTAAAAAAAATCATATTAAAAAGTCTGTCTTACATTCCAAAAATACTCCAAAACATACATATTGTCATTTATATTCAAGAACTACACTATGTGAAAGTATACTTAGGTTGTAGGCATAGTAGAGATATTTTCAAAAATAAGTAAGTATAATATTTCTCGCTAAACACATTAAAATAAATAAGTGGAAATGCATATTTTTCAACAATTACCCATTTTAGGATAAGATGTCATATCTACGTCATAATCTAATCTACCAAAATTATCATTAGGTGCAAAGGGAATACTTGAAATAGACTCAATGTCAATGTGTTTTTATACACACATGCACTATTGTGTGTGTGTATAGATATAGATATAAATATAGAGGGCCACTTCACAGATTTGATATGAAATCAAGGGGGCAACCCCACTTAGGCACTGGGGTGGGTTGATATTTCTTAGGCTTTGGAATGTGGAGTTGTGGTGGAGTGAACCAATTGTAGCTTGACTTGGTTTAGTCTTAACCATCTTCATTTCATCAAAAATGGTGTGACCGCGTTTCGATCTTTCAATTGTTTATACATGGAAAAAAAGACATTCATCTAACACAGCAAACTCCATTAATCGAGCTTCAGATTTCGTGCCATATTAATTGGTTCACTGATAAATATCTTACTTTTTTCACTAACAATGTTACTCTAAATATAGGACTATCTTCTTATTATTATTGTTATTAGTTCCAAAACAGTTCAGAGCCAACCCTTGAGACATCCATAGAGTAGACACCCACCACCCAAACAAAAAAAAAAAATGACAACGCGCATGTTTCTAGCTTCAGTCAAGTCTCCTACAGCTGTGTGTAATCCTTCAAAGTTCAATCATGAAATTTTATCAGAAGTGCTAATTTTTGCTTTCAAGGGTGCAAAATGGCAAAAGGGCACAGTCGGATGGGGGCAAAGTATCGATTGGTTAAGAAAATTTGCTTATAATCGCACTTAAATAACTATCAAATCAGTGTTAGTAGATTAATTACTTCCGAAAATAATTTACTTTTAAGAGTGATGATATAATAAAGGTTGAAGATTTTGAACTTTTTAACTATTGCCTAAGGGATTGAAGAGTACAACTTTTCCAAATAAAAATGGAAAAATGCTATACACACACACACACACACACACACACACACATATATATATATATAAGTATATGTTCTTCAACCCTTTTACCTTCTTGTTATCTCTCTTAATGTAGAAAGAAATTATTAAAATAAATACATTTAAATAAATCTATACTTTCTAGAAGAACAAAGGTGCAAAAAAAAAGAGTGCTTTTTCCACAAAAAATAACTTGCTTTGAGGATGTGCTTCTCTTTCACTAGTGAAATGTCAGTTGCAGAATGAAAGTAACCATTAAGCTTCTTTAGTTGCTTTGACTTTTAGTTGGTGAACCATGTTTACATTAACATCATACAAAAGATCAATGCTATTTTTGGATTCCATTTTTGAAATTTTTTTTTTTCATGTTTTCAATCTAAAATACATTTATTTTACTTACTTTTCAATTTTTTTAATAAAATATTTTTTAAATACACACTTGATTTTTTTAAGTGAAGTAATCAAATACATCAATATATTATAAATTAATAAATCAATAATATATTATCAATCACAATCATCACTATAAAAGTAGAAAAATAATCACACTCAAACCTAAAATGTTCAACTCTTGGCCCCTCAACTTAATCGCTTGAGCTGCACACACCTTTCATTAGCTTGATCCAACATATTAAATTCTCACACTTTAACTAACTTAAGCTATGTTAATAAATAATTACTTATACAAAAACCTATAAAAATATTTTTTTTCTTCAAAGAAAGACATTACTAGCTATGACTTAAAAAAATAAATAAACTAATAGATACTTGGCTAAAAATCAATTTAAAATCGATCGTTCAAAATTCGTTTGAACTCAATTCGTTAACTTAACAAACCAAATCTAAATATATTTTTTTATTTGATAAGATTTGAAACTCGATTCGTACTCTACTCGATTAAAGTTCATTCAAATTTAATTCAATCAACAATTAAACCAAGTTTAAATACAATTTTTGAAATTTGATTAAAATTCAAACAAGTTTGAACAATAATACGTTAGTCTTGACTCAATTCATTTACACCCCTATTACTAAAATTCAATATCTCAAATAATCACTATTGAAAATCAACTCCCAAAATAAATTACCACCAAATACTGTTCTAAATCACAACATCGTTTGCTAATATAAATTTAACAAAAACACCTAAAAAAAGTAACAATGGATGATCAAGATCATTAGTCCTTTCTTGTACTTTAATTTGAGCCATATTATTATTATTATTCTGATGCTATTCTTGCCTTTATAGGAGGTATATATGTTAGCAGTTTTTCCAGTTATATTGAAATTTCTCATAGGTTCATTAGGTGAGAGGCTAATTGGCCAGTCTTAATCTGAAAATCAACCTTTCTAAGTACTTAATCATCTTCAGGCAAATTGAAATTGAATATCAAAAGCATTATATATTATTGTACACGTTTGTAAGTACTTAATAAACATTCTTGAATTTTTGTCATGAAATGCATTTTTGTCTCGCACCGTACCAAAATTCACCAAACTTGTGATGGCAAGTATAATGACATTTATTCATTAAATAAAAACTTAACAGTTTAATGATGGCTGAGAGTATATATCCAGCTAGTAAACAGCTAGACTATCATTCGAGCCAGATCTACTCAAACCCTAAGTCTTGTAGTTTGTTTATATTTGAATCAACTCTAATTCGATACCAACATTTAAATTTAGTTTGATAAATTTAACATAATTAATTTGTACTCGATAAATTTAAGAGCAAAGCTTGAACTTAGCAAAGCTCAAAACAATTAAACTCGAGTATTAATATTTCAACCATAATATTAAACCTCTTATGCAATTTTTTATTGTTATGTAATTAAATTATTTTGGAAGCTAGTAAGTTTTTACTAGAAGCTTACTGAGATGATGAAGTGAAAATATCAGTGCAAATTTTTATTTGGAAGAGTCACAAATTCCCCTAGTTCTCACCAAGCAAAAGGACAAAAACAGAAATTAGCACGAAATGCAGATGAACTTCTAAGAATCTAAATTCACCCATAAGGATAAACAGAGAGAATTCTTTTCTTTTTACCTCTTACATCAAGCTCAAAGCATGTATATGAATCAGATGTATCATATTGGATTTTTATATAGAGAAAGAGAGGGGCCCGTTACATAACAAAACTCCAAAATGCAGTGTTGTAACAATTCAAACTAATTACATAAACAAATACTATGATACAACACTCTTATTTGTATGAACGAATCAAGAAGCATATTTGAAATTAAGCTACAGAAACCTAATGAAAGCATCGACACGTCACATTTTGCAGATATATGTTTGAAATGAATATATAATTACGAGGGAATATGACTAACCTGCAGGCCGGTATGCCCTCCAAATGGCAGCAGTCCAAGCTTTCAATCTTCCCTCTCCTATCAGCCATCTTATTGTCATCTACACAAAAAGTACAAACAGAAAGGGTCAATAGTCTGTCATATTATTTTAACAGTTTCAGCGGAATAAAGAAGATTTCTCCAACAACTATTCCCTAAAGGAACACTAAGTCATGAAAAAAACACCGAATGAATGACGAGTTTGTCAATAAAGAGAGCAGTCATGGATGGTGTTGTGCGTCCTCTAATGGTCTCCTCAGGGTTTCTTCCAGCAGGAACGTTGCTGGAATCATTGATTCACATCTCAAATGAAGTTGCATCAATGGAAAAGACTCCTTTCGTACAGATGAAAAATGTTTCAACAATGATGAGAAAGATAAGATTACTTTCTTCATTGTTTGAAGAGATCCAAGAAACAGAGAAACCACTTCCACCGTCTTCAATCTTGTGCCTCACCGAGCTCTTCTCAGTTATTAGAAGAGCAAAGATTCTGATCGAGAGTTCCAGAGAAGGTAGCCTCCTCTGGAATCTCATGCAAACAGAACATGTCTCAAATCAATTTCATGCAGTAGCGAAAGAGATGGCCAGAGCACTTGATATTTTGCCTCTGAGCTTGCTTACCTTAACAGCAGACACCAGAGAGCAAGTTGAACTTCTTCACAAGCAAGCAAAAAGAGCTCAATTATTTGTCGACCACAGGGAGATTCAAACAAGGGATGAGCTTGTCCAACTGATGGCCACCAACAATGAAAAGAATCAAAAGAATAAAGGCTTCATTGATATCAGAGGAATTAGAGACATTTTGAGCAGCATTGGTCTGAAAAGCCCATTGGAATTTGAAGGAGAGATTTCAAAACTAGAGGCAGAAGCTGAGAAGCAAGCAGGCACAGGTGGGCTTATTGTGGTTTCTAATATTAACAATCTCATATCCTTGATTTCACTCTCAAAAACTACAATTTTCAGTGGGGATGAACATCTGAAAACTCACGAGGATCTGAAGAAGCTTAAAGTGCCAATGAACAGTCTCTATGATCAATCATTTTCTCATTCCATGGTGTTCAACATACCAGACGAATTCCGCTGCCCAATTTCACTTGACATGATGAATGACCCAGTTATTGTAGCATCAGGGCATACTTATGATCGGAATTCTATAGCCCAGTGGATAAATTCAGGGCATCACACATGCCCAAAAAGTGGGCAAAGGCTGATCCACATGGCCCTCATACCTAACTATGCATTGAAAAGTCTGATACACCAATGGTGCCAGGAGAACATCATTCCAACAATGGAATCCACATCAACTTCAGAGCTAGAAAGGACTAGTAGTAAGAGAAAATCTTGTGAGACTGCTATTGATCATATTTCTGCAACTAAAGCTGTTGTAGATGCTGTAAAAATGACAGCTGAATTTTTAGTAGGGAAACTAGCAACAGGATCACCAGATATCCAAAGGCAGGCAGCATATGAGCTTCGGTTACTCGCAAAAACTGGAATGGACAACCGCAGAATAATTGCTGAGGCAGGAGCTATTCCATTTCTGGTGACTCTGCTAGGTTCTCCTGACTCCAGAATCCAGGAAAATGCAGTCACTGCCTTACTCAACCTTTCTATATTTGAGAACAACAAGACATTAATTATGGCTGCCGGAGCAATTGACAACATAGTAGATGTTCTACAAACAGGGAAAACGATGGAGGCGAAAGAAAATGCAGCAGCAGCAATATTCAGCCTATCAATAATAGATGACTACAAAATAATAATTGGTGCTCACCCAAGAGCTATTCCCGCTTTGGTGGAGCTCCTAGGAGTTGGAACTACAGCTGGAAAAAGGGATGCTGCAACAGCACTCTTCAACCTTGCAGTTTTTAATGTTAATAGAGCCAAGGTAATACTTGCAGGAGCAGTTCCTTTGCTTATTGACCTGTTGACAGATGATAAGGCAGGGGTCACTGATGATGCCTTAGCAGTGCTTGCCCTTCTTTTGGGATGCACTGAAGGTCTGGAAGAGATAAGGAAGAGCAAGGACCTGGTACCCCTTCTAATTGATCTTTTGAGATTTGGATCTTCCAAGGGAAAGGAGAATTCAATTACTCTTCTCCTGGGGCTCTGTAAGGATGGGGGAGAGGAAGTTGCACGAAGACTGTTGATGAACCCACGCAGTATTCCTTCTCTGCAGAGCTTAACAGCTGATGGGTCGCTAAAAGCTCGACGAAAGGCTGATGCTCTGCTCAGAATACTCAACAGATGCTGCTCTCAAATCACAAATCCTGTTTGATGACAGAAAGTTAAATTGATTGTCAAAAACCATATGTAAATAATTGGAGATGGTCCAATTTCATAAATCATACTGCAATATACCCCTGTCCCTTCGTCTAGTTAAACTTGGATCATGCCACGATCAAACAATATCCCTCTCTAATCGTGTAGACAACACTAACTTATATTAAATGTATATTACATAAAAAGCAATAGTGTCTTTGTTATATGCTTCCAACATCTGGCATAGCATGTGTTAAAGATGATGCTGAATTGCAATAAAAAAAAGGGGATGCAATCCCTGTACATACCTTCTGATTGCACAAAGGTTAAAGCCCAACTCAGCAGACTGCATATTTGAAGACAAACTACCAAAAACAGATGAAACAGTCACAAGATAAAGACCAGTAAGTGAAAACATTACCTCAAACACTCTGATTGCTGCTGGGAAGACTTGAGGCAAGAAAATCAGAGTTACAAAAAGGATACAAATCTATATAAGTCACACAAGGAGAACATGAACACGTTACTTTTGGCGTTGCTATCTTCTTTCTCTTCATAAGAAGCAAGCCGAAAAGTTGATTATGTTATTGCCAATGGTCTAGAAGAGTTGGAAGTAAAGATGGCAATGTTCATTTCTCCTCCCGGTGATGATATACTGCTGCCTTAGAAATGCACAATATTAAGTTTTGACTGTAACAAATGGTAGATGGATCAACAAATACACGTTAACAGTAATATCTGCGAGGTCCCATAAGTGCTAGGCAGCTAATTAAAGAATCATGGTTTACAGAATAAAAAATCAACTCAATAAAGCCTTATCCCATACATGGGGCCAATAATTGCTTTACATAGATACTATTTAATCAAATAGCATCTAAACCAATAGGAAAAGATCTAGTAAAAGTGAATAATCAAAACTAGTATATAAAATATATAAATAATTGTTTAATATTTACATTCTGCACTAGGTCATAAGGAAAAATTATAAGTCTATGACACCTATATCAGCTGGACCTTGTTCTTTTACAAAATTTACATATGAATTACAAGAGCAGCAGCTGTGACCCTATGGGTCTTACTAGCACTCATTATTATTACAAAAAATTATGATTCTGGAACAGGTTCAACTTCTGTTCAACCAAGCAGCAAAGAAGGACCAACCATCAGAGACCACTGCATTCATCTGTGAACAATAATTCACATGATGTAGGATATGGAAAGGGTAAGTCTTTACAACTCTATCAATTCTAATTCAATGTGTGCCCCCTTTATTTTGTAGTTCCAAAACCAGGTTCCACTATCCGTCAATTCCTCCTCAATAGGCATCAACTGGACATCCAAACCTGAAGTGAGATTTTGAACAAAATATTAGAGTTAGTAGTATGTTTTACACGTGCAATAATTCAACAGAGGTATAGTAAAAATTTAAATGAGATAAAAGATTCAACATATGATCTCATCAGCATATACAGATATACATTTTTGAACACCCAATACACCACAGATAGGTCAGCAGTGCATCATTTTGAATATTATCATCTTTTTGTATCTTCTTGGTGCATAGTTAACTTTCTTTGTAACTCATTACCTATGCCATTCCTGTGTCCAATGCAACACTGAATACGTCTTATCTTTTGATTATGATACAACTCTCCACCACCTGATAAAAGTCACCAACACTAAAACATAGTATTACAGGTGGTCATATCCCTGGTAGTGGGAAAAGTGCTGATTTGACATATGTTACTCCAGCATTTCAGTTGATCATGTTATAATTTTGTTCTCCCCAACATGCAGCGATCATAATACTCGACCCATACAACATTTCATAAATAAAATGACTCTTGAATCCATATTTCAAGTCCCTGAAGTAAACCACAACTACAGTTTACCAGCCAATTAATTAAAACGTGCCTTCTGCCATACACATCTTTCAAATATTAATACACTCTTGCTTGAACATGCACAGTGATCTGTACAATTTAACAATGTAAAAATCATGTAGTTTTCTTTAAAGCATCTGAAAATTAGCCTACTATTTGTTTTAATGGCATGTCCCATGCCCAAGTCCAAATTAAAAATACTTCTTAACTGGACCTCTATGTTTAAATTTTAGACAATTGGCATGCCTGACACAGATTTGTGACCTGAGTCTGAGCAACATTGGGACAAAAGGTTTTAATAGAAGATTGGAAATAAATTTACTTTGAATTTGCAATATATAAACAGCAACAACAACAAAGACATCAAAAAGAATGGTGACAGATTCGACAGAAATGAAAAATGTTCTACACTGTATGTCAGAACCTAATGCTGAAACCTAATTTCACATTCAGTTCTTTCCAGTTATTTTCAATGGTCAAGATATCAAAATGTTGTACCAGATGCAAGTTGCAATAGTGATTAGACATCATCAGTATTGTACATCCTAGAAAAATAATAACTACGATAATCTAGTGTATTGCAAGTTTCAAATGAGAATAAGTAATTTAATGATCCATTATTTCACATAAACAGTATAGCATGCGAAAGAGACAGATTGTTCTGTAGCCCACATAAATCACTGGAATGAATTTTTGAGAATAGTTGATTAACTGAAAATATAATGGAATATTAAAACATTGAACAAGGAAAGTCTGCAATAATGGAAATCATGTACACCAGTTACATCTAATGGTAACCTGAAATTCCTGATGTAATCTGCAATTTGTGGCCATCTGGGACATCAAAAACATAATTGCCCTGGATAACAGAAAAGAATAAATTAAATTTTATGGATCTATACAACCAGAGCAACTTTTTTGGGATTAAAGTTGCAGTAAACATAAACAAAAACAAAATTATAACTTATGGCCCACTTTTTTTACAGTTATATTTAAGACTTAAGTTACGGTTATATATTCACCAACTCTGTGTCACATGAGCTTGTTTGGACTAAAAAGTGAAAAACACCCACAATGACACCATAACCTTTAAACACTTTTGCATAGCAATAATTTAAGAAAAACATAAACATGTATTCGGTAAAAGGACACTAAGGATAACAGTCACAACAAAAAATTCAACTGGCATATAGATTTTATTTTCCAAAACTAATCACACTGCCATCTGGCTTAGTTTGCATGGAAGTGCCTACAAACTATCCACTATGCTAGATAACAAAGAAATTAGACAAATCACAACTTTGTTAACAATCTTAAATGGATTACATTTATGATCTCCATAAACATATTTATCCTATATGGCACAACTTTCCTGGCTGCAGCTCAGCCTTCATTAAATAAGATCAAACTATCTGAATTGAGCTCTCAGAACATCCATCTTCAATAGGCAGAACTCTAAGTAACTCATGAACGTGTTCATTCCTTAGTCTTCCTCTTCTTGTTTCACAACAATTTCATTCCAACATTCTAATCTCCACCCAAAAAAATTTAGATGTTGTTCCCAAATAAGTAACGTGTCATCCTATTTGACAATGCAAGTCTTATAGCTATCCCACAAGTGTCAAACTCCATCAATCACACAAAACCCAGCAATGCTAAACTTTGTCCTTACTCCTCTCAGTAAAATTTTTAGATTTCTTCCTATATAATCTTTGGACTTCCAAACAGAAGTTCAGAAATGATATTCATTCTTTGCCAACAATGATATCGATAGAGGTTCTAAAATGTCAATTACAAGAGTGCAGTACATGTGAAATGACTTCCATTATAAGAAGGATAAACATATCTATATCAAAAGCACTAGTAATAGAACTAACAAACTGACCTGTATTACAACATCCGTTGCTTCGAATTCAGCATTTCCATGCAGTATCACCTTTAAGGCCTCAAACCGCTGCACATCATGCTTCCAGTACAAGTTATCTCCTGAATTCCAATCTATCCCGTCATTCAGTACCTTTACATTCTCTAATTTGCACCTCGCACACCTGTACAAATGAAACTTTATTTAGGGAGGGCACAGTTCATGGCCATTCCTGTCCATAGTTCATTACAAATGGCCATAGCAATACCTCCTTCCATACTGTAGTATAGGTTCACCAATTTCATTGGTTTTAGTTGACCCCACAACATTTTCAGCCAAAATGATCAAACTTCCATCAAGCTGCATTAAGTGACACAATCAAGAAAAAGTAAATGAAAGAAAAGGCCCTTACAATCTTCACAAATATACTACCTGAACGTTTCTCCACAGAAACTCAGCAACCTCTATTTGTAACTCAGAACCCTTCGCAATGGAACCACCCAGAAACTGGAAAACAAGAAGATGGACAAAACATAGTCAATATATATATAAAGAATAGGCAATTCATTCCAAGTGGATCACTGTCAATACACTGTTACAAAAGAGAAACTCAAGATAAAAAAAAAAGATCAAAAATAAAATACATACATACCTATACATGTACGTATAATAAAGGAGGACAAAACTAAATCTAGTCTCTTTCACCACCTAATGCTGAGGAGCTCTTTTGAGGGCATGGCATTCTCCAAACGGCTAAAAAGTTCTAATAGCATATGGGGAGAAGAAATTTAACTTACCTTTTGTCTGGTGACTTCCCAAAGGGGGCCAAGAGCAGGATGAAGGAAGATGAGATATGGCGGTCCGGAATTAACATATTCTTCATTACCTTCAAGCTGCAAAACAGGGAAGAGAATTTGCATATGCTAAAGCTTCACAAAATAAAAAAAAAAAAAACTCTTCTTACTATAATTCTCAAGCATAACAAATAATTTTGGATGAAACAGTTTTGGGGGATAATTCAACAAATACTTAAGGAATAACGTCAAAAGAGATCTCAAATCTACCTTTGGAATTGTTATTCCACAATGAGAAAGTAAATCATAAGCATTACGCATGATGTCCAACAGAGAACCATCTGGAGTCTGCAATGAGAAGTAAAATTAAGGGTCTATGTGAGCATATTTTAGGGATTTAGACTAAGTTTCCACAAATCCGATACAACCACCTACCAAGCTTAACTTATGAAACTTGAGCTCATTGTCCAATTACTTTGGGAGAAGCAATATATATATGTATGTGTGTGTGTGTGTGTGTGTGTGTGTGTGGAAGTATATAGTTATGTGTATTGAAAAGATGACATTGTAAGAAAACTATCACGAGCAAGACTTCTTAGTGCCTAGAAAGTTATCATATTAACACAAGGAAGCATGATCAGGTTTGTGATAAAAGGAAAGTGTTCCAGTAGAAATCATGCTCTGTCCCTTTATGCACAAAATAAGTATCAAATTGTTTATCAATTAGGACCTGGTGCAGAGACTTGTCAGCATGTCTCCTTTTCTTCTTAGCAGAAGATGTAACCTTTCTTCTTTCATTATACACAATGAAGGTATCAAGCCCATCTGCAAATTTTATAACCAGAATAACTCACATGTTAACATGGAAATTAAGACAAAAAACTCTAAAAGAATTTCCAAAGCATAAAACATATTTCCAGACCTTCTACACCTTTATAACATCGAGAAGAATATGTGTTGGCAAAATTATCAGCAATATTTTGCATTGTACATTCCAGACGACCTCCAGAAACACTATCACAAGTGAAAAAATGGAGAACACTTACAAAACTTTTGTAGTAAATAATAAAAGATTGGGTAAAACCTAAAACTTAAAATATATGAAGCTACGTCATTTCTCCGGAATTATTGCCAGTTTAACTGTAAAGAAAATACTAGTCAGACAAGTGACATGTCTATCACGAACCATTGACATTGTCTATCATTTTCTGCTAATTAAAAAGATAATATATGAAAAAACAAATAAAAATCGAATAACATGTGAATAGCCGATCTTACTTGATTTCACCTAAAGAATGTATATTATTAAGAATATCCTCTAACAGCTTCTAACAGCATCTTCCCGGTGAAATATCACAATCACCACTTAAAAAGAAAGTGACCAAGCTTCAATATTCAACTGTAGCATCATCTTACCTGACATTAAGTGATTTACATTTTTGTCTTCTTGTTTACATTTTCCAGATAGATGCCAAATTGAATGTTTCATTTATGGCTCTACTTTCATATGAAGTGCCACCACCAAATATGACAAACGCTGAAGGATATCACATACAGAACTTTTATTTACACAAAGAATTTAAGGATCTTTAAATATATAAAGAGTAAGAAAATGGTGGGACATTTTTACTTGATGTGGTTTACTTTTCCCTCAACACAAAGTCAACACATTTTTATTGAAGAAAAATAGTTATACCTGCCTATTTTTCCACTAGTTATACCTGCGTATTTTTCCACTGAAATTTCCTAGTTAAGAGTTTACATAACCAATCTAGATGGCCACAGTGGAAATCAAAGGGCTGGACAAGTAACTTTCAGGCGAAACCACTTCATCAGACAATTTCGTTTTCAAAATTTTGTCCATAAAGTCCAATGCTTTATTAATATGGATCCCAGGTTGGCATTAAGATCCACGACCATTTTCCATAAGCCAGAAAAAGAAAATCGGAAAATTACGTTAACGAGGCAACAATGTTCTTATAAATATGTCACATCAGAAGCCATGTGTGGATATAGATAAAGCACAAGCACTGCTAATTTAAAACGGAGAATCCCAAGTCATAAGCTTGTACCAGTGTTTCATTCCAAACTGATCCATATATGTGATTGGCTTTTTAACATTAAGCACCATTCCTGGCAAACTGCTCTCCTTTTTACTTGATCCAATAAGCTCAGCAGAAGGTAAATCCACGTAAAGGATATTTGTGTTAGCAGGAAACTCTGCCTGCAAACTAAAGAAGGAAGACATTGCAAGTTAGAAGTATTGAGGACATCCTGTTCAAGAAAACCATGGAAGACAGGGCCATTTAAACATAAGCAAGCACGTGAGAGATGCCACGACCAATGAGTCAGAATATTCCTTGGTTCATTTATACCAAGTAATTAAATGAATAACATACCACAAAGAATTTCCAAAGATCAAGAAAGGTGCTGAAAAATAGGATTGCAAAAAAGACCTATTCTATATTAATCTATTCCATGCGAAGTTTTCAACAATCAATATAGTTTAGGAACTAAGTATATTACAGGTAACATCTCCAGGACACTGCCATAATCCATGACAGGAGCAATAAAGGCTGATGGATGAGTCCGTGGCCTATGTCTTATCATCAGCAAATGGAGGATGATAAATTAACAAGGACTTCGATTCCTTGTTTCTGATTGCATATGCATGGCCTTCTATCCTACTGATAAATTCATACCTAATTCACAAATTTCATATGCTGTGGTTTCCATATTACTGTATTATACTTAGCAAAAGAAGCTTGTTAGAAATATCACACAGTTTCTTACCAAATGGGCCTTAAATTGACCATTTAAACATCCAGTTGATACATAGATACATGTATGTGTGTGTGTGTGTGTGTGTGACTGTCTGTATTGTCTGTGTCAGTTTGTGCTTGTATCTCATACTTCAGTAAAAGTAACATTAGCTTTAATAGCTAGATCTAAGTGCAAATTATGCTTCACATTAACAAGTGGGAACATGAAACCCTAGAATCTGCAAGTTGATAGTTAATACTCAGGATACAGCAATGGTCCTAATCTTATAAGGTGTACATCTATCAATCAGTGACCTTAAAAATCATTCAAAAAATACTTCATGAGGAAGAAACCATTACTTGAAATACAAATATACGGAAAAAATAGCATAGTCTTAACAAAGGTATGAGGAGGAGAAAAATACCTGCTGGGAGAAAGGGAGCCAACAGTGATTCCAAACTTGTCAAACTCAGTGTATTCGATACAGGACAAACCATATGCCCATTTTCCATCTAAATTCTTCTTCTCGAGTAGAACATTGATGCCTTCTGTTGCCCCAGAATTTCGTTTACATGAGGCAAATCCTAATTTCTGAAAAGATAGAAACCAAAGCATCTTAATGCTGATCTATATTAAGCATCCAGCTTCTTTCCACCATTAAGTAAGCATAAAGAATGATAGATACGTAACTGCACACAAAGAACTTTCAGAAGGCTAGTGCAATATATGTTGCTATGCAGTAATCATGAACCAAATACTATCCATCCAGTACCTCAGGGGGTAACACAACCTTACACAATGTACCCCTCATTTAATGGTGGAAGACCATAAGATAACACCTATAGTTAGGAACAACATGACTGATAAGGCGTAATCTAACTAATAAAAATGTAGTAACAAAATCATCAGCATCTAACAGTAACTAATCATTGCTAGGAATGCATTAGTGACTTGAGTCTACCCCAAATATAAAAGGTAAATAAAGTCCATAGAACAGTTCTTTGGAGAGAGAGTAAGATAATATCTAATGCATAAATTGAGTTGCAACCTTTATGATTTATTTGCCTGTCTTAGTAAAGGTAAAGACATATTTTAGATACCCCTCTGTAAAATTCAGTTGCCTGCAAATCCCTACTGCACCCAATACACCTTCACACGTTACAGAGTTGCATTTCTGCCACTTATGAAGTTAACAACAGTAAGAAATTAAGTTCTTGCCTTTCCTTGGCGCAAACCAATTCCAGCCAAAGCCAGTAGAGTTAAATCCGTGGCAGCTACGACATTACTGTAAAGTCTCAGTGTCAGTATATTATCCAGTTTCAAAATAGCAGAAACTTATAAGAATGAAACTAACCTGATTTGTCTGACAGTTGCTCCTTTTCTTGCATGACTCTGAAACCATTTGAAAACCCCTTTATCATGGGCCAGTTTCCATATCACACCATGACCCCCAGGCTTACACACGGGTTCAAATGGTCTTGTTACAATCCAATGCCCATCTTCTGCAGTAACAGCCGGAACAAGTGGCTAGCAATTGACAAACTAAATTACAAAATGCTGTAACCAATGAAGAAATCAATTTGACGAGTATTAACATCAGACATATGTCAGCACCAAATTAAAACCTGTTCAAAAAGCTGGAAGCTTGATCTTCCTCTTCCAAACCATCTGAGCCTTTCACATAGACAGGTAATATGCCCATGGTTGTTTTTCGCATAGCTTGTCATAATAGCAACAGGAGTGATGCATTGTTTACCATACAACTTGAAGTACAAGAACTCTCTAGCCTGGCAGAGAATAAATCTCATCAATTTGATCAAAAACAGATATGTTCAGATCCCTCACGACCATTGCGTTTCACAATCAATCATTTATCTCCAATCACCATAGGCACAAACAAAATTTCTCTGCTTGATAAATAAAGATCACATACCTGAAGATCTCTTATAAGGCCTTCCAACAAAGTTCGCCCACAGTAAGGAAGCATTGCAGCTGGAAGGCATTCACCTGTTTCAGGGTCAACCAGGCCAAGCCTGTCCGCCGACCCTCCTAGAGGATAAATTTCTCCTAAGTCAGGCAAACCCTGAAAATGGGTTAATATTCGTAACACCAAAAATTAAATCCAGAATTCTAAACTCAGGAAGAAACACAACTATGCACTGACCTCAATCCCCCAAAGAGCGGCTTGAGATGCATATTCAATATCTTCAGAAAGATCAAGAACAGAGGGAGGATGAATTTCCACAAACTGACATTTCAACAACTTATTTGTCTGCTGGGACCAATTAATGGTTTGCCCTTCCTGTGTTGATTGAGCAAGCAGCTCTAATACCGTCATCTGATACCTGCAACGGGAACATGTTTAAATTGATCATCTAAATAAGTTAATTTCAAATGGGCTTATGTCATTCTTCCAACCGTCAAAAAGTTCAACATCAAGGTCACAAGCTGGCTCTCAATAGTCTATAAAATCCACAGGTACGTAAAATTTTCTTCTTTCTGTGAGCTTGAGCATTACAATGCGATGGTCATTAATATGGTAGTGAAGCAACTAAAACTCTTGAGATGAAGTCTTATTGCTATCCTTACAATGAGTATTCTTGCATGGTCCATCCAGCCGCAAATGAGGAACAATGTTGAAGACTTAAGTAAACAGTCTCCTCATTGTTACATTAAGCTTTATTAAGTACTAACAATTATAGATGTACAGAACTCGAGGGAAACAAAATGAATTATCAAAGAGATTAAAATCCTTTTCCATTGAACTGACGCATAATACTGAAACATGCACTTCTAAGAAGAGAGTGACAAGAAAAGTTTGTGGCTGTTGTAAAATGACCAGTGCATTCAGACAAGCAAATATGTGACGTAAGCAATGAGCAGCTGCACGAAAAAAAAAAGTCAATTGACAGAAGAATACTGGCAACCAGAAGAAGTATGTATTCACTTCAATAAACCGATGTCAAAGCCTGACTTTGCATTTATGAGCGCAATAAGCTGATACTTTCCTACAAACTCTATTTTGAATTGCCTAAATTTTGATAAGCAGCATAGCAACTCACCATGTCTTATATAGTTGATTCCTATCATCAGTTCAAACACATGCAGTACCATAATAATGGCATTGACATTAAAGAACCCAAGAACAATTCTTCCTGATATATATATATATATATATATCCTTTGGTCTCTGGCTAGGCTGCCATTATTTCAATCCACCAAAACTATAATCTCTTTCAGACATAATTGTTCCACCAACCCCGACTATAGAAATGCAAAGCGTTCAAAGGAGTATAAATAAAAATATAAGCATTGACCCAAAACCAAATACACAGATGGCATTTTCAAAATAACAAAGCAACAAATAAATAACCATCCATACTAACCCGATAATTCCACCAATGCAATCATAGAACTGCTCAACTTCTCCAAGCATCTTCAATAGTGACCTCAATGCCGCTCTCTCTTCGTATTTCAAACCTTGACTTCTACCCCCGCCATTCACATCCAAACTCTCAATCATCTCCGCTAATGCATAAAGCGCACTTTTGATAGAACTCCTCCCCATTTCAAGCTCTCCATTCTCCAACTCTCTCCCAAATTTACCCAACACATGCTCTTGCCTCGCGGCCACCGTGCATTTCAGCAAATACATGTCATAGTCACTCAAACTCACCCCTGCAAAATCATTCCTCTGCGATTTGAAAAACGACTTAACCCTACAATCCGAGTCGATCGTCCTTAACTTCTCCGCCAACGTCCCGCAACAAGCTAGGGCTTCTCTAAGCCCTTTGAGCCTAGCAATTTCCTCCTGAAAACCAAATTCCGGCGCAGGCGGCGCGTACTCCACCGGCGCGGTGGAAACCTTCGTGATAGGAGTACATGAGTTCGGCGACTGTGAAAGTAAATGCAACTGATTCGGCGAGGAAAAAATGGAAGAAGAAAGAGAGTTCAGAGAATTGGAGTGATGAAACGAGTTCTTGAAGAAGAATAGCGAGTGAGAGGGCTTGGAATTCAAGGTGAAGAGAGGATTATTGTGGTGTAGAACCGGCGAACTATTGGTTCGCGCCATTAGAGAGAGAGAGAGAGAGTGTATTCCAGTGTGTCCAGTGTGTCCAGTGTGTGTGTTTTTGTAGCGACAACGATTTGGAAATGGCGCAAGGATAAGACGAAGATGCGGGAAGCATATACCCAGGTTGAGAGATATTCAATGGAGAAAGATAGTGTGCAATTTTTTCCGTACAGTACGCTACAAAGAATTGTACATTTAGGATAGTTACGGGGTAGTGAGTGGGATTTTGCTATTTTTTAACTGGATTGTACAATGCTTTGAAAGCGTCCACTGGACGAATTGTAGGGGAAATGCCGTGACATTTAACGGTCGAGTCAGCGAGTTTGTCTCAAATCCTCAACCCTTGTTTTTTATTTTGATTGGCTGGCTGTATTTTCACCATTCTGCGTGGTCTTCTCTCTCTTCTTCTTTTTTTTTTTTTTAATTTATTTTTTATATTAAAAATACCCAAATTCCTAATTTATATAGTTAATTCTGAATTTTCTAACCACGTGCTCCATCACCTAAAAAAAGGTAAATTGCAAGATATGTTTCAATTGAATCACAGATTCCTTGTACACTTTTGCACACAAGAAGCTGCCACCAAAGTGATTGTTTCATATTAAACTCCAATTGTAAGGTTCCACTGATATCACAGTAATTGCTCCATATCAAAATTCAACCGCAAATTCCCACCAGAATTCGAACCCACAACTTAACGCTGAAAGCGAAAAACATGTTGATTAATCTAAATTGTAACCCAAGGACATGATCTTCTCCTTGTTGTGTGGAGGTTACAAGGGTTTGGCTTTAATGTTGGTTTTTCTTTCCTTGATATCTAATTACTTAAAATTTATTAAAAGTGCCAAAATTTAAAATATTATATTAAATAATATAGAAAAAAAAAGTTAGTTTTATTTACTCATATACCCTTATTGAGTATCACTTTACTTTTTCTACTATCAATCATCTCACTTTACTCTTTTATACTCTCATATTATCTCACTTTACCCTATAAACTCTCATTATCTTATTTTATCATTTTATACTTTTAAAAAATAATAAAATTATCCTTACCTATTATTTTTAGTAAAAATTTTAAAATATTTTAATATTGATATATTTGTATTTATGTTTTAATAATTTTTTTAATTTAATTAATTAAAACTTAATATTAAATTTATTTAAAATTATATTATACTTAATTTTTTATAGTTATTTTTAATTTAATATGGTTCTTATTAAATTTCTATATAGTACTTATTAATTTGTTGCTCATTATAAATATAAAAATATATAACATATTTCTAAATAATATTTTGTAAATGTGTAAAATATTAGCAGAAAATTAATAAGTAAAGTGTATTAACTAAAAAAATATCTTACTATATATAAATTTAATAAGAAATAAGTTAATAAAAAAATAATCATTAAAGCCAATAAAGTTTCAAATGAATTTAATGTTAAGCGTTAATTAAGTTAAAAAAATTAATAAATAAAGATTGTGTTAATAAAAAATAGCCATTGAAATCAATAAAATTTAAAATAAATTTAATTTAAGTGTTAATTAGTTAAATTAAAAAAATTATTAAAATATAAATACAAGTATATTAAATTCAAAATATTTTAAAGTAATTTTACTATATATAATAAATTAGAGTAATTTGATTATTATTTTAAAAATATAAGAGAATAAAGTGAGATAATGAGAATACATAGAATATAGTAAGACATAATAAAAAAATAAAAAAATAAAATAAAATAATTAAAAATATAAATAGTAAAGTGATATTCAATAAGAATAAAATGAATAAATAAAATTAACTCTAAAAAATGAAGGAAAGAGAAGTAGGAAATTAATAAAAGAAAAGCTCGTCAAAACACATATGCCAATGTGATATGCCCTTTTAAGTAAATTGGGCAGAATTGTAATTTCTTAGGCTGATAAGTAAACGAAAATGAGAAAAGGAACTAGGTATAGACATATCAATGGCAATTAGGCCTACTCTAACTTAGACCGGCTGATTTGGGGTGGGTCTTTAAAATGACAAATGATTGGGAATGAATTTTAATTTTTGGAATAGATTTTAATTTTTTATTTTTAAATTCATTTTGTTTTGATCTAGTTTTATTTAATTTTTTATTTATTTTTATTTTAATATATATATATTTATATAATATTATTTTTTAATAAATATATTTTTAAAAAATAATAATGTTATTTTTAAAAATATATTTTTTAATACTTTTAAATTGTAAAAGGGGTCTAAACCCGAATTTAATAGGTATGGGGCGGATATGTATTCAAATCCTAAAAAATCTTGATGTGATGGGTCTGATATTTTAATAAGTCTATCATGTTGCCATCTCTGATTAGGTAAAACATTATAAGAAATAACGCATATAATTCAAATCAATATTTTAAAAATCAGACTAGACTAATACAACTGCAAACGTGCGATTGGTTCGGTCCGATTGGGGGTGAAAAAATTGAAAATTCAGTAAAATCGGTCAAAATCTTTTTTTTTATTTTTTTATTTTTTTAAGAAATCTTAAATTTAATATTTTGTTATATGTATGTAGTTATTTGGATTTTGAATTTTGTTAAATATATTTTTTAGTTGATTATTTTTTTTTTTACTTTGTACACAACAATTAATTTATTATATTATTATTTTATATAATATAATAAAAAAATATAGTCAATTTTCATTATACTGGTTGGACCAACAATTGAATAATTAACCGATAGTAAAACTAATTTGATTAACGATTAAGTTGCCAAAATATTAATTCAAATGCCCCAACTTGATTCAAATCACACATGTTCAACATATGCAGTGCAATAGCTTCTGCTCATTTCACACTCATTTGAAAGTAGTATAATTTATTACCTAGCCCTAAAGGTTCAATTATAATTGCCTCATTCATTCTCCATTTTTTGTAAGTTTACTATTATATTGCTAATTCTAACTTTTGTATTTTTCATATTGTCCCAATGCACAAAATTGACTTGACAGAGGAGGGTTTAGCAGGAAACCTTCCAACTTCCTAATGACATGTATGTTTTGCATATTGGACTCTTTTTTATCACCTAGCTTACCATCAAGAAGGATTGACAATTTCATCCCCCACTTGGATATCATTTAGGTGTCTTCTAATCATTATTTTATTTACAATTCTATCTTTTTTATCTCTAAACATAATTATGACTTGACTATCGAAAAATTTTAATTGAATAATTTATCAATTATTCTAACAATTTATTCATATTGCAAATAGAAATTCACTTTCACACTCTAAATAGTTTCAAAAGAGTTTGATGAATGTCGCCTAGATTTAGATTCATACTATATCATTATGAAATAGATCAAATAAGTTTTCTTAGCTATTCTAACTTGGATGTGATGCAAGGAAGAATTGATCAATTGCATAAAAATTAGGCTTTTTCTTAAAGGTTTATAACAAAATTAAGATTTGGTTAGCCATTTACTGTGATTGTCGTGATTTTTGATATTTTAAGCAAAAACACGCTTCGTAAGATCATCTTCTCATTTTTCTATTAAAAAAAAAACTCTAAAGACGCGGACAGAATCCATGCCTTCAAAATACACACACACACACACACACACATATATATATTTATATATATATATATTTAAATAACAAAGGCGTAGAATGAAAATGCACATCTATTCAAATTTAAGAAAAGAATATTTAAATTCCTTGTATATATATAATGTAAATAGAAATATATGTATAAATATATATACACACATAACATAAACATATAATATATATCAATAAATATTTATTTATTATATATATATTTTTTAGATTTAAAGCATGAATATTTAAATAATAAGATAAATATATCAATATACACATGTAAATTCATTTATATACACAAATAAATGAATAATAAATGTCATACATTTAATTTATCATAAATAATTTATTAATAATTTAAATTTTTTATTTAAATATAATTATTATATGTAAATATTAAAATTATTAATTTTTGTATATAATGTCTCAATAATTTTGTTGATTTATATGATCAAATGTTACAATATAAATTAATATTTCAAACTATTAAAAGTCATAATATTAGTCACATGATACTCATGCGATTGAGGGCAAAAGAAGAGGTCGATAGTATCATCAACGTCCTTGTTGTACCGGAGAATATTATTAGGATTTTTTTTATTTGCTCATACATACTTCAACACATTTTGTATTATATATATATATCCATTACTATAACTATTTTACGTAATAAAAATAAAAAGTAGTTGTAAAATAAAAGTAGACAAAAACTAGTGGTATTTAAAAAATAAATTATAAAAATACTTTTTTAGGTATAAAAGTTTAAATTGTAACTTGAAGTTTGAAATAGTAATTTGCATTGTAACATTTGATCATATAAATCAATAAATTATACACATTATATTCAAATAATAATAATTTTAATATTTACGTATAATAATAATTATATCTAAATACTTAATTAAATTAATAGTAAATTATTTATAATAATTTGTTTTAGCCATCTCCAATTTCTTCTTAAATTCCCACTTGACCCCACTTTTTTCTCACTTTAATGAAAATGGAGAGGAATTCATGAAAACACCTCCTTGGCTACTTTGGAAAATGGGTGGATTTTTGGAGTTGCATTTTTTTTAAAACAAATTTCAAACAAATGTAATATACAATATAGGACATGAAATTAAAGGTCCACACGGGCCTAACAAAGTGGGCTTTACTAGAATGGAGTGGAAAATAGAGCCCACAGACATTTCCTTAATTGCGTTTGAATTGAAAGATTCGAGAATTTAAAAAATAATAAATTAATTAAATTTATTTAAATATAATTTATAATAAATTATAAATCTTTTTTAGTACCCACTTTAATATATTTTCTCCATCAGATTTTAAATCTACCTAATGAGTCATCTAAAATTCAAAACTCCGTATTCCATCGTCAAATTCAAATTTGAGCATATTTTATTGGATTAACAAATTGAGGTGGAAAAGCATATGTTACTATAATGTATGGGCACTTTGAAAAATGATTTCGCTTGGTGTCAGCCCCGCCTTGGACATGAGAATATGGCGACACATATCTGATGTATTATTTGGCGTGTTCATAATTAAACAAAAATAAATTTGATATAGTGCTAACACAAATAATGTAGTATCGAACATATTTTTTTAGACACATTTATATTTTAAAAGAATTAAGAGGTTAAAAAGATTACAAATAAAAAGTTCCTAAAACTTATTGAAAAATATAATGTCATCTCATCTAAATTCATTTTCTATCATCTTGAATGTACAATAATCGACAAATCATACTATAAGGTATCTAATACCATCATCAATATGAACATCTTTCTCTTTTTATTCTCATCGATACCTTTGTAAGTATATAACCAATTAGATACATACATATAAACATATATAAACACATATATACAATATATTATACAATCATGTTCAATCCGTATCATGTTCTAAAATTTTTAGGATCCGTTTGTTTGGAGTTTATGGGTTAGATATGGTCACTTTTTATTTCATATCCTGTCTATTAGTTTGCTTGCTTCTCCAAGATTATGTCCAATATATAGGACAACCCCGACATGGAATTAGGTTTGGTTTTGGATTTTGTATCCCACCTTGATGGCTTGATCCAAAATCAAATCCAATTCACCAACCCATAATAATTTGTGTAAAGACGAAAATGCCCTTGATTACAAATATGAAGAAGAAAACTCTACCCTTGGGAAATTTAGCTCGTGCTTTTCCAAGTGTCTTCTTTCTCCGGCGCGGGCATCATATCCTCAACGCCATCAGTGCACCACCGTCCCCCATCTTTTCCTCTTTTTCCTTCAAAACTATTTGTAGTATGTAATAATTTTTCCATGTACACGAACTAAAATCTAAAAAATATTCCTAGTACTATCATCATCTTGATTGAGGGCTGGATATGAGTATAAAATAAGACCTCTATGATTTGATTATGCTAGAAAAAGGGAAGAAAGAGCTCTACATTTTTGGGCTCTTTATTTGGGCAGAAGGGCATTTATGTGTAATTTTATATTGCATTTCAATGATAAAATAAATAATTTAGTTTGTGTAAGGTTGGTGGGCCACAATATGATTATTTGATCCCACCCATTGGATGAGATTCATATCCAATATTTAGTCCATTATTTTCAAATTAGTATTAGGCTTGCCATTATCTAATGGACCTTTATCACCTAAGTTAAACATCAAACTAGGAGTATTATTTAATCAATCTAAGCTTATTTTTGAAAGCAAACATGGTCAGAGTAGAAAGTGTGATATCCCATATATTTTGCAAACCAATTATTTGTTTGTGAACACTTTTGAAATAAAAGTCTATTTATAAAATAAATATTTTTAAAAGTGTTTATAAGTATTATTAAGTGTTTGGTAAAAAACACTTTAACACTCATTTAGTAAAAGTATAACAAAAGAAATTCAAAAACCACAATTTTGTATTTCTCCAAAATAAATTTTTGAAAAAATAACTTATTTTAAAAATACATTCAAAAATAATTGACAAACACATAATTTTTTTATAAATAAACTTTTATATTTCCAAACACCCTCCAAATAAATTTACGGACTAATTTGATTATTTGTTATTGGGCTTTCATATCTCTTGAATTTAATCAAGCCCAATAACAAGAAACAAGCAAATGACGACTTAACAATTACTATGTGCTTGTCCATATAATTTTGTGTCCTTATCTACGCAATATAATCCTCAAGCCATTTATTACAATGTTGCTTTAGTTTTTCAAATGTGATATCTTTCATGTGTGCAATGCATTACTTTCTATATTACATAGAAACGCCTTCGACGGCATCTTTTTTTATAGTAATTTTTATTTTATTTTTTCAGTTTTTAAGAAGAGTACTTCATTGTGCATTGGATACATCAAAATAACAATGATTCTACATCATTAAATATATAGAGTTACTGCATATGTCATTCCTCAGGCTAAAGATTGTAATGCAATTAATAGTTCATAATTTGAATATGCACGTTAAATCAAATGTACTTATGAAAATTTTATTATTGATTGTTTTATGACTGAGCATGTGCTGTTATATTAATTATTGTAGCTGTTATGATCGTTATAATTTAAATATTTTAAATCATACAACAATTCAAACATCATGTTTCGATTATAGCCCACTCACATAATAACTATTCAAATAAAATTTCTTAATTTACACAACACATTTTGAAATAAGATTAATTTTGCCCGTATTAATGATAAACTCAAAATGAAGTTCGCTTCTTCTATCTTTTTAATGTATTATTACAAATTCCCCTTCACATTCAACTAACTCAAGATTTATTATTTTATTAAAAAAATTAAAAGTTGTAAAATGTAGGCGTACTCTTCCAAAATTTGTCATGTAATTGTTTATAGTTACAGTTCAAGAAAAGTAATTACATACAATTTTATTGAATATTACTTAATTATATGGCCATATTGACTTAAGGAGATGTCAATCAATATCTCAATGTCTCAGCATGAGTCATGACTATTGTGATCAAGGCCAAAAGCCATGCATTTTTTTTTTCCAGGAAATTTCAATGTACAATCACAATTTGTTAATCATATTGCGTTGATGTATATAAGTGTGAATTTTCTATTTTGTCCTCACAAATAAAACATATTCACTAAATATGTCAAGATTTATGCAATTTTTAAAAAGGTGGCGACTCGACTCGAACTCAAAGTCTAGATCGACCCAAAGTACAAGTTATTGATAATACTACATGTGTCCTGGAGAAAGCCATTATAATGGCGCCACTTGTCCGCATAATCACGTAATTCGCAGGTGATTAACACCTATAAATACTTTCAGATTGCTATAATAAATGGTTAATGTAATTCTTATTTTTCATTTCTACTTGTTTACAATATCCTTTTATCTTTTTTCAAACTTAATTTGACTTAACCATCGAAAGTTTATAGCTGGAAGATCATTCCAATGAATTCAACGTATTTTTGGATGCAAATCAACTTAACTTTCAAGGATCAGACCATATATATAAAGTTCATACTCAACCTCAAACCGAACAACATTAATATTAGTGTTCCATTTGAATACTCCACTATTCAATGATATATAAAAAATTATGCTATAAATTTTTTGATATTTGATTCTCAAAAAATTATGGAACAAAAAAAAAAAAAAAAATAAGAAAATGAAGTTTTTCCAAATTAACATCCTTCTAATTGCTAGTCCCCTACATTTAGTTTAAAATCTTCCAATGCCGCTGTCCTTTGAACAATGATAAACATACCTTAACCTCCCCGCCTCCTATCAAAAAAAAAAAAAAAATTGTAGGAAAATATGGGTATTTTTTTCTACGACTCCAAATATAACTGCAAGTCAATTTAATGGCTCTGATCGATCGAACTTACATTTTAGGCAAATTAATTTTTTTGATTTTTTTAAGTGTGATAGACATTGAAAAAATCACGAGGATATTAATGTAAAATGAAATCTAACAAGCGAATCCAAAGTAAACGAACACATACATATAACTAAAACCTAAACTATTAAAAAAAAGTACAACATAAACAACATAATTAAAAGAATTTTTAGACGAATTTTAATTTTTACTCACAGAATTTGAACTAAGATATGTGTGTGTTAAGAAAAACATTTAATACTGGCATTGCACTATGGTAAATATTACTCAAGTAACAATAATTATATGCAAACCCTACACTAATTAATATGCTTGTAAAATTATTTTTTTTCCAATATTTATGAAAAAATAAAACTGCATCTTGATCTAAATGATCAAGAAAGAGCGGATCTAGAAATGCAATGGAGTGTTCTTCCACGCACTTAGAGTCCTTTTTTGTAATTGATATCTATTTTTTATTATAATTACATCAATACGCACTATGTATATTATATAATATTATTAATGTATACATGACATGTATTAATAATATTATAATAAAAGATGAAATACTAAGAGCAAAATAATGGATCTGAAATATCTTCCAAGTCAAAACTATGATGTTCTAAAAAAAAAAGAATAATAACAATAATAAAAATAAATAAAAAGAAAAGAAAAGAACAAAGGCATATATTTTGCTCTAAAACTTAGAACCATAAGAAGATCACTTTAAGGAAATCATCATCCAAAAATCATTGGAAGCAAAATTGATTACGTCAATCGACTAAATATATGGATAAATATCTAGTATTTTGGTTCTTGTTAAAACAAGAATTTCGAAATTAATCTTGAGACAAAGATCTGCATTGTCTATTTAATTACACCCCGGTCCCCGATGCAAAGATTCATCTTAATTAATTGAATATTAATCTATCTTAGATTACCACAATTAGGCTATAATATATATATCTGCATACAAATCAATAATTACACACAAAAACAAGTAGTCAACATTACCTTGATATTGATCTGTGCATTGACACTGACAAGTACTTGAAAAATCTCACTTGGAAATTGTCTCATTCACAAAGTCAGATCTAAAGTACTTGCCATTTTTGCATTCTTGCTATCACCATGATGAATTTCCTTTGAGGATGAAAACAAGGAGAGAGATAAGCTACTATCAACCTCATCATCCTTCATGGTTGTCTTCACTTTCTTCTCGTTTTCTCGTGTTGTATTTAAAGATAAATTAAGGTCAAGATTCCCTTCACATGAGAACTTTCTTTTCAAAGCGTTGCTCCCATCTTGAGCCACAACAGATGTTTTCCCGTATCGAGAAAAATGACTTTGCACATGAATCAAGTGTGCTCTTCCTCTATCTAAAACATTGCTGGGGAAATTTTGGTTTGTCGAGCTTGTTGCAACTTGAGTTTGCCAAAATCTTTGATTCGTAAATCTTGTGTAATATTTAGGATCTTTTTCAAGAACTTTCCAAGAAGATTGCCTAGTTGAATGAAAATCACAAGTCAATGATGAGTATCCATTGTTGTTCTCAAAAGATGTTGATCCATGTAGTCCGTTTCTGGTTATATCCAATGCTGCCCCGCCGCTATAAGGACTATAAATGGAATTGGCTTGGCTACCCCAAAGGGCATCTCTATAACTGCATAAAAGAGGAAAATAATATTAGGGCTTTAAAAAAAAGTTTAGCAAAAGAAAATTTCCATAAATAGTAGTCTTTTTAAGCCCTTCGAACCTCTATTCCATTAAGTATTTATTTGTATTCCTCGTTATAAATGTACATCAAGTGAAAACACCTAATTGAAATAGATGCTTAGAAATGTTTTTCTAAAACTATAAAAGATTTACGGGTCGGGTCAAATACCGGACATTGGAAACTGGTGTTTGGTTGGAACTTTGTAGCATCGGAAGTTGGCTGAGGTTATAAATATGATGATCTGAAGCATCAAGCAGCAATCTTTGCTCCGAAATTACTATGGATATCAAACATTGCCTTAAATTAGAATTGAATCAGCTCAAGAATAGAAAAACCCTAATTTGTGCATTTGTATGTAATACCTTGATTGGGATCATCAGTCTTCTTGCTTCTGTACATCTAATTAAACAAGATCCAAACAATTTAGTAAGTACTTTGCCATCAAATTAAGCCTTAAAAAAGGAGTATATAGCAATCAAATACTGACAATAATATATAACAATTTTCTTCATTAATGGCTATCCCAATTCTAATTACAGGGTTTTGTACCTGAAGATGGCTCTTAACATGAGCAATAGTTAGGCCTTTAACGTTCATCAATTGGAGCACCAACTTAGGTGTTGCCCCTGCACCAAAAACAAAACAACCATACAACACAAATAGTGATGAAAATTCCTACTCTATGAAAATCAAGATTGAAATTATTAACTTAGGTTTAATTCAGAAAAATGAAATCCTTTTTTTTTTTTTTTTGTGGGCTTACTTTCTTGCCCTCCTAGTACTTCAACAGCATGAACAAAGCTAAGATGGAGCTCCGGCGTCCACCGGAGCCGGGGAGTTTTGGAGCGGATATACTGCCTCACAGATCCACAATTGGCCTTTCTGCCATTCTCTTCAACCGTGCTGTTGCTTGAGCTGTTTCCATTCGTCGTCGGTTTGCTTTCGTTTTCTGTCTCATTTTCTTCTCCTCCAATATGAATTGGAGGGCTTGTCTTGGAATTTTGCATGCTGCTGCTCTCTGAATTTGTAGAGGCTGCTTTGATCATATTAAGAAGTTTGGATGTATGGTAAGAGAATCAGTCCACAAAGTCAAGAAATGATCTGATCCAAGTCTTTCTGCTTTTTTTTTTTTTTCTTTCTGATGAGAAGAGAGTAGATGGAGTAATAATCTTGTGGAGATGGAATAATAACCCTTGTAGGGAAAGTTGTTAGAATTGGGAATGAAAAATCCTGGGTTAGGAATATAAAGAAGAATTCTCTCTCTCTCTCTCTGATACATGTGTATGGATGATGATGGTGATGACTTATATGCCCATGTCTGCATGGACATGTAATCATATGATTTGAAAATGAAAATGAAAATGCTTAAAAGGAAAGGAGCAGAAACTTGTGTTCAAGCTTGATGACTTTTGTGTAGAATGTTTTTCTTTGATGACCATTAATTAAAATAGGACCAAATTTTCTATAAAGAAACTGCTCAGCAATACCATTGAATTTACACAGCAAAACTGATGCAAGAGCCAGATTATCAGCATACATTTTGTATACACAGTTCAAATTTTCTTTAGGTTCTATGATACACACACACTCACATATATAAATATATATATATATATATATAATGCAGGTGATCTATTTATAAACTATAAATTTCTTTTGGTCAAGAACAGGCAGGTGGATCCATTTCAACGTTTGGTGCAGTAAGTTTAATGGAAATGGAGCATTTGGCAGTAGTGTTATATCTTGTGCCTCCATTGGATATTAGTATATAAAGCATTAATTCATAAACTATGATGTCATGTGTTCTTAGAGAAATGACAAAAGTCTTTCAGACAAGAATCAAGGAAATTGTCTCTACTTGGAATTGAGCTAAGACTTGATAGTAATATTTTTTGTCAACAATCATTAAAAAAATTTAATTGAGATTAAAATAGAAAAAGATAAGCTACAATCTCACTGATCCCATCAGTTTTTTTGTTTTTTCCCATCTCAACATCCCTAGAATCAAGCTTCCTACTTGCACGTTAGATTATTTTTTAATTTTCTCATGCTTTAAAGTTACTGAAAAATACTTATCTATATACCATGTGTTCATACTAATTGGCTGTGAGAATATATCACGTTAATTGTTATAATGTGAGTTATAAATATTGGAGTAATATCATTTTCACCATATATTGGAGAAACACAACATAGTTAAGAATTTTCTTAGTTTGCGTTTGGATAGAAGAATTTTGATTCGAGAGCAGGATTTGGGGAATAATTTCAATTGACTTCGTGGATTTCAAATGTACTATAATGACTTAAAAAATAGCTTAAAATAAAAGTTCAAGAAATTGAAATCCATTGTAACATAAAATTATCAAAACAAATTGAATGAATTATTATTATGAATTTAAAACTTTACATTCATCAATCCAAACTAACCCTTAAATTATCATGAATTCTCACTACTTTGGATGCTAGGTAGGTGATTTGCTACCTAGAAATGAGTTTACCATAGTTGAATATGTAATGCAAGAATCCACTAGGGGCCAAATTGTGATTGTGTATGGTAGGCTGGAATCTAGCAGCTAAGGTCATCTGCATGTCAGATTAGTCAACTTCTTGTCTGTTTGTATGGATTGTCTTCCATTTCAGGCAGACATTGTCATATATGACCTTGGAGATTAATCTTTTAAATTGCAAGTTCTAAAATTTCTTTTATCAACTTAAGCATCAAAGGACCTTTGCTAGAATCCCGTATCTCTAATCCATTTTTTGCAGATATATTATTCATCAAGATAGATTATCTTGGTCCAAAATTCAGATTCTTGGTGCTAAACTTCTAGTGAGCATCACTACTACGCACATTTATGAAGTTGTTAACATGTATATATGCATTAATTGGGCCATGGGTTGTATATATGTTTGATGATCTAAATTAATCTTGTACACATTGAATAATTGGAAGCTCTTACTCAAGCTATTATCTTAAGGTTTGGAATTGGACGGTTTCACATGTTATGGTCTCTTTTTTCATAAATTATTCAATCATGTCGTCTGAATTATTTTTGAATATTGAAAAAAATTAAATATTAGTTGATTTTTCGTCTATATCAATCTAATTTCTAAAATTTCACATGATAACCCTTAAAAAAAAAATTAATTTTACATATGTGCAGACGTTGTTAGAAAATATAAATAACTCAAATCCCATTTAAAATAGTTATAAGCTCTCGAAAGTGGTTGTATGATACTAGAATTATGCCACCTATTTCACTAGGGTTGGATATTTCCACAACATGACTTGACAATTGGTGCACCCCTTCAACTTTTATCCTCTCTTTTTGTTGGTTCACGGCTCATGAGTTGTAAATTTTGTAACATGGTTTAATAGTGAGTTCCTATATAAGTTTGTTGTTGGGGAGTTTTCATTTATTCCGACCATAATTTGACAATGGTTTTCTCATTTATGACATTCATGAGGTACTAAAACAAAGTTATATATGCCAACCTAATATATGTTGGCCTTTTGTTGCATGAAATTAGAATTCAATATTCCACGCTCGTGTGTTGTGTCAATTGAATTTAATGGACTCCAAAAAGCAGCATAAAAAGTTTTTTGCAATTTCAACTTGTAAAGAAACACACACACACACACATATATATATATATATCTATATATGTATATTAATTCACGAGTGTCTTGCCAAAAATTCACAGCCGTCCAAGCAAAAGTTAACACAGAAATGGCCCTTTTGGTTCTTGTGACATTGTGCTCAAAAGGGGAGTTCTCATTTCTCATTTTTTCACACACTCGAGCATGAAAAAGTACCATCTATCACGATGGTGCAGAAAAAAGTTTCCATAATGCTTTCGATCTTGTAAATGCTATGTCTAGTATACAAACACTTAGTGCAATATTTACCTTACAAATATTTTATTTTATTTTATAAAATAAGACACTTGATTTTCATTCATACACCTTCTGCGGCATAGATAATACTAATATTTTTCTCGATCATTCTATAATGGATTGAGTGCGTTTATTTTATCCAATGGTGGTGGATGGGTCCAGTGTGTTATAGCTACTCTATCCAAAAATTTCATACCCTCCCTTCCCATTATTATGTATTTTAAAAGAGATTTGAAAATATAGAAATTTTGATAAATCTTTACAATATTATCACTAAAAAGTTGTAATTAAAAATTAGTGGTATCACACCATTACTTTATATAGGAGGGTATATATGAAAAAAAAATATATTTATTTTAAAAAATTAAACCTTATTATAAATGTCCCACAAATATATATATATATATATATATATAGAATCAAGAAATTTGGGACAACAAAATTACATAACCCTGTGGCATGGAGTTGAAGTCATTGATTAACCAAATATAAGAATGTAAACGTTTATTATTAATCATTACTTGTAATGTTAGAAGATGAGTACTAAGGTACTTGGAATTTTTACTGTAATTTTGTATTATATTTTGTATTTCATAAAATACATACACACTGTGTATAATTTTTTTTATAAATATATATTTAAAATTAATCTTATACATGTGACAAACATATGTTATATGATATATAAGATATAACATAGAATCAAGATTGATGATCTGAAGTGATATTAAAACGAATCCAATCACGACCTATAGATATTGGCCAACAGCACATTAACATGTAAACGTTACATATTTTTAAGATGAAGAGTTTGGTATAAAAATAAATAAATAAATAGAATCCTCTTAGAATTAGAATTAGAAATAGTTACTTCAATTAAATATAGTGTTTGGTAAATTTAACGATTCTAATTCTAATGATTGATTATATTAAGCACATGTCCAAACAAAAGGTTACCATATTTTGACAGAAAAGAAAAAAAGAAGAAGGAAAAAAGGAGAGAGAAGATGTCTTAAAAAAGTAAGGTTTGTTTTACATGAGAGGAAAATAGAGGGTAATTAGGTGGTGTTTGCTTGTGAATATAATTAATTAGAAAAACAGGTTGGGTCAGCAAGATTCACTTACAAGCACCCAACCTGTAAAGTCAACCCCCAAACAGTACCTCTGTTTTCTTCTCTAAAAAATTCTCAATTATTTTACTCTTATTATTACTTCCCCATTTAATTTTTTAATCATCTTTGAAAATAGTGAAGCTATTAATGCGGATCTATCATCCTTTGAGAATGATAAAAACCGTATGTCTGTCCTTCTACTATCATTACTACATCATAGGATATGTTACGGTGAATGTGTATCTTCATTATAACCATCATTCCATATTCATCATGCCATATATATGCCACATCATGCATGGTCATGACTAGATGGCAAAGTCCCCTTATGCACCATAGCCCCTCATGCATGACCATGGATGTATGTATATATACTGTATACAATGTGTCAACTACCTCACTGCATCCATGAATGCTTATTAGAGCGTGTAACTCAATACGGTGAAATCCATACTAAATTCTATGTATGGTGCATTGGTGTATAGATTTAAACTATTTTTTTATTTTTTAAAAAATTAAAATTTTAAAAAATAAATATTACATTCAATGTATATACAATAAGTTCAGTATCTACAAGACCATTCAATATATAGCTTATTTGTCAATTTTCTTTTTAGTTGACTCCTTACTCCATACTCAAATATGAAATATTATGTTCAATGCATCTATTTATATTTTAATTAATGGTATTCTTAAACATTTGTATTTATGCTGAAGTCAAGAATACCAATCAAGAATATTATATGATATAAAAATATTATGTCGTCAAATATATAGGTGTTGATAGTGTATTTAGAGTTCGATCGGACCAATTGATTTGATCAATGCGATCGAAAATTAGTGGTTAATTCAATCCGATTTACTACAAAAACTAAAAATGAGGTCGAATCGATCAAAGACTCGATCAAAACCTTTTTTGATTTTTGTATTTTTTGTATTTTTTTTAGGAAATTTAAACTTTAAATTTGATAGTTGTAGTTATTTAGATTTTGAGATTTGTTAAATATATTTTTTAATTAATTATTTTTTTTTATAATTTAATTTTTAACAATCAATTTATTATGCTACCATTTTACATAATATATTACTAATTTTATTTTATTTTTCTAAACAGAGTTTGGTTACTTCATTTTTTATTCCAACCAAAGTCAATCATAAATTATTCTAATCGATAATATAATTATGAGCCCCCCCCCCCCCCCCCCAAAAAAAAAAAAAAAAAATTATTTTTTTTGGAATAAGTGTCCATTAAGAAAGTGCTTATAATCAGCCAACTTAGACAACAGTAATAGTACTTATTATAAATGTTCCAATGAAACTCCATAAGACTATTGTGTCACAACCACCAAGAATAAACAATTCTGCTATGTTCATATTCCCACTTATTCTCAGTGTCACATCCTACCCAAAAATAATAATAATAATAATAATAATCTTAACGTCATTTATCGACATAGTTCGAATATTTTCGACCATTGATTTGGGGGAGGTTGTTGAAAATCAAGGGTGGATTTGCCTGCATGGAAACCCAAATCAATTCCCCATGCATAAACGTAAAATTAAGACATCAAAATTATTAGATATGATCACGTAAAAGGAAAGGTGCCCTCGTTTTCTCTTTGTAAGAATTATTAAATATTAAATAATTATTTCTTTTAACAGGAATTTTTTTTTATATTACAATATTGGATTCATGCCTGGTCGCTATGAAAAAGAACTCCACATGCTTGGTCTTATAAAAATATAATTTGCGCGTGAGCTAACGTATTGGAGATATTAAATTTTTATTTTTTATATCATTTAAATTTTTAGATAAGATGATTTAATTGTACTCTCAAAAAAAGTATATGATTAGTGTACCAGCACACAATAAAGTTGATGGCATAAGAAGTATGCAGTATAGGCCTTTTCACATTTTAAATCTTCTATTATAATTTTATTTTGTATTTTGTACTGTATATAATACATGCATATATTTTGTGTACGTATATGATTGATTCCAAATATATATGTAAGAAGCATATATGTATTATATACAATACAAGTTGTAATACAAAAAAACAAAAGAATATTCAAATTGGTATCTATATGGTGTGTAATTAGCAGGGATGCCCATTCGACCAAATTTAACGAAAATTTCAATTGGCCAAAATTATAAATCGAACACCGAACCAAATTAATCGATTCAGTTTAGTTAAAACAGATTTTTTTGTTTTCTTGGATTTTTAGTTCGGTTTCAGTTAATCAATTTTTTAATAAAATAAAAAATAAAAAATAGATTAAAAAAACTAAACAATAAAATTATAAATATATTTTTTAAATATTTTTAATTTGGTTGAGTAAAAAAATAAAAACATATTATAAAAATAAACAATAAGTATAAAACATTACTTGATATATATATATATACAATTATAATTCAATTTTCTCTATTTTTTAAACCATACTGAAATTCCGATTTTGTTTTGATTCGATCGATTAATCCAATTATGATCACTTTACTAATTAGGTTTTTATGTATTCTCTATTTACTTTTACTAAGGATGTAAAAATATTATTGTGATATAATTAGAATGATGGTCCACCCAAGATATTGACTACATCTAGACTGGCCTTTCAAACAAGATACTTGTAGATTTTGGCAGTAGTAGTAAGTAATTTGTGATTTAAATATACTTATAAACAATTAGATCTGTAGATGGATAATATATGATATACTATTACAAAAAGTTGTAGCCCTTGGTCAGTATATCTGTCACTCTTCATCAATTATTTTAATAAAGTTATGCAATTAATTGAACTAATAATAATCATTGGGTGCAATATAATATTTAATCACACCCTATCCCATGAGATGGACTTAGGAACTGGCATTCTTTATTTCATTCTCAAGTTATCCTTAAATAATTGAGTCGTTTACTGGTCTTGACTCTTTCCCTGGATTTGCCGAATGGGTGGATGGACCGGATCTAGTTCGATTCAACCTGCTTTTGAAGCCCAAAAAATCTAGCCCACCTTTCGATATAAGGTTTCGGAAGTCATCGCCCAAGGATAAGAATCAGAATTCTCGATTTAAACGAACATAATTGGCTCAAGAAATTTTTGGACACTAATTTTGGAATGAAGAATAAATAAATTCGCAGAAGTCATTTGAACAATATTTCAAATGTTGTGTCTTAAGGATAATGTGATAATGTCTCAATTTGTCTTAAATATTTGATAAATTATAAAATTTACCTTAATTACAAAAATTTCTAGTTATCTTTAAAATTACAATACATCCTTTAGGTTTGTTGCAATTTGTAAAATAAAAATAATTTGTAAAAAAACATACAAATATGAAGGAGGTAATTATAATTTATAAATTTAAAAAAAATATATAAATAATCCATACCTCAAGAGTAGTTTTTATAATTCATCCTAAATATTTTGTAGGCAAGTGGCCCCAAAAGAAGTTTAAGAAAACCATATAGGCTGCAGGTCAGCCCATTAAGTATTTGCATAATTAGTCCCTCAAATTTCAATTGTGTCTATATGCACCTCAAGGTTTATGGTTTTCACCTTTTCCCCCAACATTCAAACCCAACCAGAGGGATATCATATAGTACTTTGTAATGAGCCATCAGCTATGACAGGTGCTGTAACTTCCTAATTCATATGCAGAGTCAAATTATTTCACTTGGCCTACAAGGTGCTTGACATTATGCCTTGTGCAGAACTTGTTTGATAAGAAGCCTGAGAGGTATTCAAAGTGTGGAAGAAGACTTGAAGAAGATGAGACCAAAAAAGGCAACAAAACTTTAAATTGCTTTGAAGGTGATTACTAAATTTCCAAAAACATGTTCAAGAACAGCTTATTTTGAAACAAAGTCGCATTGTCTAACACAGCTCACCAGCTTTTCAACAAGCCACAAGCTCATCAAAGTCATCAGCCAACAAAAGTTTGATAGAAACTCGGGAATGGACAAGAACCTCAGTTTAAGAAGCAAAATAATGAAGAACATCTCGACATGGCAACAAAATATGATTTAACATGTCTGCCATGTGAATGCAGAAAAGAAATTCAGCTGCTGATTCTGTAGAAAGATTCAACATTTGTGATTCAATCATTAGGTTGGCCGAAGCGACAGTCAACCATGCAAATGCTTATATGTGGTATTGAATCTTATTTTTTGGTAAAACTGCACCTGATTCAGATACTAAAATTACAAATCTGGGAGCTGTCTAAACAGGATGTGAAGACAGCGGGGAAGTGAAATTTCTCAAGTTCCATCTCAAGTAAAATCTTCGGATGTCAATAAAATGCCGCCAGATAACAAGAAAAGATCAAACATTACCACAGGAGTTACAGTGGAGAAGAGAAGCTAAATTGTACACCAGTCTTCCCTCGATCATGCTCATGTTGTTTCAAAATGTAGCAGTAGTTAACCTGATAATCATGTCAAGCTGTCAGCAATATTCAATTCAACACCAGCTTGAAACAATGTATACGCATGAAATACAGGGAAGAAAGTTATCGCCCTTGAGGATTACAAAAGATGGCTTTCAATAATTATGCATTGTTTCCATTTCATATTTCATGCAGACATGCATAAAAAAGGTTACATTTCCTGAATTTCTTTGTCTGCTTTATTTTCCCTTCCCTGACTAGCACTTTGCATCAAGTATCAAAAACACAAAGGAGCAGCCCTTTTCTTTCAACAGTCAATCCAGGCTAATGGCTCCAATAGATCTTATTAGCCACTTCAGAAGTAACTCTATTAGCCATCTCATCACAAGACACTCTTTATTGTTTTGATATAGGAAAACGTTTTCTCATAAATGTTTATAATATGTACATTTGAACCCAGAAAACTACTTCCCATCAAACTGTGAAACTATTTAACAGTCTTACAGCCAAGAAATTTTAAACAGGACCCCAATATTCTACACTCTACATCTGACACCTGGATCCATTTTCTCACTTTTCCGTTTCAACATTTTAAACTGCAGATAAAGAATTTTTCCACTGCTAGAGATGGCCAGCAACGAATCATTTTTCTTACAGAAGATTATATAAATCTAAGCCACACCATGTGTGTGCAAGTCTTTCTTTCAGCAAAGCCAGCAAGAAAGAAGAAAATCTGACAATGGAAATTGCTATTAAAAGCAAAATAGCTCACCTCCATGCGAAATAGCTTGGTAGGTACAATAATTCCAAATCCTGCCGAGCTTCTGAAAGAATCTCGAAATTTCTGGAAAGAAAACTCTCTGTATGCATTCTCAGTTAATTTATTCAGGCTACCAGTGGAAGCGAACACATGTCCATGGATACCAGCATCCCTAAAAACTCTCAAAGGAAGATCAAAAGAAAGGTCTGCAAAGGCAGTGAGAGCAAGGTCTCCGCCTATATGATCCATTTCAGAATTATCAGAGTTTCCATCATTAGAATTATCTCTGACAAGTCTTCTAGGCTCAGCAGGACCCAGTCCCCTAGCCTTGAAACCCAAAAGAGATGTTGGGCCTCTCAAGGAGCAAACTGGAGAACAATTACCACCCATGAAGAACCTCTCAGGCAAATATGAGGGCGTATTCAAGTATCCACTCCCCCATGGGAATACAACACCACCTGAAATTCCAAAATTCAATGCAGCCCGATAGAATCCCAAGGGGATAGCATAACGAAGATCAAACTCCTGTTCAGAAAAGACAAATTGTCAAATATAGATAAAAGACATTTCCTAACAACTTGCACATTGACATGGACATGGTTCCCGAAGGGTGTGAAAAATTATCAGTAGACTTTCAGCATTCCTCCAACAACACAACAAGCTTGCGTAGGAACTCTATCAGAAATTTTACAGCATTTGAAAAACAGATAAATCCAAAGAGAAATGATAGCACGAATTATAGGTCATGAGAGACATCCAGTTGGTATAGTGTATGACGGTCATATTACATTGAAACATGAAATAACTAACATATTTTTCAAAATTAGATGAATGAAAAAGACATCACAAGATCGGAAGTACAATTATAGGACTTCAAATCAGAAGTAAACCCATGTTTACATGTCAGATTAAGGACATGACTTCTCAAATGATTAGGGGATAATGACATGATTGCTAAAGCAAAAAAAAAAAGAACTTTGAAGGTTTGACGGCTGAAAATATAACAAAAAAGAAAGAAAAGAAAATAAGAGGGTGCATAAAGGAAACAGCAAAAGATATGCACAAAACCTGACGAATAATTCTTAAGCTCCTCATATCAGGAAAAAGACCACCAATTTGACTAGTGGAAACAAAGGCATGTCCTCGAGTTGGCCTAGTCAGTGAATCTCTCCTGTCAATTTTAAAAGCATACTTCAAAGCCGAGAACAAACTATGTCCAAGCTGCCTCCTCACTGTGTCGGAAGACATTTGGGATGGATCAGTTAATGTACGCCAAGAGAGATTGTAAGATACATCATGGTTGCCAGTTGATAATAGGCCAAGCGAGAGGCCTAGCACTTGCTCTCTATAGGAAGAGAACTTCAACCAATCTTGGGAAAGTAGAGATATTCTAGCTGACAAGGGCGTAGCCAATGCTTTGAATTTGGGTAGAGACACTCCGGTACTAACCTCCGATGCTTGACCCCAGCCATAAGCCACTGAGCCATCCCATAGATCTCCATAACCAAACAAATTTTTCAGTTTCAGTGACCCTTCTAGAGACCAAGATCTAGCCTACAAAAGCACCTTAGAATATCAAAGATCTTAGATAGAGAGAAGATCTAGTCATAAATAAAGCAGAAAGTGGAGAAAGAAATGCACTTTCTGCAAAGATAAAGATCAACTCATCCACAAAACATAACACGTATAAATTCACAAGGAAAGTTGAATAAGCAGTGCACTAACTTCACAGTCATTCATTAGGTTCTTTCAATCCTAACCTTTGATGCAATTCCAACCATAGCCATCTTTTTCCAGCCTGAACTTCTCACATATTTTAGCTCTCCATCAACTAATCAAATCAATTCCATAATCCCCAACTCGTAATAGAGATGAAGTTGATTGTGGCAATTTGTTCAAAGGAACTTACCAGTTCATTCCTTGTCCATACTACCCAATAACTATATTGATATCTTCCTACATATTTCCCACAGCCCAATTGAACACTTGTTTATTCAACTCCAGTTTTATGGTATAAACTTCGTGTTACTGAATGTTCCAGCAAAATCATAATAGTTGAACCCTCCAACCCTTCTAAAGCTTTTCATCCACAGTCCAAAAGCATTAACCCCTCAACAGCATTTTTCAGATTTCAAGCAGCAATCAACTCACGAATTCGAAACCGATGCATTGGTAAGATACTACATACTTAGAATAAAGAATTAATCACAGAGTTCAATATATACACTACTTCAACAATGCTACCTCGGGTTTCGAATAAATCCCCAAGTCTCCGGTAAGCGGGTGCTTCGCCTCAGAAACCTCAATGACAACGTTCGCAGTTCCGGGAAGCTCCGGTGGGCCCGCGTCGAGGGTAATATTAACCGAATCAAAAACATCGAGGCGCTGCAGCTGCGCGTTGGCGACCCTGGCGGCGCGTAGCAGCTGCTGGAAGCTAGTGGCATCCCTGAGGATCACCTCCACCTCGGACTTGATCAATGAGTGCTTGGTCTTGGTGTTGCCCTTGATGATGATGTCATGGACCCGGACCGGGACCCGCTCCGTGGACAGCCTCCGGAAGAGGGACTCCATCTTAGCTCGCTCCATCCGCATTTGGGCCTCTGGAGTCATGGATTCGGGCTCTTCTCCCTCTTCCTCTTCGAAGTCATCGTCATCATCATCATCGAAGTCTTCTTCGGGTTCTTCGAAATCTTCCGGTTCGGATGTCGGGCTTTCCAGCTGGGTGGGTTGGCGGTCGGACTCGGGCTGGGCTTCCATTGGGCGGCGATGATCGGCGGTGGGAGTTGATTCTAGGGAAGTGGTGGGGAGAAAACACGACTACACGAACAAGAGTTTCTGCTCCAAAACCACTTATACGACGTCGTCGGATTTGAAATATCAACTATTTTTTCTTATTTTATATAAGAAAAATTAAAAATAATTGGAACATTAAAGAAGGAAAGTGAATATGAAAATAAATTATTTAATGCTCCATATCGATTTTTAAAATATTAACATGTTAACGCACCAAATAATTTCAAGTCTTTACTTTACAATAGTTGTTCAATTTTATAGTAATCTAGATATATAAACACGAGAAATAGATATAGGCATTTAGAAAGATGAAATTCCAAATTGATGGTCTCATTTTATACAAAAAAATGAACTTGTTCCTGAAAAAAATTCTGAAATTACTTAAATTTATATATGTCGAGAATGAATTATAATTTAAATCAAATTATTATCTTTTTGTTCAAGGATTTACTATAGAGAATTAAATGTATATCTTATTTAGTATTTTACTAATTTTACAAAACAAATAAAGATCTATACTATTACATATACTATCCGTTGATAGAACTTTTTATTATGAATTCTAATATATCTTTTATTATATTATATTGCTTGTTCATGTATAAAATTTTATTCGCGAAGTATACATGTAACAACAATTAATATAATATAATAAAATATACAAAATGATTTACATTTTGATATTAAAGAACTTAAATTGTAATTTACTACTGATATAGAGTTCCTATTTTACTCATTTGAGTTTTTAAAAAAAAAAAAAAAAAAAAACTAAAACACCCTATTGAGGTGGAGGTTAAGGCAATAAATCCCAATTTGTAGATATCACTGAAAATTAGTTGTACATTGTGGTTTACAAAAGATAGCAAAAGTAAAAGAAGGAATATACTCTAATTAATCCAAGAATTGTACCTAAAAGTTGTTGCACCCCACAAAGATCCTCGAGGTGAGTATGTTCCAAGCTTCATTAGTTTAGAAATATGCTACCTTGTTTTCTTCTCTGTTAATGTGGCTAATAATAATATCCATATGTCTCAAATTGTTCTTTATTCTCTCGAAGCCTATAGTGACCACGCGCTGGGGAGGCGATAATGTGGATGATTGCTTATGCATCAAGTTCAATCCATAATTTTGTGATATTCATTTTCTTTGCAAGTTTCAAGCCTCTATCAAGTGCAAATACATCAATATATATGCTAGTAAAAGTATCAATAAAGTTCTGACATGCTAAAATAATATTGTCAAGGGTGATCTCTAATAATGTCTCCAAGTCCTGGTCGGTTTGATGTTGCTTGAACTGCTCCATCTGCATTGAGTTTGAACCAACCTGGTTGTGGCTCTTTTCTAAATGACCACCACTATATTCCTTTGCTTCTTTAGTGGGAAGTAGAATTTGAAGTGTAAAGCCACTTCTAAGTTTCCCTTCCAAAGCTTTCTGTTCAATTTTCTGTATTTAAAAAAAAGAAATAAATAGTTATAAAATTTCTAGATCACTCTGGGTGGTGAAACCCTTTGTTTCTATGTTAAGATGCGTATTATACAAGTTATTGCAGGGACTTAGAGGGTGTTTGCCTATTTTTAGTTTAAAAATCTTATTAGTTTCTATATATTATAAGAAGTTTTTGAAGATTATAAAATATTATATTTTAATCTAAAAATATGATCTTGAAGTGTTTAGATAAAATAAGATTTTTAAACTTATAAAATGTTATTAATGATAATTTTATAGTTAGAAACTCCTTACTTTTTTTAAAGAGTTTATAAATTTTAATATTTTACTTTGGGATATTATAAGTTCATTTTTTATATTTTTTATTAAATACATAAAATAATTTATAACTTTTCAAACATCTTATAAAATATTTTATAAAATTTTATTGACTTACAAATCAAGAAATAGTACCCTTTTAAATTTATGTTTTAATTAACAAACCCTGTGCACAGACGAGACAATGGCTGAAATCAGTAAACTGTTTGCAAGGCCAATGGATTCCTAAAATGCTGTGAGACATACATGCTTTTTTTAAGAAACTTCATTCAGTCCATTCACTCTGTGGCCTTGATCATTTATTGTTCATTTTTCTTTGATATTGTTGGAAATTGAGGCTGGTTTTGAGGCTGGTTTTGGATTACGATTTAATTGGCATTTTTTAATGAGATTATATTATTTTTTTACATTGAGATTATTTTTTATGTACGAAAATTTATTTATATGAGATCGTACTCTTAATAAAAAAATATATATTGATGTGATTAAAATAGGATAGTCGTACATTAGTGATACATGAACCTTCTCGAATGAGTGTCTACTTATTATTTTTTTTCTTGTTAAGAAATGATTTAAAAGTAGGCTTTGCGACGTGAATATATAACATAAACTATCTCCTAACTTTTTTTCCCCACGTCTCTCCCCCAATTTCTCTTTATATTATTCATTGTAACATGACCAACAGTCCATGAATTTGTGGACTACTCTGATAGTAATCCATCAAGACAAGCAAGAAGTGTTGGTAATTCTCTTCAATCATGTAGCCTGTTTATAAACGAATTTAGTTCAAAATATGACTGCAGATAAATATACAAATTCCACTTCCTATATATTTTACTTCAATGTTTTGACATCTTAAAAATCATATATAGCATAAATGCATTATGCCAAGATAGTGTAAACTGATATGGAAACATGGGAAGAATCAACGTATAAAAAGATTGGCAGTTTACAGACTCAAATATCATTACAATAGAACTGTAGATACCAAAACCCAAAAATAAAACTGAACATCGATCTCAGCAGGTTTAAGGTAAAACATTGATCAACTCAGGGCTCTGCCATGGGGGCACAATCAGCTGGTCGGAAAGCCAGTGGGCCTGCAGCATATATTACAGCCTCGTAATTACTTCCGACCAATCTCTTGTCTTCATAACGAAGTGGAGCGCCGTAGAGTCCATAATTGACATTGGTAAGAATGTTACAGCTCTGTAGAGGCGAAGACACCAGCTTCACTTTGCAGGAATGGAGGGGATGGTCCAAGAAAGAGTGGCTCATCTTGAACCCTTTTAGCTCTGCATAAAAGTAGCCATTTTTGTCGGTTTCAAAAGCCTTGTAGAAGCTGACTCGGTTTCTGTGGTCTTTGCAGATGACACTGATGGTGGCGGATTCAATGGGCTTGGCTCCTGTCAGGGACCAGGTTCCGTATCGGTTGCAGCTCTGGCAGTAGACCACTCCTTCCACCACCACGTCGACTGGCTTCTCCGCCGGTTTTGGTGGCTGTGGGACTGGCTCGTGGGCGGTGATGGACTGGATAGCCATTGAGAGGAAGAGGAAAGGGATGATTGCAATGAGTTGACCGCTTGCCATCTTCTCGAGAAGCTGTGTGAGCTAGGATGACTTCAGAAAATTGTCTTGTGAATGTTGAGAGTGTTGGAGTTGGTTCTATATATAGAGAAAACTCTTGATCCTATTTGATCAAATTTAACTAATTATATGATTCTTGATGTCAATTTTTTTATAATTGGGTACACGATTAAATTAAATTTTTTGTTGGTTATCAAAATGAAATCTGTTTAATTGTCGATTTGATCATCCTGATAAAAATTAAATATATATTTTTATTATATTATATAAAATAATAAATTAATTATTATAAAATAATAAAATAATATATTAACTATTATATACAAAACAAGTCTAACCATATACCCAAATATCAAATTTAAATTTTTTTTTAAAAAGAATTAATTTAATCATTTTTTTGTTTGATTGGATGATTGATTTGATCGAATTTTCTGTGTTTTGCTCCAAGTCAAATCTGATTAACTATCAATTTATGATTAGACAGTTCGAATATTCACTTTTAAAAATATTATTTTTAACAATTTAAATTTTATATTATAATTTTATGTTGTATATCATACATACATGTTACGTGTATAAAATATTTTTTTATATATATATTTAAAATTTACCATATACAGAGGCGTGATATATGCAATATGAAATTCAATAAAAAGCTGCAATAAAAAATAACGTGTAAACTAACAAAATGTAGAATTTGAATAATTGAGGCCCGACGTGAGAACTACTAAACTGTATTTGGAGAACATTGTTTCCTACTTCTTGCTAACGTGGTGGCCACATTCATAGTAAATAATTTATATTCTACTTGTATTTTTGTCTTTTTTTATTCAAGGTGTTCCTGAACTATGTGGGGATTCAATTATTTGGGAATTATTTGGTCTTTCTGAAGTAGTTTATGGGCTAACAAACATTTAATTATTAAGATAATATTATCGTTCATATGACATTTTTGGATACGAAATTTTACAATAAAGGATCATTACTGGATTGTATTGATTCGAACCTTTTTTTGTGAAATAATTATTGTATATGTGAATTATACATACATAAATACCACTCACAAAGAATGTCATATTTGATTTTTTTCAAGAAAATAAGAGAAGTCAATATATTTTTTATTTCTACCAAATTACTCTTGTTTTCCGAAACGGGAACCCCACAATTTTGAAAAGTTAATTTAAATGCAAATTTGTTTTCTTTGATAAGTGTTGATGTGTGTGTATATATATATATATATATTTAAAGTTATTTGCATAAAAAATAAATACAGAATGCATAATTATAGCGTACCATGTGTATGCAACTTAAATTTTGGGATCCATAAGTTACAAATCTTAATTAGTTATATTTAATAAGGGCATAATGGGTCAAGAAACCATTTAAAAAAAAAGAGACAACAATATTTAAATAAATAAAAATAAAAATCAAGACATCCTAATAATATCAGAAGACTTTGTATCCATATCATCAAGTTTCGCCATTTATTGGCATAACGATTTCATATTTTTCCCCTATTTGATTTCTTGGGTATGGTTGCATTACAATCTATTTCATATTATATAAATTAGTGGAAAATAATTTTGAGGGCAAGTTATGTATTTTTGTTTTAGCCCTTCAATTCAATAGAAAAATATTACACGACACTTATGTTTGATTTCTTATTTTTCTCAAATACTTCAATTTGATTTCATAAATATGAAATTATTATTGTAATACAAAACAAAATATCAAATTCATTTACAAATTTTGAACTTGAATTTGGATTATGTAAAACTCAATTGAGTTTTGTATTTTCAGTTCTTTGGAGGGACAGTCTGTTTTTTTTATTATTATTATTGCACTTTTGTATTATATCTTATATCGCATATGTACATTATGTATATACAATATTTTTTTAAATATACACTTAAAACTAATTATATATGTTTTATATACGTGACGTGCATGTATGATGCAATATAAGATGCAACACAAAATTACAATAAAAGATCCAACCATCTCCGTCTTGTACAATACAAACAGAAACATCCATGGCTTTCAAGTGCATCTGCTCCCCCACCTTAATTCAAACATCATTTGCAAAAGAAAGAATTATCAGAAATCTTTTCCCCCATCTCACTATATACACCTCCCATGTTCCTGCATTACTGACAAAGCAGGTGGAAAATTTCCTCCACAATCAAGAAACATACAAGGAAAAGAGAAGGCTCTAATAATTACAGTTTCAGCTTCATGCATTTAGCTGGCTTCAGTTGACAGGATCTCAAGTTCTGCCCACCAAAGAGGCGATAGTTTCGGGATTGCTCCATCGGGTTCTATCCCCGTTATCTCCCTCAACCTTGCACAAACTTCTTCCATAGTCGGTCTCTGTCTCGGTTCTGGATTGGCACAAGATTTAATCACACCACCAATCTGTTGAAGTTGATCTTCCCTATATGTCTCCAAAGTCGGGTCAACCATTTCTCTTAAAGGTTGTCCTCCGCTAAGATAATCTGATGCCCAGTCTTCAAGCGAATCACTACCTGCTGAGTATGGGAGCCTACCGGTTATCATCTCAAATAGTACGACACCAAAGCTGTAGACATTACTCTGCACATTTGGTTCCCTCTCAGCCGCAGACCCTTCATCCGAGAAGACAAAGTCTGAAATTTTTGCAGCATAATCTTCAGTCAGATACACAGCTGAGGAATTCAAGTTTCTGTGGGCTAATGCCGGGGTCAGTCGGTGCATGTGCTCAAGGCAGTATGCTATGCCCATTGCTATTCTCAATCGCATCGCCCAGTCCAAGTGTTCAGCTTCTCTTACTGTAGAATCAATTAAAAACATCTATCAGGGGACGCAAATTAGCTTTAGCTGTCAGCAAACCATAGCTAGCATATCAAGCATGATATTAAAACAAAGTAAAATCTATCTGATAATTGATAAAGGCTCCAATATGTCCCTCCAGACACCCCTATTGCTATTTGTGATCAATCCTTGTAGAGTCTACATGTATTATGTCCCCATGCATGGCATGAAATATTGAAAACATATGATAATAGTATAACTATTAGAAAATGCACAACTATATGGTTGGATAGACGGTCAAGTTTCAATGTGAGATTCTATGTGTTTTTGATGGGGAGAGCAGAGTAACTCTAGAAACCAGGGACGGAGAGACAAATTTAATCCATATTTTACAGTAATTGACTAAACAGGACTTCCTATTATAGGGATATAGATCTCGGTCTCTCACAAGGTAAGAGTAGTACTATTATCGTTTAAGTTCCACTGAAATTGCCCCAACAGAATCTTGAATTTAGTCTTAGCTCATTAAGTCATTGTTAAAAGCAAACATCGTAAAGAAGGATCTACAGACACCAAAACTTTTTTACCAAGTAGCCACAAAGATAATTTGACCCACAAAAGAAGTGGACTTCACTATACATGAAATTTAAGAGGACTTAAATACTCACTGTGTAGATGCTCAAAGAGAGTTCCATTGGGAGCATACTCAAAAACCAACATCCTAGTGAAACGCTCCTCTTCCACACAATATCCAAGTAGGCTGACAAAATTCTTGTGATTCACTTTTGATAGTGTGTCGATCTGAACCAATAATGCATCAAATCAATTTAAAGAGAGAAAAAAAAAAAAAAAAAACTTGTCATCAATGCATAAAATATGGTCTGCTTGTTCAAACTGGAAATGGGTTACTCTGGATGTCAAACCAAGATTTACCAAGATGTATGCGAAATCCCATATTTTCACAAGTGCTTAAATTGAAATAGTTAAGCTCTAACTCACTTTTGATAATGCAAATATCCACAACTCCAGATTCTTAGAAGTTCAGTATTTATGAAATTAACAAATTCTCATACAATCATATAAAAGGTACCTTCTTCCTGAACTGCACTTCCAGACTACTTGACCAGTCCTTTGCAGATGCCACTGCAATAGATGCGACTGCTATCTCAACTCCACTTGACAATGTACCCTTATATAAAGTACATAATGTTGAAGAACCAATCACATTGCTAAAATCTTCACATGCAGCCTCAAGTTCAGATCTCTTGAGCTTTGGGACACCTGAGACACGAAAAATAGTTTAATTAAGAATCCCTATAACAAATTAAAACTGGCACATGATGCTAAAAGAAAGGCTGAATTAGTTTTACCCCTTAAGCAATGCTTTCTTATGCATGAACCTTATTTAAAATTATACTCAAGGCGCCCCCATAATAAAATTTAAAATGCATTGACCTTCTAACCTCTAATATACCTCTCTCAAGCTGCTTGTTTAATCCCACCTATTTGTAAAGCACATTAAAATTGCTTACTTGATTGAAGATCACCACACAATAAAATCAAGCATAAAAGGCTGCAAAGCAATTTGTGTTTCCTGTCAGCAAGTGGATGAATCTTTTACAGCTTGGACTAATTTGACAGAAAACAGTACAATGGGTTTGAGTGGGACAATTACAAGTAAAGGGTTGCAGTGCCTAGCTGCCCTATAGTGAAGAGGGTTATTGGATTCATCCCAAAAAAAAGGATACTACAGCATTTGACAAAAAAGGTAGAAATCTGTGAAGTATTAGATGCTTGGCACCTATATCTTAAGCAAAATAAAACAACAATTTGGGCCAATACAAAGGAAAAACATGCTGAAGCACAATAGTAATATATACCAGTTACAAATGCTCTTTGCAGTTGTCCACTTAATCCTGTAGCCCAGGGCTTGACGGTAGACACCTTACCACTTTGCCAAAAGAAGATGCCAATTATTAAAAGAAGTAATAGAGGACTTCCAGTGGCTGCAGACAGCATCAGAAGTCGATGATGATTCTTCCTAGAAGATTCAGTTGGTGCGCTAGGCCCTTCTGCTGGGGTAAGGAGTGAAGATGGAGAAATAGGTGTAACAGGAGAAGGCGAAGGGGCTGATGCTAATGGCCCAGGAGGTGGAACTAGAGCCGGAGCTGGAGCCAGAGCCGGAGCTGGAGCCAGAGTCAGAGCTGGAGCTGGAGCAGGAGTAATTGGTAATGATGATGAGGCAGGGGGAGGTAAACTTCTTGCTATGGATTCTGGGGGCGGAGGAAGAGGAAAAAATTTAGAGGCTGGCCTTCGCATGAAAGGAGGTTCTTGTAACAATTTTCGGCGCACCCCATCTGCTGTTTTCTCTGAGTTCCTGTAAGGATAAGGATATCATGAACTTGGAAAAAAATCAAAAATAAAAACCTTTGAAACCAAAAAGAGGAGAAAAGAAGTGCTTATTTCTCAGGATTTTCATATCCGGTTGATGTTTCCAGAAACAGGGGTTTTTCCCAATGCACCGGAACATGTAGGGAAAAAACATGACTTGCCTTATTCAATATAAAGGCAAACATTTCTGATGACATCTACCATAATTTGGTTTTTTTAATTCGTCAAAAGTGACTTTCTTCCGAAGTGAGACAGACAAACACTTTCATGTTTTTCTCAATAAACTGGATTGATGTCATCCAGGTTCTGGAAACCACCCAAGACAAAATATTTGAACCATCTAAGAAGGCAAAACCCTCCCAATATAAAACGAATTTCCTGGCAATGGAAGTGTTGGATAGTCTAGAAAAAGGTCAGACAATTCAATAGGAACAAAAATTTTTGTAACAATCTACTGAAGGCATTGTGGCTGAAATTCATAACTATGTATATTTATTCAGGAGTTACTAATTAGATTTGCTAGGAATTTCGTATGTCTGTCTCAATGATTCCCCAAAAACTTGTATGAGTGCATGAACTTCCAACTAGAATTATCAGTACACTAGATTTATCTGTAAGGAAGGAACACTGTACTGAGTAGATTTACCAGGAGATTACTAGTTCATGACAAGATGCTGCCCGTGTGTTGCTGGATAACAGATCCTCATCCACTTGAACTTCAGAAAGCTTTCGAAGTTCATAAATTTCAGGATCTCTGCTGCCAAGAAGCTCATTGTTGTCAAGTAAACTGCAGTACACAAAAAGCAAATAATATCAAGATCACAGAAAGGCATTTTCTCTTAAGGATAAAGCAAGTTTCATTTCAAACTTACAGGATTGCCATTGAGAAAATATTGCCAAGCTGACATGGAAGCTGTCCACTGAAGTTATTATATCCAAGGTCTAATACTTCCAATTCTTTTAAATTTGCAATCTCTTCAGGGATGACACCGGAAAAAGAATTGTTGCGCAGAATTCTGTCAACAATTTTCAGTTAAGAAAAGATGCCAGAAACCAAAAATTTGAAATAAACAGAGGTCCACACAGATAACACAGCATTGAAGGTGATTGAATAGAAATCAATTTAGTGATCTTACATAGACTTCACGTGAACCAGGTCCCCAATATCAGGAGCCAGAGTACCTCTCAGACACAGATCTTTCAGGTTCCTGCAGATAATATTTTTAAAATTATGAATATCCAGTTTGTACAATTATGTTTCCAAATATATCAAGAATACTACATCATATAATAGACAACAACAGTTACCACTATTTGCATTGAATGGTGAAATTTGACTCCTCCAGATAATAAATGAAAACTTTTCTTCTTAGGCATTATATTATTTGATCTCTTACCAAATCCCATCAAACAGTTAGGTTAAGTTTGTTTTTGTTTTTTGCGTTCTAGGAGACTATATTGGAAAATGTGTATACTAGGAGCAAAACGTATTGGAAAACGTGATTTATGTTTGTTTTTATTTTGGGAGAATAAAATGAGAATGAAAATGGGGAGAAAAGGATACCAAACATAGCCTTAACTTTCGGAAAATATGAGGCATGCCGGTCACAAAGTAAAAACATCTAGTGAAAAAAAAAAACATCTATTTCTTGATTGGGGGAACAATGAGGACAACGATAAAAATCCTGATTGCATATAGTGCTTTCACTGATGATAAATAAATAGTATTTGTCGCTTCAGTTATCTACCTTAAGGATTAAAAAAAAGGATTCAACAAACTTTATTAAGTTCGACTCATCTGATTATAAAAAAGCATGTATGAAGAGCACATGCATTTAAAGTTGAACCTATAATGAGAAAAACACACTAGTCAGAAATGAGATTAACTCAACCAAAATAAGCATTTGCTGGATTTCCAGCTTTTGACAGATCTTACGTTCTTCCTGTTTCATGTGTGCATGTGTTTGTCCGGGTGCTAGGAAGCTTGTACCTAATTGTGCATAAAGACTTACTCTGAAGCACAGACAGGGCAATAATATAGCCTACAATCCCTACTAGGTTCATAAAGAGCATACACATTGTCACTTCTGCAATAATGAATGAGATCCAGAGGCATCGTTTGGACTAAAATGGGAACCTTGCAGTAGACCACTAGAAGAGATTCATGGCCTTCCAGGCACTAATTCATCTCTGCATCACTATATTTTGGGAATACCATGTCGCCAATAGTATCCACAATCTCCGCTGAACCACTTTCAAGAAGCCAATGTTTGCCACGAATTACTGAACTTTTGTTTGCTCTATCATGCATAGATCTTAATTAATAATGCAACAATGCAAGAGCATGTCACAGTCCAGCCAGTCAATATGGTTGCCCGTAATAAGTCTCTAGGTAATATACAATGTTTTTCATATGTCCAAATGTTCACATACTATAAAACAAGAGAAATTCTACTACACTTGCCATTATTTATGTAAACTTAACTCTTCAAGGTGGTAAAGATTGCATTCTGCCTAATTACCCCTCCACCCCATCCCGCCCCTGCACCTCTCAAGTTTAATAAGTATTTGTCACCACAAAAGAAGAGATTCTAATTCTTTTTTCTTTAGGCAATTCTTCAATGTACTCCAATTATGAAAGAATGTATCCATGGAAGACGGGTAAAGAAAGCAAAACAAGAAAACGAAAAAATAAAAAAATCCTTCAATATTGGCAGGATTTACAAGATTAAGTCGAAAGCTGAGAAAATTGAGCCATTTGGAGGACCATATACTTACAAAGCTACAACGTATCCTCCTGAACACTCAACTCCAAACCAAGAACAGGGACTCTCCACTCCTATTTCATCATTCCAGTTCGACAAAGCCCCATGTGGATCACTTGCCACTTTCTCTTTAAACTTCAGCAAGGTCACACCTAAACATTCAAATTTTAAAATAAAAATCAGTAAAAATCAAAAGCTCAAAACTTAGTTTTGACTTCATTTTCTCCACTGTTAGATCAACCATAAAAATTCAAGAGAGAGAGAGAGATCACAACAAAACTAAGTGAAAATTAAGCCCATACCTTCATCATTCAGAGACCAGCAAAATTTTAAGTTCAGCAGATGAAGGCAGCATATCACTAATGGCGCCAAGAGACGACTTGTCGATCTCCAAAACTCATTCATTTCATCACAAACTAACACAAACCCAGAACTTTCTTCAACTGAACCTGATCAATCCTACACCAGCAAAGCCAATAGAGCAAGTTTCTTGAAAATCCTCCAATCACAAACCGAGTTGACCCAGTCCAGCCCACAAACGCAGAAATCCCAGAAAGTTAAATAACAGAGTTGAAAACACGCATTAACAGTAAATTGCAGGGAAATGAGATAAGGGTCTCAAAAAAGAGTCTTGTGGCGTGACTATGGACAAAATAAATACCAAGACTATTTTTTGAAAACGCGTACCAGTGTAATGACACAAAATAACTGAAACCTCAAAAAAGGGCCTTCTTTTTTACTTCAAAAAACCAACAAAAATGAACCCAAAAAATCTCAGAAAGAGGCTCTTCAGAACTACACAAGCACTGGTTCTGCATGTATGCTTGGATTCAAATATGGGATGCTAAAATTTTTCGAGGATTTTTCTCTCAGCTGCCGTGCAGGCGGGTGACTTTTCAAATGCAGATTCTACTCCAAGTAATAAGTACTAGTATTAAAAAAAATAGTAAACCTTGAAATAATGGGATATCCTGCTGGCCTGGCTATGATTGAATTGCATGTGGTGTAGAATAAGCATTGATGTTTATTGTATAATAGATATAAAAATGTATCAATACTAATAATAAAGATGAATAGTTATGAAAGTTGAATGATGATGTTGACTGAGTAAGGTAACAAGGAGGAACAGACAAGTCAGTGGCGGGGCCAACGTTGGAGTTATGTTTGGGTTGCTTTTTTTGAGTTTAGGACTTTATGTTGAGGGCTTACTTGGAAAGTCAGATAGGCTAAAGAAATTGCAGTCCAATTTGGATTTTTAAATTTAAATTAATTAATTAAAAAATAAATTTTATTTGTTATATAATTAATATATAATTTAAAAAATAATTAAATTTTATAATTACGTGACAAATTCAATAATGTTTATTATTTAATTGATTAAATTTAATAAACTTGATATGAGTAAAAATTTTCCAACCATCCCATTAGAGTTGTTATATTTTGTCATAGTTTCCTTTTTAACTTATTCTTTTAGTAAAATTTGGTTAATTTTACTTGGAAAGCCGAACACTTTCGATTTTAAATAAATATTTTGATTGCCAAAGGGGATTTTTTTTTTTTTTTTTTTTGTGGTGGGGGGTGGGGGTGGGGGGGTTAATATTTCAATCAAGAAGATGAGATTCATTAGTCCAGAAGTCGACGTGATAGCAGACTTGTTGCCTTAGCCCCTTTCTTAAGCAACTCGACTATTACTGCGAAAGTGATCGAAATTATTTAAAAAACAAAAAGCTTTGTTTGGTTCTGTTTATTCGGAATCCATTTTTGTTCTCCCAAAATGAAAATATATTTAGTGATAATATTTTCTTGAAGTACGATTTTTGTTTTTTTAAAATACTTATTAATTATTATTTTATTTAAATAATTATAAAATAATATCGCCAATATATTTATAATTTTTTTCATTACTTGTTTTGTGAAATTCTTGTATTGGCGACAAATGCACCTACCCCAGTATGTACTCATCTACCCAAGTAAATGGTTGTAGGTAGGGTCAGGTCTGGTAATTTCACTTGTGTATTATTGATCTTAAAGAAACTTTAATTAAATAAAATATTATTCGAATTCAAGTAATTTAATAATTTTTAATATATTTAAATAAAAAGTATTCAAATTTAATTAGTATTTTTTTTAAAATTGAACGTGATTTGATTTAATTTAATTATCCATGTTCTTAAACATTTTTATTTTGACGAACAATTTTTAAGGAAAGACATTTTGTGATGAAACTAAAAAATAATGTATTTATCTCAAAAATATGTATTATTATTTATACAGTACAAGATATTATATTTAGTAGCATTCAAATAGGAACAACCTCAAAATAAGAACAATTGATGCCCACACTACTTATGAATGTGGACATAATGTTTTGAACAAAATTAATACTTTGCAATTTTAATTTTAGAACCAAACAAATTTTATTATTTCAGCTAAAGTTTGATCACTTTTATTACTAATTAATTTCTCTTTTTTTTTATGTTGTTGGAATTGGCTCACTTCTTTTTCTTTTTTTTGTGTTTTTGTACAAAAATCATTAATAGTTGTAAAGTAACGCTAGAACACATTAAAATGTCAATAGGTTCCAATAATTATTGGGCTCATCTGCTTTTGCGGTCTTCATGTTCAATTATTTATGTTGTATTTAGATCTTATCTTTTTCCCAAATATAATAAATAAATACTAACTTATTTGTTTTCATTTATAAGGAATTTTTTTTTACTATTTAAAATTCATGAAATATGTTTGTTTGTTTTATTTTTCATTAAAAACATCCATCGTTTTTACTTTTAGTAATTATTGGTCAAACTTGGAAATGAAAATTCACCTATTAAATATACTTTTGAGTTTACTAATATTTTCATGTCTTTTCATACAAAAAATGAAAACGTATATGCATTTTCATTTATTAACTTAAATAATCAACATAGAAATATAACCAACTTAAATATTTTTTTACACAAAAACCTAATAAAATATTTTTGACACTAGAAATACTGGAAATATGAAAAATGAAATCAAAAGGGCTCCCAAAAATCCAAGAATTGGATATAACCTAAGTAAAATTATAGTTCAATTTGATTTGTGATCAAAACAATCAATTATATGATGAATATAACTATACTTACATTGTAATTATTGGACAATTAAATAATAAATATAAATCAATTTATCATATGATTGGCTTGAATTCTATAAATTAGACTAATCATTTTTTTTTGGCGAAGACAATTTTGCCTCCCCCTGTCACATGGAATTTTCAAGGAACAACAATAAATGATAATGTATGTGTATATTTGTTCCACTTATTTTACAATATCCAAGAAAAATTCAATTATTTGGTACTATTATGAGGAATTAGTTTATATGCTTAATGATTTAATTGTCAAATGGAGGATAAATATTTTATTTCTTATGAAATGAGGTACCTATTTATTATTTTTTACAAAATCAGATACTTATCTATCATCTAAACATCCAGTGAACAATACACCAAATGTAGCATAATATTATCCTTGCATAATGGAGATAGAAATGCTTGATAAATTATTATTATAGAAGTTATAAACATAAAGAAATTATTATAGCCGCAACTAGGGTTGTCAGTTAGCCCTAATATGGATCGACATTATTATATTCACATTGATTTTAATTAAATATGATCAGAGTTGGGTTCGTTCAAATTAAACATGATAAATTTGTGGCTTGAGTTAGCCTCCCAAATCAATCTAATAATTTTAGACCTCTCATGTAGTTAAAGCAAGATTTATAGTAGTTTGTTGAAACATTATTGAGATGATGAAATAGATATATTAGTTCAAATTCTTGTGGAATAAATTTTGAGAATAACTTTCGTATTTTAATGTCATTTCATTGTTATTCACAATAGTTTAACTTTTGCTAAGCATTATTGCCAAAAAGATAAAAAAGATAAAAAATCCTTGCATTTTACTTCGCAATGTTTGTTATGGATTATAAGTTTAAAACTAATGTAAAAGCTTTATTTCATGTGATTTTCTGTACACGCATGAAATGCGTAGTTTCTTCTTCTTCCTTTTTTTTTCTTTTTTCCTTTTTGACACAAAAAATATCGATAGAATAAACTAATTCAAAATGAAATCGTAAAAAAACAGAGAGACAAATTCGAGCCTAACCAAAAAAAAAAATTGTGAACTAAGTTTGAGTTTATGATCATCAAATACGAGTCCAACGCTCAAGCTAGTATAAGTTTAAACTCATAAGGCTCGATTGGCAACCCTAGCGGCAACCTTTCGGTGTTGCTCGTAGATGCAAGGAATTCTACTTTTCCAGATGATCGTAGCACTAACAGGCTCCACAGTAATAGCTTTAAGACTTTACCTTCTTTGCAAGCAAATTGTCAAGACTGAATTCAGATATCACAAATTTGTAGCCACATGAAGCCAAAAAAACATATCATGAACATAATGGTTATTGTTCTTTTGAAATTCTGTTCCTATAAAATACACGATATCTCACTGGGAACAATACCTGAAACCGACAATATGGTATTCTCCCAAAAATACCTATGTTTATTTGTAAACAATGTGAGAACAACTTTTTCCCTACACGATCCACAGGAGATTTAAGGCCAAAATTATACATGGTAAAATACAAGGGATTGTCATGCTGTGGTATTTTTATCTGGCCGCCAAAAGTCTTTCTTACCAACAAGAAACTGATCTTGATGTACATTTATTGACCAATGAAGGGATTTCAGTATTGGGGAAATCTTGGAAAGTATTTCCATGGTGTCTTGAACTAGCAGATATCCACCTGGTCTCAATATGCGATCCATCTCTGCAGCTACTTCAATTATATCACATCTGATGAAATAATTGCACAAGCACATTAGCTGAAGTTTCTATAAATAGAGATTGGGAAATATTACTGCACAATCATCTTTGATGCCGAATTGCCATGAAATATTATGATTATGCAAAACTGTTAAGCATATGGGAAAAAGCAGCTTGAGTGGTTACCTATTAGTCAAGTTACCGAAGAGGAAACTGGAATGCAGAAGATCGTATGTTCGAGGGTATGTATTAAAAGATTCACACCAGTCATGGTAAATTCCAATCAGCCCTCTATCAAAAATGACAGATAAAGTATCTGGTTCGTGAATGGGAACAACGTTCATCACCCATAGGGGTAGATTAATGAGTGCAGCAGCAAACCTGCAAACAGCATGAAAAGGAACTGAATTTTTTGACAAGACAACACCATAGAAAGACAAGGATACTTATTGGTAAAAAGCCTTATCTTACCCTCCATAACCTGCATTCATATCCATAACATTCCTCACAATTGACCAATTAATATCAAGCCCTCCAAGATAAACTTCTGAGACAAGTGCAGACCAGTGTCTGGTGTCCCCTTTGAAGGTTTCTTCAGCATCTGGTTCCACAGAGAGACTTGGAGGTTTATCACTGAGCCTTTCTGGCCAGGGTGAGGGCCACTTGTGGGAATCACCCAGAAGTGGCACAAGGCAACTGTCCAGAGGCACATACCTATTTCAGGAATAAATGATAAGGGTTGATGATCAAGACAACTACAGTAGAGATAATGATCCTCAAATTTCAGCAAACAATACCATGAATTGTTAGGCCTACTCAGCTGATCACAAAGAGGTGGATTATTGTCTTTTCGATTCTGATAGCAGGAAGATGACATGGGCTTTTGGAATATAACTAGCCCAACTTGGGAAGAATCAACGTAATTCTTTTCCACTAAGCTCCAGCAAATTGATTCTGTCAGAGCTACCATAGCTGCAAGAAACAGTAATAGAATATCCAACACGTCAACTGTGCACAGAATACGACTCAGTTGATAATTTGTTCTACAAGTACTAAAAGTCTGGTGATGACAATCAAAAACTACTCATGCAAATGCTTAATCCATCTAAAATAATTACCCAAATTCATGGGTCTAGCTTAAAATTCTAAGTGAGCTTGTCCCAGAAATTATTTCTGAGAAAAGGAATGAGGAAGAATACTGGATCACTAACATTTCCAGACACTCTGATGTCTTTCATCCTTCCTGTAGACTGGTGTGGCCGACCATATAAAATATCCTCCAGGCCTAAGAATTCTGTTCAGTTCCATCAAAGGTTTTCCACCTGCAATTTCCAATTATTACCCATATGATAAACTTGTAGCAAAAGATAGAACTGAAATTGTTAGAAGAGAGTGCTACCATCGCCGTCCCAGTGAACACGGCACCTTGCGCAGTGAATCAAATCATAAGAATTATCTGGAAATGTCAGCCTTTGTGTTCCGATGACTGAGAGCGTAGCAGGAATTCCCCTTTCAAGAGCAAACTGAATTTGAGCTTCATGTTCATCCTTTGGGGCAAAAGACATAGTAATGACATTTTTGTCCAGCAAAGAACCACCAAAGCTAGCAACACCACAGCCAACATCTAAAACTACCCTTGTTTTCTTCCCCCATTCAATCACTGGTAAAATCTGGAATAAAGAAAACAACAAAGTATCATGATCAGTCTTAAGAACACGGAATAAAATGAAAATATTAAATATTGGATCCACATTAAATGACATGAAAAGCATTCTAGCTAACTGCAAATCAGAAAGATAAGCAATAAAATCCATACTCATCTAGATAACAGATATGTTGCTCCAATCAATACTCTCCTACAAATTGTTATTATCTATACTTGCATCTCCCCCATACCAACTCTTAGGACAAACAATGCAGTAACATAAGAAGCAATTAGTAGAAGTGCAGAACAGTAAAACTTTTCTAACACTCTTCCTAGCCCAATGTGCGAAGCCTTTCTTATGAGTTCTTGTCTTTCTCTCACCACCCCTTGGTTGGTTTACATAAGAATTTTGGGCAGAGAATAAACTAGCAAAATAAATTAGAAAGTGTGTTACCTTTTCAATATCCTCAATGTAATAATTGACTCCATTCTTGAATTGTGTGCCGCCGCCAGGAAAAACAAAATAATCATCTGATTTCACTACCCAACGCTGGGCCTTCTTATATTCGACAAGCTTAGGATGAGGGACATTGCTGTACCATATCTGAGAAAACATAAATCAACAGATGTTATATAATCAAGGATCCAATTAATAAAGTACCCAGCATAGACACGGTGAAAGTCACACGATCTGCTTTCAGGTTCTAAATCAAAACCACATAGAAGCAGCAGTTGATATAATATACCCATAACCATTGACAAGAAAACTACAGCTTAGAACATAGGTAAAATAATAAATATAGTGAAAACTCAATCCATTAAACCACATCTTTGTTTCAAAGCAACAGTAGTTATAGTCAGTTGCAAAGTTAACTGAATGACAACTCAAAGAATCTTCAATACATCACCCAAGAACTATGAAAAGAATTTACATTGTGAATCTATTTCATATTGTTTTTCAAGAAAATGACCATCATTTATAGACAGCACACCAACAAAATTGAATAATTGCTACCAGAAAATATAAAAAATCAAAATTAAAGTCAAGTTTGTTCTATTCATGAATGTGTTATCATGTTTGGCATCACACAGTTTACAACTTATCTCAAACATCAATTGCAACTGTTCAAGAGCTTGATCCAAGAAACTTGGGTAAGACTTTCAAATGCCACTGAAATGAGAGAAAACATCAAAGAAAACCCCTCAATATACAAGAATATAAACCTTACCACCAAAGAATGAATGATCTCACCATGTCCCTGCTCTTGGGCCACGGAACCGGAACTTTGTAACCTTGAGGCAGAGGAACCAAACATCTTGGAGCTGGGTCGGGACAATGCCTCTCCCTGTGCTCCATATGCCTACGAGACGGCAATGCCTTTATCGCCTTCCAATTATCCAAACACGGTATATAATCGACCGCTGCCGATCCCTCACACAGCTCCCACTCCACATCCACCACCTGATTATCATCAGCAGCCGCAGCAGCACCGTTATCCACCGTATCCGTATTTGCATTGCTACTGATATTGGTAATTGCAGAGTCATTGCTCGACGAAGTGCTACTATCGGGAGACGCGCTGGAAACGGGAGGATTCTTCGGGTCGGAGGAAAACGGGCTGCTGCTGTCGAGTGAAGCATTGGAAACGGGAGGATTTCTCGGATCGGACGAAAACGGGCCGGGTTGAGTGAGATTTGTGGTGATGGGAATGGGGGACTGGGAGTTAGAGATGAGAAGGAAAGTGACGAACATGAGTAAAAGGAAGAAAGCGAATATGAAAGGGTATTTCCTTTCTTTCAAGATGATGGGCACTGATATCGCCATTTTCAATTGCACGCAGAGTGTGAGGGAGATTCAAGATTCTCGTTTTTGGATCTTGATTCTCCTGAGATAAATCTACAGAGCTGGAAGAGGGATGGCAGTGTGAAAAGGTAAAGGGAGTGCGAAAAATTCAAAGGGAGATCTTCAATTCTTGATTTGAAATTGAAATGTGGTTTGATTGGGAGGAAACAGAACATTCAAGACATGATGAGGTTGGTGGGCCACCGTGGGGGTGGGGTGGGGTGGGGGTGAAGAGGGAATATCTAGGAATGAGAATGACTGTTTTTATGCATGGCGTTGGCATTGGAGTATACACATTTTTAACTGCATGGAATTCTGGAATTGCAGGTCTTGTAGCTGTGGATTGGAGCTTCGAGGAGGGACATTGAAATTCACCAATCCACCATCAAAATTGGGTGGAGAGAGTCTCTCTGAACTTTTCTTGCAACACAAAACATCTCCTGTTATTTATACAAGAAATTTCCTTTTTTTTGTGCGTGATTTATTTTGGCTCTACTTTGATTTTTTAAAATTTCTTCCTTAGTGGTGGCGGGAGTATCTGAGCGGTGGCGATAGCAGAAATATAGTCTCCGGTGGTGGTGGTGGGGGTGGGGCGGCAGTGCATGTATTCCTATATATACACCACTCCTTTCCTAATATTATGTATCTAATATTTCAATTTGAATAAATACAAAATTTTAAATATTTTTTAAAAATTGCTTCAAAAGCAATGAATGATAATTAATAATGTCATTGAGAGAATATTTCTGAAAAAAAAATTAATTTCAAAAATAAAAATTCATTTTAAAACAACCCAAAAAAAATTAATATGTGGAACAAAATTAATTGCCCCAAGAATCCTAAAGTTTATGCAATGCTTGAGCCACTCACTGAACAGGTCAAACTATAAATTATGCAAACAATCCCAACTACAGAGAGTTGGGTTTCTATGGCAGTTGGCTTCAAAATCACAGATGCAGCAAATTGAATAAATAATGCTGCGTTCGACACTCGTAGCCAAAATTGGAAATCTGCTCTATAGCATTAGTTAAAAAAGAAAACAAGCGTCACACTGTAAATAGCATTTTGATATCAATTTCATACACTCAATTCAATTGTGGTGGATAATAGAGGAAGAAAAAAACATACAAAAATGTTGATTAAGTTTTTTCAGGTAAGAACAGAGCATAACATCTTCAATCTGTTATCCCAGTTCCAGAGTTCTCCAGATCGATTTCTCCCATCCCTGTATCTTCCTCCACTTCACTGTCCTCATCACCACTAACCTCCTCATTTTCACGTCCCAGCTTAGCCATATGCTCCGCAAGTAATTTGTCCTCCCGTTCACTCACCTAAATTCATTAAACACATGTTAGAGACAATGTAATTGATGAAAAGGACATATATAAAAATGCCAGCGAAGCAAGCCTAGAACACAGGTGACATTTTTCAGAACCCAGAATAAGTGGGCAACAAACTAAAATTCAAGATCTAATTTGACAGAAAAATATAGTGGTCCTCACTGCTCTTGGTGCGTCCTTAACAGTAAGTTTTCCCTTGTGACGTTCAATTTCTTCTGTGCAAGCTTCAATTGCCTTGTTAAGGATTGTGATGCCTTGCTCCTGCATTACATAAAAAATGAAGTCAATTTAGAAATTTAACAAATTTCATCTGTGACTCTCCATGAATAAAGAATGACAGATTTAAAAGACAATATACAACACAATGGACTTACATGAAGCAATTCAATCAATCACTGCTAAATGAACGTAATTAAGGATGAGAATCAAATTTGTTATTGTAACCTTCATAATATAAACACTTGATCAGAACCTCAATCATGCCAAGCAGCATGATAATGGTAGGAAATTGAACTGGATTCAACCCAACAAACCATTGTCATACTTATGCAGGCTCTGAATTCAGCAATTTAAGAAAAAAAAATGCACGAAAATAAATAATAGCATTTACACAATAAATAACAATATTCAGAAATCTCTCATTTTAGCGAATACTGTCACATCAACATAAAGGCTTAATGTCCTGCTCCAAAAGTATTTTACACATATATTTAATATACCCTCAGGATATATTTTGTCAATTTGCAAATAGCTTATCACTTACATACATAGTTATCGGGCAACTACAGTTTTGCATATTGCATTATTCACATAATTGAAAAACCCAAGATGAATGGAGAAGGCATAAATGTACAAATTGTGGCTTTGGATATCAGCTTGGGGCCTGGACAGTTGGCAACAATATATAATCTGCAGTAAAGGGATACCTACAGTATGCTAACAAAGAAATGGTTAACAGAATCCGTAACAATGAAAGACAACAGGCAGAAAATGTTAACCAAATGGCAAGCAAGTATTGCTTTTGCATTGCATCCATGATCAAGACCTGTAGTCCAAGGACATCTTGTGATACCTCCTTCACTTATGAATAATGCATCCCACTTTTTCAGATAATTATTCAAGACCAGTGGATCTAAAAGCAGTGAAGAAGAACACTCGTGAATGGAGAAAAGTGACACAACTGGGCATTGGATGGAATCTATGGATGATAAATAGAAAGAATTTTGCAAGCAAATGAAGTGATTCTGGACTAGTCTGATCGTCTTCTTCAAATGCTTGCTCTTGTAGGCAGTGTACCAGGCGAACTACTGTACACTCTAGATCAATATGGCGGCTATATTCTAAAAGACTCAAATATATTTGAAGCAAGTCTGACAGACATAGTTTTGGGTGTATTTTGCTCGCTCATTAGAACTGCATTTTGTGCTGCAGTGTGACCCCAGAGATGGGATTAATTTCCTATAAATAAAAAAAAAAATAGTAAAAAAGAATTCCAAGCTAAACACAGCCTCTATTTCCTGCAAACAATAATGAAATCTATTAAGCAGAGATGCAAGACATTGTGCCTTCATGTTAATAATTAAAGAATTATGTAAAATTAGATATTTTTCCTTGCATATTCATTGAGAACAAGGCTGCACAGACAGTAACAAGTAGATAAGACACAAAATATCAGGTAGATGGCAAGCTCAAGCTGTCAAATCAAAACATGCATATAGCAGTTACCTTGTCAAGAGTCTGGGTGTTAAGGACGTATGCTGGCGGAGCAACAAGTTTAATTTTAACAGGGCAATCCTTGTTTCCAGCAGCTTCAGCTTTACGCATTGCTTCCTGCAGAGTTCAACATAGATCAACACTTATGACCAAGAACCATCTCTTGTAGTAAGATATAAAATTCATAAAGAATAAATTATAGAGTAATTAAAAGAATAGGACCTTTATGTGCAGAACACCATCGAACTGAAAACATTTCATTTCAATATCTGCTCGAATCTTTAAAGGTTGTGGTGTCATTCTTCTCCGAATATTTTTAACTAGAGCATCTTTCACTTCCTCTGATATTGCAGGAACCAACTTCGTCACCTACAGGATAACCAGATTCTAAATGGTCATGTCAACACTGTGAAGATAAATACACATTTTAAAAGTGAACAAAGACTACCTCTTGTCCATCAGGACCAATTTCTTTGACTTCACGGGTTAGGGAATCAAGCACTGAATCGGGATCATTAACAATTAATTTGAATGCCTGCGATTTAATATGTAAATGAATACAAGTAGAAATATATAATACCAATAGTAATTAACAAAAAATTATAAATTGAACTTTGAAAGTGGTATATTATCTCACCTCAAATGCATGGCCATATTTCCTGTATAAAGGCCAGCCAACATGGACATAGAGATCCTGCCATAAACAATTTACTATAGTATGAGACTAGATGACAAAATGATCAACATAATTGTCAGTGCACCAATTTTGTAGCACACAATAGTCAGATAAGAGTCCTAATAATTTCAAAGAAACACTGGATCAAAGAGTACATAGAATTAAAGAAAAAGCATAACCCCTCCATTGATGTATGAATAAAATCAATCCCCCTGACATGAGACCTAATTATCCATGAAAATGTTGTTGCCAAAATTATCAGAAAGGTAATGCAATATTTACCACACAATTGAGCTCCTTCAGGTGGACAGAGGTGGACATTTTTACATCTTTAACAACATTCACTTACATCTTCGCATTACATAACAAAGAAGCAAGAATGTCAACAGATTTCGAGAATGATACCACCCAATCAGAATCAGGAAATGAATACTTGACTGGCTGCAGCAAATAAAGACACCCAAGCAGCACAAATTGATAAAAGGCTTTTCTTAATCAGATTGCACAAGCAACAGCAGAAGTAGAACCAATGTAAGATCGATAGTACCCAATCCTGTATCAAATTTCCCATTTGATTTGGCATAGAACTGGGTGACAGTTAAAAAGGTGAGTTTCTGATGTTACTTTTATATTTATCCCAAAACTTAATGGCCAAAAAGTCTTTTTATGTGCCATAGCATAAGCTTTAAGAAGGATAACTTTGGACTTGTTATATCTACCTTTTGAAAGGGCTAAAATCCGTTACTTGAATGAAACTAAATCTTGTGGAATCATATTGAATATTTGACTATACATTTTGTACCTTTCTAAAAAACCGATCCTTGTTTACCAACCACACATTGTCCAACCAAATCAAATTATATCTTGATACGTTCCTCAAAAAACCCGATTCGTGTGGATTCTTCCCCCAACTAACGAAGATCTTGGCGAAATTGCCACATATGAAATTGAGCACAATTTTGCAAAGAAATAGCCCACTTGTCACATTCCTAAAAGAAAATGTGAACCTCCAAGACTAGATTGATAGAAAATTATCCATTGAGGGAAGGAGGAAGGTGAATATTCACTACTTATTACAATAAAGCATATCTTTTCACAATATTTAACATCCACTTGAATAAGCTGAAAATGGTGAATTCAGGAAATCACATATCTAAGTTGACTATAAATCACTTGAATATGTAACCCCTCCCAATGTAATAGAAGTTGCAATGGTAAATTGTATTCTTCTTCTAATGGAATTCACGGACTCAAGGGAACCTTCTTTCACCACAACTCAAAAGAAATTAAACCTTCATCTTCCCTCACATAGAAAAGATAATATTGTTGGAACCACACGTGCAATAAACCCTAATTTACACCTTTATATTCTAGACACTTGAGTTGTTGCAGCCTCTCATAAAAATCATTAAAATAGCTACTATTCAGCTACTTTCTACTTTGTCTCTAAGTCATACTGCTTATACAATATTCCTTTATGCATAATATGGAGAAAGTATTATAAGTAACAGAAATTTGGTGCACAGAGAAGAGGATGATATGCAGAGGAAAAGAGAGAGCCGTCAAGCAGATGCTAAAGTTGAGTTCAAACTCCAATAGGTTTACAAAGCTATTATTAACTATTTCCTCAAAAACCGCATGCAACATCAATAATTTAGACCTGAACACTATTCCTTTGAGACGAGAATTTCATGAGTATAGCACAGGTTAAGCAAGTTTCTCAAGCAATATGCATAAAGTTGTTGTATCCACAAACAGACCCAATTACGTTGAAAATCATATTTATATGCTCCAGAATTTCCTCATAGTTTCTTTTCCCCTATTATCATTTGGATTTAAGTGTTTAATCATCCATTTGAACTGTTTCCCATTAGTTCCAACCTCCCCGATGAAAATAAAGCTTAATTATTTACAGTTACATAAGCAAGTATCAGTGCTTCAGTGCTCGAACCAAGGAACCCAACTTTAATTTCCTTGTCACTTTACTATATCTCACAGACTAAGCTCATCTTCATCAAATATATAGTCCATAGGCATGAAATAAGCATGTACAATAAATCCACCCAAGAGTCTATAATCCAAAATTTTCCTAGGATCATTACTCCACGAAATTTTAAAAAAATAAAAATTGATAAACCCAATTATAACTATACCAAGTCACTTCGTCTTCCGTTCACAAAAAAACAGCATAATCCTATACCTCCAGCAGCCCAAAAAGAACCCAAAAAATTAATAGTAATAAGTTTCCAAACATAAAAAGACACAAAACCTATTAAATTCCTCAAAGTGAGAAAATAGAAAAAACCCATAAGGAATCCAAAAAGTACATACCTCAAGGTCAATCTTCATGGTCTCGGCGACATGTCGCATGATGGAATGCACGAGCTTACTCTTATTAAACCTTTCCTCACAACCCTGAATATCCTCCTCGGAAACACGCCTCTTGCTGAGATCAATGTACCCCTTTTCCTTGTCAACACGGAGGACCATAACGGGCTCGATGCGGCCAACCTTGATGAGACTGCTGATGCTCCGAATGCGACGGCGAGACAGCTCAGAAAACAGAATCATGCCCTCGATGTTGTTGTACTCGAGGAGTGAAACGTAGGCGCCGCTGTCGGCCATGCTCTTCACCTGTATCATTACCGCCTGGTCCACCTCCGGGTACTTTGCCTCGTACATCCGGCACTCCAGGTTCGGACCGTTAGTTGCCATGGATGTTGGTCACGCTTTATTCGGGCCGATGGTGGGAATTTAGGGTTTGTGTGGGTTGGGGTTTTGCAAAAATTTGAGAGAAGAGAGAGAAGGTGATGAGGAAAGAAAGGAAACTAAGATAGGAACAGAATTGCCAAATATTAATAATTATTTTATAAAGAGAATATTAATTGGAATCTTTTTTAATAAAAAATATTGCTTAATTGGAATTCTTTTTTAATAAAAATTATTGCTTAAGTTGATTTTGGTTCTTATAGGATTATTTATCTTATTTAATTGGTATTTTTCATTCTGTAAAGTATGTGCAGATGGGGACATTCTCATAAAAAAAAAAAAACTTTTGATGGAATAATATACATTTTGAGCTTTCCAATTTTAAAAATACAAGCGCATAAATTAAAGTGTGTCAATACTATTAGAGGTGGTTTACTTCTTTAATTGGATGATAAATAATTAATGAAATATAAAATTATGATTAATTATTTAATAAATTATATGTATATTTTATTTGAGAGATATATTAATTAAAATTTATATTAAATATGTATTTTAATGAATAATTACGTGGATTGTTATACTTTTAGTTAATTTATTTTTAATTAAAAATTCTCATGAATTAGTTTAGATTTAAATTGTAACATATAATTTAAAATTTTAGATATTATGATTAAAATATATTTTTAATATTTTAAACAAGAAGGTTTGACTATTTCAACCTGATATGGGATAAATTATTCAACAAAAATCATAAATTATGTCGAGTTTGAATTTTACATGAACCGTTATCACCAAAAGTAAACATTTAATTAGGTTGGATATTTTAGTATATCCAATCTAATGAAATGAAGCAAACACACTCTTAATATACTATAAATAGTTAGTTATTTAAGCAATGTATAAGCTTTTTATAAAAATAATACATTATTTATATTCACTAATTTTGCTTCATATCTTGCAAAAAAAAAAAAAAGTTATTTCTTTTAAAACTTCACTTGAAAAATCAAATTGATTTGTTCTAGTACTATGAGTATGACAATCTTAAGAAAACTGAAATATGTGAAATTTAAGTTTAATAATAATTGCATTCTTTTTTGCTATAATACAAAGTCAATTTTTTCTTTTATTATTAATTTACAATACTTAGTTTTACGATAATTCAATCGCTTCCAGAATCTTAATTTTTAGTATGTTATTTAATATTGCTCAATTATTTTTTTCTAAAATTGATTAAATTATATGCTATTGCCCTAAGTAAAAAAAAAAAAAAGTCAAATTATCTAATCAACTATAGCAAATCAATACACACACACACACACACAACATATATGTAGATTTTTTGTTTTTTTATTTTTTATTTTTTGGGGTGGGGAGCATTACGTTGTTTCTTAAATTTGTTGAAATGAAAAGAAGTAGTAGTAATAATTTCTAAACTTTGTACTTTGAAGCACCCAAAAAAAATAAAAAAGGCTATATTTGGATTCTTTTTATTTCATGTGAAAAATATTTGAAACCAGTTTATGAAAATTTCTTCAAAGTAATGTGTGAAAATAAAAATACATTGGAATTAGTGAATTACAAAATTTGACTAATTAAATTGAAAAGTTAATTTGACATTTCATTATTCAGAAACATATTTATTTAACTTATTTTTCAATAAAATAATTATTGTTATAATACAGAAACCAAAAGGAACAAGAAATGAAAAAAAAAACCCTTAGAAATTCCAGGACCGAAAAGTAAAATATAGAGGACCAAAAAGTAAAAAAAGTAAAATATGGGGGACCAAAAAGTAAAAAAAGTGAAATATAGAGGACCAAAAAGTAAAAAAAAAAATTACCTGAAAATCGCCCACCGTGGGGCTCGAACCCACGACCACAAGGTTAAGAGCCTTGCGCTCTACCAACTGAGCTAGACGGGCTTATTGTCGAGATGATTTTATAAATTTTATTCTTTTATACCCTTGCATTTTAGTCAAGAGAAAGGAAAGTAAAGAATAATAATATAAAAAAAAAACTAAAGCCAAAGACACTATTATTTGAAATGAAGAAAATATTATTCTTAATATTTTTCCGCAATAAACTCCAATAACCAAACATAGTATAACCATCAAAGATTAAAATTTGTTAGTAAAATGAATTAATTGACATAGGTGAGGATTTCCAATAAATTGGAAATATTAAGTTCATCAAATATTGCCAATCAAATTTTAAGGAGGTACAAAATTGAGTTGCCCCGGGCAGAAGTGACCAATTATCCCAAAGACGTTCATGGATGAGCATCTTATTTTAATTTTTTATTTGTAAGTGAAGCGATTGATTATATTAATATATTAAAAATATTAATAATAAATTTGAAATAATCATTAGTATTCAATTAATTATATAGCGAGATATCACTTTTTTTTTTTATAAATATAGAGTTTTGAGATTTCAGATTCACCTTCCCTCAATGCACAGCCTTAATTATAATTGGAGAATACACGAACCAAAAATTTCCCTTTTTTCTCTTTTGTATTTGTTGTACTCGTTCAATTGTCTTTTTATTAATGAGATGTGTCATTTTAAAGAGAATAGTGAAAAAAAAATATATTTTTTAAAAAATAAGTTTCGATAGTGTGTTTGGATGTGTGATGAAAGTGTAATGGTTATAATTGATGTGATATATTTTTTAAAAAAATATATATATTAGGATGTGAGTATATTTTTTGAAAATAGTATGCAAATTAGAGATAAAGTATAATGATTATAATTGATGTAATATTTATTTTTTATAAAAAAAATATTTGAATATAAATATATTTTTCAAAGTTTGAATTTACTTTAAAAAAAAACTCAAAAATATAAGTTTATGACAAAAATTATGTTGAGATTGACTTTTTTTAAAAATTTCCATAGACAATCACAACGTTTGCTGCTTGTTTGGCTTTCATTGAAGATTGTGATATGAGATAATTTCACTGTACATAAATTGCATTTTTAGTATACCTAAATACTATTATTTGTGGATGTGGCTTTTCGCGTATCATATTGCAATAACTTGCTCCTTTTGCTCTACAAACCTTATATTTACCTACTTCTATTTTGTTATATTTGTTTTATTTTTTTAAATAAAATAAATACATACGTTATTACGTCGAGAATATGAATAATCAACAATCAACAATAATTATTTAACAAATAGAAACTCGATTTTACTCATCGAGTTAAACTTCATCAACGTTTATTTATTTTTTGCTCGTATTTTTTGCGAGTTTATGAATTGACTCAACCAAATTTTTTTAAATATTTTTTATTTTATCGATTTCACAAACAAGACAACTTTTGATCATGGATTGTCAACTAATTAACCCACTAGGTGCCAACATTTTTTTTTTTACCTAAAACCATGAAATGGACAAATAAAAAGTGTCTTCAACTTGTACATTATTTGATGTGCATAAATTGCACTATGGAGAATGACCCTCCAACTACAACTCAAGATAGAAACGACCACCTTTGTTTTTATTGTCAATTTATACAAAAAGACTACCATGTTTTTGTTGACTTTGGTTGACTCAATGCTCATTGGACAAAAGATTGATTTGGACTTGGAGTACCAAACTTTGTACCCCCACAAGTTTTTGTTGAAAAAGTCTAGATCAAATTTAATTTGATTTAATTTAACAAATTGTTATTGAGTATAATTGCAATTATTTTATTATTATTTTTTAAATAAAATTATGCAAGTCAATCCATTTTTCTTTTTAGTAGTTAATTATATTAAATTGGGTGAAACTTTAATTCTCCATTCCCACCAAAAGTTTAAAGATAAAATTAAAAATGAGATTAAATTGGGTCTAAACTCGGATTTGTCCTACTTACACGGTGGATTTTTAAAATTATAAATGGGTTACAAGCGAGTTTTAATTTTTTATTTTCAAACTTGTCATTTTATATTTTTTATTAAGTTCTAATATATTATTCATGTAAATAATATAATATTATTTTTTTAAAAATATATTTTTAAAATTATAAAATATATTTAATAGATTGGGTCCAAAGGGATTTTGACAACCATCTTGAGATAAAATAGCCCACTTTTCTGAGTTTGGACCCGAGAATGGTGGATCCCACTTTCTTTTTCGGTTTTTTTTTGTTTAAAAGAAAATCTGTGGGTGCAGGTGCGCCAGCTTCAAATTCAAACAGGATCACCGTTTTTTCCGAAAACAACAGGAGGAAAGACACGGGATTAGAATCCTTATCCACCCATATACGGCGACGTTTGTTAAGAACAAAATTACAAGAATACTAAAAATAAAATAAATACTATGTAACATGTAAAATTGTTAAAATGTTTACAAGGTCAGGTAGAAATATATGTTTCTTTATACTAAAATTGCGTATATAATTTTGCAATAAATATGATTTGCTAAATAAATAATTGATCGCTGAACATATAAATTTCATACGAAATACGATACAAAATTTTAAAATTATGTTATTAAAAAATAAAATTTGACATGCTATGTAACTACTATTTTAAAATAATTAGCAAGCATTTTGAACCATATTATTATGATGCATATTCGATATTAAAACTCGCATAACTATTTTATTGAACTACTTAATTGCTTAATAATCAATTACATCTCATGTTAATAGTTAAAAGCGATAATTTTTTTTTTCTATTTAATAAGTAGAGTTGTTCAATATTAATAATTTTATAAAGTCCTAAAAATTATACTTAAAAAATTCATGAAATTGTTTTCCAATAAAAAAAATCATTTCCATCAACTTTTCATTCTAAAATACACAAGAGTTAACTTTTACACCAACACCTTCAAGATCTAATAATTTTTTGCCCGAGCTTCTTAAATTAAAAATTTAATGGATTGAATTTTTAATAGAAATCTTTTCATTAGATTTTTCAAATTGATAACTTGTATCAATTATGATTTTAATTTTAATAAAATTCAACTTTTGAAGAAAAATATTTTTTTCAGTTTTAGAATATATAAATTGAGGTATGTACAGTTTTAATTTATTAAAATTTTACAAACTGAACAAAAAGATTATTTTTTTCTTAATGTTTGTGAATTAAGTTTTATAAAGATCTTTTACTACAAATAAATGAATACAATTCAAAGAGAATAAATTTCAAAATTAAATATCAAACATAAAAAAAAATAGTCGTTCAAAGGGCAATTTCATCCAACATCACAAAATTTTATAACTGGATTTTTCAAATAAGAAATATTGGTAGGATAAAAAATTTCGATTGAAAAATAATTTCATAAGTTTTTTAGATATAAAAATTTAGTTTAATGGGTTTTTAATGTAACTTTATCCTACTTCCTTTTCATCACATTATTAATTGTTGATATAGATAAACCCTCTTGTTAAATAACAACGACAATGAAATTTTATTATGTGAATATAAAACAAAAAATAATTATTAAATAATTAATTCATAGTTATTATTTATAGGAGTAGAAATTTATAATTTCTTAAAATAAAAATGAAAAAAAATAATTTCTCAATTTTGTTTTATAAAATGAGGTGAGATAGACTCGCAAAATAGGAGTATCAGAATTTTAGTAGTGGTTTATAGTATAAAACAAAAACTGCTCCTATATCTAGGAAGAAATCAAAGAAGGTTTTGAACTTATGCGTCGTTGGTGTGAAAACTTCAAACCCCTCTTCCAGAGACAGACAGAGAGAGAGAGAGAGAGAGAGAGAGAGGAGATGGTGTTGTAGTTGAACACGCAGAGGCAGTTGGGTTTTAGATTGTTTGTTTCGGTTGGAAATCAAAACCCCATTTTCGTATTTGGATCTGCAGCATGGAGCCCGCAAACGGGCAGTCTTTGTACTGCGTTTCAACTCCTTCATGATCTGACGGTTAGTGAAAATCTTTCCCTGCCCAGATAATTATATTTGCTTTTTGTTAATGATTTATGCTGTGTGTTTTCTTGTGGGTGGCTTTTAAAGATCTGTGATTTTGATATGCGATCTTGGATGGGTATAAAGTGCTAGTTAATACTGGATTGCAATTGATTTTTCTAGTGTGGGATTGATGGAGAATCCTTGAATTAGTGTATGAAATTTGATATAATTGAAACTGCAAAGGTGAAAGTTGAGAGAAACGCAGAATGGGTTTGGAAAGTTATACTAAAGATGCTATCTTGATTAGCATAGCTGTTTAGAATAGACTATCTATTGAGTTCTGGGTGAACAAGATACAGAGTGAACAAGGAATAGAATCCCAGTATGGTTTTAGGCTTGAATTCATATTGCATCATTGTAGGCAGTTCATGGTCATTGCTCAACCATATTGCCAAAATGATTGATGGAAATCCGCTTGATTGCACTACATTAAACTATTCTGATAGAAAAAGATCCGTGTGGCGTATCACCAATTAGTATGGATAATGTTTTGCCGTGTCGTGTTGCCTTAGTTCAAATTGGAGTAGAAAACTTTGAACATTGTTCAGCTGGTGTAAGGGAGGACAAGAAATTCTAAGATTGGAGAAAGGGTATTTTGTCAGTTTATAGCCTTTACTTTAGAATTTTAGATTTGATCGAAGATATCTATGAAAAGCAAGGCTAAATAATCTAGAAGAAGTTTTAAATTGATGGTCCTGTGTTATGTTGCCTTTTTCAGGGAATCTACTTTTAAGTTACCAAATGTGAAATTAGATGCTGTTGTGTTTTTGTCCTTTATTCTGTCATCTTATTTGCAAGCGACACTGATTAGTCCTAATTTGTAGTTGTGCTTTTGAATGAAGTTATGTCTACTGTACTCAAGGAATTATATAATTCTTATTGTACTGAGACCCACTTAAATTCTTTCAATTATAATGAGATACTCATTGAATAGCTAATATTAGAATTTTCTTCTGTGACTGTCATGCGAGGATACTAATCAGTTTCTTTTTGTTCCCTTACAAATACTTTAATTATGCTCTAAATTTGAATGCCGGAGGAGATTCAAGCTCTTCCTTTGATGTCTGATTCTTAGTTCTTTATAAATATAACAACCTATGTTATATGTTTTCTGCCAATTTTTCTGCTCTATTCACAGGTTTGTTGTTTCAATCATTTAAGAGGATACAATGTATGTCACCTATATCTTTCATTCTTTGATGTTTATCCTCCATCTAATAATGTGTCTTTTCCTGTCATGTGGATTCTGCAGGACTCATGTTATTCGTTCAACTAATTCTTTGACTGCAATGACTGTAGAGCTTACACAGTCTGCTACTTTGGTTATAACTTGTGACGAAAGGGGTAGCAGTTTCTGAGACGAAAGATTATTTGAAGTGCTGCTAACATGGTCTTCAGTAAATTTGCAGAGTTTGTTTCTTCTGCAGCAATTCGTTTGTCAGCCCCAAAGGCTTCTAGTCTTTCATATAAATCACCTGGATTGCCTCCTATTCCTGGCTCTCTTCATGGTTATACCTTGTCCAGCCCAGAGAAGGAGAGTAATTTGAGAATCTCCTCATCCCTTCAAGATTTGTCTACTTATCACCATCCAGAAGGTGATCTTAGCCCTGGAGTAGAAAGAAGTTCAAGTCACGCATTACCACCAAGTTTGTTGCAGCAAGAAAATGGAGCATCAAGTTTTTCCAAAGAGAAGGTATCATCCATTTCATCGGGAAGGAAGAAGTGGGTGCGAGTTATCTATGTTCTCCTCTGTTTATTGTTGTTTGCTCTTATTTGTTTTGCACTGCTATTTCTTTACTCAAACTGGTCTAGAGGACCATCCAAGTTCTATGTTGTGATTGACTGTGGTAGCACTGGAACCCGTGTTTATGTATATCAGGCATCTGTTAATCACAAAAAAGATGATAGTCTTCCTATTTTATTAAAATCGTTGCCTGAAAGTTTCCATAGGAAATCTGGTTCCCAGAGGGGGCGGGCTTACAACAGAATGGAGACTGAGCCTGGATTTGACAAGTTGGTACATAATATGTCTGGGTTGAGAAAAGCAATAAAACCTCTTATTAGATGGGCTGAGAAGCAAATTCCTAGAAAATCACATACGACTACTTCTCTGTTTCTATATGCTACAGCTGGAGTTCGCAGGCTACCAAGTTCAGACTCTGATTGGCTTCTTGATAATGCTTGGTCTCTTCTAAAGAGTTCACCTTTTTTGTGCAAAAGGGAGTGGGTAAAAATTATCACGGGCATGGAGGAAGCTTACTATGGATGGATAGCTCTAAATTATCATACTGGTGTCTTGGGGTCCATTCCTAAAAAGGAAACTTATGGTGCACTTGACTTGGGTGGCTCATCACTGCAGGTTACTTTTGAAGGTAAGCTAGGTAACCATGAAGAAACAAGCTTAAAGCTGAGTATTGGCTCTGTTAATCATCATCTCAGTGCCTATTCTTTAGCTGGATATGGACTCAATGACGCATTTGACAAATCTGTTGCTCATCTTCTCAAGAGGCTTCCTCAGATTACTAATGCAGATCTGGTTAGTGGGAAAGTCAAAATTAAGCATCCTTGTTTGCAGTCTGGTTATAAAGAGCAATACTTTTGTTCACATTGCGCATCCATTCAGCTAAAGGATGGAAGTCCTCCTATTGAAGGGAAAAGATTAGGTAAAGGAGGAAAGGCTGGAGTTCGTGTCCAGCTTATTGGAGTTCCAAAATGGGAGGAATGTAGTGCACTTGCCAAAGTTGCTGTCAATTTGTCTGAATGGTCAGATCATAGTCCAGGAATTGATTGTGAGCTGCAGCCATGTGCACTTGCAGAAAATCTGCCTCGCCCTGTTGGCCAGTTTTATGCTATGTCTGGCTTCTATGTGGTGTACCGGTTTTTTAATTTAACTCCTGATGCTGCTCTAGATGATGTATTAGAGAAGGGTCGTGAATTTTGTGAAAAAACTTGGAATGTTGCGAGGAAAAGTGTTGTTCCTCAGCCTTTTATAGAACAATACTGCTTCAGGGCACCATATGTCGTTCTTCTCTTGAGAGAAGGATTGCACATTACTGATAGCCATGTAATTATTGGCTCTGGAAGCATCACTTGGACCCTTGGGGTTGCATTGTTTGAAGCTGGAAAGGCATTTCCATATGGGGGAAAATTTTACAGCTATCAGATATTGAGGGTTAAGATAGATCCATTTATTCTTTTTGCCATTTTGTTTGCTTCATTGTTTGTCCTTCTTTGTGCGTTTTCATCCGTTGGCAATTGGTGGATGCCAAATTTTTTTCGAAGGTCATATCTCCCGCTTTTCAGACATAACAGTGTGACATCCACCTCAGTGCTCAATATTCCAGCTCCTTTCCGGTTTCAGCGCTGGAGTCCTATCAATACAGGTAACTCCTCTTTTTTTTTTTTTTACATTGGCAAAATAGGTACTGCAGTCTGCACTTTCTTGAGATTTGATTCATTAGTTTCTGGATAGGACATTCAAATATATGATCTGGCCCTCTTGATTATTGTGATTCAGGGGATGGAAGGGTTAAGATGCCATTGAGTCCTACGGTTGCAAGTGCTCAGCAAAGACCATTTGATGCCGGACTTGGTTTCAGTGGTGGGGGCATTCAGTTCACCGAATCGTCATTGTATTCTTCGTCTAGCAGTGTAGCACATAGTTATTCTTCAGGCAGCATAGGACAGATGCAATTTGACCACAATAACCTTGGTTCATTCTGGACCCCCAACAGAAGTCAAATGCGTCTTCAAAGTAGGAGATCCCAATCTCGAGAAGACCTCAATTCTTCAATTGCTGAGGCACACTTGGCAAAGGTCTAAGGTTGCTTGCTAAAAATAAATTATCTGGGAAAATTGGCAACATAGATCAAGAAAGTAATTCACTGTTGACAAGGATTATCTAAGTCTGACTTTTGCTTCTTCTGGGGCATCTTAATGGTTGGCCTAAAGTGGTTAAACATAGGATATTGATACTGGCAATCAGGAAAGGATACAAACTAAGGGATTGCTGGATGGATGAAAATTCTGTGGCCGTGTCACAGATAAGAAAGCTGATTGCTGCCAAGTGATGCATTAACAAGACGCCAAATTTTGTCAAAAGCCTAAAAGCTCTGTCAAATTGTTATAAACAGGCCCCGATTTGCCAGTGAAGCTTTGACAATGGCTGCAGCCAATAGAGTGATTGATAAAAGCATCACTGAGAACTGCTGCGACCTTAGGAGAAATAACAAGGGGATGTTCATGTACAAAATTGAGGTAATTCAGTAAGACTCTGGTAGTAGATTCTTTTGCCAGACATGCTCATTGAAGAATTTTGGAAACTCACTCTTTAGGACATTCCATATTCAACTTATGATACATAAATCTTTGTTTCATTTGTACAAAATTTAAGATGATTAAGAAGAAGCATTCGTTTTCTCAGTTTAACCACTCGTTTGTTGTTCGTACGATAGAAATCAGATGATTTGCTTAGAGGAGTTTCGATGAAGATGTATGACAGTGCAATTTTGTTTTATGGCAAAAGGTCATGCAAGTTAACCTGATGATACGAGTTCATGACATGGTACTTTCATGTTCATTGCTTCTTTTTCGGATGCTAAAACCTAATATTTGATATCTGCACACAATTTGATTCTCTTGAATAGGAATTAGCATCTGTTGTTTTAAGTCATTTACTGATGATGCAATCATCCTTAAATTTATGGCAGGCAATGATCATAGTTAACCCCCTAAACATTTGTAGTGAATAATATCTCTTAGTCATGCTCGAAAAGCAAGTAGGGCATAAAATTGTTCTAAATTCTTATCGTGTTTGAATTTATTTTTGGAACGAATTTTGTCGAACACAAGTCAAGTTCGAATAATTTGATATAATTCTGTATATTTTACTATTTTTTAATTAATCGAGTAAGAGCTTGAGTTCAAAATTTTATCGAAAAAAATTGTGTTCAAGTATTATTAATTGTAGTTCAAATATTTTTTTTTTCAATTAAGGTAGCTTATATTTTCAAAGAACACAAGTTGCTGTTTTGCCACACCAAAATCTTAGTTATCAAACCCATTTTGACTATTGCAAAGTTATGAATTACATTATAATTTAGTTTTTCATTGCTTGAAAAGAGCCATTATTTGCTTTCTTCAAAAAAATAAAAATAAAAATTAAAAGCCCTTCGTATTATGTTTGTTATAGTAAATTTGTCTCTTTTTTCATGCACTAGATTTTCTATTACTCTCCTTATATTTATTAATTATTTCATTCTTTACATGGAGATATATAATATACTGACAATAATATGAAAGGACTTGAACTTACCACTTCGACAGGTTCTCGTTTTGCAACAGTACATGTTACAATTATATACGTTTAAGACTGTCAAAACAGAGACTTAAAATGTCAAGTTACTATAGATATTGGAGGGTTTGCATTTCAAAAGAAACAAAAATATTTAATTTTTTATCATAGAGCTCCATATTATTCGCAAAATACTGTACATGAAAAGATGTTTCGGAACAAACTAAAAATTGTTTTATTACATTAGGATAGTTTATGAAGAATACCAGGTTCTTTCATTCTTCTGTTGCACCAATTACACTGTGGATCAAAACTCAGAATAAGTGAGTCCTAATGTCAACATGACTTAAACAAGCGCAATCGTCACAATCATGTTGGTGCAGCCAAGATCTTTGGAAATTTAAACCACTGGACAGAACAAAATTTACCAACATGCGAACTGGAAATGAAAATATGAACATGTAATCAACTTATAAATGATTCTCAGCAGGTTAGGAATTGGCAACTTCTCAAGTAAGAATTGTGGGCTTGATAGAAACTGTAGCCTACATGAGAATGAAACACTAGACCAATTGGTGATGACGATGAAACAATTTGTTATATTTGCTACTCTATCTCAAAAAAATACAACTCATCTTTCTGGGGTTGCCTAGCATCAGCCAGAAATAGCCAACTTAATATTTGTGATAACTTACTGGTTGAGGCTTTTTGCACTGGTGGTTCTGACTTCACCCAGCAAAGATCATTGTAGTTTTGCTTTAAGTGTGGAGCAGCTATTCTTTCCTGAGGGACAAAGATCAATTTTTTGTTAACCGGATGAGCATCATCATGTTGTTCTTTAGACTAACTCCAGAATAAAAAAGTCAAAACAAGCATACCTTAAACACCACAAAGGAGCAAAAGTCGGAATTTTCACAACCCTGTCCACAAAAGAGTGAGACACATCATTCAAAAGCTAAAAACAAGTGGAAGGAAGAAAATTGGGGTGAACAAAAGGTTATAGAAACCTGAATCGCGTCAAATGAAATAACATTAGCAAGTTATCAAACCCTTAATAATGTGATAAAGAACAGTGATTGAATTAAGAGGAAAGCGCGAGAAGGCAAGAAAAAATAATCTGCCCAATGTTAACTCCAGTAAAAAATGGCAAAATATTTATGTGCCAGAAAATGATTGGCAGAATAGTTTCCAGGGAAAATCAGAACAAATAAATAAGAGCGCTATAACAATGGTTAAAGAATACAAATTTCAAAGTGCATAACATTCTACCTACACAAGATAACTATCTCAATAGTAGCAGAGCATGGAGCTTCACCCTATTTAAACTTACCGGCAATGGAATGGGATGTTCATTGTGCAGTACTTGCACAAAGTATTTGCTCTAGTTGTTGGCTGGGCAGCTATATTGAACTAGCATGTTATTCCCAGCAAAAGGGGCAACTGTGCTGCCTCGCCAGATTCTCCTTTGTTTTGGAGGTAGTTGTAGAGGTTGTTCTCTTTGTATTTGTTCAAAACTCTGAAAATCCAGCAGACAATGTTAGGATAGATTGAAAGGTAGAAGCCATCAAAGAAAAAGCTAAAGAGACCAAAAAAATAGAAAAAAGAAAAAATACCAGAAAGAACATGCAGCAGTGAAAGCACTCACCAGATCCCTCAAGAAATAGCCCAATCAAACAGGAAAATGGAAGCAGAGTTTCTCCATGAGCAAATCGTAGTCTGGCCATTTCATAGCTCCCAGGAACAAGTCCATCTATAAAGCAGGAGAAGGTAAAAGATTGAAAAAACGAGGACTGAAAGAAAAGCCTTAAACTAAATGAACAGAAAGGTTTTTTTTTCCCCAATAACACTAAATATTATTGATTGGTCTTGAGAATTTACCACTCAGAATCAGACTTAGAACTTGAAGCGATGAAGAAAAGAAAAATAAATAGATACATATAAATACATGGAACCTTTAGCTGGAAGTTTTAAAATTCATCTATGCACCTCATCAGATGGTTGAACATTATGAAACTATATGACTAACAGAGCCTATGTGCGAGTGTCAAACCGTTTAATAAGCCAGCACATTCCAACAATTATAAGCACACTCCAAAAGAAATAAAAAAAACTTGGAACTATGAAAATTGGTTTGAATTCCTCCATCTACAGTTAAACTTCTAGTTCACTCTTTTTGCACATGGAATTTTGATGCATAATCTTACCTTCACTGTTGGATAAGCAAATTCCCATAGTTACCACCATTTAGATATTTTTCTGATTAGAAATTAAAAAGAAATAGATAATAAATATAGCTCCAAAAAGTTGCTCATTAAATCATAGAAGTTGACCAAGACATCAATCATGGATGGAAGTAAGGCAAGATAAAGAGATGGCTTCCATCTAAACATCCATAATAGAATGAAGTCCATCAATCTAGATCTGAGCAGAAATTAAATTTACATTATTGATGCCACAAGGAAAATCTAGCAACTTAAATCTCTTTTTCCTATTGAAGTATTATTAAAACTAAGCACAGTGTATCACTAGCCCTCAAATTCTTGTTGCATTCTTGTCCTACAAATCAACGAAGATATTACTTTGTTTTCTTATGAATACCATCAGGAAATCTATTAAACTAAACTAATGTTTAGCAGTCACAGTAATTGGAATATATAGGAAATAACTTGTTTTCATGTAGTTATGCTGCATTAACAGTAAAATGTAAGGAAAACTAGATAATAACAAAAAAGGAAAAAAAATAAAAAATAAAAACCCACGCAGACTTATAAACTGACCCAAATAAGAAAAAAACTATTCAATGATTCGGCCAAAAACATCCTCAAACAATTTAAGTATGCAATTACTAACTGCCTCTAGCTGACTTTTCTCATGCTTTCTATACTTTGTTGTTCTTGATCAGGCATTATTTAGATGAATCTATTACCCTATACACTCTACAGTTCATCAAAAATCTATTTCTTCTCTCTCCCATTCTCACTTTATTATAAAGCAGTGCAAAAAAGGCCTCCAAGCCCTAACTGTTCCCCACTTCTCCACCTAACTTGACAACATTCAGACAAATAAATAAATCAGAGGAAGAAATACACCTTCATTAGCCTTAATAGCTTGCTCCATCGACTGGACAACATCTTCAAGTAATTGCACGCCCATTCGGTAATTTAATGAATTACCATAGCACTTCAGTATGAATTCCTCCAGGTCGTCTGTCCACTCTAACAAACCAACCTACAAAGAACATATTTCGCATGTTAATAGCAGAAATCATAATAAACTGTGGATTTGCAAAAAAGACATCATATTATAACACATCAAGATAATCTCATCATAGAAAGACTAAATTTGGAAGGTAGACCATCATAGTAAAGCACCTAATCTAGAAGCCCGCCCATATGATTGAAAGTCAATAATGATGCTACATCTAATTATTTGTTGTTAAAGTGGGGAATGGAAGTCAAAATACCTCAGCTTCGCTGAAAAGAGCACAAGCTTGATCAATTGTATTCAATAAGGATGCTTCCTGGCACAAGTCAATTGTAGAATTACATTCTGAATACAAGACAAAGATTTAGTGAAGCATTGGACAGAAATTGGAAAACAATAATTGTCTCTTTGCAGAGAATCCACAAAGATGCCATGTCCTGCAACCTTAGTGTCAAACTAATTCATTATTTCATCTAGTATGGGTTCCTTGAGATTATCAACAGATGGTTCCTGAATTTTCCTGAAAGCCTGCAACCACATATAAAAGAGATTAGCAACCTTTCAATTCTTACATCAAGTCAAGTAAGAGAATGTAATTATTGAACAACGTATAAGTCAACAATTGCTTGCCTAAATCTCCTTAAACATTAAGAAGGATCATAACATTTATAAATAGATTTACATGCTAGACCTCAAGAAATAGTGTCAGTACTAATAGCATATGCTAACTGTAGATTGGAAATGTTGCATACCAACTAAACGACAAGAAATTATCATACCTTGTAGTTTTGACAACAATCGTGGAATCTCAGCATTATATCACTTGCAGGGCTTTCAGTGGTGACTACAAAAGCTCGAATACGTCCTGGTCTAAGATTTCCTTGACCACTAAACAGCCCTGTGCCAAATGCTACAGCACTACTCGAGAAACCTAAAAATATCCATCACACATGCAACAACTCAAAAAACGAATAAGCCACCTGTAAAGGTAGTCATATTAGATGCATAACGATAATACAATCTCCAGAAATTTGCAAAAAGCAGCAAGTATGAATAAGCTACCATCAAAGAAAATTGTAGTAGAAGCTAATTCGATAGAATAGTTGCTCATAACTTATAAAATGCAAATTCGGAATACTAGAAAGAAAGGCTGAAATCTTAACAACATTGGCAAATTTTTCATGTGATTCTCCACCTCTTCACGAGCAGTAGAGCAGCAGACACAAAATATGCGTAAATAGCTGAGTGAAGTATAAATGCGCAGCTTCATTCATGTGTGGTAGTATATAAATAAAGAAATCATATATTGCAAACCTGAGTGGATTTAATTGGATATGGATCAGGGTGGTAATCTTCATGGAACAGTTCCGGGAATTTTTCTCCAGTTCTAATACCAAGCTGATACAGTTCATTTTCTCCTTCGCTAATCAACTCTCCATCCTTGTGCATTCCTGTCCAAGGAGATTTCCATCCCCATAACCATGCAGGAATCTTTTGTACTGACAGCTGCTGCTCTTCTATATTTTCAAGGATTTCCAGGCGAGGGGCCAAGGCTTCTAATTCTTTCATCCTTTTCTTGGTAGGAGCCCTAGTCCCATGCCTTGCCTGCCAACTGAATCATTAAACCTAGTCACAGTGGCATAGCAACATATTCTGGCTTAAAAGTGTAAGAATCATTGCACTAAAAAAACCACCAGCAAGCAAGGCAGAAATGGTTTCATCTTCTCGGTTATGATAGGATCTGATCTGTAAGAAAAGATTTTCTTTTTAACACTCAGTATTTATTATTTCAACATTCCTCGATATGACATGATAAAGATGCCAGATGTTCAAAAAGCTACCAGAAACACCATATTCATCCCCTCTTCAGGACTTTATCAAATTAACAAGTTCTTCAGGTTGAATTACCATTTTAAACATATTCTGCGAGTGAAAACTCTACAAAAATATATAGAGATCATAACAGCAGAATGTACGACACCAGGTTTTGTAGACATGCGCTATTTCTACTTTTCCTTTTATTTTTATTTTTATTTTTCTTTTTATTTTGCAGTATTTGTACCAAAGCATGAATCAGAGAAATAATAAAGTCACATCAAAATCTAACCTTTCATGAAAGCACAAAATACATCCAAAACATGGGTTCAGTTTGCATTACATAGACCAGATTAATTAGGTATGGCCTGAGTGAAGCAAAACTTTAAAATTTGAAAAAAGGACTACCACAAGATTTAAGTGAATGGGTTTGCATTGATCAGGAATACTTGAAGGTACAAATGAATTCTCAGAAATATCCTTTGCAACGTGATATATATCTGCGCAGAAATATGCAAACCAGTCAAATTTGACACTTACAATAAAAAAAGAAAATGACTACTGTACCCATTATAGTCAGAAAGGGAATTCCCACGTCTAAGCTCCTGCTAAAATACATTTCAAACACGCACAAACCAACAAAAGTACCACTTCCAAGCAATTAATATCACCATTACAAATACAGTCCAACTTTGAGTTTCTGTAATCCACTAATTTGTGCAGGAAAAATCACCAAAAAAAACTTTTACTACTTCAGAAAACAAAAAATATAATTCCCCACACTGAAATACGACAACAACCAAAAATCATTTTGATTTAAGGATTCTCAACAATAAAGCACATCAATAAGAGTAACTCCACAATGAAAAAAATGGAAATCGGATTCATTTTACGTAAGAAAATCTCCAACAATCCACTGCGAAAATTGCCAGAGAAAAACCTGGTTACGGTAGATAAATGCCGGCGAACGTCGAAATTTTCTTCGCCGTTTGATTGAATTTCTGCAGCAGAAAATAACAAAAGTAAAAGTAACAGCATCTGAGGAAGAATGGCCATGGCTTCCGGAGAGAGCTGGTATCGGAGTTTTCTACAGTCAAGTGCGACGCGGTGTAGGGAGATAAGTTGATCAAAAAAATATGGAACGTTGAGAGTGGTGATAGTCGTTACTTTGTTGGGGGGTACACTTGGCAGAAGACGATGGGTTTCTTTTCTGTTGGGTTAAAAAAATAAAAAGAAAAAAAGAGAAAAAAAAAGATGCTTGTTAAAAAAATTCGGAAATTTTCATTGTGAGTTTTTTAAATAAAAAATTTTAAATATATTTTTTTTACTTTTAAAAAATATTTTTACATCCAAATATTAATAGTAAAAAAAATTATATTAACTACAATCGTTACACTTTTATTTATTGTCCACACTATTTTCAAATAATATTTTATATTCCAAATTAAAAAATATATTAAATCAACTATAGTTATTATAATTTTATCTCACATCGGAACTTAATTTATAAAATTATTTTTCTTTCTCAAAAACTCCTTTATTTCACTATACTTTCTAAAATAAAATTTTCTAAAACGAAAAATCAAGCCATAACGCATTTGTATTATTAGAAAATTCTTTAAGCAATGTTTGATTTTATTATGTTTGAAGTATTTTTTATTTTCAAGAATTGCTTGTGTATGTTTATAGATTGTGTGAATACTATTACGAGATCTATTTACAAGCTCACTTTATATATGTATACACACAACTAGGATGAAATCAATTCGAGTATACTTTACACACACACACACACACGATCCGTGATGTAGAAAGAGTCCTCTTCCCCATTACTTGGAATAAGTGAGAAATGTGAGAAATTTTCCGATGCCTTCATTTCAATTCATTTCAATTTAAGAATTAGATCGTGCACAGAATAATATTATAAATTAAAATATTAATATTATTCAAATATGATCATCGTAACAAGGGACATCATCAAATGTAATTTAATTATGGACGATCTCGTTTTAATAACACAAAGCAGTTAACATTTAATGAACATGTAAAGAGATGGCAGCAGAGCCACTTCCGTGTGCAGTGTCGGTGTAGCCCTGTTTTTCTTTCACCCGACCTTTGCACTGAGTTTGAAAAAATATAGAAGGAGAATCTGTTTAGGTCAGAGGATTGTTCATAGAAAATTCTTTCCTTTTGGAAAAACTTCTACCATAGAAAGCAAACAATGAAACAACCCTCCTCTCCTCACTTTCAGCAATCAGCAATAGAAGTAGAAATGCAGCTCCAAAGAGACAAAAGTGAAAAATATAAAGGGTAGAACTCAGCAGCTTCAAAAGTGATGAACTGAAATTGGTAAAGATCAAATTTGCTCATATTTCGATGACATTTTGAGATATTGTAACTAAAGTTACCGCAAAACCACTACAACTAGTCTCATATGCATCTTTCATCAAATGCCAACACTGTTTCTATCAAATAGCACACTGAATATAACAATGCAAAATGTAAAGGGAGGCCGTGCAGAAAACTCAAGAGAGGGCAAACAGGTTAAGTGCTGTTTCAAGCAAGAACGTCCTCTTCCTAAAGCAGCATCTGATCGAAATGCCAAACACCTAACATCCCAAGCATAAAAATTAGTTATGAGAGTAGAAAAAAGAATCCACAAGAAGGGCATGATATAATATCCATACGTTAATATCCCAAAATATAAAACAGAAAGTACAAATTAAACAGATGAAACTTTATATCCATACCATGGCCGTTACCCACTCTTCTCAGCTGCGCAACATATTGTGATATCTTCTTGATGGATTCCACCTGGAAAAAGGAAATATTTTTAAGATTAGTTTTACAGTATCGTGCCATGTAGAATTCAAGAGAATCTCTCTGTAATTAAAGAAAAATATATATATAGGAAAGAATTGACAACCTGCTCAGCCAAAAACTCGCTCTCAATAAAATCAGTCAACTGCACATCATTGTTTCGGGAGGCTACCTGTTATTGAAATGTTGAAGATCTCAGCATAAGCATACATCCCTCAGCCAGACACCCACCCTTTAAAGTACAGCAGGCAAATTGAAACACCACATATGCAGCAGAATTCATATTTCAATCATGACATTTCTTCCTATCAATTTCGTTCAACCTTTACCATATATGTCAATACTACCATTGGCATCCGCACAGGCGCAAAAACAAAAAGTCTAAGAAAACAACTCACAGCATGCAGATTTAGAAGCTTCTCATTTGTCAACTTCTCCAAAGACAATGCAAGCTCCATAGCTGTGAGGTAAGAAGGGAGTAGTATCAAGTTAATATAGTCTTTGACAAAAGTGCTGAAATCATGAGATTGAGAGTAATAAGGGATAGGCTGACGATGAATGCGACACTGACTCCAATTTTTTTTTCTTTAAGAATAACTATCTAATTTATTTTATGGACCGAAAAATTAAAAAACTGAATTGGGGCATTTTCCATGAATTATTGCTACTGATTCAATAATGAACTGTCTTATTATTCTTTAAGACACTCTATGCAGTAACTGATGTTCCAATATTAAGTTTTCATATTAACTTATGCAGTTTGAAATAATGTATTTTCCCTCATATACTTTCCCCCTTGTAAAACTATGCACATGCAACAAGTGTGGAAAAGTAGTTTGGATTATATACATGCTGGATTTAATAAATGCTCAGGGCCCAATTTTCTATACAAAAAGTGAGATTTCATATGGATATAATACATTTACAAAATTTCATAGGACAATCCCTCAAGCATAATGAGAGATCATAGACTATATATTATGCTGCTCATCCACCCAGAAAGCAGAATGCTGCTCATTGGGTTGGAAAGTATAATATAGTTGACTAGTTGAGTATCATACTTTGTTATAAACACACATACATTAACTCTATTCATGTACAACTAAAAGGCTTACTATTTGACTTAAATTGGTTTTCAAGGTAAAAACTATTACCAATTATATTGGCTTTACCCTTAATCTATCAAGGGCGGCTGGCCTGAAAATTAAAAAATAAATAAAAAATTGTTGTCCTTATATATCTCTCTCTGCTTCAACATCCCAACAACCACCAGCTGGCCCCACCTCCTCCATAATTACAGTATCATGACAAACAAAAACCACCCTGTGTAATTAAAAAACCAACCACAAAATCACTAGTTAAACATCATGAGTGTCTCCCACAATTGAATCCACAAAAGTATCAGTCCACAACAAAGTAAAGCCCACCACAAGTGATTTCCAAAACAACCATTAGTGACCACAAAGACTTGGAAAACCTCATGATTGCAGCAAAGAAAATTAAAGAAGAAAAGAAGATACAAAATCAGGAACCTAAACTGCAAAACTTTATCTTCTTCCTCAGCAACAACACGGAACAACTCCAAAACACTTTAAGTACCACAACCTATTAAAATACTGTTAACCAACTCCCAAACACATTGAAAAGCCTTTTTCACAAACTCATAAACATCCAATTTTTTACCAACAAAAGGATGAATCAGCTAACTGCAATTCATACCATGTCCTATATATAAGAACTAACTATAATTGTACAACCCATGTGGCTTGTAACCCCTCAGCGCCAATAGTAACACACTTGTGACATGAATAACAGAGAGTTAATAACATGGAAATATACCGTTTGGGAAAAAATAAATTATTTAGTATCTCCACAAGGAAAATTATGTGCAAATAGAAACTGGCATATATTACTACTTTATTGCTAACAGCAAAGAAAATACAGGATCAAGACAAATTGATCCCTGCCGTTGATGTTAACATTGTATAGGCAGAGTAGATTACTGTATGAATTATGACAGATGCACAAATAACAACCATTCAATTATAGGATAAATATGGCCATTCACTGCATTCTCCTCCACACAAAATATCTCTATAGTAAGTATATAAAATACAATTAGGACACCATAAGTAAGAAAAGAACCATTTACCATATAAAGCATCTCCCTTTTCAGCATGCTCAAACTCCGAAAGTGGCATTAAGATGGACTGCAGCTTCACTTTCCCTCCTCGCTTGTTCTGATTTTGTTGAACAAATGAATCACTTACTATAATACTCAAAACTGTGAAACAATAAAAACATAACGTGTTTCAGAGGATCAAGTACCTGATACTCCATTAATTTTTCGGCATGTTCTCTTTCTTCTTCACTTGATTCCTTGAAAAACCTATAATAAAAACAAACAATAAACCCACTTTTAGGGGTAAACTATAAACGAAGAAGCGATTGAAACAAGTCCTAACTTTGAAAAAGGTTTAGGTATTTACTTAGCAAGCCCCTTGAGTGCAACGTTGTCTCTGTCAAAATAGGCAAACATAGCATGGTACACATATGAAACATTGTACTCCACACTGTAACCACCACAACATTCCAAAAGAAGAAAATCCATTATACAAGGAAAAACAGAGGAAAATTAAAAATAATTTCTTAATTAAAAAGACGAAGAAGAGGAAGAAATCGCTAAAAACTAGTTTACTCCAAAACACCAATCAAAATAAGAATTCCAAGAGCAGAAATCAACAAAGATTGAAATCAAAGAAAACCCACTTGATTTGTTCATTGATAGCGGCTTCACACTCGTCGGCGTACTTTTGGCGAGCAAGCGAATCCTGAGGGACGGTGGGTACGAGCATGAGCTCCTTCTTCACTTCTTCAAAGGGCTCAAAAACGACGCCGGTCAAGGGCTTGTTATTTGTGTGTTTAGCCGCACACACCACAACCCCATTTCCACTCCTGCCCACGAAATTCTTCTGCGAAAATGAAGAAGAAGAGGCAGAGGAAAACAGAGCGCTCAGATTTTCACCATGGAAGTTCAACAAACCAAAAGCTGGTGCAGCTTTCAGAAGCATTATTTTCTCCATTTTTGTTATGAATTGAGTAGGAATATACAGAGAGAGATTCGTTTGTGGGATTTGAGAGAAAATCAAGAGAAATGAGAGTGCAGCCGTCAACTGTGTGTGTGGCACTGTGACTGTGTGTGGAGAGATATATGGATGGATTTCTGAAAATCTGTTGCGAACCGTTGGATAAGAAACACGTGGAGGGTGAAGATTGGGTACCGGAAGGATGCGCGTGGCGGGCACGTGGAAATGGAATAAAGTGGAATCCCGAGATAAAATGTGGGTCTGGGCACTGGGCCAGTAGTTGGGGGAAAAGGTTGGGATTTATATTATATTTTATATAAGAAAGTAGATTTACTTTGTTAGGTATCAAAAAGTTTTTCTTTTTCAATGTTGTCATCGATTCATCCAAAAATGGGACAAAAAATGGTGGGGACCATGCATTTATATATTCAATTTATTGCAAAATAATATTACAAACATCTTGGTGATATTATGATTGTCGAGAATATGATCATCAACTTGTTTCGAGTAAATTAATTGAGTAATAAATTCTTGTTTGCGACATAAGAAAATCATTAAATGTGTGAGCCTTCTATCATAACTAGAGCAATGGAATGTTTAGAGAGAACAAAAGTACAAAAAAATAAAATCAATAATGAATGAGAGGATACAATATTTAAAAAATATTTAAATTTATTATTCCGATCTTCAGTTCTTAAAATTATTTTTGTATTGTCATATATAGTTATTTGATTGAATCAAATCAAACACATAAATGAAAAAATTCTCTCCTTTTTCTAATTTTACACGAGGATGTGCGTTCGGTAATATCGTAGCTAATCGTACCAAAATTTTGATACGGCAATTTACTAAAGTGAATAACGAACCGAAATAAATCAATTTGGTTCGGTAATTATAATTTTTTTTTTGATAATTTAGTATGATTTTTGATAAAATTGAAATTTATTTAAAAAAAAATTACTCCCTATTTTTTAAAAAATTCATGTATAAAAATTATTAAATAAAAGAGTTGTGGCATGTGGAAAAGATAATTCAATATTTTGTATTATTTTTTTAAATTTATCTTCAATCATAATGGGTATCATGTAGGCAAATGTAAATAATTGAATTTTTGAAAACAAAAATATGGTTATATGTTTGTTTCTTTTGTGACTAGTAAGAATAACTAAAGAATTCAATTATATTTAGTTTAATTTATAAGCGGTGAGTGTTTAATCGATATTTTGATGATATATTTCATCAAATAAGAAAAATACACTCTTTTAATTATTAATTTTTTTGAAAAAATATTGTCTTTATCATGCTAAATTTTATTTATTTTTATAAACATCAACCAAATAATTATTAATTAATTACTAAACAAGTAAATATAAAGAGAATAGATTAAAAAATACTTGAACGATAAAATTAATTAACAATTTTTTTAAAAAAAATAAAAATAAATAAATTCAATATTTAGTTCGGTACAATATATTGAACCCAAATATCAATACCAAATCGAATATCGAAATTTTAAAAAAATATATACTAAATACCAAATTAAAATTTTCGATTCAATTTTGATTTGTGCCGAAATTTTAATTTTAATATAATTTGATTGAGATACCGAACTGGGCACACCCATATTTTTACACCATGAGGATGTCCAAACAAATTTGTAGAAAAGGTCACTGGTCTTTCTTGGGAAAGGTCATTTCTTGTACCAAACAAGGGCTTAAAATGACAAGTTTATCACTATATCCTAAAATTATTTGATTTTTAGTAAAGTCTCAAGATAATTATAGTTATTAATGTACGATGGGCCCAATATATGTACCACTATATTAATGAATGTAATTGCTTGAGACACGAAGATATTTATTTAAGATTATTTAAAAATTACATATTTATTTTGATCATATATATTCTTGTACAATTTGTTGAGCTATCTCATTCAGTTAAATTCCATTTGGGCGATTATTTTTTCCCTTTTTTGGTCGGTGTAATTTTGTGAGTAGAATTATAGCGAGGTTTTTTCCTATTTCCACGAACAATTCTTTAATTTAGTTCAATTTTTTACCGTGCCCAAATTAGCTCAAGCTTAGCACATATGTACGACCTCTTACAACACCACTACAAAATCCATTCTTAATTTGGGCTTTACATGTACCAAAAGAATAATTTGGGCTTTCCAAATCCAACTCGACCGCAAATATATAACTTAGTTCGATTCAAATTTAGATACAGATGCATATATATATATATATATATAAAATTAAAAAATAAATTAAACTACTCGATATTTAATTTAAAATTAATTATTAAAAATTTATTTGAGTTTGATTTTTTAATTTAACAAATTAAGTTAAATATATTTTTTTTCGCTTGATAATTTGAATTTGACTTGATTAATAAAAAAAAAAAAAATGTGAAAAAATCAAACTATTCAAACTCAACTTATGTTCGATTTGAATTCAAGCTCGACTCAATGAACATCAAACTAAATCAAATATAATTTTTTGAATCTCGACTCGATTTATTTATTTATATATATATATATGCATGCGCGCGCGGACGAATATTCAGCCAAATTAAAATAGATTACTTCCTCCATCACATTCTTATTAATTATACAACTTTCCTTTTCAGTGTACCAATAAATTAAAATAATTATGTTTACATCAGCTTTCTCACTGTACTCTTTTAAAAATTAACTAAAACCAATATTATTTTCATTTCCTTTTTTTTCCCGTCAGCAAAAATAAATATTTGCTCTATTTTTTTTAATAAGCTGTGACTTTAAGAAGATAGCAACAATCTTTTAATTGGGGTTAGGCATCAAGAGCTTCATCTACAAACTAGAACAATCATTACACTCCCTTTATCCTAAAATTATTGCTATTTTTGTATGAAGTTATACTTTTTAAATTTTAAATTAATTTATCATAATAATTTATTTTTAATATTAGTATTACTAAACTTACAAATCTTAATATTTATTCCAATATTTAATATTATTCAATTATTAGTTTGTAAAAAAATAAATTACCTATATTATTGATCGTTGCATTTAAAAAATAATTAAATTAACTGATCAATAACAACGATTGACTTATAATTTTGCAATGAATGGAGTAGATCGGTCACAACCCATCCCATGGTTCATCCTTCACAAGCTATTTAGTAGAAAAAATGTTCTTTTCATTATATAAGTGTTATTTTACTTGCCAATCAATACACTTATTTTCTCTAGGGGTGTGGAATTGGAGGGGAGGGGAGGGGAGGGGAGGCCGAAATTGAGTATTTTTTTAAACAATAGATAAAAAGATATTTTCATTCATATAAAAGGTAATTTTTTTTAACGTAAAGACGACAAAACTTTAAATTTTAATAAATATATATATATATATATAATATAAATTTATATAAATTTGACGAAGACAACTGCTCCTCCCAAATTGAAAAAATTGAAGTGGAGGGGAGGGTTGAGATTGAATATTTTTTTTAAATAATGGATAAAAATATATTTTCATTCATATAAAATGTAATTTTTTTCAATTTAAGGACGATATATATATAATATAAATTTATATAAATTTGACCACCTCCCAACCCTCCTCCTCCGTCTTTCTCAATAGTAGTGACAACTGCCTTTTAATAATACACCACATAGCATCTTGATAATGACATAATTTTATGTTTCGACAAGGATGCTCAGTTAATGCTTGCATTGATGCTGTGGTGGTTTCATTCGTTGTAATAAGGTGGTGGAAGATGTTTGTTTTTTCCTCGTAAGAAATTATTGTCTTAAATTTCTTAATCACACGATTACCAAACAACAAGGTTCTTTACCCTATCCAATTTTATTTTATTTTTTTACATGGCCTCTTCTTCCTACCTATAGAGTCTAGGGTTCGGAAATATTACAAGAAATTATGTGGGTGCATCTTCATATGAGTAAAGAATTCATACTTAAACTTGGTTTAAGGCCTAATGGTAACTTCTAATGAATAAAATATACCATTTCACTGCAAAAATAATATTTAGTTGCCAACAAGTTTGCCGATTTTTTTAGGGTTAAATAAACGTTTAACCCTTTAAATATTGATTTTGTATCAAATACTTCTTTTACTAATAAAACCTTCGAATACCCTATTAAACTAATAAAAATATATTGATGAACAAATATACTTTTGAATTAAATAAAATATTAAATCTCATATTTTACTCCCTCTAGAATTAAATGTCAATTAATTTGATCTCATATTTTACTTAAGTCTAGTTTCGTTAACTAAATAAACTTTTAATTAAATCTAAAATAAATAAATAGCAAATATAAATTTAGTATAGGGAAGAGATTTAATTTTTTGAAAATATATCCCATAGATTTATATTACTATAATTTATATATTGCTTTAATATGTAAATATTAAAATTTTGGGTCAAATTAGTTGATATTATTTAATGTATAAATACTTTTGTATATAAGGTGCGCATGTGTAGGTCAAATGTCAATTAATTTGATTCTAAATTTTATTTTACACTAATTTTAATAAATAAATTAATATTTAATTAAATTCAAATTAAATAAATAACAAAATATGATTTTAATAATAATATAGAAAAGACATCAAATTTTAAAAAAATCTCACATAAATTAATATTACTCTCATCTTATATATATTGTTTTAGAAAGCATCTCTAGACTTTTATTTTTATTTTTTTTCATTCGAAAGCTTTTGATTACATTAATATACTTTGTAAGTTTTTTTTTGTTTTTTAATTTTAATTTTTCTTTCACATATAAATAACTATACATTAAAATTAGATTCATTAATATATATAAGTTACACATGCATAAATTATATAATAGAATTATTTACATCATTAAGTAATATTAATTTAATTGACTCTAAATTTAACACTTACTTATTAAAACTATATATCTAAAATGATAATAATAGAAATTTAAGTGACATAGTTTTTTTTTTTTAAATTTATTGTGTCTTCTCTATAATATTAAAGTTGTATTTGATTATTTAATTATTTTAGATTTAATTGAAGATTACTTTAATTAAAAGATTAGTTTTGAATAAAATTTGAGATCAAATTGATTGACATTTAATTATAGAGAGGACAAAATACTGCGTAGTTTCTAACAAGGGATAAAGTGAATTTAATATTTTACTTAACCAAGACGTATTTTGATCCATCAAAGTAATTTTTATTGATTTAAGAAGGTATTTAAGTTATATTAATAAGAGGGACATTTGATATAAAATCAATAATACAAAAATATTTAATTTTAAAAATTAGTTGGGTAGCCTATTCTTGTAGTCCGTTTTTTATCGAGTGAGAACTTCATTTTTTGTGTTTTGTTTCTATAATTTGCTTAAAATTCCGATTGAAAAGCATTGCAAAAATAGAAAAAAGTATTGAAAGGATATTCAATTCAAACAAATATATGCTGTTAGTTTGTTTTTTCTTTCATTTTTTAACTAAACTAATTCAATGCATGAATAATGAGGAGGATTAAAATCCCAGTATTGTTTTGATGAGATTTTACTATTATAAACGAATATGCTGTAAATTTTAAATTTTTGTTTTCAAATCATTCAAATTCAAATCCGTTCAGTTTAATTTTTTAAAAATTTATTTTGTATATTTATGTGATTTTTTTAGAAGATTTTAGTATATTATTTTTAGATATAGTTTTAATACTTTTAAAATAATAAAACTTGTCTAACGAGTCTAACTATTTGGATCTGAATTTTAAAATTCTTGGTGGATTGAGACTTGAATTTAATTAAATTTATCCCGCTGCCATCTTTAATTCAATTGTGCTGCAAGAATAATTGATAAAAAACCTAAATAATTATACCCACCAATAATAATTTGCCACAAATTAATAGCAATCTTTGACAACATCACCATTTAAATTAAATGAAACAAGGAGAAGAAGTGATGTTGTCAACAAGTACAAGAAAAGAAACAAGGAATCATGTGAAGGATTCTCAAACTTAGGAGCATAGTTTGACGATTTTCCATTCCACATCATTTAGGAAAAAAAAAAAAAATTCAAATCAACTTATATAGTGGGATTACTTTTTTCTTTAGTATTTGATTTTAAATGATGAATTGGATTGGTAACATTAAGATTTGTAGAACATCATTTTCAATATTGATATCCCTCGAAATGGGCTTCACATATGTGTGTGTATATATATATATATGTCTATTTGTATACGTAGATGTCTACGCGTGTGTTTTCTAGTTCTTACCACTTAATTTCATGTCAGAATCCCATTGATTATATGGTGGTGTGTGTATATTTTTTATTTTTTTTATGATGAAAAATTTTCAATCGCTATTTTATAGAGAGTAAATTCTTGAATTGATAAAATAATTTACAAATTACGTCAATCAGATACACTGCATTAAACGAGCCTGGTACGATAAATTTAATAAAAAAAATATTTAAAAAGAATTCGAATTCAATATATGACGTCCCGAACAACCCTAGTCTGCCACCTCGACAATCTTGTTTGTACAATTTTTGATCCTTGCAATAAGCTTCCATGGTATCTTGTTATTTCTTATTCATCGAGAGTCGGGCCTCTAGTGTGTCATGTCTAGAAGCCATCAATTTTGAATTTTCCTTAACAATATTCAACACCCCTTTAGCTAGGTTTTCTATTTAAAGGGCCGTTGTATCTAGGTAGGGTTATATAATAATTTTTACCAATATGTTAAACCAAAAATTACATACACGACAGATAATAAAATCTAAATAAAGAATTTTAACAAGGTATTTAAGAGAATGTCATAATTCTAAGGAAAATGGTAAAAGTCGTGGTAGTCAAATTTGAATTCAAAATTTATTAATTTTCAGACTTCAATTTTACCATTGAGTGGCTAGGGTAGAATTAAAGATTTTGATTACCAAATTAGAATTTAGCAATGTTTTTTTTTAAAGTTGAATCTGATTATTTGATTTGATGGGTCCATGCGAATCGGTGATTGGTTCGATTTGATTGAAGGCAAAAAAATAAAAAATTGGATAAATTGGATAAAAAATCAATCAAATCGATCATAATTTTTTTTTTCATAGATATCTTAAACTTAGTATTTAATTACATATACGTGGTTATTTGAATTTTAAACTTTGTTATATGTATTTTTAGTTAATTAATTATTTATTTTATTTTATATATAATAATTAATTTATTATATTATCATTTTATATAATATAATAAAAAAATATAATTAACTTCTATCAAATTGATTGGACCAATAATTAAATTAGATCGATAATAAAAATAATTTGATAATCGATTTAATTATAAAAATAATAAAATTTAGAAGGCTCTTTGCCTCCTTCGATTTCTTATGGGTAATAAAAAAAATCATTAACAATATACCCAATAAAAACAAAGAAAAAAAAAAGAAAAAAAGTGTGAAAATCCATGTTTTGACGATAGAAGAATCCATAGAATTTCGAGGACAATTTACAAGTTTATCACATCAGTAATGACTACCTCGTGAAGAGATATGCTAATTTGCCATAAAATCTATGGGCCAAACCAATGTCTTTATTTTTTAATTTTTTTAAAACTTTAAAATAATGTATTTTAATCTAAGTGAAATGAGAGAGGCCAGTAGTTTTCATTTTTCAAAGGCTATTTATTTTTTATTTTTTTATTATTTAAAACTTTGAAATAATCTATGTTATTATTTTTTATTAAAAAATATATTTTATTTTTATTTTCAAATTTTATTTTTAAATTTAATCATATTTCATATTTTTAATATACCTGTCAAAAATTATTTTTTAATAATATTAATATTTTATGTCTTTTCGTGCGAACATATTATAAAATAAATATATTTTTATTATCAACTCTATATCATTAACATAAGAAAATAACTAATTTAAATATATTTTCGACTTTGAAAATGTTAAAAAATGAAAATAAGTGGGAAAAAAACCAAAAAGGCTCTAAGAAAATGCTTTATTTTACTAAATGGGTTTGCCCCATAAAATCAATTCATATACAGTTAATTTTAACACTGTAACCCGTATCACCCATGTCAATCGGTCAAAAGTTCATTGGCAACCAAGCAAACTAAAGTACAAATTAATGACAAACAAACTAAAGTACAAATTAATAATAATACATTTATGTGGGCTCCACTAATTCATGGATTTATTTTATATTGCTAATTATTAATAATATATAGTATTATATTAATTAAAAATAATTAATGCTACACAAATTTGTGACCGTTGTTTCATCAAATTGCATTGTATTTTGGGCCCCAAAAGACTGTGTGTATTCACGTGAATGTTCTTTTAGACTATGGCTTTCATAAATTAAAAAAAAATGTTTTTCAAACTAAATAGTAAATAGTGAATTAATTATTAATTTATGAATCAATAATTATAAAGCTTCACAACTATATAAGACGTGGCAGCCAAAACATATTTATTACATTATTAAACAATCACAGGTTTTGGCGGGTTGTTAGTACTATAGTCATTTTAATTAAATATTTTGATAATATATTTAGTATTAATTTATACGGCAGACAATGACAATCGTTTGAGATTACATTTTCCAATATTGATAACTAATTGCAAGTTGATCAAGTTATTTACTATGGAATTAAGTCAATATCAACAACGAGCAAAATCGCCACGAGATCAATAGGATAAGTTCATGAAATTGATAAATCATCAATGAAGATTATATTATTCAGGTTAAGTCTACAGAAGTCATAAGACTCAAATCTATATGCTCATAAATTTTAAATGATCTGTCATATTATACTGTGTTACATTATTCGATTTTACGAATATAAATAACTTTATTTTTCACCATTTTAAGATACATATTTATATTTGAGTATTCATTTTTTCTTACTTTAATATTAATTTGAATGCTAGATGAATATCCCCATCTAACCTAAAGGCTCCCTAACTATTTATTCATATCGTAAATAAGAATTAATTTACCTCTCATTTTCTGATTAAGAGAAAGATTTATGGGGAGGACCAAATACAATTGTTTTACCTTAACAGCATCAAATACTATTGTCTCGATTACAATGAATCCAATCAATAATATGATACAGCAGAGCAATGCAAATTGGTTAAGACAGCAATTATTAATATCAAGTCAATTTTCCTTCCAACAAAAATATTTGGATTAATTTTTTCAAATTTTGCTCAAGTTGATTAACCTATGTAGAGTCCACTACTTATAAAAGACAAAAATATCCCCTATTCGGAGGCAATCCATTTTTTAATTAAGTAAAATGTAGAAATGACGATTATAACCACCTTTCTTGGGAATGATTGTAAAAGACAGATATATCCTATATAAGCAGACAATCCTATTTTTTTATTTTTTTATTTTTTATTATTTTTAAAATAAGACAAAGGTAAGTAAATGATGATGGACTATAGAAGAAGCCTTGTAATAATTAATTTGGATTCACTATATAACGTTCCTTCCACATGCATTTTTGGGCCCCCTTCCCTCAAACTCAAAGATGGCTTAAACGTTCTAAGCTCATATGAGATAACATAATTAAATTAATCACTTCTAATACTTTATTCACTTTCTAAATTTAATACATTAAACTCGTTGATCTCTTTGTTCACACACTTTTGAGCCATTATAAATAGACACTCTATTCCCATTCTCTCCACTTTTGTACACCGACAACTTTTCTCTAGCCAACTTTTTTTCTTGTCAAGTAATTTTCTTTGTTTTAACAGGAGAAAATAATGGTTGGGAGTACCCCTTGCGCTTCATGCAAGTTGCTCCGGCGGCGTTGCGGCAAGGACTGCGTATTTGCGCCATACTTCCCGGCCGATGACCCTCACAAGTTTGCCATTGTTCACAAGGTTTTTGGTGCTAGCAATGTCAGCAAAATGTTGCAGGTACGACCCGTCTCAAACCCTCCGACGTTTGCGTCTAACTCATGCTATCGTCTCAAACCACCCACCGAGTCAGTATGTGTAGGTTCGGTGGGTGGGAATTTTCATCAAAGAAGAATCCACTTCAAATATTGTGTAAATTATCAAATTTTATCATATAAGGCCAAATATTCATTTTTTATTTTATTTTATTTTGGGTGGAGGTTTGTAGGTACTGCCCCTTGGACCCTCATGCAACCGAGTTAAACTCTTAACTACAAAGCCAAATTCTTTATTTTTTTATTTCTTCAAATCTTTAATCAGTGTGTGAACATAAATAAAAAAATTATAAGTAGTCTTAACCTACAAGGTCTAGTTAGAAAACTCATGCATGTGAGGATCTGAGTTGGTTGTCTGGCATTACACCCTACAAACCACCTAAGAAGTCCTCCAATGGACAAAATAACGCGGTTAGAATGCAAGAAGTAATGTTCAGCTCCAATGGCATCCTCTATGCTATTCCATTAATTATTCTTGGATACATATTTTACGGATAGAATATTTTACGGTCATGTAGATGCTACACCAATAATATACATTGAATACGTAAAATATATGATTAAATAAACATTTGATACATATCACTGAATGCAACATCTTGTACCTAAGATTTACAATAGACGTTCCTATGTACTTTACAACATATATATGTAAATTTGGAACAATTAACATAATTTCTAACAAGTTCCGCAACATATGTTATTACAGGAGCTTCCATTGCATCAAAGGGCAGATGCAGTGAGCAGTCTAGTATACGAGGCGAATGCTCGAGTGAGAGATCCCGTTTACGGGTGCGCGGGAGCCATATCCTACCTCCAGAACCAAGTGTCACATCTTCAAATGCAGCTGGCTGTGGCTCAAGCAGAGATCCTTTGCATTAAGGTGCAACAAGATCAGCAGCTTTTGCCAACCACTCCACTACTTGTCGATGAGGCAGACGATGAACCCTCGTTTTCCCTGGAAAACAACCTGCCTCAGTCGCTCAACTTCACCTCATCTAACAACACTGTAATTTATGACTCTTTCACGAAAGAGTCCTTCTATGGACAAGATATGGTTTCTTAATTAATCGAACAAATAATGATGTTTTCATCATCTTGCTACTTCTTTTTTTTTAATCATTATTTGCATTTCGTGCTAACCATTTTCTTTTAGATATATGTCACACATTCCTAGTAAGAGCGTTGTTGGTTCGGTCTTTATTAAATTGGACATGCTTGGCTAACAATTCAAAATGTTACACCCACCGACATGTATGCAAATGAGTGTTTATGATATGTAGAGAGCAATTTTTTCTCTTTTTCACATCACAATCATTTATTTATTTGCACACATTTTATGCATTGACGTGTATAATAAAAAAAGTATTATGAATGAAATAGCCACTCTAGTAGACCATGTGAAAAATAGTATTGTAATTTTATCTTTTACAACCAGGGACAAAGTTGATATCGTGTAAATTTTATTTAAAGAATTATTAAATTTTAAAATTTTGTTCTCTTTAAAAATAAAAAAATATTTTTTTATATACTATTTTTATAAAATAATAAATCTTAACCCTTCTAGTACCTATTTTCTAGCTAGATGCCACGTACAACATGAAAAGTATAAATTTATATGTGTGTGTGTATATATATATAAGTATAAATGGAATTTTATTGGGCCAAGTGATAGGACAAAGATATATGAAGAAACTTAGTAAAAAAAAAGTGAATAGAGTAGGGCTTGACGTCTGAAAACAAGGGTATGATTTAGGTCAACCCTAGCATGTGGAACTGGGGAAAAAAATTAAGAAATTCAAATGGATTAAATTAATAAGATTCTCCTACCATGTAAACAAATAATTAATAATTAAATTGAAAGGGCAAAGGGTGGTGCCCTCTCAAACCTCTCAAATATATATTGAAACAGACATAAATTCTAAATGCAATTTAGTAATTGATACAACTTAGTATGTATAAAATTGATTACAAAAAACTTAAAAAGGAAAAAAAAATCCAATTAATGTATTGCAAAAACAATATATATAAATATATATATATATATATTCATGTTAATTACCGTATAATGTGTTTTATTAATGCATGAATTACTAAATACTCCAAAAATTCAATTACTACAACACAAAAACAAAACGAGGATGTCCCTTACTATCGTAAGTAGTTCATAATTGAAAAATCAAAACTTTTATGATTCTAGCTAATGCTTTCAAGATACTTTTACGTGGCCACAGATTTCTTATATTATTTTCGTACATTTTTTTATAAAGTGAAAAAGAACAAGAGACAAATAAAAATACAGATTCAAAATAATAGGAAAAAGGATATATATATATATATATTAAATTTATTTCAATAATTTGGCAATACATATATATATGTATATATACATATATACTGTACAACGTGATAGCAATTCTTTCTGATTAGCTAGTTCACGAGAGGTGCAGTGCAAGGAAGTGCTCAGTTCATGGACCAGTACATAAACAAGGACTACTACAATAATTTGCAATTAATTGTTGTGCTTGCCTATGACTTAGTTTTCCAAATATACATTCATTTTCTTGAACATATAAGTCAAATAATCACCTGCAGCTGCAAATTGTGTGGGAAAACAACAGAGGCAACACCCAAAAGATATAGCTTTTACCTGTTACTAGTTGTAATGTAGGGTCGAGCCGCCGGGCGGCTGATCTGTCAAAAAATTCGCCCTATCAAAAGTAATAATTATTAACAACGGTATAATTCAAATCTTAAATCATAAAATGTGTCGAGCATTACGGATTTTATGTGGGTTTAATTACATAAATAATTATAATTATGGGAAGATACGAAGTACCAAAATGTCATAAGAATGACCAAAATGTTCATTAAGATTCCTCCTAATCACTTTTCTTGTCTGATGTGGAAGCATTAATTTTTCCAAGTATAGGGAACTTTCTTACCATTACTACCACTAAAGATTCACATGTCCTTGTTTTATTTATTGATGGTAGTTGTGGTCTGAGTTTTGTTTTTGGGGGTTCTTGAAAGTGATGCAGCCCCAAGTGGTGGTGTCCTAATTTGATTTGTCACTTGAGATTTTATGCACTCTATTGGATCCCTTTTTGTTTTTTATTTTTTATTTTTTTGGGATTCTTCCACCTTCCACTAAGATCTCTTCATTGTCTTTCACCAATCATGTATTGCCATTTTTTTGTGATAGAAAATTGTTAATGATTATTTATTTGCTAATTACTAAAATCCAACAAGTACAGCTAAGTAAAATATCACTACGGGAAGATGCCAAGATTGTTATTTAAAATACATATTAAGTTGCAACAACAATAAGTAACAATGATTTTCACAATTTTAATAATAATTATTATTATGTCCGAATTACTACTATGATCATCTACTTATACATATATAACGATAACTTAGTGATTTATGATGACAGAGTGATGATTTTGACATTTTCAATTTTTCACTAATATTTCTTGTGGTGTATATATTTTTTTAAAAAAATTAAAGAAACTAATTAGACATACTTGTGAAAACAATTGCCTATTTTCAATGATTTATATCATGTGATTAACAATTTGCTTGGTGGGATCCTCTGGTGGAGGGAGTCACATATATTGGCAGAAATTTTGGAAAAAGAACAATAGGTGCAATTTTATGCAGCACCTACGGGAAATGTGACTTAACTAGGTATAAGTACCTGATGGAGAAGGTAATAAAAGTGGGTCAAATAATTTGAATTTAGATGAAAACCAAAGACTAAAAATCATGGAAAAATTGACATAAACAAGACAAATAACGTTCCCCTTTTATCTATCAACCTGAATTTTCGCATCATTGTTTTTAAGGAAAGAGAATTCTTTGTTTGGAACCCATTTTCTCTTTTGAGGGCTCGAGGTCTATATGCTTCCAAATTTATGTTTTTGTTTTTTCCATCCCTCATTCCCTTTCTTTTTTGTTTCTTCTTCTTCTTCTTTCGGCCTCTTCTCTCTCTCTCTCTCTATATATATATATTAAAAAAGATACATATATATATAAATATATATTTAAAAAAATTATTAACTGATTATAATTTTTTTTTAAGTGATTTAAACTCATGACCAACTAAATCATAACAACAAAGTGTATACCAATAGACTATCTTGTCTCGTTATAAATATATTATTCAACTATTTGTTTTCTTTTTAGGCAATCAATTACTATTTCCCATTTAGCTGCAACAAAAAACTTAGATATTTATGTAGACATTTTCTAAATTTGACATAATTATGAAAAAGACTCAACAACAGGGATAATATTGTTATATGTAAGATTCATTTATTTAATTTTTGTGTTCTAAGCTTGTTGATTTTAAATAGAATGAAACTTGGCTTTTTTTGGGATGAAGAGTAAGGTTGTTATTTTGATCATTTCCACTGAAGTACATAAAACATTTCCCTTCTTTATTACAACATCCCTGTTCCCTATTTCTTCAACAACAGCTGACAGGACATGTAGATGGCTAAAATTAAAAAGTATACAATCAATACTAGATATACTACTCGTACCGCACCTTCAGTTTCATATTTATGCACTTTGCCAACATCGTCAATTTGCACGTACCTTTGCAAGATGTTGCAACCTTCGACCTTAGTATCTGTAACAGGATCATGGTACTCTTTAGAACCAGCATCTGTATTTAGATCGCACCGATGAGACAAACTATGAATGGGGCAACCATGGAAAAGCTTCCCTAAATTCTCAATGGTTTCCGAAACCATTATGGTGATTTCCTTTCCACATTGGCACCGGAGACACTCTTCCTTCCTTTTGATACCTGCAACACTTGGAAAATTACTAGAGTAATAAAATCCCATGCCATGGTCAATTGTAATAGTTGGACTTTAATTTTGGTGAAAATATTACATTCAGACCCACTAGAATTTTTGTAATATCAACCGGAACCCTCCCCACACGAGCACAGATGACCAAACCGTCCAAGTACAAACTCAGGTTTCTAGTACTTTTCTATAGTGACATCAGTTTTTTTTCCATCAGTTGAGAAATCTATAAGAAAAACATGTTACGGAGGGTGTCAATGTTAATATTATTGAAGTTGTACAGAGTTTTCGATAATTTCACTAAACTTCAGGAGGTTGTCTGGAAGTAATTAAGAGTCTTATGTTTGGGCAGCAAACAATACTTCCACCGCTGGAAGAATTCAACAAACATATTAGCCCTTTCACCAGCTCACAATTTAAGCTGCAAACATCTTTCATGTGGAAAATGTGAAAGTTCATTTAACATATGTGCTCCCCAAGAACAAGAAGCGCTAATTACAAAAACGACCCCGAAATTTGATCTATTTTCATAAATCCCCTAAGTTTATGAATTACAAATACTCATTTATCTCCATACTATAAATTGCACCTACATAGTGGGGTATTTGTAAACAGAGATAAATTTTAAAAGGATATTTGTAATTTATAAACTTAGAGGGGTAGTTCTGTAAATAAACCAAACTTCAAGGGTGGTTTTTGTAATTAAACCTTAAAAGAAAAATAATATTAAGATGATGTTTAAATCCAACAAGAATGAATATGCCAAGAAAATGGGCCACATAGCGAGAGCAGATCAAATAAATAAATCTATCACCCGTGTGATGCAGTGTCAGTCTTAACATCAAAATCAACATAACCTATTTCCAACTATTTGCAGTGAAGTTCAAAAATTTATTTTACTGATCTATAGCCTGTGCTAGTAACGAATTATAGAATCATGAATATTTGTTTGTTTTATTCTTATCCTGCACATGTATGTGGCTCCTTTATATAGACTCAGTTGTTTCATGCTGCATATGCATGAAGTGACAACAAGCAATCATATTGGCTTTTATTGTCATTCTACAGCATATGTTAAAATGATGCTCACTTAATAGCTTGTCATGAAGACAAAGTAAAGAATTATTATGACTGACAATTTGAATTGAAAAAGAAGAATGAGATTTACGAACCTGGAACTTGCAATAGGAAGAAAGGAGAATCTTCAAGCTTTTGGCAAGCTCCATCAAGACCGCAGACTTGGATTATGAATTTCAGAATAGAAGTGCCAGAAGCAACTTCTAGGTCAGAAATATAAAAGGATTTTACAGCTGCCACGCCAAGATAAACCTGAGCTCCTCCAAGCATTTCACTGTGATTTCCGGATGACATACTTGTTAGCTTGCCAACATATATATTGTACTTGGGGAAAAGATCGGCATTACCATCTTTCAGTTGCCATGTAATCTTAACACTAAGGTGTTTGGATCCTTCAGGACCTGAAGCCCAATTGACAAATTGACCATCAACAAGCCATGATGTAGATGGTGGAAATTTTGAATTTTCTCCAGAACTAGTAATCTTAATATCACCAAGTACAGTATAATATTCTGATGGACCACGAGAATGGGTCTTATCATCGGCAACCGCAACAGATTTTTTTGGCTTTGATCTGTAGCATACAGCCCGAATTTCTTTTAATATGTGTCCTTTCATTTCAATGCTGCTTTCTTGCATGACCCATCCGGGTTCAGCCTCCAGCTTGGTTACTCTATGTGGCATTATCACATCGGTGAATTGGCTTGAGAACTGGTTCATGGTTAGCAAGGTACTTCCGGAGGCGGCTAGAAAGACAGACTTTTTCTCTTTGGTGGCAGAAGAGGATTCAAGAGCAAGACCTAACAGAGAGTTCCCACTTGATTTAACCTGCAGCCAGCACATCAAAATCTTGTTAATCCAGTTAGAAAGGTATCATATTAATTAAATGGTCGCCGTTACATCAAGAGTGACAAGAATCAGTTCCCACGTAAGAGGGGCGGCACTCAAGTTTAAAGTATTGAGTATTCATTTCAAGTCAAACTACTCATTTATTTATTCCTTACTTTGTGTCAGAACCATACTTCCTCATGATCACCTAAATTAGTACCTAAAGCACCACTAGCAACTGCCTAACAGAAACAAAGCGGTAATTTTCAGGAAAATAAGGATGAGATTGGTGGAAATGAATGTGTTCCACTCCTGCAGTAAAAGTTCAAATATAGTACGTGAATCTACTAACAAAGGGGATAATCAACATTAATGGCTTTTTTGTTAAGATATTTGCAGCACTTCCTTCTTTTCCTTTGTTCATCTCCAGCGAGATAATTCCATATGCCAACGGAAGACATAAGAGACATCCTGTGAAGCCTCATACTGTCTCTGAAATTTTAGAGGAAATGAAATTGTACGGCATATTTAATTCCTGAGAGAGAGACTTACGGAATATGTAAAGTGAACTGGTGAATTCCCCAAAAGAAGCTCTCCCTGAAAGAGTCTTGCTGTGAATTCAGCATTATCACCAAGAGTCCCTCTAAATATGATGTTTCCTCCACCACTATAAGATGCTTCCTTCAAACTGTAATTACCAAATGTATGTCATGTTTCCAGGTATTTTGACTAAACCCTAAAAAAAATGAATTCTACGCTGATACATGATTTACATGGAAAAATATGGTTCTAATTTGGCTGTTACTCTATAGAAGAGCTTAGTACAATACAATATGATAAGGGTTCACACAACATACAGTTATCTTTTCAAGAGTTCAGGAACAAAAGTTTATTTCTAAGGAGCATATATTATTAAGGGAAATAAATAAAACTGACTGATGATTTTATCAACATCAATCACTATGGATATGACTAAATAATGTAACATAAAATCTTTAAGAATTCACACCCAACATGTTTAAGAAACAAAAAATATACTTAAATGATATAAATGAGTAAAGCAACATATTTAAGAAACAAAATATACTTAATGATATGAATGAGTAAAGCAACTTACTTAATGGAAACCTGGATCGGCTGAGTGGTAGATTCTCCAGGATACTCAATAAAAGGCTGTAACAAAGTCTGCGAGTTAGGGAAAAAAAAAAAATGGCCGAAATAAACTGACTAAAAAGATTATAAGGAATAAAGACCAGACAATTGCACGCATACTCCGGTCACCCTTCACTTGAATGCTCATAACAGGAACAGCAATGGAATTAAGCCAACGGTGGCATTGTTGACCATAAACTGTTAGGTTGTGTTCTCCAAAAAAATTCTACTCTAACTATTAATATTTCTTTTCCTTAAATATCCTATGGCACTGGGAGTGTGTGAACTACCAGTAGGTATATAACAGGGAAGAAAGAAAGGCTGCGTCTATTACTTTGAGAAGTGAATCATTGGTTTGACTGATAGGCTATTATCAAGGAGTTTCTATGCGCAAAAAGTTTGTACTCATCTGCACATATCTGTAGCATTACTCATAGCAAAGAAGAATTTTTCTATTTCAACAATCTGAAAAATGTAGAAATCAATTGCCTATTACTCTGACTTTTCCTTTCTCCCTGAAAATTGCAATAGTTGACTTTATTGTTATAAGCAAATTTGTTTTGCTGAAAAATAAATAAATTTACTCATAGATCAGTTTCCCCATGCATTCGAGGAAAGTGATGAAGATCCATAATTAGGACTTAGTGGCATGATTAGTGTTCGTAGAAAGCTTTCTTTGCAAGCAGTGTCTTGGGCATAGTTTCGATAAAGCTTAAAACATGCATACAAGGGAAATTTAACCCATCATAGAGTTCAGGTTTAAGGGTAGCTGCGTTCTATAATAGTAGAAAATGAATGTCATAATAAGATGTTGAGCAAAAACTAAACAAAACATCTATCAGAGGCATACCTGAAAGCTTTGGCATGAAATGTTGTTCCAAGGAGCATTCAAGACTTGCTCTCCATCAACAAATATATGGTAACCATGACCCTAGGAAATCATAACATTACACTTACATTGTAACGGAAATAGGTCTAGATAGGACATTGTTAGCAAATTCTTAGTGCCCATAATATCTGAGAACAAACCCAAATCAGGATGTACTTTAATATCAGGTTAAATCATGTTTAGTTATAAATCTCATGATTTTCCCAACAGTCTTCATTCACAGTTCCTTGTGGGAGAGAAGTGGGTGGAAAACAAAATACTTGCTGCATAGTCTTATTATTTGACGTAATAGATATGAAATACTTCTGTTTTCTCTTGTTTTTCTTGAAAAACCTTGAAGCGGTTGGATACACGAAATCGAGCTAATATATCACTTCACAATAAGGAAATGAATTCATTTCCTTAAAACATCATTGATGTCTAAAAAGTTGAATAAATTGACTTTTGTTAACCAGTAAATGGAAAACAGTGAACCTTTGTAAATACTTAAAGAAAATAATCAATTGCAGAATATATAATGTAATAACAAACATGTAACATGGATACCTGATCAAAATTTGAGTAAAGAAAATAATCAATTGCAGAATATATAATGTAATAACAAACATGTAACATAGATACCTGATCAAAATTTGAGTAGAATGGAAGTACTTTGGGATAGTTCTGTACAGTTCCCCATGATTTCTCAACAAGTCCCCACCATCTGTTTATTTAATCCATTTAGAGAACAGAGAATAAGAACCGATGGCTAAAATTGAGTGAGTTGAGAGTTTCTACACATGCTCAATACCAGAAGTGCATTACAATCACTGTGAAGAGTATGGAGATCAGACTGACGAGACGAATAAATACCACCCGACGAAGCCTATGTAAAGAAGAACTTTCAAATGACCCATTGTACACAAATTAAATTTATGGCCAATTAAATCAAAACATACGTAAAATAATATGTTCAATATCAATTCTATAATTTGTAATATACATTTTATTGGCCAATCAAATGAAGCCAAGTGTCAAATTACAATATTTTGGCAATAATTTGGTTATTTTGCAAATTATGAAAGTGAAAAAAGAGAGGCTCTGGAGGAGGTTCCAAAATCCTCTCAACTCAAATCTATCAAATTCAAGAGGATCCACAACGTTCAAGGCGTTCGTTGCGGAATCAATCAAGAAAATAACGTTTAATTCTAAATTATGGTGATAAATCCTCAATTACAATAAATATAATTTATAACATTTAATTTGAGATCACAGTGCTAAACCTTCAAATTAATGTTATTAAAGATCAAATTCAACTTTGAAGGAGATCAAAGTGCAAAACTCTCCTTCAAACAATTCAAAATCTGATTATCAGATGGTCAAATAGAGAATGTATCTAAATTCAATTATAATTTTTTATTTGTTCTATTTTTTTGTTTGTAATCTTTTTAAAGAGACAAAATTTGTGTTACACCCATATCAAATTTAGCCTGGGAATAGGTATTTAAAAAATAAATAAATAAAGAAAAAACAGTTCACTCCAGACAAAATTGCCACATCCATCAAGACAAAGAAAATGATGAGATGTCTAGTGACACATTTTTTCACCAAGCGTATCTTAATCAATCAGAAACATAAGAAAAAGGGGAAGATGGGATAAGTATAGTAACAAGTAAAAAACAAACAAATAATAAGATAAATCAGCACAAAAAAGTGCCAGTGCGTTACCGGTTTTGAGCAGTCTGAAAGTCAGGTGGTTGCTTAGTCTCATAGACCCATCCAGGAGCAAATATGGCAGCAGAAATGTTATCTTTCTTTATCACATCAAGGGCAACATTTGTCTGTGCAAAGGGAAAAAATTTTTTTGAAGTAATTTGTGATTTTCCTACATGAATGAACATAACTTCAAGGAATGTTTCTGGCGTGGTTAGACCTGAAGGTTGGAAATATTAAAATCCATAATGATTCTGAAGTCTTGAGATTATATTAAACTGACATTCAGAATTTTCATCATACACAAGCCCAGTACGCGAATTTATAAACCAAAGCACCAAAGTGATCAAAAAAATTCCAACTGGCTACAATGCCTTATACAGGTGTAGGATAAAAATCTCAGCCCATCATATTCTCATCATATTATCGCTTCTTTTCTCTCATTAACAACTTCCTGTTCTTCATTATCATCTTAAAATCGAAGGATCATTCTCTTCACATAAGACAAACAAGGATCTAGGAAATATATGGGAATGGCTAGGCAAAACTCGAAGAAACAATTAAACTAGATCACTATAACAATAACAAACATGTAGAAAATACATAATTATTCATCTCATGGGCAAGGTTAATGTGTTGAAACCTACAGTCCATTGTCCGCCACCATAAGTGCCCCTTCCAAAAACATCAATGCCAAAGTAGACATCAAATTTTCTGTCACCAGCAACATCAGCAGAAACCTTAGCATAATCTTCCTGTATCACGCAGAAGAAAAATCTCAAGGACAAAAAGAGAGATATAAATCCAAATATACTTTGGGAAATATGAAGAAAGAAATACCTCCCAAGAATAATTCACAAATATGCCATCGCATATGTCAAAGAAAGGCTTGTTTTTGTCATTTAATTGATTCTGCCAGTTAAGATCACCATCAACAGTAACACTGTCGTACCTGAATTGTCACATTTATATATAAAAGATTCAGCTATAGGCAATCAAAAACCAAAGTTAACGCATATCTGAGTTAATCTGTTGAGTCACAGCATCTACCATATAACCATGGACCCCGGTAATGAAGAGTGCATAGTCTGGCTCAAGTGGCTGACAAATTCTTCCAGAGTAGGGATTTGTCCAGGATCCAGATCGACCTCCATATTAATCTGTCAGTAAAAAGGGAGAGCCAAGGCTAATCCTTCTGGAAACCATATTTGTAGGAGAAAACATAAAACAAACCCATGCCAGGTCCTTCACTCATCATAGCATTTGAAAAAGTTTATTTTGCCCTACTTGTTTCAAAGCATTTGGTATGTACGAGTCATATTGTTGAAAATTGCAATGAAGATATTTTTCATCAACATATTGAAAATTTAGTTTCTACCTAAAGAAACTTTATTGCCAAGAAAAATACACATTATGAACATGCTCATATCAGAAATAGATCAAAACTATCTTCCTTTGACGCATGTAACCAAAACTCCAACATTCTAACCAAGCCCAAAATTGATGTAACTCTAGACATCAATTTTTCAAATTGCAAGACAGGGGCACGTTTAAAGATTTCAATATGACAGTAAGAAAGAAATACCAGGGTCCAGCACCAAATCACATAGGCTCTATTAAACTGTGAACCAAAAATCAAGCTAAGAATGGTGATTCTATATAGAAATAGCATAAGCTTACCAGCCAACCATCAAATCCTAGAGCTACAGCAAGCTCAGTCAATCGCTCAGCATACATTTGAGCAATAGTTTTTGTTGACAGCAGTTCATTAGCGAGTTTTATCCCTTCATCCCACTCCATGATGAAAGTCCCTAATACCTTATATTTGTAAGGATACAATCAGTTTTGTGAACAATCACCAAGCCAAGAGCCACTAATTTCATTATAAACAGAACTTAGATGAAAGAAAATCACATCACTAGAAGATTAAAAATAAAAATCAGCTCAAAATAGAAGAAGAAAGCAATTAGCCAATTACCCTGGGAAAAGTCACCACAAAATCTCATTATTGAGCAACTATCACACAACTGTCCGGATTTAGTATGTGATTTTATTTAATCAACGCACCTTTTCCACACTACAACCACCACCACATTATCATCATCATTGTCGTCACAATACTAAAAACAACAAAAATAATAGCAACTAATCACGATAAGAATATTTATTTGTTGTGGTTATGATTGATCTTGAGAAGAGTATATTGATGGCGACGATGATTATCCTCATAATCATAGTATAATGAAAACAATGATAAAAAAGAAATCTAATACAAAAACGGCACCAAAAATAGTAATGGTTAGCTAATATAGTGCCCTTTAAAAATAGCTCAAATCCCAAAGCAAACAATCCCCCGTAAGCATCATACCTTAACACCATGTTTGTGAGCTGTATTGGTCCAGCACGGCGGCGGCAACGTCACCAAATTATGCGAAAAGTAAACGAAAACATCGATCAAATACCAATGCCAAATCGCGTACGCCTCAGCATTTGTCCCACCCTGCACAAATTTATCATCCGTATACCCGCCCGCCATGTCATGGCACACCAGAATGCGCGGTCGCTGCGGCAAAGACTCGTCGCTGCCTGCCGGAAGCTTCACGTTAGCCGGGTTGAACGGGAAGTGAAACGATTTTAAGTAGGCGCGGGACTCCAATTCTTCGAGCGTTTTCAGCGGGTAAGATACAGGAACTGCGGGCGTTAAAGGGTCGAACGGCGGTGGAGCGGCGTCGGCGGAGTCTGCTTTCTTTGTTTGTTCCATTGCTGAGTGAAGGAATGAGCGGAGGTCTTCGAGGGCGGAGAAGGCTCCAGGGTGTTGGGTTTTTAAACTGCTCAGAAGGGCCATTGGAGATTTGGAAGGTAGAAGAATCCATGGCTTCTGCAAGTCGATTTCTGCAATCAAGTCTGTTGATTCATTCTTTTGGATTTTGTGCGATGAATTTGGCGGTAGAATTTATATACTCTGCCACTGGTTTTTTCACTTGAATTATGTGAATTGTGCAGAGGAAAATGGAATTTATATGATTTGGTGCTAATTAATGCAATTTTTAGAAAATTAAAATTCTCTTTCATGTGAAACAAGGATGATTATTAGTATTAGCTTGAAAAATTTAACAAATTATTTGAAATTTTATAGATCGAGAATATCTTTTTCTTTTGAATATCATACATTTTTTAATTCGTACATTAAGTTGAACGATTAATTGTTCAAGTTTTGATTTTTCATGAGTTTAAAAAATTATGTTTGAATTTGATATAATCATTAATCGAAAGATTTATTGGGTCGAATATCAATCGAACTCGAATAAATTAATATTTTTATATATTTTTTTTTATTTTTTTATTAATCGAATCGAATTTCAACTAAAATTTAAATTTTAATAAACAAATAAATATATTCAAATTTAATTTATTATATTTAACGAATAGAGCTCGAATAAATTTTTAAAAAATTTGATGATAGAAAAAAGAGCCTTTATTAGCTTTAAAATTTATCTTAATTGTTGGTTTTCATGTTTAAAATTGTCAATCTAGTTTTATGAGTCAAGTTCAAAGTCGCTAAAGCTAATACTATATTGGGTTTGATGATTCCAAACTCAAACAAAGAAAATATTAATTATTTTTTTCAAGTTTATTTTAGACTAGCTCTTTATTGGTTGAAAACATGAATAAACAATGAAATAAGTATGAATTACTATTTCAATTAAATTTATACATTAAACATTTTCAAGTGTTGTTGTGTTAATTAAGCAGAACTAAATGAAAGGTTTACAAATCAATCAAGCTTAAATGAATTGACTAAATAAGTAAATTGTGTAGACACATGGAAGCCATTATTACTGCCTTAAAATTGAAATATACATAATTACAATTACAATTAGATGTCCAGTATTATTTTTAAATAGGTTCTACAATCATCCTAGTACCTTAAAAGAAAAGATTTATCTTAATTGCTTGTTTCCACGTAAACTGTCCGATGTCATTGCTTGCTCAGATAATTTAAATTCACAAATTAAAACATGCCAAAAAGTAAGATAACTACAATTGTAAGTTTGTTCAACTCAAATGTTTTCATTTTTGTAGAGAGAAAAGTACAGACAGAATGACAATCCTACGCTAGGCATGATGTATAATATCTAAGCAAAATTTGGCTTCAGAACTTTAGCAGTTCAAGGAGAACAAACCAGCAGCCTTTGTTTGATGCTCTGTAAAGATTGCAAATACCTCCGATCCTGCCACCCACTTCGATACGATATTCAAGTAGGGTTGTGAACTGGTAGACGATGTCAACATTTTTATGGTATCGTTGGATGTGCATCGAATGGCTCACACACCGACTTGGGGTGGTATGAAATTTCTCTATATCCAGATATCCTAGCATTTACAATCTCTCTGGCCAGCGTACACAACATCCCTTCCCTTTGGTAAGTTTCAAAGCAGATCTTCTGTTCCAGTTAATTTTGCAAATTCATTTTCATCAATCCTGCCTTTTTTCAGCTTCTTCAGCAGGCGATACTCCCGGTCTAGCTCATCTGCATCTTCTGTTGATTGAACTGCACGTCTCTGCCGGGCTGTTTTCTTCCTCATGACCGTGGTTGGAGCATTTGAGACTGCTTTACACTTCTGCTGCTTTTGCTCTTTTGCGGCCTGTCTTGCTTCCAGGTTTTTCTTTCTTTGTTTCTCTCGAGACTTATCCCTGGATTGATTTTGAAATAAAACTAAGCAAGTGGCTACATTTGAGTATGTATATAAAATTAACAAGAGATTAGCTACAATACACGCTATAGTTATACAGTACGATCTAAAATGCATGTTTGCTCAATGGTATATGCAATCCAAAGCAACAAAATCGCACTTGTAAAAGAAATTCGAAGCACAAGGGCGTTGTGTTTAATTTATTATGTCATAACAAATTACAGTTGCAATACATTTTTTTAGACGTGAAATGTACAATGTTTGTAAATTTGATTAGGGAACATATCATGGAAAATTAAATCCACCAGACGCAACCTTGATCACCAAAGCAGCTTTCCAAAGAGATTCTAAATCAAAGCATCATTTATTCACTACTGAAAAAAATAGTCAAACAACTATTTACCACTTTTCTTGGAATAACATCAACCATGCAGGAAGTACACAATTAAATTTTGAGCGTAAAAAATCCATTCAAGTAAAGAATTTACATGAGAATACAATTTCCAAAAGAATTCTTACTTGTACTTGATATCCTCCGGGTTTATATCTTCAACTGGAACAAATCCTTCAGTAGAAAGAGAGTGGTGCTTTACTTCAGGCATCGAAGGGAGCTGCAATAAACCATATCCCATGCCCAACTTTCCAATTTCAAGTTCTTTCCACCTGCACGTAAAAATAAATCATCAAACCAAAGCAATTGACAAAAGACAATTTGAATCAGGGTATTAAAAATTTTACAACCTGAAGATAAAAGAACAGTGATGCTCTTTATAAGCACGAACATAAGATACAAAAGCCCTGAGTCCTTTTTCCATTATGTCACGGTCTTTTTTTGCAGCTGAACGTATCTGGAAAACATTGCTTCACCCATTAGATCAACAGATTAGCTAATGTACATTTGAGAGTACCTAACGTAATTCCTAAATAGGTCAAAATACATGGAACATCACAGAATATTGCATAATGTCAAATGCATTGTTAAGAAACAGGAGATTGAGATGTTGAAGAAATAACTAGCACAATACTGGTTCTCTAAGCGCACATTATACTAGACAGAAGTCCATATTCTGAGGCAATAGGTCATCTGTTTAGCAAGAGAAACAGGAAAGCTCGGGGTAGAAGTTTTGTTTAAATGTAACCAATAATAAGCATTAAATGTATGTATCTTTGCATTTGTTTGTAAAATTGAATATCATCATAGCGATCACATGTTTGTTGATGACTTGAAAAGCCAGGAGACATCCAAAGGTAGAGGGATAGTGGATTTGGCGCATTTGAGATACCATGTTTGCTCTCTTAAAATTCAAAAGACAAACAGCCAAGAGAAAACACTAACTGCCCCAACACATACAAGCCAACTTATGTGTAAGGGATGCATGCATTACTCAGCTTTTTAATTGAAGAATTTGGAGTATAAATGTATAATATATGTTGATGGTAAGGTGTTTTTACCTGAGGAATGATATCAGGAGCCTCATCAGAGCATTTTCTCTCTTCGAGTGGAACTCTCCTTATCCTAAGGAACTCTATATATGCTTCCTCCTGTTTAGTATAGATGAAAGATTATACAGAAGACCACCAAAAAGATGTGTGGCAATTCTACGATCAAAGAATCTAAACAACAAGATTAGACCATTCTGCAGAACCAAACCTTTGGCAACAGGAAGACAATTGCACTTCCTTGTCGTCCCATCCTAGCAGTTCGGCCAACTCTGTGTACAAACACATTTGGGTCCTGTGGGGGATCATACTGCATATACAAGAACAATCAACTCCAACAGTTAGTTTTAGCTTTTCAAAATCAATCTATTTTATAGATCAAATATAGATCAATTACTGAGAAGTCAAAGATGCTTCATTCAGCAAGGTAAAGCATAAAGGGATGAAGAACTAACATATTGCCACAGTAGAATGCTATATTTCAAAAACTTTTTTGACTTTGAGGTATACATATTTTTCAGATTCTTAAAGTCGAAGTAGATGGAGAAGAATGAGAACATCATTTCAATGGATTGGTGTAATTTTTCTACCGTGTGTACATTCCCATAATGATGGTGTTTTTCCAAAATCAAACTTTGTTGTTCAGCATCTTGAACTAGAGACCTCTTCGAGGGTATTGTTAAAAGATCATCAATTCATAATGAAAATGGATATAGATGTAGCAGGTTGAAAACCCCAGTCTCAAACTTAGCTCCAATGATATGCTGATACAAAACACTTATGCTACCTTCAAGTAACATAAGCACACACTTTAATATCATCTTGTAACATATTAAACCTATAAATGGTTTGTTCTGCTAATACAAAACACTTTTTCCCACACCACAAAAAAGAAAAAAAAAAAAAAATCATATTCCAAATTATGACATCGATTCCTCCATCTTCAGTTACTTATTTTAGAAAATAGATTTTTTATTTAATGAAAAATTGTACTTCGCCTTCTTAAAAAATCGCAGTTTGGCAATAAAACCAAAAAGCAAGAAAAAGCACCTCACCCCCTACAATTGCTCACTGGAACATTTCCCTCATGGTAAGTCATGTAGCACTTCACCCCCTACAATTGTTTTCACCGAAACACCTTCCCCACACTTTCCCCATGATCAACTTTCATATCAAGTCTTGTAGTCACCCCTTGAAATTATTTTTGTTTGAGCACTCTACCATACAAAATTATTTTTGTATTAGTACTTTTACCCTTCAAAATTCATGCTCAATTTTTTCTTGTATTGCCATTTTGTATATTGATCACTAAATAGTTGCAACCATCTATATTGATTTTTTCAAATATTTTATTAAGTTTTTGCTATTCAAAGGTTTTCTCACCTTTATTTGATAAAAACGTTCCACCTTAGCATGAAGCTGACTTACGTTTGTATGTAATATGAAAAAAGATGGAGAATCTTAAAATGTTAATTGGTAATATGTTGGATCAACATGACTTTGTATGTTGATGCATGTGGAAGATCAAAAACTATAATTTTCTATTTTATGTGAAATATGTCAATAATTTTTTAATTTTCTTTTACTGGGACTATTTTGTTCTACTACTTAGACTAATTAAATTACCTACAAAATAGTAAGGAAATGAAATCATTATGTTAAAAAAGGATAAAACTTTTGGAGGGTAAATTGCTACCACAAAAGTAATTTTAAGGTGTTAAGTGTTCAGAAAAGCAATTTTAGGAGGTAAAGTACTATAAATCTTGCTGGAAAGTTGATTAAGGAGCAAAGTGCTTGGCTTTAAGCAATTTAAAGGGCCGAAGTGCTAAAAAATCTTGCTGGAAAGTTGACCAGCATGCAAAGTGATTCAACCAAAGCAATTTTAAGGGGCGAAGTGCTTTTTCTTGCTTGTAGGGGGTTTACTGCCAAAATGGGATTTTTTTGAGGGAGTGAGGTGCAATTCGCCCTTTTCTTTAATCATCTTTTTGTCTTTATTTTTAATTTTCTTCAGGCATTTCCTAAAGAATCTACGACATTTTATGTCATGAGTTCACATCTATCCCAAAAATTAATCAAAATTCCTCCATATTCAGTTACTTATTATCTTTTCCATCTTTATTTTTCCTTATTCTTCAGGTGTTCGCTAAAGAATATAAGCACTATCTGTATCATGAGCTCAAATCATCAATATCCTAAAATCAGCTGTCAGCAATGAAGTAATCACAAAAACTATCAAATTCAATGATAAAAGAGAACTGCAGTTATCGCCAATTAGACATCCATAAATTTTATACACCTTTAAGCACAACAATCATATGACTCCAAAGAAAATTAGCACATCAGATCCTCTGTTTCTTAGAATGAGTTTAATCATTTTAAAAGTAATCAATTCCGCCATGCAAGTTTTACCATGTAGAATAGTTGAATGGGAGATCAGAAGTCAGAACGATAGTTGTTCAGTGGCTAGTTGCTACCTGTACTATGCTGTCAACACCAGGAATGTCAAGCCCACGTGCTGCTACATCAGTGCAAAGAAGAATGCCACTTGAAAGAGATGTAAATGATGCTAGCGCCTTCTCCCTTGCTGCCTGCATACATATTTTAAGTAGTCAGAGAATACTCTAAGCTTAAAATACCAAAAAAATGTATAAGCTTCCTATGACTATTGAAAAATTACCTGCTTCATCTTTCCATGAAGAGAGATTAGAGAGAAACCCTTCAAAGCAGAAAGGATTGGAAGTACAGCTCCCCAGTAATCAACACATGCACAAGTCATGAAATAGCTACAAGAGAAAGGAAATTGTATATATCCATGAGAATTCTTTCAGCTAAACTAACTTGGAAGAAACAGTTCCTGCACTTTCAAAATGATAGATTTGTGAGTTCCAACTCACATTATCATTTTCTGAGTCTTGTTTTTAATGAGGAGATCAATGAGCTGTAAAGGTTTATTGTCTGCTTCACATTGAAGATACTGTAGATTCAGGTAACCATAAAACAAAGCGTAAGCATCAGTTTCTATGATTAAGCATATTCAGTCCCTGAATCTTGCAGTAAGTGCATAATCAAGATCAGAAACAGCAACTCAAAAATCTGAATATAATAAGGAATACCTCAATGTGAAGTTGTGAAGGAGTTTTTGAAGAGGCAATTTGTTGTGAAGATGTTATATCCTTTGTTCTCTTTACTTCAGCTCGAACTTCTACCCTCACAGGATTCCTTAATCCTGCTTTAGATAGCTCTTCAACTGCCTCAGTTTGAGTAGCTGAAAAAAGACCCGTTCTACGAAGCTTCGGTAAGCGAGATATAATTGCACTTATTTGCTTCTGGAATCCCATATCTAACAGTCTATCAGCTTCATCTAAAACCAATATCTGTGTCACCAAATCACGTCTCTTTAAACAAGGAACATTCCACATCTCATGGAATTGGTCAACAATTTCAAACATCACTTGACAAACAAGAAACAAGGAAAAGGAATAAGAACAGCACATAATCTCACAACCAACAATGGAAAGGAGGTCAAGAAGAGGCATCACTGATCACAATAGTAATCTTAACCTCTTCCAAGTCAAGATTGATTGATTAGAGGAGAACTGATCTGCAGAAAATTTGATTAACACATTTTTTTTCACCTAGGAAAATAGCACCAACTATGAATGTTTGTCAAGACAGACGAGAAATGACAACTAGAAAAATGGAAAAGAACTTCAAATTTTAACTATGTTTGCTTATTAGTAGCCATAGATCTTTTGCCAAATAAATACAGCTTTCCGCATTGAATTTAAGGAAGAAAAAAAAAAGAGATTCATATTTTCTTCATGATTTGTGCAGATATGACATGCCAGTTGATTCCTAACATACAAAACAGACATAATCTCAATAGTAAGCTTTCAGATGATACAGAAAGTCTGGAGCACCACAGTATTATTATTTCAGATGACAAGCACAGACATCCATCACAAAGATATGATCTATAAACTTCAGTATATACAGAGCTTAATCATAGCTTGCCCTTGAACTCAATATATACACATTAAACCTGAGATAATTTCCTAATACAGCAACAAGAAAAGAGGCATAAAATCTATCATTTCCATAATGACAGGAAAACAAAGAAAACCTCCAGGTTGCGGAAGTCCAATGCATCCATACGCTCCATGATATCATTCAATCTTCCAGGCGTCCCAATCAACAAATTAGCCCCTTCCTCTTCTATTTTCCTCATATCGGCTTTCACTTCCAATCCCCCGACTAACAACATCGGCATTACGTTTGACAACGTTGAAATAAATGGCTCTGCAACCTTAAATATCTGCGATGACAACTCCCTGGTAGGGGAAATTATTATTCCCATCACCTGTAAGCATAAATAACAAATTAGCCACCAATTAAACAGAACAAAAGTTTCCCACAGACGAAAAAGTTCAAAAAATAAAAAACATTTATAAGGTAAATGAATTTACGTTTTCATACTGAACAGTATATGAATGGTATAAAACTACTCCTTCCATACCAAAACGTCTGAATTAATCACTTTCAGCTATGTACTTGATTTTATTAGACAAATAAAATAAAACTAGCAGAATAGCAACATAAAAATTGAAACTCGTGTAGATTAAGTAAAATCAGAGACCTGGTGCGGTTTAGGAGGGCCGACGCGGCGGAGGATTTCGACTAGGGGGATGACGAAGGCTAGGGTTTTTCCAGAGCCGGTAGCGGCGTCGACTGCAACGTCTTTGTAGCTGCATAACAAGGGTATGGTGGCTGCTTGAACCGGGGTGCAGAACTCAAAACCGGACCTGGTTAGTGCTTCCAGGACCGATTCGGAAAGCGGCGGGTTTAGGTCGGAGAACCTAGTGCTAGTCAAGGCTTTGTTTGGGTTCTTGTCCTCGGCGGCCATGGTTGCACTCTAGCTGGTGTGCGAGAATTGCTCGTTTTGAAGGTCCACAGTGTTTACAACTTTTGTTAATTTACGGTTGAACCACCAATGTTAGGTAAATTTGCATTTTCGTAACTAAAAGTTTTAACTTTTTACACTTTTCAACGCATAAACATTAATTTTGGCATTTGTCGCCTCAAAAATTAAATAAATGATAGTTTTGACACTTTACTTGTTCAAAAATGATATTTTGGCTTTTTTATTAAAAAAAATCACATTGATACCAAATAAAGAATTACCTCGATACTTTTCTATACCTAAAAAACTTTTAAAAATATCTTACCACTTAAAAATAAATTATCTAGAGAAAATATTTTGCTCAGTAGTGGACAAAAATAAATATATAATAAAGTAAGATAAGTGAGAGATTGTGGAGCACGAACGAGTAAAACTCGTTGAAAAATAAAAAAGATTAAAAAATATAAAATATTCTTATACTTTTAATTTTTCAGGTCTCACTATTTTTTAGAAGCAACAACTTTTGATCAAATGTTAATAAAGTGATTTAAAATCAATTTACTTGAATCTATTGCTCCAAGATAATTTCTTTTTCGAAAGCTTTGCCAAATCAATCAACTCATGGTGATTATGATGTGTTGAATCTAGATTAATTTTTGAAACAAATTGAGACACATTTTTAGGTCAATCTTATGCCTCTTTTGTTATTGGGCCTCCAACAACAAGTCCCACAGATATTAAAGCCCCTTGAATTGGGCCTCCAATACAAGATTCGGGTCACTCCAATAAGTCGTCAATACAAGACTGTATGTATATTTTTTTAATTTATTACTCCCCTTCTAAAAATAAACACATATACGGAAGTAAACATTAATTTAGATATCGACTTAAAATCCAAAACTGGTGTACCACAATTATAGAAGAGTCGAATAAATTAGATTATAGGTTGATTTAATACATCCTCTTTTAATTTTCTGATTTTATTTATGCAAAATATATTGTATATATCAATTTGTGTTCTTGAATTCTGAACTTTGAATATTGAAATGTTAAATCTTGCTTTTAGTTGCTGTACAAAATATATTTCCTGATAGAGTTAGATGGGAAGGCGATACTAGTTATCAATCATAGAGGACTTTGAATTTCATATTTCATTTTTTTTATTCCACTTATATTATATTATTTGAATGTACGATATTTATTCATGAGATAAATCATGTTCAAATAATCAATATTATATATTTATCTTATAGATATGAATTATATATACATACAGTGAAATATAAAGTGAAATAGATAAAAATTAAAACAAAAAAATTGAAACCATCATAAAGGGGATTGGTAAGGGGTTGACCCCCTTAAAAACTCATTAGAGTATCAGAATTTGTATATGCTGACCATTTAGAGGGTATTTGAAAATTCATTTCAAATGAACTTTTAGACATGAAAATTTATTTATAAAAAAATTATGTGTTTAATAATTATTTTTAAATGAATTTTTAAAATAAATCACTTTTTCAAAAGTTCATTTTGAAAAAATACAAAATTGTGATTTTTGAATTTCTTTTCTTACACGTTTATTAAATAGGCGTTAAATTATATTTCTACCAAACATTTAACAATACTTATAAACACTTTTTAAAAAAGTCAATTTTATACATATTTTAAAAATGATCCCAACCTTTCACAAATATTCCACATGTTTGCTAAGATTCCACTGTTGTTTTCGATTCCGGACCTGCAAGTAGCCCGATCTCAAGTCAATCTATGCAAAATACTTCACCCTACTAAGTCGGTCGAAACAATCAACCACAATAAGTAAAGATTAGGCAAAAAAAATACAACATAATTCTGCTTCGTTTTTCTCTAACAGATAACAGTGTCCTCCAATGATATACAAATGGCTTTTTGAGGATTTTTAATGGCTTTCACAAGTAATTACTATTAAGATTTAAGAATATAAATAACACAATTGAATGTATAAGCCTTTGCCTCATATCTTTGACCATGAATTGAGGCCATTAATTTGTGAGTCAGGATTATATAATCTCTCGTTTACATATATATTATGCAGTGTATTTTGTGAAAAAGATAGACACGAGAAAATACCGAAATAGAATATAGAATTTGTGTCTTATGCATGGCCATCCAATTGAATTTAATGCATATTGTCATACAAATAAAAATTGTACATAATTTGGGTTTAATACATGTACACTTATGTACTATTATTTATATACATATATAGTAGAAGCGGAGCTAAGGATTGGGAGGGACAGTAGTCCCTTTCCTCCTCCCTAACTCCAAAAATATTTTAAATAGTTTAAATTTTATATATAAATTTTAATATTTTGAGTTTCTAAAAAATTAAAAATATTATTTGTTTTTTTTTTTTTTTTTAAATCAAAGTAACCTCCTAATCTATTTTCTAACTCATATAGTTTAATGCTCCACTATATATAGATATATATTTTATAAAATTAAACTAATATAGATATTTTTTAATGAGAGTTGAACCAAGCATATTATATGATAAAGTTTTGGGGTTTGGAAATTTGATACTTGAACTAAGTCTTTTGGTCAAATGCTCGGTGACTTATCAACTAACTGTCTTTTGGGAACTCCTCGAGCTAAGGGCACAACTAAGTTGACTAATTACAGGGAACAGCGCATAAAAATATCAGAAAAAAAAAAAACTACGATTAAATGTTACATGTTTATATAAGTCTATATAGTCGCATAATTAAATATTGCATTTAGTTAAAATCGTATGTACTTAGTCGAATATTTTGACAAGAATTATGTAGTCATAGAAGTTGTTGAGAGATACAAAACTTGTGATTCAAAAATGAAGTTCGTTCCACGACTCTGTGAAGTTGATGGTACGAGACTTGAGATTATACAAACAAGATGATATGAATTTAAAGCTTGTTTGCCCACTTGCAAACCAACTTGCAAATCAATTCCTGAACACAAAAACATAAAAATATTTGGGGGGCTGGGGTGGGGTAGGGGGTGAAGGCCGAGAGGAAATGAATAAATAAATAAATAAATAAATAAATAAAAATATATATATATATATAAAACAAGGTGGCTTTTATTTTTAAGATTGCATATAATTTGATTAATCGATCGAATCAAATCGAATTTGATTTTTTATTTTTGATTTTTTAAATTTTTAATTTTCAATTCGGTTTTAATTTTTAATTTCGGTTAACCGAATCGAAAACTGAATTTCTATTTTATATATTTATATATATTATTTTTATACTATTTTTTATGTTTTTCTCACCTATAATAAATAAAAAAATATATTTATAATAATATTATTTAGTTTTAATTTATTTTAAAAAAATTGGTTAATAAAAAAAAAGTTAAAATCAAATCGAATTAAATAATTGATTCAATTTTTAATTTATAATTTTAATGAATCAAAATTTTGATTCAATTCGATGGAATCGAATATACCCCCATTTTTATTTGTATCTGAGCAACCTATTGATTCTTTCATTTTTCAACATTTAGTATTCTTTAATTTATCCTCTTTCTTTTGGCAAATGGGCCTTAATTCAAAGGTTGATTCAACAAGACTATATAAATATTTATGAGGTTTTGAGTTCCAATCTTATAAAAAAATATAAATATATGTTTAATTTTATATTCTACTTGATTTGTGTTTTATTACTTGATTATTCATTGTATGCATTCAAATATTTTTCTAATTGTATTGATCGATGTATACGTTAAAAAACAATCACTTTTTTATTAGTGTAGAAATAGTATCGTATCCATTTATGATCATCAATACCCAAATATATATAATAATATAATAGTTCTATAAGTTGCAAGAGCCGTACAATCCTCGAATATTTTTTTTTGTTACTCACAATTAAAATTAGAAATTTAAGTACCATTCAAATTACAATCAAAGAATTCATAATTTTTTTTTCTAAAAAACATTTTTAAAGTTCACAAACAAACTATCAATAAAGAATTGAAAAAAATAAATAAGTAGAGGGGTGCATTGTATACATGAAATACTCTAAACTAGTCTTAGATTTTATGCATGTTAGTGTACTTTTCTTTAGGTTGAATAAAAAGTACTTTAGGTTGAATAAAAAGTACTTTTGTCAGTCATGCATAAATATGTTGTCTCATAATTAGAGAGCATGAAATGAGTGAAAAGGATAATAGCAAAAATAATGTACTCTCACATTGAACAATAATGAATTAACTGCACTATTTCATTATAATATTTTATTTTATATTTTATACAATATATATGTTATTTATATAAAATATTTTTTTAAATATATAATAAATATTAACTATATACATACCTGTGGGATGAACAAATAATATAAAATTAAAATAAAGAATCTGAAATGCCAATTACACCAAAACTATTATATTGGATATAAGAACGGAATGAGATCATCATGATAAATAAATACTATCATAACAATGAAAACAAAGGAAAAAACGCAAAATTTCTCCTAAATTATTTAATTAAATAAATTAATAAAAATATTTTTTTAAATGTTATTAGTTCTATTGTGATCAACAATAACTGTTATAGTTAGCTTGCCTGTGGATTGATTATAAAGCTTATGCAGATTTGATTTTATAAATCGGTTCCAAGAAAGATATATTAGAAATATAAACATAAAATCAAAATTAAAAGAGTTGTTCTAAAATTTAAAAAAAAAAATTAATTTCCACATCAAAAGGGGGAAAATATTCTAAAAGATTAAACAAGAAAGAAACACATACATAAAAAAAAAATCATAATGACAGTATAATTACAGGCTTGCACGAGATCGGAGTAGAGGAAATTATACAAATTTTAAGTGCAAAATCATTAAAATATCAGTATAGCTATTACCTTCCAAAAATTAATTAAAAATTTAAAATCAACCCCATATATTTCAGAAAATCTACCATTAGTCCACTATGATATCTATAATCTACAATGAAAAATCTACTGTTTATCATGAAAAAGATAAAAAATTAAAATTAAAATTAAAATTAAATAAAATTCAACCAAGAAATACATAGAAGTTAAGATGATTTACTGTCGTTCTTGACCAAATTTTCAGCGATCTGAGCCAGTGATTGCAGATTGCACTTGACGATTGTATCAACAAATGCACACGTTTCTTCCGTCGTATTCCCCAGCGGTATATCCACCACATACGATTCCACCACCACCGTCCCGTTATTTCCTCCGCCACCGCTAGGCGGCGCTGCATGGAGGGTGGTGACGGAGCGGTAGTTATGCAGGCGGTGATCGCCTCCCACCACGCTGAAACTCATCACGTGCTTCTCATCATCCAAGATTTCAAGCCTCTCGGTGCTGGACCCCGCCGGGAGCCCGGAGACCACCCGCACCTCCCGGAGCGTGCCCACGTCGCCGTCACCCACGATGACGTGGCAGCTCTTCAGAAAGTGCTTGTACGCCTGCGGCTTGTCGAAGCGTCGGACGACGGGCCACACGGCGTCCACGGGGGCCTCGATCGCCCGCACCACGACCGAGCAGCACTGATTCGCCTCCACCCAGTGCGTGTGGTGGTGCAGCACATTTTCCGGCACCGAAATCTCGCCGGAAACCGGACAAACCCAAGTGGGCTCCGCCTGTTTCTGGTGCAAACCGAACGCCGTCCCGGCGGCGCAGGCGGTGGAGTTGGTGTGATTTATGGGGTTGATCCTGTGAAGCTGAAGAGAAGAAGGCATATTTTCCGTCCCCGAATTTCTCAGAGTTTCTTGCTATGTATATCAAGAAAAGATGGGGAATGAAGGGAGATAGGGAAGTGAAATATATAAAAATGAGGATAGATATACACATACAGATGGTGTATATAGAGAGAGAAAGTGATGAGAGAGAGTAGAAATCTTTGTCCAGTTGTATTAGTTTCGATCTTTCCTGAGGAAGAAAAAGGCCATCAATCTGAAGGGGTTTACGAGCAAGTGGATGTGCAAGTTGCGCAAACATCTTTTGGACGCAGTCATCATTGAAACTGCCCCTATGACTAGGCTATAATTACGTGATCTGCCGGGACAGTTTGTTATCCTAGGTTTTGGTTTTTGTGTAATGACGAGTATGCCCTTGAGCAAAAGAATGCCGACGGCCGTACCTGACGGAGTTATAACATTCTTATGTCATTTTATGTTTTATTTTATTAATATATATATATATATATATATATATTGTATATATTAACGACCTTACCAACTTAATTAATTTAAAATGAGAGTAAAAATTCAGCGTTCAATATGTATGAGTATATAATGAATTTTAATTAAAAATTATGAGATATTTTTATCTTATTTAACATATAATTATGATATAATTTAAAAATAAATATTATATTCATAATTTATTAGAATTTTTATTTTTATTTATACGATATTCCATTAATACTTATAAATAATTTTTAGATTATATTTAAATATTATAAATATTTATTAAATAGAATATTATTCATTAAGTATTATATGAATAATTAAAATATATATTAAATATTTCACTTAAAAATATAAATTATTAATCGGCAGTTTAAAATTATGTATGAGAAATAAAATATTTTTTTTAATTATTCATACATATATATATATATAATTATAATATAAATTTTAACTAATATATGAATATTTAAGTAGTACCACGAAATATCATTTTCGAATGATGTGAACTTGTAGATGAAAATTTGCCACCAAATCAGCAGCCATGCTAGTAGACAAAAAATTTTGCCAGGAATTTTATGGGGAAAAGGGTTTTTAAATCTTTATGTATTGTTGTTGCCCCGTGGCTACATATATGATGTATTTACTCTTATTACAATACGAATGATTTATCACAATCTTTATGTATTTGGATTTTCGCCTTGTATGTTATATAATATATGTGTTTAATGTATATAAAATATTTTTTAAAATATATACTTAATATTAATTATATACGTATAATTTGAATGTCTGATATGTAATATAAAATTAAAATAAAAAATTTAAAAAACCCATTAAATCCAGTCTAATATATTAAATGAATAATCCCACATGCTACTTTATGAACTTAAAATAATTTAAATAACTACATGAGCCAAGGTCTAGCCTAGGTGGCAAGATGATTGGTGCACAAGCTAGCTTGAAAAACATTGTTTTCAGTTCAATTAAATGGAAATAGGTTGTTTGTTTCATTTTTATTATGCTGAACAAATTATATAAATAAGCATATTTGTGTTATTATTAAACAAGAATAATTCGTCAAACGAACAGAAATGCCTGTTCGGACCAACAAAGTTAACTAAGGATTATGAGACATATTTACATGTTTTTACCCCATTTTATTTTACATTAATATTTTGTACAAATGGTAAAATTGAGATTAAAGACTTTGGACGTCATAATTTCTCGTTCCACGTTCCACCAAAGGTGTGTGTATCTACTATTAGAGTGGTTTCTTTATATTGAAATGTAGTATAATTTTTTAAAAAATTATTGTTTGTAATTTATTATCATTTGATATGATACGGTGTCATTGTGATGAATGATGTAATAAATTATTGAATTAAATAAAAAGTTATAAATTAATAGTGTCTAACTATACTAATTAATATGATCAAAAAACTTTAAGAAAAAAGTTTTGAAGAGATTAAATGGCCAATATTTTTTTGGTCCCTCCATGAAATTGTATTTTCAAAACTTTAGGCCACTAAATTCAGTGGCTAAGGTGAGCCATGCTTTTCCATGGCCTAGGTGGCACTACATTTAATAAAATAATTACTTTATTTGCCAAACTATGAATTTTCATGAATTTCAAATAAGAGTTGAAAAAAATATAATTTTGAAATATTATGAAAAAATTTAAACTTAAAACTAGTGAAAGAGAATTAGTCACATCAAGCAGACACTGTTACCACGAAATTTGGTTGATTGTGAGGTACTTAATTTCATAAATTAAAGAATATGTGCTTTCATGATGAATAATTTTGTGTTAATTTATTATTTGCATCAGTCAAAGAATAGCACATATTTGAGAATGAATGTATCAATTAAGTTATGTTATTTATGTATCGTACTCGATTATTAACTATACCAGCAACAACGACAACAAATATGAATAAGAAGTTTCCAAATTAATTAAAATTTTGAGAATGTGTAACTTAGAAATGCAAGAATTTATGTAGTCGAGAGATTACGATATGAATCATTTGATGTTCATTAAGATTGATGCAAGAATTCTTTTGGTAAATCCGTCCAATAAAATAGCCCAATTGATAATCATGATTGCTCTTTTACTATGTAAGTTGATAACAAGGTTATAAAATATAATATTTTTGAAACCATGAGATATATTATTAACGTGAATGTTATTTTTATAGTTGATATTATTGATCTCAAATCACAACAAATGTTTAAATTTACAGGCAAGGATAGAGTGGATGTTATTTTATAAAAAAATATCTCCTTATGAAGTATTTGAAAGAAAAGAAGTTAGATGTGTAAATATTGGGAGACGTGAAAAATAATGTAACAGGGTTGCATTTGTTATCAAAAAAATCAAAGTATGATCTCTCTTATATTGAATTGTCAATATTCAATGAAAAACTTCTATATTTTGTGGTGCAGACATTTGCAATGGAGTTTAAACCAACCTCGGACCATCTTAAATATGACTACTGGATGAAAAAAAAATACCACTAATCAACACTACTTAATACCTCATCCAAGTACAAGCGGACAAACTTATTTGGGAGTTTTGAAATTATAAGACGATGATTCGATGAACGATTATTTTGGTAGCATATGTTAATGAGTGATAAATGAGGTAATGTTAGGTTGAAGACATCAAACTAAACGATTATTGGGAGATAATCCAACAGATGGAAAATAAGAGTATGTAAGCAGATAATCATTGATTTACTTTTAGTAAACTCATTATCTTTTATTTTTATCTATTTTTTTAAATTTTTTTCTATTTTATTTTGTCCTAATCTAAAATGCATGTTGACAATGTGGTAGGTAGTATTTTTTTTTTTTTAAATTATATCATGTAAGAGAACATGATAGCCATTTTTCACCAAAGAAAATCACTTCAAAGATCTTGCAATGCGAATTTTATTGATTCATTTTTTTTAAAGACACTTGTATTTTATGTAAAAGTTATAAAAATTATTAAAAATTATGATTTTTTTCCCGATTAAGTGGTGGATAACGATACTCCACGGCTATTAATTGGATTTATCAGTTTCTCAAATAATTGAAATTTCTGAAGAAAGTTTATCTCTTCTTCTCATTCTCTTTTCTTGTTTTTTTCAAAATGGATGACATTCTTCTAACTTTCAAGAAGCAATTTTTTTTTTTTTAAATGCAAATTTAAAAATTTATAAAATCAGAATTGAAAGGTTAATGATGCTTATACACAAGTGCATACCAGATAACATATGATGGATAATTGAAACAAATACAAGAGTAGCATGTGAGTTTTTATATGAATTTTCAAACTTACTTACTAGATGCATGTCTGGTTTTAGTACAAACACATATTTAAAAAATTGAAGGGCGAAAAAAATATAAGTTTATCACAAATGTACTTGATTGGCTTGCAACTCAAAATGCCGTTCCCTATGAATAGTTTTTAAAAATTGAGAAGATAAAATTTAATTCATTATGGATGGATAGAATAAGAAGTCATTAGATGACATTATATTGACTCTTGAAACGCATTCATGTGGATTAGTATATCGTACAATTCTTGATTTATTGAATTATTTTTGGGATAAATATGAGTATTATAGTATTGAAAATATGACATTAAAACCCTATTTGTCAGTTTGTAAGAAAACTGGATGTGAAGCATATCATCAACCCATAGAGAACGTATAAGCCATTATTGAACGTAATATTAAAAGAAAATATGAGCCACAATCATAATCACATGTACATTCATATATAAGTAACTAATTTTTAAATTTTATATCCTTATTTTCAATTTTTCTGACAAAAAAAATATGTGCAGTATTTCCTATTTGTACCTTAATAAATAACACCGTACTTATTTTAATTTTTGCACAACTCAGTTTCAAAAAATAAAAAAAAAAAATAGAAAGGTCTTCCACTTGCAAGTTTAATTATATTTATATTTTTTGTGAAATCAATTTATGAAAAAATGTCGAGTTTATATGAGCAGATAATAACCTTGGTAAAACTTTAGCAAAAAGAAAAACTCATTTAGTATATGGGAGAGACAGTTTGGGGTTAATGGGGAGTGTTACTACTTTTGTTCATGTATGAGGACTCAAAATTTTAGCAGTTATCCCAAAATTTTTGACAGTATAGAACATTACATGTATGATCATTTGAAATGAGCTAAAAGTGTCACATATTCATGAAAGAATGTCTCACATGTTAAACAATGTGAATACATTTATCACTCTACCTAATGATTTTTGGTATATTGGAGGAATTATTCCAAATTATCTAATGAACACAACTCAACATTCACCAGAAACCTGTAGGTATTCTTAATGTTAATAGTTTCTTTAATGGTTTGCTATCTTTTATATATCAAGCTGTAGAAAAAAAATTATTCCACCATCCGTGAGACGAATTATCATTTTTGCTTCAGCACCCGACTAACTGATTGATCAACTTCTAGCATATATATCAGAACATACTTCAACCTTGGCTCGTGTGGATTGGTCCAACAGGAACATTGGTTGAAAAAAAATAAAAATTGATTCTCAATTTGTGAAATTTATCCTTAACAGTTTTAACTAATATGTTATATATTTTGTTGTTTCAACTTTATTTTATAATAAGTCATATTTCAAGTAATATATTCTAAACTCTGTTTTCTTATCTATTTTTGATATTGAGGGCAATGTCTCAATTAGGTTTTGTGAGGGGATAGTTGATATCATATTTTGTGTTTTCAATGTGTGATTTTTTTGTTTTTTTTTTTTTTTAAATTAAGTGTGTTTTTTTTTTAATCCGTTGAAATCATGAAAAATGGTGGCAAAATAAAGGAAGAGTTTATGATGTTTAACTCTTCCATTAGAGATTGAATGATGATTTTTGTGAGATTTTATGGGGTATCACTTGTTTGAAGCATCAGCCTTGATTATAGAAAAAAATTCATCCAAGTATGTGTATTATAAGGAATCTATTTATGTTGACGCATTTCCTTAGTCAAACATAACTTTCTCCCTAATAATTGAAATTATGTGATTCAAGTTGAAAAATGAAACTATCAGATAAATCTAAAACTTTCATATTGACACTTTTCCAAAATAAGTTAATTGCATGGAGAAAAAATGTATGACAAAATTCGAATCTAAAAAAGACATATAAATTTAGAACACATTTAAAATTAATTTAAAGTGCATTTGGAGTAAATTTGAAAATGTCAATTTAGATACTCTTTTACTATAAATAGGGTTTTTGAACGATACTCAAAATACAAAAACTGTTAGAGGGGGAAAAAGTTTTATTATTATCCTTTTTTGATTAAGTTTTTCAATAGAAATGTAAATTTTTTAATAATAATATAAATATATACTTTAATTTTTGTTCTGTTGCACATGGTTTACTTTTCAGATCAATTTAATGGAGTAATTATGGAGAAACAAATTGGTTGTTTGTTTTATTTATATTATGCTGAATAAATGATACAAATAAGCTTATTTGTGTTTTTATTAAATCAGAAAGCCAAAAGCCGTATTAAATCCTCAAGTTCTTGCCTTACTCTAAGGTTTTAATACAGAGAAAGAGTATCCTCGTCAAACTAACAGAAATGCCTGTTCAGACTAACAAAGTTTAATAAGGATTATGCAACATAATTACATGTTCTTTTTTCCATTTTATTTTACAATGATATTTTGCACAAATGGTAAAATTGAGACTAAAGACTTTTGACGTCTTAATTTTGCATTCCACCAAAAGGCCTGTGTATCTACTATTAGAGTGGTTCTCGAACTCAACTTAAAACGAACGGAAAACAACCGCAACATGCTTTGGTCATTGAAGAGGAAGAACAAGAGTTTTACTCTAAAATGTAATATAATTTGTTAAAAAATTATTATTTTTAATTTATTATGGTTTAATATGATATTGTATCGTTGTGATAAATGATGTAATAAATTATTAAATTAAAAAAAAAGTTATATAACATTGAACTAATAATGTCTAACTATACTAATTAATATGATCAAAAAACTTTACTAAAAAAGTCTTGAAGAGATTAAATGGCCAATATTTTTTTGGTCCCTCCATGAAATTGTATTTTCATAACTTTAGGCCACTAAATTCAATGTCTAAGGTGAGCCATGCTTTTCCATGGCCTACGTGGTACTACATTTATCTCTTGCCATTTAATAAAATAATTACTTTATTTGCCAAACTTTGAATAAGAATTGAAAAAATATAATTTTTAAATATTATAATTTTGGAACTGAAAACTAGTGAAAGAGAATTAGTCACATTAAGCAGACACTGTTACCACGAAATTTGGTTGATTGTGAGGTACTTAATTTCATAAATTAAAGAATATGTGCTTTCATGATGAATAATTTTGTGTTAATTTATTATTTGCATCAATCAAAGAATAGCAATAGAAGGAAATTTCTTTATATCATGTGGGTTTATTTTAGCTTTTTTGCTTCTAGCAATAAAATGATATGTATATATATTTATATATTTGAGATTGAATGTATCAATTAAGTTATGTTATTTATATATCGTTCTCGATTATTAATTGTATCAACAACAATGACAATAAATATAAATAAAAAAATTACAAATTAATTAAAATTTTAGGAATGCGTAACTTAGAAATGCAAGAATTTAAGTAGTCAAAAGATTGCACCGTGAGTCGTTTATGTCTTTGTCACTTGATTTATGTCTCATCAATATTTTTCTATTTGTTTTGAGTCTATACAAATTACACGCTCCACCAATTTTTGACACTACCAATCTTTTCATATTAACTTAGAATTTAAGCAAGTTGAAGACCAATATTAAAATAACCTAGACTTTTTTCTTTCTTTATTTATTTTTTTGTATGACATAATATTTATATTGTGTAAATACTAGCTACAATTTTCTTTTGGTAAAATGCAGTTATAATGCTGGTATTTTCAAGAACGATTAAAATAAAACCCTACGTCTTTTCATTTGATAACAATGTGAATGTATACTAGATCATACGGCAAGAAATCAAAACATCTATAATTAAAATATATTTTGGTCAAAATCTTTTTGCAATATTTGAATTAAAATTTCAAATTATAGATAAGCATTTTTTCAAATACTTTGATAAATCTTCGTCATAGGTTGATTGATTCACAAAATGATAAAATTCACAAAAATAAGCACCTATATTTAAGGATGTCAACAGACGGATTTGATCCCAGACTCGCTCCACTCCGAACTCGTCGAATCTGAATTATATCACTTTATAATTTTAAAAATATTAAAAAAATATTTTTTAAAAAATAATATTATATAAATACATATATATTAAAATAAAAAAATAAATGGGGTGAGTTCTGACGAGACGAATTTAAAAATTAAAAATTAAGACTTATCCCGTACCCATTTATAACTTGTCAAATCCGCCCCAAATGAAACGAATTGAGATCTAACTCGAACCCATTGCCATCCCTGCTCATATTCAAGTAATTATGCAAAATTTGTGCATCTTTATTGATAACAAGAATGTGTTGCTCGTGTGGTCCTATATTCAGCATGACCAAATAAATAAAATGTGGCTAAGAAATGTTTAATTAGACATTGGAAAATTACTATTTTCCTATTGTCTTGTTTTTAACTCTTATTCTTGTTGCAACTATATCTTGTTTATTCAACAAATGAATTAAATCAATTATATTATGTTGCTTCCGCTCAGAAAACAAGTTGTGCTTTATTTATTTCTTTAAAAACGAAGAATACGTCAAACTTAATTATCACTTAATCAAATGGCTAATTTAGTAATCTCAATCTTCACCATCAACTTGTTATTTATTAGTAATTAATAGTTGGAACCAATACCCTTTTAACAAAATTCAAACTTAATCCATCTTAATCTGTGGGCTACTTGCTGTTTTTTTGCCAATTTAATTTTTGCTTTTTTGTACCACTTTTTACATGATTACAATATGGCAATTTTCATGAACCCCTACTTTTTTTTTTTTTTTTTGGGTCCATTTTCTCTATTCATTTCCACCCACTTTCATCAACTTGGCTATAAATATCACAATATGCTTTAGCCAGATTGAAAGAGAAGTAAAGATAAATAGCATCATGTATATTTATGGCAATCAATGACGGAATGAGAAAATAAATATTTGGAGAGCAAGATTTATATTTTAAAAAGAAAATAATAAATAAAGAGGATTTTTTTTATTCTTTAAGAGTACGAATTTTAAAAATTTAATAATTTAACGTATAAAATTTATATTAATTTTAAGAAAAAATTGAAGTTGGGAGGCACCATCCTCTCCCTACCTCCCTCCTAATGGTAACTCATGAAAAAGTTTGTACCCAACAAGTGGATTTTTTATGACATAAATTCACGACCATGTTTCTTTTGTATAGTAAATATTAAAGAATATTCTTAATTTTTTTAACTATATTTTTAACGTATTATTTACACTCTATGACGTATAAACGAGGAACATTCTTGTATTTGTACTAAATGTTTAATTTATTATTTGCACTGTACATACTTCGACAGCTAATATACAATTAACGTGCAAGTAAATGTTGTATAAGTTTGAAACAAATATATAATAGGTACAAACAAAGATGATGAATAAACTAAAGGCAAATTGCACTAACAATTTGCTGCTAACAGTTTCATTTGTGGCTCAACATTCTTCTACTTTTGCTATCCTTTGAAGACATTCATAATCTCTCTTAGGGTTACTTCGATGTAATATATAATTTTTTTTAATGATAAAAAAACACATACATTTAATCTTTCAAGCAAGTCCTTTCAAGAGACCAAACGAGGGTAATCTCGATTATTACTTATGATTATTCTTGACTTTGAATAACCTCCCAAGAATAGAACAAGAGACGACCCCTCATCTTATTCTAATCATATAGCTTTTTTACTTAGTATTTCATTTAAAATCAAACAAATAAAAATATTTTCTTTTAGGTTTTTACCTTATGTTCACCGATAGTATATATATGTATATATAGAAAGAAAGAAGTTTATCTCCATTGAACTAAGGAAATTTCATAGTTGAGAAGAAAAATAAATTATAAAAGAACAAAAAAAATAAAAAATAGAAAAATGGAATTCCCACGGAGAAGTTGGATTAGCACATAAAAATAATATTTTTTTTCCATGGAGTGACATAATTGTTTGTTTCATTATTTCAATTTGTCAACTTGCAAATGCTGTAAAAACTAGGCTTTTTTCTAGCAAGAGGCAACCTTAATTATGTATATCTTTTTAGTTTCCTAAATTTGTTCCCATTTGAGGACAAAACTCAACCAAAATTCTTAATTCTTGAATAGACATTTTGTTAGGAACCAAAGCTTGTACATTGTATGTAGTACAAGAAAAGATTCATTCATGCATGTATAAGTCATTTATAAAACTTACAAAATAATGAATATATTAAAAAAAACATAATAATTAATTATGGGGTGTGGAAATATATTAAATTTGTATCTAAAGAAACAAGTATTCTACCTGGATGTAGCAAAGTTGACACATGAAAGCCAACATGTGAGTTAAAATATCCAAAAAAATTTGGGGGTTTTGGTCATTAAGAACAATTTGATTGGGAAGATGAAATGGTAAAGAGATTAGGGTAGATGGAAAAAGCCATCGTGCCCATTTGATAAGGTTTTTTGGTTCAATGAACAATTCTAAAAGAAAGTTGCTTTTTCACTTTTGTACAAATTGTTTTTGTTAAATAATAATCTAGACGTTGATAGCAATAATTATTTAATAAATTTATATTTATTATGTGATTGGTTGATATTCAATTTATTTATTATGTGTGGAATTAATTGCGATAAATGGGATTTATTTTAAAATTTTCAAATAGACTTATTAAGGTTGGGTGCCTGAGACTTTTTTTTATGAAGTAGAATTTATGCTAATGTGGCCTTTTAATGATTTTGACGTCTTTATTGTATTCTCATTGTATTTTTCCAAAGACCAATTCAAATAGAAACAAAGCATCCCTTCAACTTTATAAAAATTTTAAATTAATATAAATTATATATATAATTATTAAATTTTAAAAATTTATTTCTAAAATATTAAAGTATCTCTTTATCTATTATTTTTAAGGAAAATAAATCTCGTCAACTCAATTTTTTTTTTCTGGCTCCATCAAACTTTTTATTTTTTTTTTAAAAAAGTTACTACAAGAACACTTTTGATTTACCCTTAAAAATTACCAAATCATTAAATTAATTCTTGCAAAAATTAAAAATTAAACCAAAAACTCAAATAATGTAGGCCTTTTTTAGTTTTGACATCTCATGAGAGTAGTTAAAATTAATTCTGTATTTTGGTCAGAGTCCCACACTCCCACTCCCACTCCCACTTCCATCTCCCCCCTCCCCCCACCAGCCCCAAAAAAATAAAAAATAAAAAATAAAATAAAAATTCTTTCCTTGAGAAAGGTTGGTGAAACCTTATGACTTTGAACCAAAGTATCGTTAAAAGGTCCCTACATTTAATTATGTGATGGTGATGTCTAATATCAATTAAAGAAGCTTATTAATGATAATTTGTTTCCTCATAATTTCTTTCTATACTTTATTTTTCTCTTTATTTTTCCTTTAATTTCTTCTTCATTCAATTCCCACAAAACTAACATGTCCTCCGTCTTGTAGATGTCCATTCTTTAAATATTTTATTTTTTATAAAATCAAATATTTGATAATTATCATACACACAGTATATTATGTACTGAATACAATATATATTGTATTATTGTATTATGCCGCCTTTACATATAATTAAAATCTAACTAGTTGCTATTAAAGATAGTATTATTTATCATAAGATAAAGTCTTAACTTTGTTCCTTTGAATAGAATATTCAAAAGAAGCAGCAAAATTCAATACAATGATGCTGATGTGATTTTAATTGATATACAATGTATTTTTGCATAAATAAAAAAAAACTTAAAAGAAATATTATAATTTGAATATTTTATAATATTAAAATTTTAAAAAACTAATATATCAAATAAATCAATAAAATTAGATGGTTCGACTCTGTACTGAAGTCAAATGATTATTTAAATGTGAATAAAAAAGTTACATAACTAGAAGAATCTATTTTTTATGGGACTCAAAATTAATACCTAATAAATTTATAGCCTATGTACTTCAATGAATGTATGTCCAAAAAACTAAATTAAGTCATTTTCTTACCTTTTTTAATTTATATAGAAAAAGAAATTTTAGTAGAACCGCTTCTTTAATTTTGATCCAAAAATGAATAAGCGCATATCTGGAGAGTCTTCAACTAATTTTTATGTGAGGCTTTTTTGCAATTATTAAGAAATTTTGGTCTAAATATCACTGTAATTATCTCGAATAATAGATCTAAAGTCAGTAGCAAAAAGGACACATTGCGTGTTATTTTGGCAAAATAATTCTTTTTAGCCCTCAACCTCTTAAAATTGTATCGTTTTAGCTCATAAACTCTCAAAGCTATCAATTTTAGCCCTTTAATTATTAAATGTGTACCAATCTACACTTTTTGCTCAAATTTGGAACAATTAAAATTAAAGAAAAATAATTAGGTGAATAATAGGGAGGGTGAGTCTAAGTTTTTTGCTTGAAAAAAATATTTGTATTTGTTTTGCGTGTTTTGCGAAAAATATTTTGGAGGAATATCTTGAAAAATATAATGTATTCAGGAAAATGTATTGAATCGTAGTATATGTTTGATTTTATTTTAGAGGAATGAATTGAAAATAAAAATATTTTTGGAAAAACAAAAATAAATATTGCCAAAAAGAAAATATTTATGTAAGCAAAAAAATACATTGACATTGTTTTACGAATTTTTAAAATAATAAAAATATTCGATAAATGAATGTATTGTCAATAATTTTTAATGTAATTTTGTAATTAAAAAAAACACCCACAAATAAGTTTAGATGTTTTTAACTATGGAATTGTATAAATATATACAAACACTCACATAAATTACCAAAGCAATCTGAAATCTATCTTGTGCATTAGTAATTAAATAGTTATTTAACATCAAAATGTAATTATTTTGTGATTCATTTTAATATAAAAAAATGTGCATTGCCATATAGATTTATATATTATGCTATCATGAAAGCAATGAAAACTGTTAGTATCATTTTGGTTTTATGAATAACTTTATATATCCTTTTTGTAGTTTTTTTTTTCAACTATTTAATTGGGAAAAAAAATTCATGAAAAAAAAAGCTTAAATTATTGCTTTTATCCTCATTATTACTTACCTAAACCATTTTATCTTTAATCTTGTCAAAAACATTTTTGTGACAACACATCAAACAAAATAACAAACTTTTGATTGATACGTCTTGTTTTTTAGGATGGCATATTTTTTGTGGAAATAAATAGCAAAAGATAAAATTGCATATGCTAAATTGCCCGTTTTCAGAAAAGTCACAATTAAAAGTCAACATTTGTGCCCTTAGTAGCATATTTGTGTGGAACAATAAAACGCATTATTCTTGATTTTTATGGTTGAAATATCTTCCGAGATAAAAATTCATTAGTTGACAAGTCAACCTATTTTATATTTCAATCATAAATTATTTATGTTTCACGAATAACACGTCACAAACACTTTCATAACACTCAAAATTATTATTTAGAATTGATATAAGAAAAATATGATTATATGGATATTGTGATTTTACTCATTTTATGGTTAGCCAAATTACCTATAAATATAAATAATAATATGATTAATAATTGTAAAAAAGCACAAAAAAAATTAGATTTGGATTGACCCATTTACTACAAAGTTGTGAAATGTTGAAAGTTTAGTAGAACTATAAATTAAAGAATGCTTCTAATATTATCGAGACTCATCCTACCAACCCGCTAAATCCTATTAATAATTTTAAAAAATATAAAATATATTTTTTAACAATAATATCATCAAAATTTTATAAAAAATATATATTTTTAATAAAATAATATCACAAATATATATATATATATATATAATATTTTTAAAAAAATAAACAAAAAGGGTTTGAGATGGAAATTTTTTTTTTTAAAAAAAATTAAGATTCAATCCAATATCATTTATAATAGTAAAAAATAATGGTACGACTAATCTAATATACAGAAAATTTTCATCAAGCACATAAAAAAAACAGTGGGTAAGTGACAATTAAAATAAGTTGCCACACGTGGGGTGACCTCCAAAGAATGTTTATGAGTTTAATCTTTAATAGTAACAAGAATTTAAAAAATAAAGGTAGGATCGAACTTATGCTATTAAAAATTATAATAATTAATAGAAAGTATAATATTCAAATCTTTTAAATGTTCATAGTAGTCTGAATGCCAAAATAAGATCAATTATTTCCATACCTAGACCAAATAAATAAATCGACCGAAATTTTCAAGGAATTTACGATTTTAGCCCTCAGGCCTACAAAACAACCTCAAAAGCCAGTAATTACCAATCAATGTCGGATAAGCTTCCTATATATATATATATATATATATATATTGAAAGAAAAATACTATCTTATTCTCATAACTCGATTTTATATATCTAATTATAAATTGAGTATAAAAAAAAAAAAAAAGGGGTCCAACCCAACAGAACTGAGTACACATTTATGGCCCATAAATAATATGGACATATTTAAATTTAACCCAAAAATATTAAATTTTAGTCTAATAATACGTACAAACCCACAACATAAAAATACATAAAAAAAATTATGAATCCAAATCCTAAGTTAAATATCTATAAATATCTTCCTATGTCATTTGAAGGTATATCATTTTTATATTGAGCATTCTACAATTAACCTCTTAATATCACTTGTTCCGGACTTGAGCATTGAAGATCCCTACACCCTTATAATTTTTATAATTATGTATCTTTATGTAGAAGCCCATCTAAAATTCACGTCATGTAAGGCATAAGGAGATGGATGATTCACCTCAAGAGCTATAGGGAGTTCGTTTATTGTGGGCTCCAGGAACGTCACATTGATCTTAGGTTTACACATTAAAAGATTCCAAATTTGTGGTAAGCCATGGTTTGATTATTTACAAACAACAAAAAATGCCATAGTCACAATATATTAACTTATGTAATTTATTAGTTAGATGATTATATTCTACTACCACACACAGCTAAACAAATGCGTAATGCAACTTGTAAGTTTTATCAAGTGAAAATATATATAATTTCACTCTTCCAAAAAAATAGGGTTAAATAGAATAGAGCATCAGTCTATGTATAGCTAGATACAAATGTACAGTCTTTTTGCTTATGACTTAATTGTATAGATTTGCAGCATATTGCAATGCTACTTGGCCACAAACAAGCTGTCTTGATTTTTCCATGAAAGAAACAACTCTCTCAGCATTTCACAGAGGGAAAACTTATGCCATAGAAAAACATGTGACCAAACATTTACTGTAATCTCTTCAATCACATTGTCACTTTGGGTTCTCTTGGGAGGGGGTTGGGGTTGGTTTGGGGGCAGTTCAGAGAGTGCATTAAGAAAACAGGATAGATTGAAGACAGATATCTACATACAGCTATCCTATGGTTAACTGGATTTCCACTTATGTCACATTTTTCAGCATACCTTTTCCTCTGATCACATTTGAAGCTTTCTCGTTCTTCATTATTCGATGGAACAGTGCAGCTCGATCTTCTTCCACTATCTCCCTCAGTAGTTCATCTTCAATTTTTGGCGCTTGCCAATGAGAAGGGTCCTCAACATGTTCATCACTGAATATCATATCTGAAACCCACTCCTTCCAAGTTGTTCTGCTGTGTTTTTCTTCTTCTAGCGTGCCAGTGGCCAAGAGCTGATACACGTAAACGACTTTGTTCTGACCGGGCCGAAATGCTCGTGCAATGGCTTGTTTGCTCTTTGAAGGATTCCATTCTGAGTCCAGCAAGATTACACGCGAAGCAGCAGTCAAGCTAATGCCTTCAGCGCAAGCTGTGATTGAGGCTAGCATCACCTTTGATGGTCCTCCTGGCTCCTCAAATTTATCCATTACTCGTCCTCGTTCAAAAAGCTCAATGTCCCCTTGAAGCACCAGCACTTCTCGACCCTTTCGCCACCCGTAGAACCTCTCGAATAACTGTAGAAATAGATTGATTGGGGCAATGTTGTGGCAAAATATCAGCACCTTTTCTTTTCTGATAAGACATCGTGGCACGAGGTTCATAACAAATCGGACCTTTGAACCTGACTTCACGTCAAACTTGAATTGCTCAAGATCCTCCAACTCCTCTGAGCTGAAGTACTGACTAGAACAGGCTGTTGTTCTGATCAAACAAGGATGGATTGCCCCAAGTGTAATTAATAACTCCAACTCCAACGGAAATCCCTTATACACAGTCCTTCGATTCTGAAGTTTTAACAAAATTTCTTGTTGAAGGCTGGTTGACTTTGTCATTAATGTGTAGCACTGTAAACCAGGGAGCTCATCAGAGCTTCCCCCCTCGTATACATCTATGAATTTACTAGTCAGCTTCTTCAACGTTTTTAGAGCTTGTGCTCTTTCTTCTCCCTTATTTGAGTCAATTTTCTTTGAAATTTTATCAATCAAAAGCTTTCGCCCCCGATTCTCCAGTGAAAACTGTGTCTGCCTCTCTTTGTTTCTCTTCTCGTACTTGGGATCCAGCTCCTTCAAAACCTCATTGACAAAGCTGGGCCTTGCCAAACAAAGTGTGTTGAAATATTCACCAAAATTATTCTGAAACAACGTACCAGAGAGCAAAATTCTGAGCCTTGTGTTAACCTTCATCAAACCTTTTCTCAGTCTTGACTTTGTGCTCCTTGGGTTGTGCCCTTCATCTAGTATCAAAATTCCTGGACACTGCTTCAGTAATTGCGCCATATATTTCCTGTGAGCGTAATTTGAATCTTCACGTGTCAATGTTAAGAAAGAGGTGTAACCCATGAGCAGGATACTTGGATGTGAAAGCCACCTCTGCATCTTTTCTAGGCAGTCAAGGACATGCATAACGTCTTGGTTTCGTGGAAGACCTGGAGCTAACTTCACTCTCTGCTTTAAGACTTCGCCTTTATACGTTTGACCACCATGAATTTGGTAAACTGGAATTGGTACGTCCCACTTAATTATTTCCTTGTACCATGTATATAGTGTTGTCTTCGGAGCAAGTACCAGTGGCCTTGATCCAGGAAATAATTTCAGGTAGCTTACAAGAAATGCAATGATGAGCAAAGTCTTCCCAGCTCCAGGAGAGTGAGAAATGACACAACCACCTCTTTTCTTCTTCTTTTTCTCCATTCGGGAAGGTACCAAAGATCCAGCAATATTTCGCCAGAGAAACTCAAAAGCTTTCTTTTGGTGGATCCGTAATTTATTTCTGAGATCAGGTATCAAGGCCCAAACATTGTTTTCCCCTTCTCCTTCGATTGAAGGAGTACTCGATGGAGCAGGAATGCAAAATTGATCAAGGTCCGCATCTTCACCCTTTTTATGCTCTGAATCATCTTCTGTTTTTACCTCCTTATTTGAAGTCCAGTGTGCAGATGATATCTGCATAAGGAAAAATAATCACCATGATACCTTATTTGCACTGAGATAAAAAATATAACCACATGAAAATTCCATATAAAGCAAACTTAGATTTAAGGCCCGAGCTGAAGGTCATACGTCAAAGGAATGGCCATATTACATAGCCCAAGAAAAATGAAAGTTATTTTGCATTTGGCATTTTACTTTTCTGTAGGGCTGCGTTTTTTGGCCAAGTTCTATAAGATGATATTTGATGGAAAATCTTCCATCTTTTCAAATTATGTGCAAAGAGACAAAAGAACAAAGCATCAGCTGAAATGCCAGATTGAATGCCAACCACAGTAAGCGCAGGCTTAAAGATCGAAAACATTAAATCCAATGGGACTTACAAATGGTGGCAGGATATCCTTTATTTCAGTCTCCACAAATCCGCACATTCGGCAAACAGTTCCAACTTGTTCATTGAGTCTGTAATCGTGTTCACAAATATTTTCACCATTTTTACTTGACTTTTGAAATTCAGCAGCAGGTTGAACATGATCCTGTAAATTTTTCCAAATACACAGCAGTAAATAATTTGGAACACAAAAATTTTCCACTTGCTAACACTATCACATCAAATTGGTCTAGAATTAGCTAAAAGAATCAGTTTCAATTAAATATTACATTCTTGATTACTCAATATTGGATACTGAGAAAGATAGTGAAAATACACCTCGTTATCATCAAGGAGATACCACGATGCCAGAGCAATTTCCATTTCCTTCCATAACATATCAATTTCTGATATTTCTTCCTCATTGATCATTGAGGGTTTTTCATCTTGTTCTCTTTTAGTCAAATTTTTTGTCGACTGGAATTCTTTCCACTGATCAACCACAGGCAGCTGGTTTGGTTCATTTTTGAGTGTGGCATCTATGTTGATCATGCATCTTCTGATCAACTCCCTGCATAATTGTGCACTTGCAGAGCCCTTCCTGAAACTTCTGACATCATAAATGCTCTCTCTTACATAAACACAGTCCCTCGTTAAACTAGCAGAATGGCTACTTTTTCGATGGTACTTCCTACGCGAGCCCTTTCTTGCCCCTCTACTTCCACTTTCCAACTCCATAAAGTTAAAATCAAATGTTTTCCTTTTACGCAAGGATGGGGAGCCATTCATGTAAAAATATTTGGAAACCATTTCATCAATATCTTTTGACTGGTCGTCGGGAACTTCAAAATTCAGAAACTTTTCAGCAGAAGCATATGCAGGAACACTGGCAAGTTGGGTTTGTTGATCTCCTTTATCCATTTTCCGTGGATGTTTAGACACGCCTGATTTGTTGTTGCTGTTATGTTTACGTATGGCTGATTTCAGACTAGATGATAGGAAATTCCCATTCAACTTTCTTTCATAAGACCTAACCCAGTTTTCGGCACCACCATGTTGCTGATATTCATTATCAGCCTGAACTGATAGTGCCAATGGCATCTCATCATACTCCGATGTGGTTTCATCGTACTCCACTTTGTATGTCTTGCTTTCACCTAACCGAGTCACCTCAATCTCATAATCTGGAAGATTATCACAACCCAAATAACGTTCCGGCTGTACATTTCGACGTTTTGATCTCCGCAACTCCATGAGATCATAGGAAGAAATGGATCCAAATTCATGTCCATCAGACCCTTCCTGAAGGGTAGTGGGAACAAATTGCACAATGACATGGGTCAAAATTTCATTCTCCACCTTGAAACTCACAGCATAAGAATGATTATGAGGATTGTCTTGACCTATATCATGGTTATTTTCTGAAATCTCATAAACAATATGGTTCTGTATCGTTCTTACATCAAAGACGGTTTGCTTCAGGACAGATGTAACAAGGAGCCATGTAAGATCAGCAGAGAATTTCCCATTAAACAATTTAAACTTTTGCACTGAAGAACAGTCCTCAGAGGAGATCCAACGGTAATATTGCGTCTCACAGGGTTTCAATTCAAGCTTTTGAAGAATATAAATTTGATCAATGTTTAACATGCTTGTCTCTTTACTAAGTCTTTTGTTTTCCAAAATAAGATCAGGGCCTTGATCGATGTAGAAACTGACATAGAACTGGCAAGCACATGCAACATTGTGAGTTTTTCTCTCAATAGATCTTATTTTTGCATCAATCCAAACCTACACCACAATGAGACCAGTGAATGAGCAACAACAAAGGGGAGCACAATCTCAGAATAATTTACCCAAGGTAACAGAGGTGAGGTTTCATCATATAGCTAAAGCAAAACGGAAGAATAAGAAATAACTTAAGAAATTGTAAGTGATATGAAGAAACTCATACGATATATCGACGTACTTTTTCCTATTAAAAGACATGTTCTTGAACAACTAATATTTAGTGCTTTACATGTTTCTCAAAAATAAAGTTGTTGGGATTGGAGGGAGCCCTGCAAGAATGCCTTCATTGGGACGAAGTGGGCTTCTTTGGGCTTAGCCACCCATATATTTGGCACCACTAGGTTCTGTTACAGCAATTAAAGGCCGATCTGTTCGAGTACAGTGGCTCCAAGAGGAGAAAGAGTGGGGTTCGGGGTGCAGAAAGGATTGCAAAGAAAAGAACAAAATGTAGACAAATAAGATAAGGACAAACCTGGAGTTCTTAGAAAAAGACCCAGACAGCAACATTACTAGCATATAGATTTCAATAATATAATTTAGGGAGAATAACTCTACACTATAATTTGAATTAAAAAATGCAGGACGGAGTGCTGTACAGGAAAATCTTAGATAAAGATGTTCGGCATACTTCAAAAATGTCAAAGTCAAAAAGAACAGTGAGTCTAAATTAAGCTACATGCATTTTCAATTTAATTTGAATTGTAAATACAGGATGACTACACAGCACCAGAATGCATTAGTATCCAATCACAAAAATGAACTTACGGGCTCGGCATTTCCCTCATCATCTGCATTTTCCGAGTTGCGAGGGTTGAAAGCACAGAAATATCAATTCCTGGTCTTAAAAACGATGCGCAATCAGACCATGCAGCTTTTCTTGACCTTACACGAAGATGTGACATGGGAATGTCCTCCTGGATGACCTCTCCATTATCAACAATGTGTGTTGTGATAGCTCCATCACAAATTTTTAGGCGCTCCACGGGGTGCCATGAGCCAGACCAAAATGCCTCAAAAGCTATGAATTAGGGGGAAAAAGAAAATGAAGTGAAGTTATAAGTCAACAGAAAAACCAATATATATTCTCAAAATTCTAGGAAGAGAATGTAAAACATTCATTTCAATTTTCATTAGCAGATGGAGAAATCAATGAGTGTCGAAGGTTTCTGTTTCATACCATGTGATACAAGAAGTTCACTCTAAAAACATATGCCCCTACCTTGAAGTAGTGTTATGCAATCAGTCAAGTCACTCCAAAAACATGTTGATACAAATGGAGGATTAATTTTCACAAGAGGCATTAACCCCTCATGAAACGTTAGCACTAGCATGTTGCGGAAGAAATTAGATCAACTCCTTTATTATTACCCTTGTTATGTCTCAATCTGCAAGTTTTGGTTTACAAATCCCACTTCTTCGAGTTCAACCTAATCATTATTATGATGATTATGCACATTTATTATACCTGAAAGGAACAAGAAAGCAATAAAAGCAAGCTTCGCTTTACCTAAATGTTTGGTCAAGATTTGACAGCCATATATTATTATATGAGAGAAATGAATATCTAGGAGGTAAACCTAGAAAGATAATTGCAGCAAATTCAAATTGTAAATCCTACACCAACTAACTAAAAGTGCAGTAGCATTGGGAAACTCAGAATTACAAACTGCTTTAATAAACAGATATTATTAGTACTTCTTTTCAGGTCACGTGATGTTAAAGCTAAAACAGACAGAGAACAACCATTTTATTGCCTCCAAAAAGTCTTTTGAAAAACTTTCTTTTTTCTTTTCTTTATATTAAACTCAAGCTAACTTTTTTCTTTTCTTTATATTAAACTCAAGCTAAACAACCATACAAGATTGAAATGATTATTAAGCAAGGCCACAAAAATGGCATGTGGAGAGCATTCACATGACAAAATCCATCTCTTCCCTCTCTTTTTGGTCCATGAGAAAATTGTTTCAAGCTCATAGGCTGTCATCATGCAAGACCCTCATAAGAAAGCAAGAAAGCAGAACAGGAACAGATGTCCTTAAGACAGACGGAAAAGATTGGTGAGGAGAGGTCCAAGTTCACACAGATTGTTATACGTAATATCACAACATTGGAAGGCGTCCAAAAAGGAAGAACAGAGAAACAGATCACGGGTTGGAACAAATGGAAACATGCTGAAAGGAGATGATGCTACAGCAGTTTTCTAAAGTTTTTGGCCCCAAATTATAACTTATAACTGTTGTGGTTTTAAACCTGATTTTAAAATAAGTAGTCAATGAAAATTTTTGGTGAAGCAAATTGCTGGCATGATTGCAGAACAGAGGACCAACTTGGTGGCAATATGTCATAGTTACAGAGAGAGTCAAGTGTCTTGAAGATTTTCATGACAAAGCAAAGCAAATCGTTCTACTACAAATAGTTTATTGTCTTTTTCATGGATGTATACTAACTTTAACCAAACCAATTACATCTAAATGCACCACTTTTATGCTGTTTGTTCATTATCCTAGGTTTTCCCTAAAAGTAGGTTATTTATCAGAATGATTACAAGGCAGCTCAGAACTATGTATTCCTACAATGATTTGCCCATTTTAATTTACTGCACAAAAAGTTGACTAATGAGGTGTTAATATGGTGGTAACATTAACTAAGGCTAAATTGAGATATCAAGTTCACCATTGTGTTGGTTGATTTACTTCTTGCGTAGCTGTCATTTATCTCACTATTATTTGTAAAAAATTCTTTTACTTGTCTTATGATAACAATACAAACATGAATTACTAAAAGGAAAAATAAAAAAGAAGTGTATAAATTTCATATACTTGAAGCATGAAAAGAAAGTGTGCAAGTTTAATGAATTTGACAAGCAAATATTCTATATGATATATCAAATGAGTGATACCAAATTAAGAAAAAAATAAGCTAGGCTTGATAATTACGATGTGGATCGAATGGATGGTTGTTTTGATGTATTTGCCTCCGCTTCATGAATCCTTAGCAAGCAGGTTTAATCTTTTTGATAACAAGAGTAAACTAGGATTTCAGAGTCATGCACCTGCAATTTATTGCCAATAGAGAGCACTATGATTAGCACCTAAGCTTCTGCCAATTAGCAATAGCCTTACTTGTGCTGGCAATATCACATCTGAACAGTACAAAAATTACCAAAACAAACTGATCCCTCCCGCAAGAATTTGAGCATTGAGAAGACTCCTAAAGCGAAGGACAAAAATCATTATCGATCATTCAATTTCTCAGCTTCTTTTCATTTCCTTTTTTATTTTGAAACATCCTATAGACCATCGTCATAATGCCAGCAAGCAGGTATGCTAATTAAATGTCCTCCTTTCCATAAAATTTTCTTATTCTGCCATTATATACTGGTGTGAGTGATGCAGATATAACAAGCATGCTACGACCTAATATGCTCCACCTTTTTTGGTTGTGGACGTGCAAAGGTTTTGTAAAAGATTTTTACATTTTTAATGCAGAAATTCAGCTAGGTAGAGGAATTATGCTAGTTTACTTAAAAACAGCATCCCATTCTGTTTATTGAAGGAAAGACGAGAACTGCTTCCAAAAATTACTGATATTTTAAATTTTATGTGCAAATAAGGTGTAAATGCTATATTAAAGAATGCATGAGTAATACAACATAAATTTGGATAAAAGAGCAGATGTGATCCATACAAGTGGAATGCTCGCATTTAGAAACACTATGGATTAGTAATAAATAAAATGGCATCAAAGTCAAATTCAATTTACCAAATCCAGGCTAACCTTTATCGTGCTTAAATCAAGAAATGATTAATCTGCAAACAAATTTTAGAATTTCGTCTTCCCCTGGAAAATATAGACTCTGAAGACTAGTACAAAACTAAAGCATCAACACACTTGGTACAAGATATGTGATGGAAATTCAAAGCAAAAGGTAAAGACCCACACAAATACAGTGAACTAGAATGCAAAGTCAGGTTTAAGATTTTTTAGCAAGTATCCAGGGGAAGCATAAGAAGAAGAGGCGCTGAAACACAAATATTACAGATCAGGGAAGAATCAATTCACAAAATTAGTTGTAGGAACAGTATTACTGAAAATGACTGATATCCAGATTACTTAAGTTGGTGGATTCAACAGAGAAGGTGGGGACGGTCTGGTAATCAATGCATGCAAGATATGTCTCTTGAAAAGTCGCACCCAAAGGAGCCACTGGTGAGAACTTAGTAGCGTAAATCGTGATGATCCTGAAGAACTTGAGTTATCAGATGGTGTACTAAGACAATTCACAAACATTTCTTGACGTTCAATATCACAAGGATAGAGAAAATAGGAAAGTCACCCTTGAATACCTCACCACTAAACAAAAAAACTCAAAATCGTAGTTTAAGAAATGAAAAAAGTTATCGCAAAGTCAATGTGCGTGCAAGCTACCTGGAAACCAGCTGACATGTCCACCTGACAGCAATACTCAAAACCCAAACATAGAAGAATAATTATTATTTCTGTCTGAAAAGCACCTTCATCCGATATATAAGATGCATAGGTTAAAGATGCTAAACTTCAGCACAATCTTTTTAATTGAATTAATATACACACACCACACATTCATGCATACATACATATAGATCAAATTACCATATCTAATATTCTGATCTCACTTGACTTGGCAACTTTTTGACCACACGCATGTCGCATAAAGATACTATTAGAAAAGTTAAAAAATCATTAGAAAACATGCTGAGTGTTTCCTAGAATCTTTTAATGAATGTATAAGACTGATCACTTTGTAGGAAAACATCTCTCTCTCATTCTAAGCAGGTCTTATTTTACCAAGTTTCTGTTGAAGGGAATACAGAAGCTTGCACATATACAGATTGTCTCTATGTTCTTCTATTTAATTGGATCTGATTTCTGAACAAGGAGTTTGGCTCGTAAAGCAGATACCATGCATGAAATGGGAAAACGCACATTTATAAACATATTTCCAAACACACCCCAAAAAAGGGCAACAGAGGAGAAGGCGATTATAGCAGAGCTGAAATTACCAAATTCACAAATAATATTAATCTTGATTCTTGAGCTCAATCCCAGAATTATCATGATCAGCACGCACAAACACACAGTAAAACGCCATCTCCCCCTCCCCCTGGAAAATCAAGATTAGAAGAATGCATCAGAACCTCTTGCCAATGAATTCTAGAACATTAATTAAACACACAGATGAAAGCAAATTCTTAAAAGCAAAATCAAGAATCAGCAAAAGGGCATGAGGGGTCAGTCAAATAGTAACCGGAAAGCCAAACTCCGGCGTGAAAATTGATCATTCGGGCTAGCTCGAAGAAGCTGGAGACTTTTTTGCTACAGCACGAAGCATTTAATGGGACTCATTAAAACTGAATTATGTTCACAGCAGAAGTGAGGAAAACAGCAGATGAGAGTGACAGAAGAGTGTTAATGAGTGGAGTGGGCAGTAAAAAATCCCGCAGTTAAAAAGAAAAAAAGAAAAAATAGACGGTGATAATTCTTGGAGTTTGTGCATAGTGTCTGGGCAAGAATCAGGGTTAAAAGGCAAAAGGATGTTGGGAAAGAGTCTAACAGTAAATGGGCAAGGAAATGGAGGGCTGAGATGGTGACATTCGGTGGATTCAACGGCAGATAGTTTTGTGTGGATTCTTCTTTTATCATGAAAATTGAGAAGGGGTCCATGGGTACTTGACTTTTTGTGTTGTCAGTTCAAGAATCTATTGGGGTTAAAAAACTGCAGCTGTCAGTCATTGATTTCGTTTGCTGTTGGTTGGGCAATGGACTTCTTGCTTTCTTGCTACGTGCACTCCCTGGATTTTATTTTTATTTTTATTTTTATTTTAGGTGTAAATAAGAGTAAGGGTGAGTAAACATGAATTAAAATTTTCATATGATTTCATCAAAATTATAAAAAAAGAAATTGTTTCAATTTTATGGAACTATCTTAATATTACCATCACGAAAAATTTAATTGACATGTTTAACTTAAAAGAATTTAAAGATATAAATGAATATGCTCAAAATCCATAAGCAAGCAATTTTACCCTTTCTTTTTAATGATTTTCCACACGTGTCTTTCATTTTATATTTTCTATTATGTTTTCAAAATATTTACAAAGATTTTTAGATCTTAAATAGCTCGAAACTCAAATACCTTTTTTTTCCTTTGGAATTCATCTAATACTTTACTCTAATCAATAGTTTAGGACTCGCAACTCATCAAAATGGAAAACTTTTAGTTATAGGAAAAAGAATTGAAACTTCTAATATTGATAAAAAAAAATTGAAACTTCAAATATTCATAAAAAAAACAAGAAATTTGAAAATGTACTAAAAAAGTCATTATGGGCCTGATAAATAGCTCATTTTTAGTAGATTGCAGGACATTATATTGGGCGGGCTGGGAAATGGACCCAAAGATGGCCTATCCTCAAAATGGGCTTTTTTTCAAGAAGTAATATTATTTATTTATTTTAGCCAAAGCCATCTGGGAATTAGACCCTACTTATTTATTACTCAAAAAAACTCAAGTAATATTATATACTTTCACCATTTTAATTCTGAGGGTTTTTACCTGATAAGATTTTGGTGATGCTTAAAGATATTTCACTGGTGCCCTTTGATACCCTTCAACATTAGATCTGCAAATGAGTAGAACCTCACTGCTACCCCTCATGTAAAAAGTATAAAGAGGTTTTCCAAATGTAACCCTACTCAATATCTAACTCACTTTTTTTCGATTCGTGAAGAAGGATAATCGAATAAATCAAGATATTTTCATTCCTCTGATAGCTCTCTAAAATTATTTTAATATTAAATATTGGACATATAAAAGTTTCTAACTGAATCTCATGTAAAATATAAAGTCGAAAATCAAATATATAAAGTTGTAAAATTTAGCACAAACTCAAGCTCAACTTTTTAATGCTCAAATCTTGTACAATTTTGAGCCCACATCACTAAATTTATGGAATAGTTGATATCCCATTATACATATGTAGTAATCAATTAACTTGAAGCTCAAATCTAATTGAGAGGGGATCATAACATATGAAACACTGAATTATTTTTGAAAATACAAATATCCCATTTAGATTTATATTTATTTTATAAATAAAAATATAAACAAATGTCAAGAATGCATTTGTAATTTATAAATTTAGATGGATTTTTTTTTAAATAGTCCAAATATCAAGGGTGGTTTTTATAGTTCACCATAATTCTTTTATAGTTATAGTAATTCTAATACTCATTAAGATATTTATGATTTATAAATTTAGATGAATGGTTTTTATAATTCAACATAATTCTTTTGTAGTTGTAGTAATTCTTAATACTCATAAGTCATTTCCTCGTTTTTTTTCTAACATTATATCATTTTTTGGCTTGAACTCAGATCCATATTTGTTCTTGAGACAACATCCTGGACAAACTTAAAAGAACTCGAGCTCAATTCAAATCTTGTTTGAGCTAGGCTCGAAAATCACATCAACTGACCCAAGAACGATACCCTACAAAGGAAACATCGCTGGGCGGTCGGCTATATTATTATTGCCTTAATCTGGCTCTTATTATTATGTCTCTTCAATTGAAACTTTGATATAGATTTCTGAAGTTAAGCTACTGACAATTACATTCCAAACATGTGAGATCAAAATCTCTAAAAATGGGAAGTTATGTACAAATAAGTACCAACTCTCTATTCAAAGTGGAAACTTGGGCAACATCGTTAATATAATCCAACAACTTACATGGTACAAGATTGTTGAAACCTAAACGATTAATTCAAACAACTAAACACCAATAATTTATGCCACAGCAAGCATTATAAACCATCACAAAAATAATAATCTCAACGTTGTGTAACCAAACCTAATGACCTACTCCTATATCATCGTGTCGTTGGTGGCTACCACTAAACCAAATACTAATCTCAACATTATGCATATAGGGCTACAACCCTGTTGCAGTAATGGGGAAAAACCAGCCTAGTGGAATCGCTACTACTCCCCTTGGTCAGTCAATTACCCCATACTCACCAGTGCAAGTACAACTGTAACTCAGTTCTGTGGCAGTTGCCTTGACAGTTCTTGAAAAAGAACTAAACGAAAGATCATTGAAGAAGATAAAGATGATCTCCGATACATGGAGAGGTGGCGCATCATGAAGAAGGAAAAGGAAGTGATCTACTAAATTCCAGGCATCTCAAGGGGAAGGAAGGAACTGGTGCAGATGGAAAGTAGAGAAGAAGAACCAAAAAAAGTTGCAGTGCGGTTGCATGAATTTGGCAATGGCGAATCCAAAACATGTCCAGTGTTTTGGACCTGACAGATGAATCAAAGAACAATAGCATTCTTATCATAGTCTTGACCGATGAAAATTTTAGTCATCCTCCTTATTCCAACACCCAAAACAAAAACGATCCTCCACGCTACAAGATAGCATAACATTGCCACCAAGCAACAAAAGAATTTAACGGTAGCTGCCTAGACACTTACCAAAGAAAAAATTTACGCTATTACAAAAGCAATCATTTATTACCATCCTAAATAACATCTTGCACTATATAAATAGAAAATAACACAGAAATCAACAAAATGAAAATATGCCAAACATCACACACGACTCCAAATAGGCAAATACCATAGACTATCATATTAATCTGTCAAAAATAAGCCATCAACCGGGCAGCACATATGATCAGAATCTACCTCAAAACGAATGTATTCAGCATTCGCATCATAAACCGCCTTATAATAACACAAGCCAACAAAACAATGATACTCAGAAGACGGCCAAAAAAGGTTAAAGAAAAGGAACAGGGTATACAAACTCCAGTTCCATTTAGGCGATGCACATGTATCAGCATGTAGCAGTGTAACTGTGTTAGACTGAAAATAGAGACTTAATCCAAGACATGGAGCTCTACAGAATCATAATTCTCAACAAACATCTTACTATTAAGATCAAAATCACATGCCGCTCTCCACCCTCTAAAACTAGTTGGGCAGTTAGTATAAAAAAAACAGGGAATTCAAAAGAAAAGAATAAAAGACATGGTGAACACAGCAGGAAGTTGAGAAATTCTTGTCCCCAAGATCAAAAACATATATTACAATAGAAGTCATAGAATTCCTGTTTCCCTGGAGAGCTTAAACAGCTCCAGTCCAGCTAATATTCCAAAAACGAAGGAACAAATAACTACCAAGTATTTTCTCTTTTGGATATAGACATTGTCATTTGCATGACCCCATAACCTTAGACTACCATGTCTGAGTCCAATCCCATTAACCACTCAATAAATGAGAAATTATAGTCCTCCTGTCTTCCCGGTCTCAAGAAATCAAATCCGTAATCAAATCCATTAGTAGCCTGCTGCATGTGGGGCAGCCTACCAAGCAACTTTGCGTCTGGATGCTGTAACTGATATGACAAATCTGAAAGGTGCACACTGCTGTGAGCAACTTTCCTCTCTTGAGCCCCATTTGATCCCACGTTAAACATCTCATCTAACGAAAAACAATCAGACTGATGCTGCTCAGTCTTAGCACCTTGGCAATTTAAATAAGTAGGTTTCTCAACCATACACAATTTTTGAGTATCATTATTATGCAAAGATCCCATGTATCCTTCTTTTGATTCCTCCATTACAGTTTCTTTCTTTAATTCCTGCTCCACAGCTTCTTCCTTTATTTCCTCCTTCACTGCGATCACTGGATTGCTAGCCCCCTGCAGTTTAGGATGCCAGTCGTCAACAATTGGAGATATTTGCCTGCCGTCTCCATGTTCTACTGCAGGAACATCAGCCTTTGGCCTAATATTATCATAACAAACCTCAGAGATGCTAGACTGTTTGAGGTCCGATGAGGATGTAGTTAGCAATGGAGGAAAATCTTTATCATAATGTTTTAATGAACTGTAGTTCGGAAAGTTAAGCCGCGCACAAGGGCCATACATTGCTCTCGCAGCGTCATCATAAGCAAGAGCAGCTTCAATTGCAGAGCTAAATGTGCCCAACCACAGCCTATTTCCCCTGTGTGGCTCCCTAATCTCCGCCACCCATTTACCCCATGTTCTCTGCCTTACACCTCTGTAATTGCAACAAGCATTCTCAGGACCCCCTTTACCTTTCATGCAACCTTTCTTTGATCCCTTGGCAGGAGCTCTACGCACTGGCTTGTCTTCATTGTCAAGAGACTCAAGTTTATTATTGTAATCTTTCCACTTTGCAATTGTCTCTGCTACACATTTAGTTACACCCTTCCGGCTTTTTGATTTTCTCTTCCTCCTACAATCTATGGGTTCAGACACCAGACTAGAAGCTTGATCTATCAGATCCATCTTCAAAACTCTGCAACAAGAAAAGTAAAACTTCAGCTATCTACTCATTTGCAAATTGTTTTCACAATAAGAAACATAAATCGGCAAATCAAGCAAAAGACCATAACCCAGACCCCAGGATCAAGCTCAATAAATGGGAGTTTAACCAGCAGAGGATACATGACAAATCTAAGACATTCTTCCTTGACAGAAACAATCAAAAACAGATAGCCATAACACAGCAATCAGTATTAACCATAAAAATTTCTCCCTCAAAATGAGTTCAATATGTCACAACAAATTATGCAGCCAAATAATATAGAGCCAAGACGCGTCTTGGACCCGTATTGATCAAAAGATTTCTTATCAAGTTACTTCCAAAGGGAAAATATGTAGTAAAAAATCTCAGTTGACAGATGCCAACTCGTGTGTAAACCAATTCACACATGCGACTCTTGAGGAAACCAAGTATATGAAGAAAATACTTTTCTTTGTTGCGAAGAAACCAGAGCAAAAAATCTCCATTTCAGTTATTATTCAATCCTCAAATTAATTCTAGATAAGATGGAGAATCATTTTCAACTTGAAAATAATTCCCTCCTCAGTTCTTCCCCAACCCACCAATCCTACCCGAATCTCTTGCCAGACCGAATAGTGTCCCTGGAAACCCTCACTGCAGAGCCAAACAGAGCAGAATAAACAACAACAATCTCCATATCAAACCAAATACTACAAACCAACATATGCTCACAAAATGAAAAAGAATAAGAAAATTCTCACTCACATGTAAGATTAAATCAACATACCTTTCAACAATCCCTGTTGACATGCAAGAAATATCAAAAACCCTTCAAAAAAGTCTTCTTTCCCTTCACTGCTCCGCTCACTAATCCTCAGCTATTTCCTTATCTTCTTCAACTATTTCTCCGCGTTCAGCCCTTTTAAATTCCTCAACAGAAGCAGACTTCGTGAAATGGGTTTCTCTGCTGTTGATTTCTTTGAGGAGTATCAGTACTTCTGTATTCCAGTCGAGAGTGTGAGTCAAACGAGCAACCTCGTTGTCGACAGAGCTGCTGGGATATTTATAGCCTTCTCTAGATATTTCCAAGTTACTATGTGCTTTTTTGCATATACCAAGGGTCGTCGTGTTTTTTTAATTGCTTGATGATGGTGACGTGGCAAATGATGGACCGCGGGATTTGACACGTGTCGTGAAGCGTCCAGGACCTCACATTTTTACTAATGGAGGGTTTTGTTTGTATGCGGCTCTGCGTTCTGCTTTTGCTTGGGGGCGAAGCTATTTCTCGAATTATCTACTTTTGAACCCAAAGTTTTAGTCAAACTTCAAGGATACCCCTGTTTAGTGGGGATTTTAGTAAATATTATATTTTAATAAAATAATTATCAATATCCATGAAATGTAAGTGTATTAAATTTTTATTGTAAAACAATAGACAATCTAACAATTTTTATTTGATTTTTTTTTTATTTTTATATCTAGTGGTAGTACCATAAAACTGATGGTGTTATCTCAAATAATATTTTGGCAAATTTGGCAATTGCCAAACCGTTACCCCAAGTACCATTTTTTGTTTTTTTTTTTGTTTAACTTTTTTTTAAAAAAAAATTAAGTAATGTAATTTTACACATATATATAATTATTAAAAAATATGCTAATTGTGTATATATATGTAATTTATAATATTATGTGTATTTTGTATTTTATATAATTATACTATTACACATGTAAATATAAAATATTTAAATTTTAAATAAAATTTAATCAATGATTAAAAAATATTATATAAATAAATAGAGTAATTAAATTAAATATATTATATATAGTAATGAGTAATGTATAAACTGATAAAATGTCACAATATTTCGAAATTGCTGCACAGACTAAGGGGGAGAGAGTTGGAGAACATAGAAATAAGCGACCACGTGGTTATGGTATTGGCGGACATTATTGATTATTATATATAAAATGTTTAATTTGATTATTTTATTTATTTATATAATATTTTTTTAACCATTAGTTAAATTTGATTTAAAATTTAAATATTTTATATTTACGTGTGTAATAATATAATTACACAAAATACTAAATATACATAACGTGAATAAATTACATATATATGCACAATTGACACATTTTAATTAATAATTATATATATATATATATGAAATTACAATACTTAAATTAAAAAATTAAAAAATTAAAAAAACAAAAAAACAAAAAACATTACCCCACTTTGGCAATTGACAAAGCGTTACCTTGGGTAATGCCATCAATTTGATGATATTCACCCCAAGTGTAAAAAAAAAAAAAATGAAACAAAAAACATTAGATTACTTAATGTTTTGCCATAAAAATCTAATATACTTCCATTTCACGGTATTTTGATAATTATTTTATTAAAATATAATATTTTGATAAAAAAAACCCTGTTTAGTCTTTATATTAAAATATAAAATATGTAACTCCCCTCAAATCTTAGTCGTGCTGTGTTATTTGTATCCTATTTCTCTTGAAATTTAAAGTTTTAATAACCACAATGCTTGAAATATTAAATAATGTAATCTTTTAAATGCACAATTTTTAATAAAAAATACGAGAGTGAAATCTGAATTATGAAGTTCAATAATATATAAAAATATATAGTATCAAGCATTTATGAAACAATAATGCATTTGAAAAGAACTCATTTTGATTTTTTCAAAATATAGGATTATTTTGCTATTTAAGATTTCACAAATTGAAATTCAACAATATATAAAAAGATATGTCATCATGTGCTTATGAAACAATCATACATTTGAGAAGAACTCATTTTGATATATTTTTTAAATATAGGATTATTGTATTATAAATTTTTTTATAAATAAATTTAAGTATCTCATTTCATTTTAAAAATTATGTACTTGAAAGCGAATCATCTATACTCTTTATGCAATTTAAAGTATCTTTAAATTTAAAATTTAGGATTGCTAATTATATTTTTGGATTAATTTATATTCTTAATGTTGTTTATATTATCTTCTTAAAAAAATATGTTATTTTTGGGAAGTTATGTTTTTTTTTTTCAATATAGAGAGATAAGTAATTTGAATTAAAATAAAAATTTATTAGAATTTTGGACCAAATAATGTTAGATGGATGTTTTTCTCATAAATTCAACCGTCAAAAGAGGTAAATGCCAAAGTTCCAACTCATTATTCGATATAAGATCGAGATCGCCTGGCAAATGGTCATTTGAACTCGATTCGTTAAATATAACAAACTAAATTTGAACATATTTCTTTGTTTGATAATATTTGAAGCATAACTAGAGCTCAACGTTATTATAAAAAATAATAAAATATATATTAAAAAATCAAGTTATTCGAGTTTCATGTTCAATTTGATCAAAGCTCAATTTTATAAACAATCAAATCAAATTTAAATATAATCTTTAGTTCGATGAAAATTTAAACAAATTTAAAAAATAATTTGTTAAGCTTGACTCAATTCGTTTAAACCTCTAGCTTGGGTCGAAATTATTTCTTGCTTTTTTGTATTTTTGACCCTAATGTTTTAGGTAGAGTTCAATAATGTCTGTATATGTATAAAGACATATAAATTTGTATTTAGAATTTAATTTTTAGTTGTATTGTTAATTAATCAATTTGACTATTTGTAAATGTAACACATGATAATTTCTTTAATTTTTACATATATTTTGATAATAAACAACATAACAAAAATATGATACTGAAATTTTATAACTTAAATTTTGATAAAATATATTATTGAGAATTGGGTCGAGTTCACGACCCGTGATCCAATTGAAATTCATATTTGATATAAAATTTAATTTCACAATTTAAGTAGATTAAGTTTCTTAATAAAATTGAGATTCTTCCTCGTGTAAAAAAGAGAAATTTGTGTATATATCAAATTCCAATTATTATATAATAAGTGAATCAACATATTATCCCATAAAATACTCTTTCTATAATTCTCTCAATTTTTTTCTCAATCCAAGTATTCTAACGTGTAATTCAGTGAGCTAAAGTTATTTACCATAAACGAGAAAGATATGTTCGTAGTTCGATCAAATGAAACTAATTGACGAGTTTGATTTAAAATATGTAGATTGACAATTTATTGCATATGGTAAAACTCGATCCGAAAATTTAATTTATATTGTTGCATATTTGTTATCAGTGGTATTATAAGTAATTAGTAAAAAGAGAGAGCTTGACTTTATATGGTGGAATGAGAAAAGTAAAATATAGCTTTGATTCATATTTATTTTCCCATTTTGTTAAATATGGATTTTCAGGTTAATTCATATTAACCTAAAAAATAATTATTTTTTCGAGCACAAAACAAGTGTATAAGTATCATTCATGCTTTTAATTAATTGATTTAATAGTTCTAACATAAGAACAAGTGTATTAGCATCATTCATGCTTTTAATTAATTGCCTTAATTGTGTTGGAATCTTTATGTGTGGAGCTTTAGATATAAATAAAAAAAATTGGATCAATTTGCAAAAGTCAAGGGTAGATATTCTCTCACAGAAGCCCTAATACTAGTGGAGTGACTCATTCATTAATTATTTTATATTCATTAATTATTTTATCCCAAAAATATAAATACATAAAAAAACAAGCCACTTTTAAGCAACTTTTGAAAAAACTTGGTTCTCAATACCTAGTTTGATGTCAATGAATATACTATGAAAAAAGGAATGAAAGGCATATTATAAATGTAATAAACAGGAAAATAAATGGTTCATTTTGTAAAATCATCCTTTTTAATTCACAATTGATATTTTTCTCTGGAAAGTCAAAAGAATAACAAGATATTTTAGATGATCTTAAAGTAGGAATGACAATCCGGCCGCTTACGGCAGATTTTGAAATCATAAGTGTAAGTGTATTTTGAGATGAATTTTGAGTTTTAACTTTCAGACTCGATTTTGATTCAGAATTTGATTCATTAAAATATTATGTATATTATTTGTTTATTATTATATATATACTTATGTGAAATATATTTATATATATATATATAAATATGTATCTATTACATATATACTCACATATAAAATATAAATATGTTATAAATTAACATAATAATATAAAATTAAAAATAATTTATATGTTGTAAATATGTAAAAAAGTATGACATATGTTCGAAATTCTTATTTTTCAAAAACTATAACATACACATATAATTTGGTAAATAATTAGTTATTTATTAATAATATTATTTTATCCTATTTAAAAAATTATGATAATATTATTTTTTAAGAAAGAATTAATATTTTTAAAGCAGAACTAATAATTCTAACCCGTGGATCTCAAGTTTGAGCGTATAAATTTTTTGATAAATTTTATCTCAAATTTTTATAAATAAAATTCATCCCAAACCAACTGTTGTCATTCCTCTTTTAAAGAGCGAAAATTTATATGTACTTAAATCAATCTACAAGAGCCTTATTTGTGGACTTTCATAAAAGAATCATTAATTAAGATAGAAAAACGAAATATAATTATCGTCTGCTGCAACAAACGCAACAAAAATAAAAAAATAGATAACTTAACTGCAATGGCTACTCAACGTTGAGATTGAAATTTGAAAATACTACATAATTTCTAGAGTATTTCAACTTTGGTTATTTAAAGATTATTTTTTGGATTATTGATTTAGTAATAAAGTTGCGTCATGCCCATATTTTTGTTAAAAGAGTTGATTCGTACATATACTATACAATTTATAGTGGACAATTTAAAAACAAAAAATTATAAATTCATTGTATTATATAATATATACATATATATACATATATATAAGAATGCGGATTGATCTCCTAATCAGTATTTTAATAATTTAATTAATTATCAAATATATTTTATTATCGATCAACAATTCACTCGATTGTATCGATTCAATATTTGATCCAATCGATATTATAAAAATTAATTATATATTTATATTATATTATATAAAATAATAATATAATATATATAAAAAAATAACTAATTAAAAATATTTTAAAATTTAAAATTCAAATAATTACGTAAATATAATTAAATATCAAATTTAATATTTAAAAATAATAATATAAAATACAAAATAGTCCCAATAGGTTATATTAATTTTTTGATCAAATTTGATCAATTTTTTTATTTTTTTACCTATCAAATCAATTATTAATTTATAAGTAAATCAATCAAATCAATCATTTCAATCCAATTTTTAAAACATGACCCCTGCCCTCACGATAAGGTCTGAGTGACTTGATAATATATTGAGCTATATCCAAATTTATTTTATATCCTAGTGACAAAAATGTTTCATAGTAATTGGTAACTTTATGATAGAATTAATTCTTATTTTGTTATCGGTTAGATAAGTACGCATTTTCCATTATCTATCAAGTATCAATTAACAAGTTAAAAAGTATTATGTAAAAAATGTTCGACCATAAACACAATATAAGAAGTAATAACGTGTCGACAATATTTTGCGACACATTTGATTCATTGGCTAAGCTAGCATCTCGATGCAAGAAAATTTAAAATTAATAAAAATGAGATACAAAGCAAAAAACAAAATAAACTTTTATATTTTAATTAAAAATATTTGGACGACTATAGTTTAAAAATTAATAAAACTTTACTCTTTATTGTGGTATAGATTCAAATCATCAAACATCAACTCTTTATAAGCTTTCAATTTTTAGGTAGATTTATATTTACGACACACATAAGTTGTTAAGAAGTTGGGGTTGTTTCAACAAAAAAATTTCCAACGTCTTAATAAAAATCAAATTAAGATGAATAATTTGAAAATAAAAAGATAAAAATAATAGATAACTAAATAAAATTGTGTATTTTAAGAACGACATGGATGAAAATATTTATGTGTTTAATTTAGAATATAACTCTCACAATACATTTATATATTTTTGACCCCTGAATTTATACATCTCATTCATTGAATTAAAATTAAATATTTTTTAATTAATTAATATGCATACTTTTTAACTTATATAAATATGTTTGATAGAACCTTTTAAACCCTTAAACCCGCACCGTTGATCTTATTGAGTTGGGCCCTTATTATTATTGTTGGATGGATGATGCATCAGTCTTATTTAATTTTATCTTGCTAGTAATGCACTATACGTATTTAAAAAAGGTAAGAACACTTGTTTGCTGTCTGGCTAAGGATAATGTTGGGGCATTATAAAAAAAATAAAAAATAATGAAAGTGGTTTAGGATAGGGTGCATGGACGCCACGTGTCAAGATACGAGTATTGCAAAGTGAACATGTCTGCTTGTGGGGTAGGATTCGTGTATGTAAATTGCATGCCTCCACGTGGAACTTGAAGAATGTCAGACAGCTGTCAACTTTCTTTTGCTTTCGGTATCCGAAACCAACAGCCCATTTCCCTGAAAAAAAAATCAACAGTCGATTACTAAGGAAAAGTTTGCAAATTTCACTTAGGAGGAACTTACCAAATTGACTTTGTACACTGATGTGGGTAATAAATGCCCTAGATCAAAATACCAAATTACCCTTATAATGAAGGGAAAATCACAATACAAAATCGATCCAAACCCTACCCGTCAAAATGGATTGAACCCGTTTTAGAACTCAAATTCATATATACATAAAGTGCGCATTAAATTTTATTATAATAAAGTCACATGTAAGATCGAAATACTATAAATAAAATAAAATTGTAACATTAAATTCTCTTTTTGAGCCTTTCCATCCCATTAGTTCTTGCAGTTCTCACTAAATTTAAGTATATGAAAATTATAGTTAAATGTCACCTTATAAGCTTAATAATCTATTTGAACTTGAGTTGTCTTTGGTTCATAAGATTCATTTGAGGGGATTGAGTTCATTGCAACAGACAAAAAAATTAGAGATTGAGTTTTTTAAGTAAGATCAGTTGACATCGTCCTAAAAAAGTTAATAACAGACGAATCACACGTTATGCATGTATTCTAAAATTGTGAGTAGACTGTCTCTCTACTTGCAAGCTATCAGAAAATTTGAGATTTGGTTCTTCAAGAAAAATCTACACTAAGATTATAATTCAAATTTTTTGTTTTATTTTGTATTTTATATATTAAATACATATTGGTATATAAAATATTTTTAAAAAATATATTTAAGTGTGAATCATATATGTTTGAAATGAAATATAATTAGAATAAAAGATTTGGTAAGATGATAATACCTCCAAATGCAAAAGAGTTACAAATAATTCAATGAATAATATATGTAAGTGCTCAGGTCTTGAAAATATAGTTGACAAATGGGGGTTTAGGTTTTGCAAGTAGAATTGTCCTTCAAAAATATTTTTAGAAGATGAGAAAAAAAAAAGCATTTTCGAAATGAGATGTAAAAATATTTTCCAAAACAAAGATAATAGCGATGTTTCATAGGCATCTTTTGTCAGAATAAAAAAGAAAAGGACGAACAATCAGTGCAGTAGCGTGTTTTGACCAAACAAATTACCCAAAAATCGCAATTGCTGACGAACTGTAAACGCGGTTTCTCACTACTGGCAACCACTGAAGAAACCCAAATAGCAATTCTGCTTCCAGGAAGGTGTGAAGCATTAAGCACCTGCTGGCTGCATTGAATGAGTGCCACCTACCGTGGTAGAGCTAAAATCTTTTTACTTTTCTTTTTGAATTTCTGATTTGGAAGTTGGAATTACGTCAAAGTTGAGTCATCTGACTCATCTCATTTATAGAGCAAAAGTTATGGTCATTTTTGTTGTTATTTTTTGAAAATGTTTTCATTATTTAAGAATAAAAAATGTATTTAGGATTAATATTTAAAAAAAATATTTTTATTCTCTAAAATATTTATTAAGTATCATTTTAATTAAATGACCATATACTTACTATATTCTACTAATTATAATAAATAATATTATTAATACATCTATCGTCTCTCACTGCCTATAAATTCATAATAAATAATATTAATAAGATATCTATAAATTCATCTTTTTCAGTCTCATAGGGTTTAGCTTTCATTGAGAGGCTAGTAAATTTTATTAACCCCTTCCCTTGTACAGGCAACCAATGTAGGGGAATTTTGTTCATTTGAGTATTCTTTGATAATGATATTATAGACAATAGAATAATTATAAATATCTTAAAAAATATATTATTATTTTTTCATTACAAATCATCCAAACACATTCATATGTTATACACATTTTTCAATCATATTTCTCAAAATATATATTTTCAAAATATTTTTCCTAAAAATAACACCAAATAAAGACTATGAGGGTGTTTGGAAACCAATTTCAAATGAATTTTTAGATATGAAAATTCATTTGTAAAAAAATTATGTGGTTGATAATTATTTTTGAATGAATTCTTTTCTTACACTTCTACTAAATGGACGTTAAATTATATTTTTATCAAACAATTAACAATACTTATAAGTACTTTTAAAAAAAATTCATATTAAAAAAATTATTTTATAGATGAACTTTCACTTCAAAAATACTCACAAACATGCACTATATAATTTTTGATAGATCAGTACTCATTGATTTTGGCATAACAATCGATCTACAAAATAAATAGTTATGATGTTCAAGACTAGGGAGTTTTGAAATCTGCCAAATCAAGTTCAATATAAATTAAGAATCCTAGTAATAACAAATTAGACTTTGTCACTTTGGCTATACCTAGATAATCCTTTTTTTTTTTTCTTTAACCAGATTTTCACTATAATATTGTATATAATCATCATGGATTATATTTTCATTTCCAAATTTTACATAGTATTTGAATTTTGAACTTCATGATGCACATATACGGTTACAGTAATATAAGTAAATGTCTGATGGATGTTACGAGTTCGATAATTGAGATATCCTCTAATTTAGCAACTTCATTAATCTCCACATTTTAATAATGAGAATATGAATATGGAATGGAAATCTTATATTAGGAATTGTTGGTAGTATAATCAGTGTTTGAAAACGCGAGGGGTACGGTCAAGGCTAAAGCGGGCGTATTGTAACGGACTGTAGATGTTCAAAGAAAACAAGCTCATCATGTTTTGAGGAAAGATTTGACGACAATGTGGGAAAATGTAGAAACTTCTAGCACGTTCTGCAATTATCTATAAACTTTCATAGGCCGTCGGAAATTTCAAAATATTTTAGAATTAGTGAATGTTCTAAAACATTTCAGAGTATTTTAAAGACATGTAAAAATAAATGTATAGAAATATGGTGAATGTAATAGAATAATTTATAAACATATTAAGGAGTATGGAAGGTTTTAAAAATATGTTAAGGAGTATGGAAGGTTTTAAAAGTATGTTTCGAAATTGTAGAAAGCCTCTCCCAATGATTGAATGTTTTTATCTCTTATGTACATTTGATGAGTTGAAAAGTATAAATAGAGAATATATGTTTATTTGCAACTAAATTGAAAATCAAAATTTGAGTGAAAGTTATTTTTACAAAAACTCTTTTGTCTTACACACAACAAATACTTCCTCTTTGATTAAATTCACTTTATACACTTTCTTTAAACACAAACATTCTCATACATTTTTTCATACACAATTATACTTTCATATATTTTTTTCATACACAAATACTCTTTACTCATATATTTTCTTCACATAAAAATACACGTTCTATTCGAAAGAGGCTGACTTAGCTAGACCTTTAGAAAAGATTAAAGGCTGACTTAGCTAGATCTTTAGAAAAGATTAAGGTCGTACGATTTATTATTAAGGGAATAATATCTCCCAAATTTGATAATTTATACTTTAAAAAGTTGTAAAATAATTTTAAAAATAGAAAAAATGAGCTAAAAATTCAAAATTTTTAGGTATGTAAAAAAAGTAAGCTAGAAAATGCAAAATAAGAGAAATATCTAACCATGCATAATAATAGCATATTGAATTCATAGAAAAAAAATTTGAAGTTTGACTTTTGCCAAAAATAATATGAATATTTCTTAAAAATAAGACAAAAGTAAAACCTAGTAATCAAATGTGAAATTTATATGAAGGAATATGAAAGGTCAATTATAGTAATACACTGGGAAAAAAGATGACTGCTACAAAAGATGACTGCTACAGATAACTTGTAGGGAAAAGCAAAAGCTGGATGGCTGCCACATAGAACTTGTAGGGAAATTAAATAAGTATCATTTTGGTTTTATATAATTTAAATAAATATAAAATTATTAATATAACATATACTACTAAAATAAAATAAATATATTATTTATATTACATAAACATAAACAAAAAGGGTTAAATCCACTTTGCCAATTTGAACTCATATTTAATTAAAAATAAGTACTTAGTTGTATTTAAAAATTATGTAGTGTATAAATTCTCAAAAAGTTGTATTAAAATTTTGTTGAAATTTATAGGTGTCATTTTTTCTATGATAGATTTTTTAGACTATTACATTTAACTTTGTGAATTTTTTATCTTATTGAATAAACCTATTTAAGATAAAACATGATTTAAGATAAAACATGTCAATGAAATCTAACTAAAGCAAATTGGTGGTTACTGCCAAAAAGTTAGTTTGAGAATTTTATGGAATTCATTTCTTGAACAATTTTATTTTTTTAAGAAATTTTCTTTTAAATATTTTTTTGTTTATGTTTTTTTGTAATATAACAAATCAGTCTATTTTAATTTAGTAGTATAATATTTTTGCTAATATGTTATGTTTTTATTAAACTTATGTAAAGAAAAATCGGTACTTTATTCAATTAGTTTTTCATGTTTAATAAAATTTAGGATCAAATTAGTTGATATATTTAATTTTAAAGAGGTCATTTTTAAGAGTTAATTCTTGATTATTTTTTTTCCTTCTTTAAAAGACTTCATAATTTAAAGTGCTTTTTTGTTTATATTTATGTAAAAGAGATAATATATTTATTTTATTTTAGTATATATTTTATTAATAATTTTGTGTTTGTTTAAATTATATAACACAGAATTTGATACCTTATTCAAAAAAAAAATTATTATAAAAAAAATTTGAGTCAAAATTATTGATATATTTGATTGTTGAGGTTTTTTCCATCAAAATTTATTTCTAACGTTTTCCTTAAACAATTTCATATTTTGAAATATTCTTTCATGTTTGGTTTTATTTTTTTAATTATATGTATTTTAATCTATTAGTTTTTTATTTAAACTTATTAAAACAAAAATTACACAATATCTAATTAATCTTTTAAGTTGAATAAAATTTGGAGTCAAAAAAGTTAAAATTGTGATTATAGAGGGGGCAAATGCTATATAGGTTATAATAGGGGGTAAAGTGTTTTTTATTTTTATTAAGTTTTCAGGGTATTTATGTCCATTTAGCTAAATTTTTTGAGATAAAGTGGGTAAGTAAAGATTTTAATTGGATAGGGGGATAATTGATGTAAACCATTTAGTACAAGGGGACAAAGTGAATTTAACTATTTAGATTATAACATGTTAGATCTTATTTTAAAACTAAAATTTTAAAATATTTGGATGAAATAGGAATTAATATGATCAAAACTAAGAAATTGTTAAGATTTTGAAATTAACTTAGAATCATTTTATTTTATTTATTTTAAAAAAAGAGATCTTAAGTGTTAACATCTTAGTTTGAGACCTTATAAGCACATATCCTAAAATTTGTACAAAAATCTACAATATCTTCTAAAGTCTCAAACATATTATAAGATATTTTAATAAACTTACAAACTCACCTAAAAAATAGTGAATTTGGCCTAACTTATGGAAGATAGAATTCATCTTATTATAACTAATTTTAAATTAATTAAATTTCATAAAGTAATTTTGCAAAGATTATTTTGATCAAATCATATTGTGGTTGATGAAAAGCTCTGATTTTTAGCTCTTACAAAATACTGATTATTGCAATTGAATAGATATTCTAATTTGAATTGTCAAACATCTTTATAAATTACAATAAACCAAAAGTAATTTTAACTTAATATACAAAACGCTCAATAAAGGTCCATTTTTTTTCTTTCAAAGCCCAAACACTGGCTCCCAAAACAATTTGCAGTTACCAACTTTGTGTTCATAGAGAGTCTTTTCTTTAACCAATTTTAAAAATCTAATATATAAATTTTGAAAAGATAATAAGAAACTTTGATTTGGAACTATACTAAACTTATTTAAATCATCTTATAAGCTCATACATCTTATATAAAATATTTTTAAAATTTATAATAATAATTTCATTTTAAAAATAAGTTTATGAAATATTCAGATAACATAAGGCTATAAAACTTATAAGATGTTAGTTATTACAATTTTATAATTTATGTGGTCAAAACTAAAAAAAAAATATTCATGTTAATAAAAGTTGGAGATTTCGTATATTTTTTAAAAAACCTTATAAAATTATATTTTATTTTAAAAGCTTATATGCTTACTTTTTTTCCCTAAATTTTGGGCAAACACTTTCTATTATCTTATACCCAAACACCCTCCAAAGTTTGATTGAAACTGTCAATAGGGCACCAAATTTTGCCAATACTTGGGGCACTTACCTATTGGATATTGGGCTAGTTGGGCTAAAATGATTTGGAGGTCCAATGAGGCCTGAATCCTGTTGAATTTTCCAAAATCACACGAAATACTTGGGGCACTTGCCTATTGGATATTGGGCTAGTTGGGCTAAAATGATTTGGATAATCCCGTCGAATTTTTTAAAATCACACAAAGTCAGATTCAAAGTTCATGTTTGAAAACACGAAAATTCATGTATAAAATAAATTTTTTAATATATATTTTTTCAAAAATTATTTATAAATATCATTAAATATTTAATAAAAATATAATTTAATATTTATTTAATGAAAAATTACAAAAAAAAATTAAAAGTCAAGTAACTTAAATACATTTAAAAATAATTATCAAATATATAATATTTTGTTTATATCTAAAAGTTCATTTATGAATTTTCAATCAACTTTCAAAATATCCGGAGTTTCCCTCTTCTTTCAAGATTAATCACAATCAGTAACGAGCCAAAAGTTCAGCCTCCATTAAGCGAGATGACCAACAAGGTATGCTTGGTTTTGATGTAATCTTTCAAATTTCTGATAAATTTATGGAACTATTAATTTCCTTATTCGGAAAGATTTGGGATTTGGAATTGTGAAAGTTCCTAAAATTGTTTTCCTCGTTCGTTTTCATGCTGGTGTACCCACATTGACTCTGTAGTAGTTGATTAACTGAAGTTTCCCTTTCATCTTTCTTGTTGTTATGAGCATAATTTGATGAAATATTGAAGGAGTAGATCACAGTTAAAGAAACTGAAAATGACAGGGGAAGAAATGGCGTTCTGATGCAGTAATCAATTCATCGATTGAGTGGAATTGTAAGTAATTTCCTCGATTATCTGCTCTTGTAAATGTATTCTTGACTGATCGTGCGTGGAAGGTAATTGTTAGATAATAGTAATATATTCTTCTTAAACCTGAGAATTGTTAATTGCATTTAGAGTCCATTAGGTAAAAAGAATGTTTGTTATAGCATTTTCTCTCTTCGCATATGGTGCAGTGAGGGGAAGGATTAGCAATTAAAATGGTGGTGAATTGTTTAGGGGAATGGACCATTACATATGTGTGCATTCGAATCGTTTGGCTGTTAGTGCAAATTTACCACTTTCTGGAGATTTATATAATGATTTCAGAAAATTTCCTTCATTTTCTCTGTATTTTAATACTATTACCAACTTGCTGGATGGATGACCCTGGTTATACTGATTCAAAATCTGATGACCCTTTGCTTGGGATGGATCAGTAGGTTCTGCTCATTCGGTGTTACAACCTCATATCTTCTTGAGACAGTTGTGGCTACTTTATGTTGAGCATTTCCGTGAAGAACTCAGTTCATGTTATTCTTTATAACCTCTCCTTTTCCGCATTTCCCTTCAGTGACCATCTCTTTTACTATTTCTACTGGCTTGTCATTTAGTTTTCTTCTTAACCTCATCTTTCTATGGCATTACTGATTCTTTGAGAGATTCGTGCATTTTTATATGTGTGAATTCCTCTTTGATCTGCATTCAGTTGCTTATATAATTGAATAGAGGCTCTGAGAGATCTTTTAGTTTCACAAATGGACATATCAATGGAGCATAAAAGATTCTTATAATTTGAAGAAAATTTAATTATTTCGGTGGCTCTGAAAAACAATAAAACTACAGTAGAGAACATGCCGGGTCAATAAATGATGGTTCTTTGTTGGCAAATGTTACACCATCTTTCTAGGCCCGGTCTCATATAACCAAGTAAACAATAAAAAACAGAAAAACTAGCCCCCAAATGCGGGGAAACAACACAACTCGTATGCTATAACCAGGAAAATATTGATTGCCCTTCTTGCAGGACATAAAAATTGGTGATACTACTAACAGAGGGGAAGATCAGCTGGAGGAGGCTCTAATGTTTCCAGTTCGCCAACTCCATTTTCCACCAGGAAAGCCATTGCCAAACCCCAGGTGATGTGGGCATCCAAGTGACAGTGCATCAGCCAGACCCCTGTTTATTTTGAAACTTATGCATTAGGGTGTTTCAATGTGACAAATACGAAAGAGAGAATGACAAATATACATGCATGTGAATGTATTTGTATCTTGTGCTAACCTGGATTGTCAGCGACAAATCTGATCACTGCCCATCCACCAACAGGTACACTTGCCGTATTTCTGAGAGGTGGATCTATGAGATTAAATTTAGCTGTATCTCTGCTTGGGTTGAAATTTCCAAAGCCCTCAGCAATTATATAGAAGTCGTAGCCATGAAGATGAATTGGGTGGTTCTCAGCCGTGAAGATACTTGTTCCCTGCAACACCACCTGTACTGTTTCCCCGTATTTTAACTTGTACACCTTAGTACCCGGAACAGGTTGCCTTAGCGACCGGCTCACATTCCCAGTGTAATCAAATTTTACTGGTGGATTTGCTGGAAAATCTGTCGTGAAAACTCCAGGTATACCTTGCTGGTGTGCTTGCAGCAAGGAAAAGTTGGACGGGAGCACAAACGATACATTGTTCATGCTGGCAGTAAATCGAGTTCCATTTGGACCTTGACAGTTTCTTGGCCTGGCACCACGGGGGCAGTTGTTGAGTCCCAGCCCAACAGTGAAGAACAGATTATGGTCAATTTTAGTGGGCACTGGCGCTTTTCTCAGGCTTCTGAAGCCGGTGGTGAAGGCAGTGGCAGTGGCTGTGTCATTAAAAGCTGGCATAGTTGGCATAACAGGTTTGACTGAGACACATTTGGCGGGGCAAGGGGCAGATTCATATTCAAGGATGGCTGTGGTGGTGGTATTATCGAATGGTGCGCCTTGAGCACTGGCGTAGGCACGCGCTGCTATGTAGTATCTGGCGGGTGGCTGATCTGCAGTGATTAGTACATCGGTGGTCTGGCCAGGTCCAAGCATTAGAACTGATGTGGTGAAGGGTTTCACGTAAGAGGCATCAGCTGCGACTACCGTGAGCTTGTGATTGGCAACTTTGAAGAAAAGTTGTTGATTGAGCGCGGAGTTAACAACTCTTAGGAGATTTGTCTCTCCAGAGTCCACTGGAACTGTTATTGTATCTGCATCAGGATGGTGACAGATGTGTTAATTTATTTAACTTAAAAATTACATAATCATGCGAGGTGTAGTATCCCTAATTAGTCAATGTAGGATGACCTAGTAGTCATGAGGTCCAAATGACACTTGTAAAATGATGTCTATACATTTCTTTGATTTCTTGTTCCTCCCTATTTGACTAATGAGATAGTTAATGATTTTCAATTTTTGTTCAATTTTTTCTTTGACAGGTGACCTATTCTTACATATATAAATCGCTTTCATAGACTTTTCTTTCACTCAAGAGTCGCAAAAGAAGCAAAGCTTCACAAACCAACCTTTGCTGGAGCAATTGTATAGATCACCAGGTTGACCATTAATGGTGTAAGCATTGGAAACATTAGGGGCGGCTCCTGTTCTTCTTGCTTGTCTCACAACATCAATGGGGTTCCCGTCCCACCATTCACCTGATCACCATCACAACCAAATCATGATTCACAATCCAAAAGATTTTTTCTTTTAGAGAAAAAAATGAAAAAGAAAAAATAAAATAGTTGTCCTAAAGGAGCAAGCTCAAAGAAGCAAAGGATAATAGGAAAAAGGACTTCTCTTGTAATGTTATGCTATGTCATAAGATGATGGTCCCTTAATTACCAAGAAGAAGGGGAGTTTCGCGCTTCGGCTTGGGAAGGGATATGAATCTCCTTCTTTGGGGCGAATGATCAAAGCCCCATAGACGGTGGCTCTCAGCCATGAACTGTGGGCGTGCCACCAAAGTGTTCCTTCTTGTCCTTGGATCGTAAATCTGTAAGTGTAACTCCCTCCTGGTCTGATAGGGCATTGAGTCACAAATTCTGGTCCATCAGCCCATGCAGTTCTCATTTGCCTGACTCCATGCCTATGCATTGGTGGTGGAATATAAAATCACATAAATAATACATTGAACAATATTTACAATATCTATATATGTATATATGAATACAGAAAGGGTTTGCATGCATGCAGACGTAGTTACCAGTGAATCGTAACGTTGTAACGAGCTCTGTTAACGACGTTGATCACCAGAGTGTCACCATTGTTCACTTCCAAGGTTGGTCCTGGATACATCCCATTTACAGTAATACTGTTGTGGGTTTTGCACAGCCTCTTCACTGGTGTTGCTTGCACCTGTTTCACAAAAAAACAGTTTTAATAATCCACTAATCAATCTGGAAAGCATTAGAAAAACAAGGAATTAAGCAAGAAAAAAGAGAAGGAAAGTGACTTACAACAAAATCATGGTACTGCACTTTTGCATTTGTTATCGGCATTGCGGAAAGGAGCAAGAGGGCAAAGAAGAAGAAGAAAGAGCAAAAGGGGTTGCCATAATTATTTCTGAAGACGTCCATTTTGGCTCAGTGGATCGATTTTTTTTGGTTCTTGTTTAGAACCAAGGAAATGAATGAGTGAATGAGAAATGTTTGCTTGTGAGAGAATGAAAGAGAGGAATTCCCTTTATACACGAGAAAATGAGAGAGAGGGTGGTTCTTAGGTTGGCAAGATTAGGTTTTGATAGTCAGATTAGTGGGCAAAGTTCAACCCTATGGGGAGAGGGAGTAGTTGCACCCACTGGCCCAGCAAACTCTAACAAAATTTTGCTTTCTTCACAAGTCTTTTCTTTTTCTGAGGTTGGTTTTTCAACGATGACTTGTTGTTTTAGTTAATTTGAATGATTAATTATTGCAATGATATATGTCTCACGGCTTGGAAACTTTCTAGGTGATGAAAAATTCTTCCTCATGCATGCATCCTAGTAGTATTTTTTTCTTTTTTTTTCTTTTTATGAAAAAAAGACTTAATCAAACAATCACTAACAACCCTCTTTCGATATCGTAGTCCCGGGCTGTAAAATATCTCAATGCCCCCATCAAGATACTAGTTTGGAATTTATACGAAGTCTATCCATCCATCGATATTTGGATATAATCATATAATATCCTATACAAAATATTACAATATTCTACTGAAACATCAATTAAAATAAAACTTCGAAGAATCCTTCAACGTTGTGGAATGCTCGTATGCCTTTAAAATATTAATCAATATTTAAAATTAAATCCATTAAACTACCACCTTGGTGGTGTATATTAATAGTATTTCATTCTTGCTTACATCCATGTTTCCCACCCAAACACAGAAATTCCTGTTACACTTCTCTCTTTCTCACACACACTCGGAGTCAAGTCCGACATCATTTTTGTCGTGTAAAGAAATGTTTCATATACGTATTAGCTCTTATAAAATTACCAAGTCAACGAGGAGCAAGTCTTAAAATGAAAAGAGAGAAATTAGCAAACAATCTCGGGATTGACTAATCCAAATTACTTTTGTTAAGTAATGTAGTTAGTAACTTTTCGTACGCATATTGACAAGGTAATAATATATCACCGACTAGCTTTCCCTTATTTTTCATAAATTAATGAATCAATCTTTTCCAAATTAAGAGAAAGTGAAAAAATAAATAAATTAACGGATGACATATGCATTTTCCATTGACAAAAGTATTAGGGTTGAAATTTTCAAGTAGAGGTCCAACTCATTGCTTAATGTTGTTTCATTCAATTTGACTAGTTCTTATTATTGACAATCCCCATCAATCCGGATTCTTTATTCTAAATGATGTTCTATTTTTTATTCTAATATTAATAATATTATTATATATATTTGTCGTGTATGAATTATTGAATTAAAAAATATAACACCAATAAAAATAAAGGATCTCAATCCCTCCTTGATTTTTCATCCTTTTATGTTTATCTTTGTTGTTCTTTTTCTTTTTTTTTAGTTGGGGTTGGGGAGGGGGGAGGTGGCTGGCTCCATTTATGCTTGCATAAGAACAATATATGATAGTGTATATGAGTATATATCTCACTACACAATCACACACAAAGAATTGGATGAAAATATATATACTACATCCGATAGTGTATACAATATATATATTTTACCACACATTCACATAAACACGTACGTGATAAGATATACATCAAAAGCATATCATCAGATATAGTATTTATACTACTACTTGATCTTATATTCATTATGGTATCAAAATAATTAAGATCTTTAAGTCTAAGATTTGTCAACATTCATTGATTATTGTTAAGGGTGCTTACGAATGGGATCATTTAATAGAAATTGGGGGAAATAAGTACATAAAATTATTAATTTAGGAGTAATTTTCAAAGAACTCGATCTAGTTCAAACAGTTGTACGACGTGCATGAAATTCAGAAAATCAACTTTGATGCTCTAATATTTTTTACATCTAAAATTGGACTAAAAATCCCAGTTAGATGACGTCCCATGATTATAGACTACATAAGTAGATGGAGAAAGTCTTTGTTTGTTTGATTAGGTACGTAACAATTATGACAAATACTGTCCAGATTTGATTTGGTCACATGTAACAGCAGTTCAGTTAGAGAAGTCCATAAAGACAAGTTAATTCAATTAATTATACTTTAATTAGGTAGCCACAATGAACAAACTATGTCAACCTTCCTTTCTTTTTCTGTTTTTTTTTTTTTTTTTTTTGGTCGAAGATTATTTCAAACTTGATAAATCATTTATTTTATTGTATAGTTCAAATTTTTGTATAGTAATTTGTATTTTTTATTTTTATTTTTTTGAGTGAAGCAATGTATAAATGACTACATCTGGATATTAATTAACAATGAGTTTATTATTATAATTTAATAATTTGTAAGAATTAATTGTCAGCAAACAAATACTATAGAAATAAGCATCAAAGTCTTGGGGTTTCAATTTTGCCACTAAATTAAAGCTTAATTGGTTGTTCTTACGACTTTATAGCCATAATTGTGTCTACGATGATGATTTAATATATGGAAAATATGATTAATGAAAACATAGTATACAAGATTTGTTTAGATATTGAATTTAGTGGAAAAGAATATTGAAAATTACAAAAATATTTTCCTTCTTTTTGGTTTTGTAGGAAAAATGCGAATAAAATATTTGCTATATATAGTTTATACATTTATTTAACTATTGTAACATGATGCAATCAATTACATTTAAAAAAATATTTAAAACAGATAATTATTTCCTTTTTTCTTTTCTTTTTTCAGTGAAATCCTAAATTCAAACATTTTAAAATATTACGTATATGCTCCGTAAATAAAAGATTAATGGGAGTTCTTTTGGGTAGCCAGCAAAAATTTAAATTGACGACTTCTTGAACTTGGTTATTTTGGCCATATTATAAGTATTTTGTACTTTTTAGAAAAACATAATTCAAATTCTAGATAAATTGTTCAGTTTTGTCCTAAAGTAAGATTTAAGAACTCATGAGCATAGATTGGAAACTATTGCTTTTTTCATGAGGAAGAAAAATGATAGCATTTCATTACATCACCAAACAAGCTTAGTCATACCAATGTTGTAATAGATATTATATGAGATATCAACTAATAATAGATCAACAATCGTCAATTAATAATTTACAAACTATCAACGACCAGCTGCTACAAAAATAGTAGCAAATGCCTCTGCATCGATGGGATTCGAATTTAAAATTTTAAAGTTTTAGAACCTTAATTTTGTCACTTAGAATTTTGGCAACAAACACACATTTAAATGCAAGAATTTTATGGGTCGGGAATAAAGAATGATATTTTTAGCCTTTGCCGATCACATATCAATTCATCATAAAAGAAATTTAATAGACGACAAAGTACATGTTAGTGATATTAAATATCTAATATTTATCATTTCTACCATATTAAATCTTTAAATGAGATAGTCATTCAATATGATATCAAAATCAAAATACGCTAGGTTTCATAAAGAGTATACACCTTGCACGTGTGTCAGTGATGCCGTGGTCATTCAATCCTTTCACATAGAATTTCACACATTAATTTCCAGAAGCTAAAACATCAACATAAACTAATAAAAATAAAAACCGTGTAGGTCACTTAGAATCAAAGAAAAAGAGAGACTACTTCCAAAGATTTAGATAGTCCAACAAGAAAAGAGAAAAACTGCACTTAAGCTGGTAAGCATGCTAACGACTTTGCATGAAAAAAGTGCAAGAATTTTGGGGAAAAAAACGAAAATTAGAATTGACAGAAGAACAACTAGACATAAGGATGTCACTGCATTCTCAAACTTTGCCTTTCACCACCCAAATGATTCAATGCTGTCAAAGATCCTCTTACAATTACTTAGGAAATTGTTCTTATTCGGTAGTTATGAGTGGGGGTGGATGGGGGCTTTTTAACACCTTTTTTTATTTTTATTTTTTTTAAAAATAATAATAAGATGAATTTATCAAAATTCGAGACTCGTTCCGTTCCAAACTTGTTGTATCTAAATTAGATTGTATCTAAATTAGATTCATTAGACATACCTTATAATTTAAAAATAAAATAAAATAAAATAAAATAACATCACTAATTTTTTTTAAAAAAAATATATTTTTAAAATATAATATTATATAAATATATATATATATTTAAAAAATAAATGATGCGAAATAAATTTAAAAATAAAAAATTAAAATTTATTTAAATTAGTTTATAATTTTAAATTCATCCAAACCGAACCAATTCGGTGAATCCATAACTATCCCTACTTTTTTGTACTATGAAACTGTGCATGGATTGCTACTTGAAACCAGCAGGACAGTGGAATTGCATGCCATAATTGAGGAAGCTAGGTAATAATTGTGGAGTTAATGAGCATGAGAACCACTCTCCTACGGTTCATCATGACCATCTTACCCATGAAGTTATGAGGAGGTTACCATTTCTATTTTGCTTGTAATTCGAATTTTTTATTATAATTTTATATTTCATCTCATATTTTATTTTATATATATATATTAATTATATATAATTCATAAAAAATATAATTTTAAAAAAATATTTTACATATATTAAATACGAAATAAAATAATAAATTAAAATAAAAGATTCAAACTTAAAAACACTGGCTACAGTCTATAAATATGATACGGTTGTAGAAAAGTGTCAGTTATGGTTTGCGATTGGTCAGGTTGAGGCAAATAATGCTAGTTCCTTTTTATTTTTTTAATATTTTAATTAATTTTCTAAATAGTTCATTATAATTTATTTTATTTTACTCTTAGTTTTTATCCTAAAGAAATGAATAATGAATTAATAATGTATGATTTCTCTTTAATATTAAACAATATAGTTAATATTTAAATCTAAAAGCATCGAACAAGATTTAGAGTTTTACTAAGCAAATTATCTAATGTTAGGAGATAGTAACATTTTCATTTACACACTTTAAATTTATCAAAGTTTTGCCTTATTTTTTTATTTTAAACATATCATTTGTAAAGCAGTATAATTATTATTTGCACTTTAATTTTTAATTTTCTTAAATTTTAGAGCATTTCTTTTACTTATTTTTTCTTGTTAAATAAATTTTGTTTTGAAGGCTTTGACAAATGACATATTAATTCTCAATAGTATTACCATTGCATTAACACATTATCTAGAAATAGTACAATTAAATGTCCTTATGAATAAAAGATACAGTGTTTTCATGAGCCATTTAATAAAAAATAGTATTTTTAATTTAAAATTAATAAAATACCATATATTTGGCGAAATTAAAAATATAGGTGAAAGTGTAATTGGGAATTGCATTTTTATCCAAAAACTCAACCCCCAATTGCACTTTCAAAATTTGATTTATTTTTTTTTAAAAAATTTTTTGAAAGCACAAGTTAGGATTGCATTTTCATCAAGTGCAATCCTAACTTGTGTTTTAAAAAAATTATTTATTTTTTTTAAAGGAAATTTTAAAAGCTCAAAGTAGAATCGCACCTTCAAAAAATATTTTTTTAAAATATTAACAATGTTTTATATATATATATATATATATCTTTGCTTTATATATATATAATTAATATATAAATTTGTGAGAGTGGAGAAATAGAGAGTGGTATGTAGTTAAGAATGATTGATATTCAATACAAATGCAAATGAGAAAATTAAAATATTTATACATATATTTTAGATAAATATATATAATTATATATATATATATATTTAGATAAATATATTTTATTATAATAATAAATAACATAAAGTTATATTGTTTAAATTTTTTTTACTTAAGTTATAATATGTATGTAAATATTTTAATAAAGATAATAACAATATTATTTTTGCCTCATAAATCACACAATTAATTTTTTTGAATAATAATTATAGTATTGAATTTAAAAGTTTTAAAAAATACAAGAATAAAAAAAATACTAAAAATTACCACCAGTGTCATACGTACGTCGATGACGTTGTAATCTATCTCGACGTCCACCCTGAACAACAACAGTATCATGTGATTGGTTTGGGATCGAATCATCAACATATGTACTATACTTTAAATTAAAACTCGGCCGACCTGACGAAGTTGTGGAGTTCGACTCTCCACAAGTATGATAGTCGTTGTCTAGATGTAGAAATGCAACAGGCGAGATAATAAAATCTTCACGTCCAGAATTGTGTCCTAAATGCTGTTGAATAAACGGCGTATGCGCCATATCTAAATATGAAATGAGTAGTGTAGAGAATGATATCGTAGATGGTGACATACCTCAATACGGAGTGAATGGGTCATTCGATTGTGCCTGTTGAGGCACATAATAGTTGGCGGTGCTGTCTAAATCGTGTGATACACAATGTGTCAAGGTGGATGGACCTGTTTCATCTGTTACACTAGACATAAATGGATGAGAAATATCGTAAGATGTAGAAGCATGGCTAGTAAATGCACCTCGTGTCGAGGTAGAGGGACCTGCATCATCTACTACTCTAGTACGCCTCATCGTCATCCTGACTGTGTCTTGTGGTGGTGGCATTGGTATATTTACAACATCTTGTTGTCTACGAAGTAGGCGTTTGAGATCATCAGTGGTGTGTATAACTTTACTCCTCAACTGCATAAGTGAAGCTATATCTTGCTCGTTCGCATTATCAGCACTGATGCCATACTCTAAAATACGTGTAAAAAAGTAATAATATTAAAAAAATATCATAAATATGATACATATACATTATAAAAAAATTATTAATGAATATCTTACCATAACTTCCAAATTTGATATGTGTGAAGGTTGGTATCCCTCTTTCATAGGCAAATAGGATGGTGATATCAGATGGCGTGTAATGCCATCGTACCAATCCATATAGCGAGGTTCAGTACTATCGGACTCAGTAATGGAATGGTTGATGATAATAAACTGATGTCTATTTGTTCACTACGACACATACTTTTGGTGATATCGAGTTCAATTCTCTCCACTATATCCCCTGTGGTCTATATCGTATAAAGTCTGCTCATGCGCTGATATATCTAGTGGAATGTACTATCGCATGCCAAACCAAACTGGCGCATGACCCGTTCTAAGTGATAGAACTCCACGATAGTGTAATTAATCAATGGACAATGAAATTTCCACAATGGTATATTACATTTTGGACCTAACACCATAATATTCAATGAACTCACCATGGAACGTAATATATCAGTGATTCCAACAAAGTCTTCCACCTTTATTGTTAAGCAAACCAGAGATTCTATAAAAGCGTACGCTTAATGTTGTTTCAATGCATATCTCAAGTTATTTGTGCTTAAAACTTATACCAAACAAAACATCGTTTGCTTAGTTACTAATTTGTTCTAAAGATAAATGTGGCTTAGTTGTTACTCGCCCCCCCCCCCCCTTCTCAAAATTATGAGGCTAATTTGATATTGTCCTTAAAAAATAATTAAAAATTAATTATATCGTATTATTATTTTAATTAAAATTAAAATTTTGAAAAAAAATATATTAAAAATATAAAATCTTATTTTAAGACATTTCAAAAAACAATAAATTTAGGAGAAATGGAGTACATAAAAGATATAGAGATGATGCTTGCAACATGGGATTGAAAGTAAAAAATAACACAAAAAATAGCTCTATTTATGATTAGTCAAATTAACTATTTTTTGAGTGTCAATTGATATCGATAGATACATGATAATCCAATTACTTTTTTAAGCTAATTAAGTAATATTAAATAATATAACAAATAGTAAGCTTTTGATAGTTCTGTAGATTTAAAATATCAAAAAATAAATTTGATAAATTATTCAAAAAGGTTAAAAAATAATTATTTTCTACTATAGTAATAAAGCAGTTATTTTAGAGATCAGAGTATATCATATCTTCCCTGTATTTCTTTTTTGTTAAAAGAACATCTAAAGGGACAAAGTGTTAAGAGTTGTAAAATGAGCCGGCCCATCAGTCTAGTTTTTAACACGGCCCATTTAGGTCCAGATATATGGTGGGCAGTTCCCTGCTCTGTGCACAGACCAGAAGCTTTGGGAACAATTATCTTTTTTCTTTTTGTTACTGGGCAGCCCAACTTTTTTCCGGGTTGAAAACTTGGGCTGCTTGCAAACTAACTTAATTGCTGACATGTAATTTTCACTATTAATATTTTATTTTATAATATAATCATATACATATTAAATATTGACGAACTCATTTAGGTAATATTTATTATCCAAGTGAGCGGTATGAGATTTCCCTTCAAAATGACAATTGCCCAAAAACTGCAATCATTCTATAATTGTTAAACGACTATTTGAATTTTAGTCGTTGCATAGCGACAGTAATTCATTCTTTTTTATTTTAAAATAAAATATGTCGTTTAGTTATAAATAGGAGAGTTTGTTTCTTGAATTTTTTTCTCAACATTCCAACGTTTATGGGTACAATTGTTATTATTTATATTTGGAAACGTTGAAAATTGAAGTTGTCGAGCTATCAATTTTTTAAGAAATTATAATTATTCTCGTGGTGCCTTCTTAACTAGTGAAATTGTAAAGACGGAGTCAGAAAACATCGACTAATTCTTTATTTCCTAATTGAAAATTGCTTTATAAAATAACATACACCTCAAAGACTTACCTTCCTTGTGCTTGACTATAAGTAGATTAAAGTTGAAAAATAATACATTATTTAATACTTATTTGATATATAAAAATTTGTTTGAATTCGTTAAACATAACAAATTAAATTTAAATTTTTTTTTATAAAATTTAAAATTTGACTCAACTAATAAAAAAATAATTTAATATGTATAAAAGATCAAGTTACTTGAACTCAACTCATATTTGACTCGATTAAAACTTATTCAATTTTGATTCAATTAACAATCAAATCAAATTCACAATAATTTTTTAAACTCGATAAAAAAAATATTTTGAATCTCAATTCATTTATTAATCCCAAAATGCAACTTTAAAACATATTATATCGTATTAATAAAGAAAATTAAATCTGTGTCTTCAACAAACCAAACAACTTAGTCGACCCATAGTATCATAAAATTGAGAATTGTGTGCAGAGTTGAATGGTATATGACGATTGTGTTTAGCTGAAATATCAGCATATTATCTTTTATTTCAGACGTAACACAAATGCTAATTTATGTTCAATCATAAATAAATATTTTGGTACTTCTTCGTAAAAAGTTAAAATCTTTTAATAAAAAATGATTAAATTTATTTTATCCCTTGTACTGTAAAGTTGATATCAATTAATATTCCCCATCTACAATTTTTTTTTATTTACCCCTCTAAACTAAAAATAATTATATTGATGGATAAAAATATATTCAAATTAAGTAAAAGTAAAAATACACTTTGCCACCTCTGTGATAATTCTACAACCAAAACGTCAATTAATTTGATCTATCATTTTATTCAATACTAACTTTATTAAATAAATTATCATTTAATTAAATCTAAAATAGATTATGTAAAATCAGTGTTTAACATGAGGTAAAAAAATTATAACACTTAGCGGAAGCAAAATTTTATTTTCTTGTATTTTTGACATTACAAAATACCGTACTTTATGGTCGTTGGTTATGCCCCATAAATAGTATGGGCGGTTAATTTTCTACCAATTATATTCTTTCAAATATATGATGAAGATGATAATAAATACCAACATATAAATAAAAAAATATGATTATATAGTAATTCATAGGTGTTTATACAATTTTTTTAAATACTATATGCCTATTGTGTAAATTATAGTTAATTTGTTTAATGAATAATAAGAAAGTAATGAAATTTAGATCAAACTAGTTGATAATAAGATGCGTATGCATAGCTCAATATATATTAATTAATTTAATTTCAATGTGTAACTATTTATTTGTGAAGCAATCCAAATTAGAAAATAAAAATTAACATAAAACTCTTATAATGTTTATGGTATCTTAACTATAAAATTTACAATAAATAATTTTAAACTTCAATGTGTCTTCTTATACTAATGCAATCATATTTTGTTATTTAATTAATTTAACTTAATTGAAGATTACTTTATTTAATAAAAATAATTTTAAATAATATTTAAAATTAATTAAAATTTTATTACAAATATAACCAAGTATTATATGGATTATAAAGAGGGGACAAAATGTATATTATTTTATTTAGCTCAAATATATTTTTGTCCACCATTAATAAATATTTTAATTTAAACAAGTATTTGAATGTTTTATTAGTAAAATAAAATAATTGAAACTGACTTCATAATATAAGAATGTAAAGTGAATTTAACCTAATAAAACTTTTAAACTCTAAGTTAACGTGAAGCACATTTATTTATTATTTTTTTTGCAAAGTGCAAGTAATAAATGAATTAGCACATATATAAATTCACATATATCATATATCTAAGTTCAAAATGAGTAAAATTTACTTGCTATTTAGTTATGACCTATGCCTCATTTTATTAATATCACCAAATAATTTAGTTATCATTCGTAAGATAACAATACTATTATTTAAATATATTATGTAAAAAATTTATAATATATATATTATTTAAATAAATGATTGTCATTTATTTTTGTTAAAGATGATCTACAATGTTCATACCGCACGTGTTAATCACGTGGTAACACCGCATCATTGCTCTTCGATCTCGCTTACTTCACTTTCCGTCTAATCCCCCGAAAACCACATTCCGCCCTGACCTCCACCCCCTTTGACCACCGCATCTTCGCCGTCCCCCACCATCCTCAGCCGCACCTCAGCCCCTAACAAACCCCTCTCCACTCTCCACCACTATTACTTTATCCCCCTCCCCCCCCCCCCCCCCCCCCACCCAATCAGAAGTAAGAAAATCCACCACCAGAAATGTCGCCGTCACCTATCGTAGTATAGCTAAATCACCCCATTTATTCCAACCCTCGTAATTTTCGGGAATTCTTCAGAAAAAAATTGCAAAAATAAGGAATCCCAGTTGAGAAAGAGTGAAAAATAATGATGGGCTATGAGAACCAGGGCTTTGAAGAAGCCCATCTCCACACTCCGAAAGAGCAAATGGCGTCGATAGTCCTCGCCGATGATCCCTCGCCGCCATCCAACGGCTCAAAATCATTTATTGACGACCCCCTCTCTTCATCTTCCCAGTTCGTTGAAATCCGCACCGATGATACTGATCCTCTGCACTCTCCCCCACCGAAACAAACCCTGAGCCCCAGTCAAAGCTCAATCAATTCCATCCTCGAGCCCCCTTCTTATGCAGAAGCCGTTTTCCGATCCTTTGACTTGGATTCTGTTGATTCTGCTGATATTAACGTCCAGGACCACTCCGCATTGGCATCGCCGTCGTTTTCATCATACTACCTCAAAATATCTGTTTCGGATCCACAGAGGGAGCAGGAGCTATCAGGGTCTCTTGTGCCGGGAGGAAATTCTTATTTTTCGTACTTGATTACCACTTTTACGAATATTCCTGAGTTTAATGGGACAGAATTTAATGTCAGGAGAAGGTTCAAAGATGTTGTTGTGCTGTCGGATAGGTTAGCAGAGAGTTATCGTGGGTTTTTTATTCCTTTGAGGCCGGATAAGAGTGTGGTTGAGAGTCAGGTGATGCAGAAGAATGAATTTGTGGAGCAAAGGCGCGCGGCATTGGAGAAGTATTTGAGGCGACTCGCTGCTCACCCCATTATAAGGGGGAGTGAGGAATTACGGGTGTTTTTGGAGGCTTCTGGGAAAATGCCATTGATGAGGACCACTGATGTAGCGTCGAGAATGTTGGATGGGGCGGTGAGGCTGCCGAAGCAGCTGCTTGGTGGGAAGAGTTTGGATGGTGGGGTGGCAGATATGAGTGAGGTGACGCAGCCCGCCAAGGGTGGGAGGGATTTGTTGAGGATTTTTAAGGAGTTGAAGCAATCGGTGGCGAATGATTGGGGTGGAGCAAAGCCCCCCATCGTTGAGGATGATAAGGAGTTTTTGGAGAGGAAAGAAAAATTGCAGGATTTTGAGCAGCAGCTGATTAATGTGTCTCAGCAGGTTAATATATTTTCCCTCTTTTGTTAAGTATCTCACTTGTATCACTGTATGATATATAGTCACTTAATTTATGCAAGTTTCCGTCCTGCATTGCTTACACATGATTCATAATGTGAAAGCTTTGAATTTATGGTCTTGCATTGATTGATGATGAGGTTTTAAATAACTAGCTTGTAAATACACAAGATGGATTACGAAGGTCTAAATCATATTTAGCTTCATTTTTTGGATTTTAAAAGATGTACATCTCTTTGGGCAGCAAAACCACATGTGTTGGTTGGTTGAGATGGTGTGAGCTTAGTTTAAGCATGATTCACCAAAGCAGCTCTTCCAGTATTACCTGTAAAATTGGTGGAAGGGCATTGTGGCGGAATGACCTATATAACAGCTTTGTTTCAGGTAGAATGCTAATATCACAGTGATAGATTCTATTGCTATGTCAGAGTTTCTACAAAGTTTTGAACCCAAATCTGGTAGACGGGTGCAGCTGACCGCCATTTGGGATGTGCTGGTGCTGGTTGTGATTTCTTGGTATTTCATGGATATTTTAGGGTGTTGGAGATTTTATTTGGAGATAAAATTGGTTGGGTGGTGAGAAAAAAACACCAAAAGTTGAATGTATATCACATTTTTGTTGCTTTTGCTTTAGTTTTTGATTCGATGTTTTGACCTTTTAAGTCACGCCACGCCAAATATTTTATGGCATTGATTTACAGTTTTTTGGCACTATCTTTCGATTATTGTAGTTGTTTTAGGAAGTGCAACATACACGGACGGCATTACATGTTTATGGACTTATGTTGTCAAAATTGCGAGGACATGTCCATGTGTCATGCGTCCCTCACAGAAGTCAAGTTTTCTGTGCAAGGTTATGAACAATTATGTCCATAACGTTGTAATGAGAGACGCATGATTGCATGGCGTTGTTTTGCATATTTGGAATTTTTAGGTATTATTCTGTGTATGCATAGTTTTTGAAATTTTTGCACCGGTTGTTATTTCTCTCATTTAACACTTTCTTTGTCCCACAGCATTCTCTACATGTCATGTTCTAAAAACCCCGAAATTAGTGAACCCTTGAAAGTTAAACTATTTATACCATACCCTCCAGTTATGCCCCCATAGGAATACATAAGTTTTGAATGTGAAGTATTATTAGTTTATCACAGTTTTGAATTATGAATCTAGAATCTGAACAAATGGCATTATGCATAAGAAGTTGGCTGTTGAAATGATTCGAAAAAATTGGGAAGAAATGAGTGTTTGATATGTCCAAAGTTTGTTTTTGGCTTGTTTATGCTTTCATTATGACACTGATATTCTTTCATTATAACCTTGGGATTTCCTTCATTTGACTCATTGGTTTTAGTGAAGTGGCTGAAGTTGGAATGTTTTGCTGAAAGACTTGCTTAATTGAAATTATAAGATAACCATGTAATCCATGAAAAACTGTAATAATTGTTTTCGGAGGTTTTCTGTCAAAGCTGTGTTAGAGAAACTGTGATTAAGTACTGCTGTGATCTCTTTTATATTTTCAGGCTGAATCACTTGTCAAAGCCCAGCAAGACATTGGGGAGACAATGGGCCAACTGGGGCTAGCTTTTGTCAAATTAACCAAGTTTGAAACAGAGGAAGCTTTTTATGATTCCCAAAGAGCACGCGCTGCAGACATGAAAAATGTGGCTACAGCTGCAGTAAAAGCAAGCAGATTATATCGGGAGTTAAATGCTCAAACTGTCAAACATTTGGTAAATCAATTGGATATTTCCTTATTGCCTTGGAATTTCAATAAATTGGATTCTAAATTTCATGGTTGTAAGATCTTTATGTGTGAGCATTCAAATCCATGCGTGCTCGCAATTTGTGGTGCTGGTTTCTTTAACAAAAATCATACTTCCTTATTTTCTTACATTTTGTTCATATTAAAGTATAAATTCTGATTTCCGCTCCTATGCATGTCTAGTCTATCTGAATCTTTTGTGTAATGCAGGATAAGCTTCATGAATATCTGGGAGTGATGCTTGCTGTCAACAACGCATTTTCGGACCGATCAAGTGCTTTTCTGACTGTACAAACTCTTTTATCAGATTTATCTTCATTACATTCGAGAATAGAAAAGCTTGAAGCTGCTTCATCAATGATATTTGGTGGGGATAGATCTAGGATTCGGAAAATAGAAGAGCTGCGAGAAACTGTGAGAGTAACTGAGGATGCTAAAAATTGTGCAGTCAGAGAATATGAACGAATCAAGGTAACCAATTAGTAGTATTCCTTCTATGGGTTCATGTTTGTTAACAATATAATCATCCATACGATGCTGTTAATTGAAACCCAAGTTTCGCTATCAGCATCTTTTGCTTCTTTAAATTTATCTTTACTGTATATCTCTGAATCAAGTTGGTACTCTTTTGCATTGAACTTCAATTGGTAAAGACTAGGTTATTCCCCTACTGCATTCAGTCAATTGCGAACTGTCTGTCATTTCATTCTTATAATCTCGTGGTGCTTGAAAACAAAGAGGACAAACTTTTCTTTATGATTCCCTTTTTAATTATCTTTCATATTATTACACAATACAAACCTTAACGCTTGAATTCTATTTGATTGACAGCTGATAGTGTTTCTAGATTTACTTTGCTTATGAATTAAAAAGGTTCTGTTCTGAATTTGGTTTATTGTGATAGTAAAACAAGTTAATGAAATTAATAACTTGTCAGGCTACTTACTGCTGAGCATATAAATTTATATTTGCATAATCAGATTATGATTGTTCAAAAAAAAAGTAAAAATTGATGAACAGCTTATGTAAATTGATTTAATTGTCACGTCAAATTTTCTAATAATTGGAAGAGACTACTTCTAATCTGAATTTGGCAGGGAGTGAAAGAGAGATGGGCTAGAGATGTGGATTTCAAATATGTGTGAAAAATTTAATGCCTTAACTAAAAAGGATAATTTTTTTGCTAAACTTTCAAAGGTGAACCGGTTGAATATATGATAATTAAACCTATAAACTCAGTAGCATATGATGCAAATCCTTCATTTCAATGAGGGTCACGTTCTCTTGTTATAATATTACCATATATTTTTATTGTTCATTCCAATAAAATCATTTTGTAGTATAGGTGCTCATTACCTCCCCCTCTATGCCTTCTGATAATTATTCCTCAGGACAATGACATTGTCAATAGAACAAATTATTTCATGGAATTCATTTTACTGTCTATGTTCGATGGTCTGCTGGTTTAGATTAGAGAGTTTCAGAATGGTTTTGATATTTGACCATTAATCATTGGAATTTGAGCCTGACTGATAATGTGAAGACTTCCATAATCTGTTCCATCATATCACCACTGAAAGGGCTGTAATTTGCAGCAGTTGATCAGTCTTTCTTTGTACCACTTAATCAGTAACGATCAGCATAATAAAACCATGAGGATTTAAAAGGCGTGCTTTTGGTTGGCTTTATTGCTTTATGTTGAGCGGATGGATAAAGCAGAATACACCAGTATTAATCCTCTCTTCATATCTATAGTTATGAATCAGTAGGCAATTTTGTTGGTGGCTGTAAGCTTAATGAAGTTGAGACAAACTCAACAAAGATAAGGAAAGGTCAAGAAAATCTCTTTCTTTTTTTCTTTTTTTCCTTATTTCCCCAGTTCCAGATTTATAGGTTTGGCAGATATAATAGTTTTGGCTTGTGCCTACATGGCTGCTGTACTCTAATACCAATGGTCCAGTGCAAGTAACTTAAGTAAGGTTAGCTATGCTATCTTGCATGGTTGGTAGACTGTGGGTTAGTGGTCATGTAACTAGAGATCATGTAGTTGCTGATAATGGTGTTGGGTGACTATTGCATTGGTGTTAGAAGGTGGGTGATGGAGGGGTCAGTGATCACGACAGATTCATGAAATTTTGCACATGGCTAGGCAAGACAAAGAATAGATGGGCATCTATGAGGAGCAGTGGTACTTTATGTACATTAATATTTGAGAGTTCTCTGGGCCATATTTTATTTTCCATGGCCATGTTTTGGGTATTACTCGTTAGTGCTCAACAATATATGGCAGTGTTTTTAAATTCTTACTGGAGCAATGGTACTTTATGTTCATTAATATTTGAGAGTTCTCTGGGCCATATTTTATTTTCCATGGCCTTGTTTTGGGTATTACTCGTTAGTGCTCAACAATATATGGCAGTGTTTTTAAATTCTTACTGGGGCAGAAAGCTGATTGGTTACTTCTCATAAGTGTTTATGCTTCTTGGTACTTAGATGGACATTTAATACACTCTTTGCTGAATGCTGTTTTAAAGAGCTTTGTTTTCTATTCCTAGTTTGTTCATTTTTTTTTCAGTTTCTTCATTGCTCACTTGCTGTATGTCCTCAGAATGGCCTTTAGTTTTTTCCAACTTGCAAAAGGAGCAAGAATAAGATCTATAAGCTTTAGTTGGTCCTTGAAGTCTCAAATCATTGTTTTCTTTGTTATAATATTATTTTCATACATTTACTTTTGCCTGCTAATAGTTTCTAGAGTTCCTTACATTTATTTGTGGTGAAAAATGTTGGCAACAAAGAAACCAGTTGGGAGGGAGAACCACTTTTTAGGTTATATGTCAGAGTGGACTGCAATATTTGACACCCCAAATAAATGGAATGTAAGAATAAATAATGACACACTTTGAACCATTTTGCACCAACAAATTTGAGTTTTTATCTTGACCTTTTGATGATAAATTCATTATTACATTTGAACTACTGCAATATTTTAATCATTTTCTTTGTAAGTTGATTATTGAGTCAATATAAATAATTTTTTATATGCAGGAAAATAATAGAAATGAGCTTGAGAGACTAGACAAAGAGAGGCATGATGATTTTGTGAACATGCTGAAAGGATTCATTGTTAATCAGGTATGCATTTCTCCTGTTGATGTTGTTAGACTAGTTGAAGCTTGAGTCTGTTCATAAGTCTCCTTGACAATATTGTCTTGTTACATCATTTGTAACAAAAAGAAATGATTTTCTTGTCTGATATTTTTTGATGGTATCTTGGGAGTCTTTTAAATTGAAAGTCATGATTTTTATAGAAAATATACCTTATCCTTTTTGAACTTAACTGTCTTCACTTCTGCACTAAATCACAAATGGCATACTGCCCTAGACAACCAGAATTGAACATTGGCTGTTGGTGGGAATTTTCTCAAATCCTGCTGATGATTCAAATGTATCTCAACCTGTGTAGCAGAAGAAATGAGCTTTAGCAGTAGATGGGATCAAGGAAGAGACAAATTGCATTTCTTTTATAGGGTTCTGTAGTGTGTTTGCTATTACTTGTTGCTTCCTCCTGTTGAATTAATTAAAGCCCGAGACTGGTCACAGAAACCTATCCAAGTTCCAGAACTAGAAACACTTAAGCTACTAGTAAGTTTTCACCATTTAGAGTTCAAACAATCCTTGAAGAAGTTCCATATCTCATTCCTTTATTCTGTTTCTTTTGAGAGTTCGTTGGCTGGGTGAGTTCGAAGAAATAGCGACAATAACGAATAATGTTTGGAGAAATCTTGGCTATACTGAGAAAAGCTACTTTGTTCTTTACTGATAATCAATGTCGTTGATGCCTATGAAAAGAGTCTTGGTTGCACTTTGTTTCATTTTTCCTATTCTACTGCGATTTGTACGAAAGCTCAATCAAGCGTGGTAATATCATTGATGATAACAGGCTGGATATGCAGAGAAGATGGCTAATGTATGGGAGACAGTTGCTGAAGAAACTAGTGGATATGTGAAAAAATGATAGCTGAAGATCTGGTCGTAAATATTTGTTTTCGTGTAGCTTTTCTTCGTTGGCATTTCACCCTTTGTCCACTATTATCCTTTGTACTTCAGACGTATATACTAGTTGAACATAAATGACACAATTAGCGAGCTGTTGTTTGTCGGAAGCTACTTTTATCTTTTATCATTTGTTTTTCATCTTCCTGTGATTTCTAAAGAGAGAAACAATTAAGTTTCTTACTCATTTTTCATTTGGAACAAGCTTTATCATCCGGTCGGGCAGCTTTGTTCAATATTTCCTTGCTCACATCACAATCTTTGTAATGAAGGGAATTGAGCATGTATAGCGTATAGATGTTGATATTTCACCCATCTAATTAACCAATAGGCCCATGTTTTATGAAGAAATGATTCCTCTCAAGTCGGTTCTCCTGCCTGCCCTTGTGGCAAGATGGGCTTGCACCTGATTCCGAGTTGCGTTCCGACCTATTTGGGTCCTGTCCAAATGGGTTTGTGAAGCTTTCGATTGTGTATGATGTTATCATTATTTTATTTCGTGACATCATAACTGTGGCTTTATTTCTCACGCTTCAGATTCATTATTTGTATTTTTGTGCAAATCTTTTAGATTCACTTCCCAGGTTTCAAAGGACAATTATTGTGGAAAAATCCGCAACCCTCTTAAAGTTGAAAAATTGCAGCTGGAGGAACAAGAAGAATCATAACTGGTTGTGCTATAAAAGAAAAGAAGATATTGGGGGAGTAAATGCATTTTTCAATCTAACTTCATTTTCTTCTACCACAGAAGGATGGAATTAAGAAGGATTCACATCCAGTCACATGCCCTTTCCTTGCAAAATTGCCAATCCAACAATAATTTACAGACACTACAGAAAAAAAATAAAAAGAACTGCATGGCATAAAAATTTCAAGAATGAAAGAATAGTGGATATTACTGATTAAGTCTCCCAAGAATCTCTACCAGCTAATACTTAATTTAACTTCTGGCAGAGTCTTTTTTAATCACTAGGTGATGGGATTGCTCCACCATCATCCCCTGAGCTATTAGTAGCTGTTTCTGGTCTAAGCTCTTCCAGTTGCTGGAGAATCTGATGAGCTTCCGGTCGAGCTGACGGGGATGGATCAACACAATGCAAAGCCAGTTTCAATGTATTCAACAACTCATCACCAATCACTGAGGCATCCCTCATCAGCTCCAAATCAAAAACTTCGTTTGTCCACTCCTCTTTCACAATGGAGGCAACCCACTGAGGCAAATCTACGCCGTTCATTGCCTCCCCCGGAGACTTCCCTGTTAGAAGTTCTAACATGATCACCCCAAGGCTGTAAATATCAGTCTTGGTGGTGGCTTTCTTGAGCTTTGAAAGCTCAGGCGCTCGGTATCCCAGAGCTCCAGCAGTCGCGATCACGTTTGCATTTGCAGCTGCTGTCATCAGTCGAGAAAGGCCGTAATCTGCAATCTTTGCATTTGTATGTTCATCAAGAAGAACATTGCTTGATGTCAGATTTCCATGAATAATGTTGACATTGCTATGAAGGTAGAGCAGCCCTCTTGTCATGCCTTTGGCAATCTTCATCCTGGTTGGCCAATCAATCGGTGTATCAGGGGCGCGAGCTGCAACAGAACATATCATTCTTAGCTCATTTAGCCAATTAGCACAACTTTGAATCAAGAAATTTTTTAAAAAGAATTTACTCACCATGAAGAAAAGTAGCAAGACTCCCTTTAGGCATGTAGTCAAAAACAAGCAACTTTTCTCCCTTTGGACCTAAATAATAAGCTCTGAGGGCAAGAAGATTGGGATGTCTAATTTTTCCAAGTGCATTGACCTCAGTCTCAAATTCCCTTTGACCTTTTGTTATCTTTTCTCTTAATCTCTTCACAGCAACTTGAATGCCATCTTCCATTGTAGCCTTGTACACTGTTCCATAAGTGCTTTTGCCCATGATCTCTGCAGTGGCACACAAAAGATCATCTGCACTAAAAACCATGGGTCCATCAAAGTGCACAAGCTTCCCTCCTGTCTCTCCACTTGCTTCGACTTCAGCAGCAGTTGGTGGAACACCCTTTTCTCCCCTGGCTGCCGCAGCCCTTCCGGCGGCCTTGCCCTCCTTGGCTTCTTTTGCCATTTTTCTTTTCCTTATCAAGCAGCAGAGCAAAATGCAACAAATAACCAGCAGAATTATAAGGAGAGCCCCTGCTGCAATTAGGATAATGTCTTTAGTACTTAGTTTTCGATGTCGCTTCCTGGGTGATGGAGCTGCTGGGGGAGCTTGGGAGGGGGATATAGGACATGGGGTTGAAGCACTGTATCCACAAAGCTGAAGATTGCCCACAAAGGCACTTGAGTTGAATTTTTGAGAAAGCTTTGTAGGAACAGGACCTGAGAGGTTGTTATATGAGACATTGAAGGAGTCAAGATTTGATAAGTCACCAAGAGAATTTGGAATTTCTCCACTGAAATTGTTATGAGACAAATCAAGCTCCCTGAGTGAAGAAATATTCCCAATTGTAGCAGGAATTTGACCATCAAGTCGATTATTTCTCAAATTAAGAACTGATAGTTTCTGTAGGTTAGACAGACTATTAGGCAAGCTTCCATTGAAGGAATTACCTGAGAAATCAAGTGTTTTAAGTCCAGAGAGATTGCCAATATCATTAGGAATGACTCCACTCAATTGGTTATGACTAAGTGAAATTTCTTGAAGTAAAGTCAACTTGCCAAAAGAAGCAGGAATGCTTCCAGTGAAAGAGTTGTGATCAAGTGTCAAGGATTGAAGCTGAAACACATTTTTCCCATTACCACCCCAAGAATCTGGAATAGGGCCAGAAAGAGAGTTGTTTTCGAGGGCAAGATATATCAGTGATGGAGATTGTGTAAAACTAAGTGGGATTGAACCAGACAATGCATTGTAGCTAATATTGAGCCTAAAAAGCTTAGTTGAGTTAACAAGACTAGCTGGCATTGGCCCAGACAAAGAATTGTTACCAAGGTCAAGTGTTTGAAGGAGGGGACACAAACCAAGTGAAGGAGGAATTGAACCAGAAAACCTGTTATTGAACAATTGAACACCTCTAAGATTGGGCAAAAATCCCAAAGATGTTGGGATAGAACCACCAATGACATTGTCATGGAGGCTGAGTTTTCTTAGAGCTTGAAACTGACCTATTTTTTCAGTGATTCGGCCACCTAACCCTCTCCATGGAAGCTGGATGACTATAACTTGGCCTTGTGCGCATTTAATTCCAACCCAACCACCTGAGCAAGCTCCATAACCACTGTCATTCCAGCTTCTCAAGAACCCCTTTGGATCAACCAATTCATGTTTGAAGGCCTGGAGGGCTTGATAGTCTGCTTCTGTCACAATCACACCATCCCAAGAACCGCTTGAAACTGGCCCAATCACACAAAACAATATATGAAAAATCAAGAAAACCTGGGCCAAGATGGAAAACCTTCTTGACAACCTTAAAAAATAAAAGGGCTCATTCTGAATCTTCCATTTTTCCTTCTTACTATCAGAAACATGATACATCTCCCCTTGACATGAAAACTGATTTTCTTGAAACGGCCACGTGTAAAAACCTCCCTCCATAACCACAACGAAAATGTGCAGAAAGTAAGCAAACAAGAAGAAGCACAAGAAGAATATATTAGAAAGAAAAGACTCTTATTTGGTTCCTAGTAACAGAACCAGGCTATTGAGAAGTGAGAAACAAGAGAAAGGAACAGTGTGTAACAAGTTTTTGTAGTGGGAAACGAGGTGGGGGGAGAGGAGCCAGGCGGGGGGGGGGGGGGTGTTTAGTGGGGTTCCTGTGATGAGACACGTGAATTAGAGAGAGAAAGGAGAGAGAGAGAGAGAAGCAGATAATGTTAAATCAAAGGAATCAAACTGGGTTTTTTTGGGGGAGACATGAGAACTGTCAGCAGGTGTGTCACATAGATTCCCCCGAAGCCTCTCTCTCTTTCTACTCTTCTCCTCCTCCTCCTCCTCCACCCCAAAGTTGTAACGGCTAGTTTTCCTGATTTTACCTGCATGTAATTTTGCACACATGTCTAGGGTTTTGGAAACTTGGGTCCATTTTCTCATTATTATTGTTATTATTTCAGATTAGGCTCCTCCTCCTGGCTCCAACGGCTATCTTTTTCATGTGGGTCCAGTCAACTTTTGGTCTTCTTGCAACTAGGATTTGGAAGTGGGCCCATCTCTAAAATTTCGCATCTGGAATGACAAAAATACCCTTGAGAGGTTTTAGGGTTGGTGAAAATATGCTAGTTTTTGTGCACTAGAAGTTGTTTACGTGGTCTTTTGGGAGGTTGTTTTGGTCATATACGAGGTTTTACTAACGCTTGTCCTTTTCCTAGGTTTTATTGTTTTGTATAAGTATTTTCTTGTATGACAGTCCTTTTCCTAGGTTCTGACCTAGTAATGACTGCCTTTTTGTAGATGAAAGTGTTATAATATTGGAGTTTAGGCGAAAATTGGGTGGTATAAAGTCTCAGTTAATGGTTGGCGGCCCGTACGCCGAGAAATTATTAATAAGGATAAGTTCCAGTTGTGACTTTGTGGTGACTTGCAAGGACGGAATGAGAATAGTTGGAAGTTGGGGGTTAAGATAAATACTAGGGCAAATGGTACTTTCCATTATTTTGACACATCATTTTTTAAAAGTAAATTTTATATATTTTATTTTTTTATATTTAATTATTTTAATATTTTATTTTAAAAAAATAAAACTTAAGTATTTTATCTTTTCAATTTATATTTATTGTCATTTTCTGATTTTTTTTTTATCAAAATGCACCTTATTAGTAGCAATTGTGTGTTTTCATATTTTTTCATATAAAAATAAAAAAATACATTATAATAGTGATGCGTTTGTTATAAATAATGGTGTTATTTTTTACAATGGTATTGCGATTAATATTATTTATAGTAAAAAATTATTATTTATCATATTTTCATCATTGATAATATAATAAACAAATATCATGATATACATTTTTTTTACTTTTGTGTGTAATGATAGAGAAAAAATGTACAATGACAGCTGACAAATAATATTTTGATAAAAATTTGATCTGAAATTGACATTAAGGGAGAAAAAAAAATATTATAATAAATATAAAATTGAGGAGTAAAATGCTTAAAATTTATTTTTGGAGGAATAAAATATCGAAATGATTAAATTTGAGATGACAAAATATTTAAAATTTATTTTTGATGGGATAATATGTCAAAATAGTTAAATTTAAAATATGCATTTTAGTCGAATTAAGGGAAAGATAGAAAATTAATGATACTAAATCAAGTTAAGTTAGTTGACTAACAACTTCCTGGCTTATGCATTTTAGTTATTATAAACACTTATCACTTTGTATAATTATTATCATTATATTTAAAAATTAAATTAATAGTTTTACTAAAATTATATTATTCTAACAATGAACGATATAAGAGTAGAAATAAGAATTAACATGTTGATAGAAGTCAGGTATACATTAATTCATAGGTTTTTATACAACTTAGATTAAAATACTAGTTCTTTTAATAAGTAATTATTAAATTTTGGGATCATAGTAGTTGATATCATTCAATGGTATAAAATTATTCTATTGTGTACATAAGGTGCGCATGCATAGCTTAATATATATTAATTAATTTAATTTTAATATGTAGCAATTTATTTATGAAAGTGCAATCAAAATAAAAAAATAAAAAATAACAGAAGATTTTTGAAATATTTATTAATGCAACTAAGAATTTCAAAATGAAAAAAAATGCACACACACACACACACACACACACATATATATATATATATATATGAGATGCTTTATAAGGCAATATATACATCATATTTTAATTATTTTAATCTTTGGATATTTATAAGTCTTGTTAATAGATGGGGATAATTGGTACCTACCCTATAATAAAAGGAGGTAAAATGAGTACCCTAAAATTTAAACAATTTGAATTAAGAATATTATATATACACACACACACACACACTTCTATTATGTTATTATTCTTATAATTTTATCTTTGGTGGTTTAAATTTCACTATAAATATTAAAATGATATACAAGCCTTCACAAATATTCTTATTAGTATACAAATTCAACTAAAATTCTCAAGCTAAATAGTTGATGGACTCTATCAGATCCCCCATTTAGGAAAACATATTTAAAAAAAATAAAAAAATCCTCCCATCCCACTTATGGGTTTGGTTTGATTTAGTTTTATATGAGAATTGAAAAATAAAAATTATATATAATTTTAGATATTGAGAGTTAGTCATGTCTTATTGTCATATTAAGTAAAAAGATAATTTTTAACAAGAATCTTCTATTTTAAAAAATAAAATTTTATATTTTAAAATTTTATGAAATGTATAAATAATAAATTTAAGACCAGAGGAATATTAATCAAATAAGCTATTGGTGTCAAAAAAATAAAATGTGGGAAGGATTAATTTGACATGTATCTAAAATTTTGGGGGTAGTAATATAGATTTACACAAAACTTCAAGAATTAAATGATTACCTAACATCATGCTTCTATATTATGTAGTCCACCTCAGATCTCCATTAGGTGAGTCTCAATGAATCATCATTAATTTGAGTGATTGATTTGACCACTCATTTTCAACAACATTCTTTGAATATTTAGTTGATTATTACAAGTATAAATTTAAATTATTTTTTTAATTAATATATTTAAAATAATTATGTTATTATAGAATTTAGAATTTATTGTATTCATATTTAACTTATTCGATATTTTATTTACATAGATTATTATTTTCATAATAGGACTGGTGATCAGATTAATCTTGCTACTAGTCTGATCGGTTCTAATGAAATTATATTTTTATATTATATTATATAAAATAGTAATACAAAATTTTTTAAAGGTAAAAAAAATCAATAACTAACTAAAAAAAATCTAACAAAATTCAAAATCCAAATAATCACACATATATAACAAAATATAAAGTTTAAACCTTTAAACTTTTTAAAAAATAAAAAATAAAAAATTGATTCGACCATTTTGATTGATTTTGATTTGTTGAAATGCAAAATACTTTTTAAAATTAAGCAGATTGACTGTCGATGCACGCTCGAATTCATCGAATCGAATCCAATTTCAAAAAATATTAACGTAAATAATTAAATAATTGATCAATAGCATGAACTGAACACTCAAATGATTTTTCATTAAGCATTTAGGACATTGACAAAGAAATTATTTAGTGCGGACTAGAATTTCTCCACTAGTTATTCATTGCATGAACTTTTAGATTAATGCATTAGCTTTTTTTTTTCAAAATTTCAGGTCATCACACGGCCATTTTAAGATCAAGAAATAGCCAGGTCAGTTTGGAAGATAGCCACACATATAGATATATGGCATTTTCATCATCATCATTTGAAAGGGAACAATAGAATGTAAATATTGAATTTGTTTGGGCCCAGAATTATGTTAGTCGTTTTCTTTGGGCCTTTGGTTGATGCGTATATGGACCATTGGATTAGGTTTCAATTAATGATATTTGAACTCCCAGTCCTTGTCTCGGGCGGGTTTGGATTTGTTTTCTTTTATAATGTATGGATACGAATATATATACATGATGGGGATATGAAATATTATATTTAATATATTATTTATTGGGTATTTGATTGACAAATAATTTAATATATTTTATTTTAAAAAATATAATATATTGAATTAATTAAATAGGACAACAAAATGGATTATTGTATTTTATAGTGAGGTGAATTATATTTAATTTGTCAACATTAACAATTATTAATTATTGACACGTTTGTAGAGAAAATCTCAAAAACAATAAAAAATATTAACAATGGTTCTACGAAACATGTATCTACTATACACTTACAAATCTACACCATGATCAACTCCTTAACTCTTTGCAACAAAATCAATATACTATAATTAGGGATAACAATGTGACACATTCAAATCTGAATCGCTTCAACTTAAGATGGGTATTTAAAATTTTCAATGGGTTCGGAGTTGGTTTTGATTTTTTATTTTAAAATTTGTCCCGCCTTGTCAATATTTTTAATTTATTTTTCATTTTAACATATATGTATTTATGTAATGTTATTTTTTGAAATATATATATTTTTTAGAAGATTTTGATAGTATTATGTTTAAAAATATATTTTTTAATATTTTTAAAATTATAAAATGAGTTTATTAAATTCCAATCGAATCCTTAAAAAAACTTGGTGTAACGAATCTCGAATTTTAAGTTAATCCATCCCATCCTCAAATACAATCCTACGTTAGAATTAGTGCTCAAGTTTCCTATCCACAGGTTTTGTGTAAATATTTCTTCACATAAATCTATGTAGACATTCTAAAAACTTTCATGTTTCAGTTTTCTCACTTTAGTTAGGTAGGAGGATGTAGGAATAAATTGGAAAAGCATAATAATAATATATATATATATATATATTTATATATATTGTATTCTCCTTTCTATGGACCTATGTTATGCATGCATGATTAGATGCTTTACTTTTTAGGACCAAAAAAGAATTATCTTAACTATGCTTGTTGACATAGTATTACAATTAATTTGATTCCAAGCATCTAATTTTTATCATGTTATATTTTACTTTCCTTGTAGCTTAAGTCAGATAATATTTTACTAAGTTTATTTAAAAAATCTTACAAGTTTTTACATTTCACGAAAATTATTAAAATTTATAATATGTTGGATCTTATTTTAAAAATAAACTTTGAAAGTATTTGAATAAAATTAAGATAAACTCATAAAATATAAATAATAGCAATCTTTGTTACTAATAACATAGTCAAACTAAACAAGTTTATTAATATTTTAAAAATAAGTTATTTTTTTATATATATTTTTTAATTTTAAAAGAACTTTATAAGATCCTACCATTTTATATTAGTAGCTTATAATTTTTTATTTTTTTTGTAAATTCTATACAAAAAATCAGAACTCCACACGCTAGTCCATACCACAAAGCAGGTAAGGATGCACGCAAAAACATTTTCTTCTCCAAATTCCAATTATGTACTCATAAAACTTTATTCCTCAAGTGTGACATCTTTTCTTGCACATTTTTCATTGATTATTTTGCTTTACCTGTTAATTTTTAATTATAATTTTATATTGCATTTTGTATTATTTATTCGCCAAATATATATAATTAATTTTAAGTGTATATTTTAATAAATATTTTATATATATAACATCCAAATTAATGTTTTGAGCTTCTTATATCATTCAGAATTTTGCTTCTTTAGATTAGATCCATGGCAGTGGTCTTTAAATAAAGAATTCCTTAGTTGATTGAATTCCACCACACAAAGCAAAATTGAAACCTCAAGGGAAGAAATTTTTTCATGGCTTTTTGTTCCTTTCCAGATTTGTTTTCCTGGATTGAAAACCTTCCACCAATACCTCAGTGAAAAACAGGCACCATTTCCCTGAATCTATGCCCTTCATGCTTATCTCAGTCTTTCCTCAAACTGTCAATCAAAAACTTCAACCACTCCTCTTTATCCCTCTCTATTTTTGCAGATTATAATCTCCCCCAATCTTTCTTTGGACCTCCAAAACTATAGTACTAAAGTTCATATCCAACAAATTGCTACACGACAACGGCACTATTTCCTCCCTCATTAATTCCATCGAAGATATCTTAAAGTATTTGCCAAACAACCTTAAAAGACATCTAATTAAACTTCTTTTTTTTTTTTCAATCTCACTTTCTTTCTTTGCATCTATGAAGCTCCCATAGATGTACGAGCTTCTTGCTTCAATGACCTTATATAACGCTTGAACAAAAGAATTTAGATTTAAAGGGAGAGTGGAGAGAAAAAAATATAATGATGTTAAGTTGAAAATTGACTTGATAATATGATTAATTTGAATTTAAAACTTACGTTTAGGAATTGTGAGGCATAAAAGGAAATACAAATCAAACTCTGATAATACAAAACTATTTTTTTTACTTTTTTTTGGAAAAAAATTATGGAGAAGTCATGTTTTATTTATTTATTTTTTTTTAAATGCATCTTTTCAAATGTTACATATGGGGTCACCATTATTTTTCCGAAATACTCTATCTATTCTCAAAATTTAATTATGACTTGACACCATTACAGTGAAATGACACCATAATAAATCACATCTGTCATTCAATTCGATGGAATTGAGGATGAGTTTAATTTTTTTTTCTCATTTTGACATAATTGAGAATAAGAAAAATTCAAATATATTTTCTAAGATAACACTTATTAGCTGTCACATCAATATTTCGATCTCTACTAATTTAAATACGTTCTTATACTCATATAAAAATTAAGAAAATCTTATTTTTATATTTACTGACATATTTTTTAACTTATTTTTGAAAATAAATCCAGACATACCGTAGTTTCGTCACAGCTAATCAAGAATTCCTCACTAATGAAGCTCTATCAAATTCTTGTATAGAGTTAGATCCATAACTCTTAGCCCATTATTTTATTGGGCCTACAGTTTCAATGATCCAAACTCCAAACCCAATAACAACCAAAGTCAAAGATTGGTAAGACAAATCCCACGTCATCAATCCACTTATTGGAATAATATTCTGTCCGTCGATCTCATACTACTATCTACGGTTGAGAACAAATAAAACCAAATCACACGGATCTCCATCTCCAGCCGTCCATCAACCCAAAACCCCCAAAACCCAAAAAGTTTCCGCCAAAACTACGTTCAACGAAAACCCCGAAATCGAAAATTTCAAATCGTCGCCAGATCAAATCTTCCCTCTATATTAACCCTGAAAATTTCCCCATTTCACAATTCACCAGCAAAACCCACTTCAAATTACACCTTTACGTCTTGTTTGTGTTTTTGTCCATTTCTCTTGGTGAAAATGTCGGGCCGTGGGAAGGGAGGGAAGGGGCTGGGCAAGGGCGGCGCGAAACGGCACCGTAAGGTGCTCCGAGACAACATCCAGGGGATCACGAAGCCGGCAATCCGGCGTCTGGCGAGGAGAGGCGGAGTGAAGAGAATCAGTGGTCTGATATACGAGGAGACGAGGGGAGTACTCAAAATATTCCTCGAGAATGTGATTAGAGATGCGGTGACATACACTGAGCACGCTAGGAGGAAGACCGTCACAGCCATGGATGTCGTCTACGCTTTGAAGCGGCAGGGCCGCACTTTGTACGGCTTCGGTGGTTAAATTTCAAGTTTCTTATCTCAAACTGTTGTTTGGGAGGAGTTCTGGATTTGTTTTCACTGGGTTAGTCTGATCGGTGAAGCTGAAGTTGTTTTTAGTTTGCTGATCTGTTTGTAATTCAAATGGCTTTGATTAGTAAAATATTCGGTTGATCCATATATGATTAGTTCTTCAATGTCTTCTACTTTTCTTTGAGTTTTTGTTTGATCTTAGTAAATGCTTCTTAAAGCTAGAAAGAAAATGTTGAAAAGCTTTCAATGTGGAGAAATTTAATTGAATTTTTTGTTTTTTGGCCATTTTCTTTATTTATTGAGAGGTTTTTGAAATGACTGTTTATTTTTTTGTAAATGAATTGAATAAATTATAATTTAAATTTATTAAATTTTTTTATTTTAAGTGTTAAAAATTATATTTTAATTTGTTTATTATTTATTATAAATTGAGTTTGAAGGGTTTGATATTTTTATATATTTTTTATTATCTAAGTTGTGTTTGAATTAAATTTTAAATATTATTGAATGAAAAATATATTTAAATTTAATTTATTCTATTTAACAAATTGAGATTAAATGAATTTTTAATGATTGATGTACTTGTTGCATCAAAATTTATAAATAATGTTCTATTTATTTACATGAAATCTTTTGCAAAAGTATGTATGCATTTAAGCTAATGATGTTATACTATTCTCCATCTCCACCATTATTTTTAAGATAAAACTTTAATGATATTTTTTTTTTATAATGTTTGTTAAAAGATTTATTATCAGTTCAAATTTGTATACTCAATATGAGATGGATAGATTATGATTAAAGATTGAAATTTAAGTAAATTACCACTTGAATGTTTATTTTTTTATAAAGAAATGATCAATTATATTATTTATTTAGATATCAAATATGAACATAAAAACATTGGCTTTAAATCAAAATAAAATCGTTAAAACAATCAATTATTATTAAACAAATGCGTCTAGCCTTAGACTTTTTATCATTTGGGCAAGATTTTATTGATTCATCTAATTAAATTTTATACAAAAAAGATTAATTATATTATTTATTATATTACAGTATTAAATAATAGTATATTAAATTATTGACACTAAATTAAAATATAAAGTTTAAAAGAAAAAATTACTATCAAAATATGGAATTGAATTTAAGATTTTTTATTACTTATATAAAACTTTATTCACTTATTTAATTACGATGCTGTAAACTCTTTATAATATTTTATAATATATTTGACAGTATATAAGATATCCTCAAGCATTTGTAAATTTTTTCAAAAACAAGCTCTTTTAAGGAGCTCATAAAATTTAATATTTTTTTTAATTTTGATTGTATTAATTTTAAAATTATTAATATTAATATTTTATAAGTTCTATAATCTTATTTTATCTAAATATTTTAAGAATTTATTTTTAAAATAAGCAAAAATATTTTATATGATATAATTTAAAAAAATTGAGCCAAAAACCCATTCTTGAAACTTATTAGATGAAATAATTGATAATTTCACTATCTTGAGTATAAAATGTTCTGTTGACAAATTGATAATTACCATAATTTCACGTAGTCATTATTAATCACGTTTAAAATAAATAGAATAAGAATCCAAGGTGCAGGATATGTCCGAGAAAAAGCATTGGGGAGTTGGCGTACATTAGCAAGCGTTAGCATAGAAAAGACTGTAGCCAGTGTGGGGGAAAAAACTGATGGGTGATGGGCGGACATTTCAAAGCACTAACAAACTACTTAACAAACATTAACCAGCTCACTTACCCCTCTCTGTTCTTATTATCTCATCCGCGATACATCGAGAAATTCCTCTCTGTGAACACTGATTTCCGTTGGATCTCCTCCATTTAATCGAGATTTGAGAGCCATGGAGTCCGCCGCTGTTCTACGCTCTTTCAATTGTTAGTCCTCTAACCTTTCTCTCTATGTACATAAAGAAACTCTGTACTATACGGTTTGCGTGTGTGTGTATGCGCGCGCGCGCGATTTAGTTAATGCGCCGTTGGTGTGATTTAGAAGCTGTGTAGTTAGTGCATTGAGCTGAAGTTTAGCTTGCCCTTCACGATTTATGTCTCGTAGTTATTTTTCCCTTCCAATGGCCTTTTCTTCTTCTTCCTATTTTTTTTTTTTTTTACCTTTCTAAATTCCGTCTCTAACTTTATTGTATATTTATATGCTTTTCAATTATTTATCAGATGGCTTGTTGACAAAAAAATATGGAAAAAGCCGTTACTGGACTTAGGTTTTAATCTTTAGATTTCATTTGCTTATATGATGCAAGATGTTTTCAATTTGGGAATGTTGTACTTTAGATTTGGTTCATCCTTTTCTTGTGAGCTTAGCTAGGTGCAAATTAGATACAGTCCGATTTTATTTATATATGGTCATTGAATTGCATTTCTGCCAAACACTTGGCAATTATAAGCACTTTTTGGAAAGCTCATGTTAAAAGGCCAATCCCATAGGTGCGCGTTATTTTCTTGGCAGGTATCTTGGTTTTTTTATTAAAGAAAAGAATCCTATTATAGTCTGCAGGTCTAGTTTATAATAGCAAAAATCCAGAGATAAAGCATGCAAGATATTGTCATGCTAAGTTGTACAACTGTAGGTGTAGGAGTGAAAGGACTGCCTGGATGAATTAATTGTCCCCTAGACTTGACTGTTGATGAATTATGTTAGATTGCTATATTGTCTGGTTTTATATAAGCTAGTTCGAATTAAAAGGATAGCTGTTCTAATCTTTACTAAGCTTCACTGATCCTATTGTATGAAAATCTCGACTTTATTTGAAGCAGATATTTGGTGCTTTCTGCTATGTTACAGATGCTGTCAGCACAAGTTCTCATTTAAGGGCTGTGCTTGAAAAACCTGGCATGCTTTCCATGAATAATGCAGCCTTCTCGAACCTGAGTAAATTGCCTGTCTGTGGTGGAAAGATAATTTCATGTACAAATAGAAGTGGATCTATACTTGTCTCATGTGTGAAGACTTCTGACACTGTGACAGGTGAATCTAGTGGTGAGTTATTTTCCTGTATTGATAATGAAGAACGGAAAAAAGGTGCCTTTAGTGCTCAATTTTTTGTCATCATTATGTAACTACTGCAATTTAGCATTTAAAATGTTTATTTCCCATTCAGGTGACCCTAACGGAGCTGTTCAATCAGATAGCCAACATGGGTTACGAAAAAAGAAATCTTCAATCAGTGCAACTTTTCCCCATGGTTTTGAGGTGTTCTTGTAAATTTCTTTTTTTGTCTGCTTTTGTGTTGAAATGCCTCTTTTATACAGATTTTAAGCTATACTAGTTGGTTCTTAGTAATTTTTTCCTACAGCACTGCCTTGATCTCCTAGTTTCAAATTGATATAATGGAGTGTTTTGTTCCAAATAAAAAAAGCTTGATATGCTAACACTTTATGCTTCTTCCAAAATTTGACTTTGTGAGTTATAATCATGAAAATAATAAACCTGTATTAACCTAAATCTTCTATATCTATGTAGATTTATAGAGCTGTTTTAAAAAAAAAATATCTTTTAAAGTTTTATTTAGGTGTTTTGGAGTTGAAAAATGGGAGAACTAATTTGTGAAAAATTCATTTTCCAAACTATAAGAAAGCTTTATATCCATATGGGATCAATCAATATACAAATTTCTTGGTCAAGAATAAAGTATTATCACTACTAGGATTCTGAAAATTGAATTCCTTCTGTGGTGTGAAAGCTATGACTGTAGAATGGAGTGATTCATGCATTCCCTCAAAAGAGAATTGAATAAGGGTAATATTATGGCAATTTTGGCATTTCTCTTGTTGTTTTTTTCCTTCTAGATTTTGTGTGATTATCATGCAAGGATTTCTATTTTCTTTTCAAGAATAGGATTAATTTGAAAGTACGTGCTTATGTAATATTGCATCGATCCTTTTCATTAACCTATCATGGTAATATATTTGTTTTTCCTTTTTCCTTTAGTTAGTATTACTCCACAAAAAAATGTGTTTCTCTAGAACTTTCTTGACTTTTTCTTTCACTATAATAGAACTCGTGAGGCCATCTCCAACTGAGCACAATTTCTTACACCATTATACCAAATTTGGTGTAATCCCTTCTCCAATGGAGCACCAAATTACACCAAATTTGGTGTAATGAATAGTGTTGCACCAAATTTGGTGTATTGGTGTAACACTATTCATTTACACTAAATTTGATGTAATGCATATATCCCCATTTTGCCCCCAAATTTATTCTACTCCAAATTTTAATTCCATTTGTATCCTATATTGTATATTTTATAAATATATAATTTAGTTTTATTTATTTAATTTTAATTTTGTTATTATTTTGTAATAACACTTGTAATAATTAATTTTAATAATTAACAGTTGCAATAAATTATAATAATTAAAAATAATAAGTAAAAACATTAAATAACATTACTTGCATCAAATTCAAAAGTAAAATACAACATAAAATATTGAAAACTAAAATTTAAAAATAAAATACTATATAAAGTAAAATGCATTTGTCATATTTGTTTTGTGAAAGTTTTTTTGTTGTATGTGGCGTGGAATGTAGTATTTTTATTTATTGTGATATTAATTATAATGCTTATTTTTGTAATATAATCAATAAATATAATATTAGTTATATGTAATTTCTTATTTAGTAGAATTAGTAGTAATAAAATATAAATAATTAAATAACATTATAAATAAATAAATAGGTGATAATTGAAAAATAAGAAAAGTAGGAATAAAATATTCATTTGGTGTAAAATTTGATGTAATGGATTGGAGATGATTTAAGCCTAATTACACCAAAACACCAACTTTGGTGTAAAAGTTACACCAAATTTGGTGATGTGGGTTGGAGATGGCCTGAATGCCAGAAAAATTGGGGCGCTCCTTTAATAGTAAATGTTATTCCATTGTTTCATGTTTTGCATGTACTAGTTATAAGTGAGAGGTTGTCCTGATTTTGCTCTATTGACTTATTATAATGTTTATTTAATATATATCAGGCCCTGCTCACTGAAGTCTGTGATGAGACAAAAATTGCTGAGCTTAAAGTCAAGGTAAATCTGTTTTTTGATATAAGAGCTTCTATTTATTTTGCATTAAAATTTAAGATGCATGATTTCTTAATCCAGGAAATGATAACACTCTCATTTCAAGAATGTGAAATGAATTGCTGTGCCAGTGAGATATTAATATTAGCAAGGGACAACCTAATCCATTTTTTTTTTTGGGGTGAGCCAGAAAGAATGTTTAGCATTATTTAGCTTTATAGTGATCAAACAAAAGACAATTCCTGGTAATGCCAGTGATGTGTAGAACAAGAACTTTCATTTAGGGTTAGCCAAGTACATTAAATCATGAATAAAGCTAAAATATATCTAAGATATTAATAATCATTCCATAAATGCATATTTGTACGATGATACTTTAACAATGTGATCATCAACGCTTAATGCCTTGCAGTTATTGATAATTGTGGAGTGGGTTTATTTGTATCAGACATAAACTAAAATGTGCTCCAGATGTTGTTTCTTCATTAGTTGGCTAGGTGTATTTATTGATTTACAAAGAATTATAAGAGCTGTCTGGTGTTGTTTTGGGGGAAGGTGTTCATTCCCCTAGAAATGAAACCAAACATTTAAAAGCTTTTTAGGTTTTATTCCTTCCAAAAGACATCCCCTCTTCCCCCAAAATAATTTTAAAAAGTCCTAACCGTGACTATACATATTCCAATTACTATATGTTTTTCTATTTGTCATTATATATATTCAAACCATTACGTTAATAAAAATATATATTACATCTACCAATCATTATCTTAATATACTTATATATTTTCTCCAATCATTAAATTAACATAAAAACTTGATGTGACTTCACTAATTAGTCAAAAGCTTACATGGAAAGTCAAGCCATCTATAGCAAAAAATGTTCCCCTAGAAATGAAACCAAAGGCAACTTTCTCTAGAAATACATTACACCATCCATTTCCAAAGCGAAATTAAACATACTTCACATTTTCGAATACATTTTCCCTGAAACAGTCAAACAAAACCAAACATAGCCTGGGTTTTGTGGCTAAAAATGGTGGAGGCATGCCTTACAACTCTCCCTGACAAAGTATATTTAGGTTTGTTTAATGTGGTTAATAGCGATGAAATAACATGCAAAACATTTCCACTAGCAATGTTTTGATGGTGCCATTCCATGTTTTGGACATTCATTGTTTTTATTTTTTGTATGTGATAGTTTGGGACCTTTGAAATCCACATGAAGCGGAACATTGATGGCCCAACAATCCCTGCACCTGTTGTTCCCCAAGCAACTGCACCGCCTGTTTTAAGTAAACCAGCACTTGAATCAACTTCTGCTCCTCCACCCCCACCTAAGTCTTCTGCAGAAAAGGTGAGCCCATTTACAAATGTCTCTGCCGAGAAGGCAGCAAAATTGGCGGCACTGGAGGCATCTGGATCTAGTGGCTATGTTATCGTGTCATCACCCACGGTATGCGTAGCATGACCCCTTATGATTGGTTGCATACATGATGGACTGTACTTTAGTGACTCTCTTTCGAATTCCTTTATTAGGTCGGTTCATTCCGAAGAGCCAGGACTCTGAAAGGAAAGAAGCAACTGCCTGCTTGTAAAGAGGTGTTAACTTAGAACAGTTCTCTTTTCTCTTTTGTATTTCTTTTCTTGGTTTTGTTTTGTTTTTATTTGTTTTTTTGTACTTTTTATTTGGTGGCGGTGGTATGGTACCAAGGTGTGATGAAGGAAATTATAATTGCAGGGCATAAAGAATTCCTTAGGTTAACACCTTACTCTTGAGAGATGCCTGCTTCTATTATTGAGTTGCCTCCTTGGTTTGTTATTCCTTGGCTTACTACATGCTTTACCTCAAATTTCTTTTATGTTCAAGCACATGGGTGTTTTTGATAAGTATGTGTGCTTTTTTGTATTTTATGGCTAATTGAGAAGTCTAGAAGGATATTCATAAAAAAGATGATTTTTTTTGTTGCTCAGGTATGTCTGGGTGCAGCATCTCCATCACATGGTTACTCGACGCATAATAACTTGCTCTGAATGTACTCTATATATTCTAGGTCATGTGATGAAGTTTTAGGGGTTTTGGAATTTAGAAAGAGGCTATAATATTCTGATAGCATTGCTGTGATGGCTAGAACTTGGTTCTTTATAGTTGGAGAGGAAAGCTAGGGTCCTTAGGAATCATTATAGCAGTCTTGCTTTGTCAGGTATAGTTGTGTTTTATCATCCCTATGAGCCAAGGCTGCACACGCCTATTTGCTGGTTTAGCTTTATCAAATGCGCAATGTGGTTGGAGGGATTTGATTATTAGTTTTTCTTTCTTAATTTTCTTGTTCTTGCTTCCCATATTAAATGGCTTTTCCTTGTCCCCAAGTTTTGTTAATTATGTTTCCCTATAACAAAATTTCTTCTTTCTTATATCAGAAGAATAGGGCCGGCCTTGCTACATTAGTAAAGTTTTGCTCCTTTGTGATATTATTTATAATACATACAGAAATTGACATACTGATATGAAGTTCAGTTTCGTGCATGATTATATCTGTCTGTTTCTGTGCATTCAGGGTGATGTGATCAAGGAGGGACAAGTGATAGGCTTTTTGGATCAGTTTGGCACTGAACTTCCTGTCAAAGTAAGCCTAAAATTTCAATCTTAATCTTTGTGGCTCTCTACATGATAACTTATAATGACCTTTCTCTTTATTCAATGTCATCCTGGAATAATCTCTGAGCAGTCAGATGTCGCTGGAGAAGTCTTGAAGCTCCTTTACAAGGACGGAGGTATGATGCCTCAAGACATTTTTCTTTCAAATAGCATTTTATTTTGTAGTTTCCTGAAAGTCGCCAACTTTTGGTTGTTGGGTTTTTTACAACTGATTAACTAAAAATTTAATGTAAATACTGCTGATAGTTTTTGCTTCTCACATTGGGGCAGTTTTTCTCCTAATTGAGATAATCCAACGTTAATAGCAGGTCCATATTCCTTATAGAATCGTAAAAACACTAAGCTACAGATACTGCTGCAGAAAGTGACGTTTGCAATTTGTCAAGCTGAGACAAGTAATGTCGGCTGGGTGGAGTGAAATAACTGCACTCAACTTTAGGGACATATTATATTATATTATATATTTGCATATAATTAATTGATCTCAGTGGGACAATTGTATAATAAATTCGGTTATACCCATTATACTCTACTTTTATTCATCCCCAAAAAGAAAAACAAAATGAAATTGTTGTCCAGGACGTCATCACTTTACCAATGAATAAGCTGAAAAAAATTTGTCACTTTCTTATTAGAAACGGAGTGCGAGTGTCACTATTATTCCTAATTTGCACATCCTCTGTTTCCAACTCATTTATTTCCCCTCATATTATATAAACCACGAATCTTCTTTGTTTATTTCAGAGCTTTCTGTCAAACCCCTTGCACATAATTTTTCCAAAAAATCAACCAATTATGTATTGCGCGTATGCCATGAAGATTAGCAAATGGGGTGAGTGCTTGCTTATTAAATTATAAGACCACTACAACAAATAAATTGTTCATACAAATGTTCGCTTTCCCGCTTGGCGCAATTACAAGTTACACGAGTCGCTAGCCCTCACCTGATAAGCTGTGACACTGATAGATGGGATTTTGGTCAGTGTGTAATAGATAGAAAAATATTATTTCTGTGCCTGTTTATTGCCTCCTATTATTTTACGGTTAATTCTTCTTTTATCTCTATGCTTCCATGACATTGTTAAGGTGATTCTACTAGATCGTGAAATCCAAGGGGACGGTTAACATACACTACTATTTCTGTGGGCTGTAAGCTGTTTAAGATAAGTTGCTTATTCTTAGTTTGTACTTCATTTTCAGAAGCTGTGGGTTATGGAGATCCCCTCATCGCCGTCTTGCCTTCCTTTCATGGTATCAAGTAAAGTCACCGGAATCAGTTGCCCTCACTACGCCTTCATGGGTCGCGTAATCAATTATTTGAAAATTTCTACTTCTCATTTTCTCCCCCAAATCTAGGGCTATTTTGTAGCAGGTGATGCAAACTTACTGTTTGTCGGTTAAATTGGTTTGGAGTGAGAAGTAACCTAATCGGAATTAGACCTTCAAAATGTTGTTATCATCTCTTTTGGTAGATTTTCTTCTGTATAAACAATCAATGCAGAAATAGGAGTATATGCTTTAGTTTCTGTGTTAGTATAAGTGGTTTTTAAAGTAAATGTTGTGCATGCATGCAAAAATTGTTGTTGAGAATTTCTATATGTAAAATTAATAAGCAATTAAAATAGTTGAAATCACATTTACGATGAAGTATTCAAATTGTCCCCGAATCTTATAAGATAGTTGTTTTATTGGACATTCTATTTTGACACATTACATAGTATTAATTATAGAATAAAATATTTTATTTTTTCCAAAATTATTGTTCTTTTTACTACTAATATTTTAATGAATTTATCATATTAATTTTTTTAACAATATTAATACTGATAATTGCAAATATTATTGTTAAAGATTGACTAAATTATTTAATATTCACCCCTAAATTTATTATTTTAAATGAAGTAAGAATGGAAATGATTGTTTTTATGCTCTTTCCGTCCTACTTTTTAAGTATCAATTTGTTAAGGAACAAGTTTCTAAATGAAAATTGAAAGAGTGAATAGTTTCTGTATGTTTATATTACAGTTTTTAAAAGTAGTGGATAAGAATTAATTGTGCCACATTATTATTTTAAGTTAGATGATATTTTAGAGAAAAAAATTTATATCCAAAAATAAATTTTATTTTGGGATGTTGCAAAAAGGAGATAACGATGATAAATTTGGGACTTAAAATAGCTACTTTTTCTTGTTCCTCTCTATATTTAACATCAATGAATGATAATTATTACTGTGTTATTCCCATGCTTATATGTTTAATACGACGTGATACAAAATTTTAATCGACAATTAAAAACACTAATGTTTTATACAAGTTTGATTCTTAAAAATAATAATTAAAAATTAATAATGTAACATCATTATTTCAAATAATAGAATATTCGAAAAAATAAATAAATTAAATTTTATATTAGGATATTATAAATTAATATAAATAATAAATTTTAAAATCATGTGATGAAACCGACCAAGAGGCAGCAAGAAAGAGTTATGAGTAGCAAATAGAAAACCAAAGCGGTGAGTTATGAGTAGTACAAAAATAAATCTCACGGCGTGAAACTGAATCCCAGAGGCCGCATTTTCTCTCTCTAAATCAACAATGGCCTCTCCGCCGACGCTCCCGATCTCCAATCCCCAATCCGAATCCCAGCCGCCGATCGCCACCCCCGCCTTCCGCGCATTCATATCCCGTCTTAACGCCACCATTCGCAACGGTCTCTCCCAGCGTCGCCCTTGGTTGGAGCTCATCGACCGCTCCTCCTTCTCCCGCCCCGACTCCCTCTCGGAAGCCGCCTCCCGCATCCGCAAAAACTTTTCCTACTTCCGCGTTAACTACGTCTCCCTCCTAGCCCTATCCCTCGCGCTCTCTCTCCTCTCCCACCCCTTTTCCCTCCTCGTGTTATTATCCCTCCTCGCCGCGTGGCTATTTCTCTACTTATTCCGTCCTTCGGATCAGCCGCTTGTGGTTGGTGGGCGCACTTTTACGGATCGGGAGATTTTAGGGATTCTGGTGGTGTCTACTATAGTTGTGGTGTTCCTCACCAGCGTCGGATCGCTGCTCATTTCCGCTTTGCTTGTCGGCCTTGCCGTGGTTTGCACGCATGGGGCCTTCCGAATGCCCGAGGATTTGTTTTTGGATGATCAGGAGCAGGCTAGTTCTGGGTTTCTATCGTTCCTAGGTGGCGCTGCCTCCTCCGCGGCTGCTGCGGCTGCGCCTGTTGTTGCCACACGCGTGTGATTTGGATCCGATCTGATCTTATAGTTTATTGTGGAAATCAACCCAAAAGGTAAGATATTAGTTAAGTGTTTCATATTTAGTTGAGTTTTATTCTATTGAATTGTAATATTTTTTGGTCTATGGAAATAGGTAAGTTGTTCTGGATTTTGGGCACGTTTAGTTAGGGGCTTTATGTCTTACATTGGATTCAAGATCCAGAATGTAATTTCTGTAATTGATTACTTTGCCAATGTTTTGTCATTGTTAAGTATCTGGTGGGTCTAGGGTCCTGAACTTACCCAGCAGACGTATTGTTGTGTTATCCCCTATTTCGTGTTTAGAAATGGATGTTGCCTTGTATTTTCTCTCCTTTCAGCATCAGTGTGGTGTAGAATGTTGTGTACAATGCACGAACCCACATTTGAGCCCCAGATATTGAATTTTTTTCTTAGGCTTATTGCTGTTTTGTAGAGAAGAATTGACCTGATCTTCATGGATCTAATTCCTAGGTGAAATTGGTAGTGGATAAGTTGAAGTTACCTCTGAAAGATGAGATTCTTGAGCTACATTTAAATGTAGGAATAATATGGAGGATTCACATAAAACTTGGTCGTGCTTATAAACTTTAAGTGGAAGTTTCACATTGAAGATGTCAGATCTGACCTCAGAACTTGTCTGACCTTTGTGCATTATATCACAAATTGCAAGTTATGTATTGTTTACTATCGTTGCTGTTTCAACTATTGATTTAGTAATTGGTTGTACTGAATTGGACTTACAAGGAAACATAGAAATCAATTGCAATTCTAATTTGAGTGCCTCTATATTCTAGAACTCAATGGAAAGCCTGAGTAATGGCACCAAGTGGTTCAGTAGTTTTTCATATATCATTGTTGACTGTAGAGATAAATAAATTGGATTTTGAATTCTCTTCTTTGGGTAATTATATGTAGTTCACTTAACTTAGAAAGAAATGCTTGACATTATGTGAGAGTGTACTGAGAAGTTTAGGACATGGAGTATGCTGGATGATTGTATTTGTGGGCCAATTGATGTTAAAAGTGAATCTAGTAGATTATCATGTTTTTGGTAGGAAGAATCTCAAGTATCATTTCTGGATGGTTGTGGACTTGTAAGCTTTAATTGTTAGATTAGAGGTGTTTGAAATGCATTTCTAATAAGTGGACCTTGTTTATGATGTTTGTGGCTTACCGTTGTTATCCTACAAATAGTAGAAAAATTGAAGTTACTTATATGCAAGTAGGACAAATGAAATTGGGAAAAACAACTGCGAACAAAGATTAGCTGAGAGTTTTGATGCATAAAACAAAGAGATTAGATGTTTATGTGAAAATAGGATCAATTGAATTGGGAAAAACCAAATGGGAACAAAGATTCAGGTGTGAGTTTTTTTTTTCTTTCATAAAATGAAGTGGTCAGAGGTTGCACTAAATGGCATGCATATCATGTGACATGCAGAGGATGGAACAATTTATTGGAGAAAGTGCAGGAGGACTTTTTTGTTATTATTATTTTGGGTATATAAGAAAGTGTAGAAGTTAAGTTGTCAAACATAATTAACATCCACTAGTTTGGAATTAATCTTGTTGACTTGCTTTTCAGGGCCTTGCCTTCCTTTCCTTGGTTTAATAACTTGTAATGTACTCCATTTCTAGTTAATTTGCACCTGGTCCAGCAATTACCCCATTAATGTCATGTTTTTTTCCTGGAGGTGTTTTGTTGTTCTTGTGACTGCCACCGATAATGTTGCTTCAGAATGTCTTAACAGTATCATAACGGATCCAGGGCTGCTTTGCTGGGCTCAGCTGAGTAGGACAATAGTTTTGGTTTACGTGTTTATATGCTGATCAAGAATCAAGACATGAAATTACTATTTACGGTTGTGCGTGGATATTATTTTCTAATTTGTGGCCTTAGCTTGTTTCTCTTGTAGTATGAGACTTCGCTGCTCATTAATTTGCCAGGTCCTTTTGCGTACACCTGCAAGTCTAGTTAGTCGTATAAACTCGGGACACAGTTAAATGGGTAAGAAGTTTGTCAAACTGCACTGGTTACATATTTGCTGTGTATTAGATGCGTAAATTGAAGACTCAAGGTCGATTCATGTGCTGCACTGGGTTTAGTGGATCTGCTCTACTTTATACAATTGTGTTCTAGTAGCTGGTCTTAGCTAAGCTTCAAATATGACGAGGATTTGGCTGTGAGATGTTTCTGCAGTTACAATATAGAAGGGTTGCTCCCTGCTTTGATTTAGGATTTTAAAGTACACAATTTCATCTTTGGTTTATGGGGCATATGGTTATTATGTTATTGGGTAAGAAGCATTGCCAATTTGCATGTCAAAATATGAGGATATAGGAGTCATAACATATGCAAACATAGGCATGAACGTGAAAGAGAATACTGGGAACAGAATGGGAAGTAGAAACTCACGTAAATGACAACCGTATTATGTTTATGAACTCCATGTATGATTCTTTTTAAAACAAGACAACTCTTTAAAAGTAGGCATGCTACACAACCTCATATATACAAAAATAAGGGGTTTATGTATGTGGATGTGAATATCAATGGCAAACCTATTTGTGCCATGGTTGACACAGGTGCTACGCTCAACTACCTAGCAAGTGTCGAGGTGGAGAGACTCGGGCTTGTGTTGAAAAAAGGAGTTGATATGGTGAAAGCGATCAATTCAACTATTCAACCAATTGTTGGAGTGGCCAAGTTTGTGCTAATCAAGGTTGGGCCATTCGAGGGAAGGACCAATCTTTCAATGGTTGTGAGGATGATTTCAAGCTAATCCTTGAGCTTGAAATCCTTTGTGATACGAGGACTGCGATTTTGCCACACGTAGATTTGCTAATGATGATGGGGAACAAACCATGCATCATCCCAGCTCTTATAAGAAAGTTTGGGGAGAAAAATATATCAGCTATGCAGTTTGAAAAGGGTTGCAACCGCAGCGAACCATCTTTTTTGTGCACCCTTCGATTTGACGAAATTGAAGAGGCATCGCAGCCAATCTCTGATGGAGTGAAGAGACTGTTAAGGGAGTTCGAGGATGTGATGTTTGACGAACTGCCTCGGAAGCTACTGTCGACAAGGGCGATTGAGCATAAGATTGAGTTAGTGGCGGTCACCAAACCTCCCGCTTGAGCACCATATCGAATGTTGCAACTTGAGCTCGTGGAGCTTAGGAAACAATTGAAGAAAATGCTGGAGTGTGGGATCATTAAACCCGCAAAATCATCGTACGGAGCCCCAATACTATTTTAGAATAAGGTCGACAGTTCCTCACGAATGTGTTGTGACTATCGGGCTTTGAACAAAATCATGGTGAAGAATAAGTACTCCATACCACTTGTGGTTGACTGCTTCGATCGACTCAACTAAGCAAAATATTTTATGAAGATCGACTTGAGGTTGTGCTATTGGCAAGTCCGAATCAAGAAGGTAGATGAGGTAAAAATGATCGTGGTCACAAGATATGGGGCGTACAAGTTCCTGATTTTGCTTTTTGGCTTGACAAACGCTCCGCCAACATTCAACACCTTGATGTCTCAGACACTTCACAATTTTCTCAACAAATTTGTGGTGTACCTTGACAACATCGTGGTGTACAGTAAGACCTTGGAAGAACATGTTGAGCACATGCGAAAGGTCCTTGGAAGACTCTGTGAGCACGAACTATATACAAAAGTGTTGAAATGTTTGTTCGCTTAAGAGAGTACTCATTTCTTAGGTCACATCGTTGAGCGATGGAGAATTCGTGTAGACCCAAAGAAGGTTTATGCTATCCAGGAGTGGCAGCCACTAAGTAACGTACATAAGGTATGGTCTTTTCTCGAGTTGGTGAACTACTATCAGAGATTTGTAAAAGGCTACTTTGATATAGCCTGACCCCTTACGGATCTGACGAGAAAAATAGAGACTTGGAATTGGTCACCCTAATGCTAAGTCGTTTTTGATAAATTGAAAGGGGCAATCATGATAGATCATGTATTGGCCCTATCTGACTTGTCAAAATCATTCATGGTAGAGACAGACACATTTGATATTGCATTAGGAAGAGTCCTAATTCCTAATGCAAGATGGCCATCGAGTTGCTTTTGAGAGCAGAAAGCTGAAGAATGTTGAGAAGCGTTACTTTGCGCACGAGAAGACACTATTGGTCGTAGTTCACTGCCTTGAGCTATGGTAGCACTACTTATTGGGTCTTTCCTTCGTGGTTAGGACAAATAACACCTCAGTGAGCCTTTTCATGACTCAACCAAAGTTGATCGGGAAGCAAGCACGTTGTAGGAGTTATTGTTGGAGTTCAGCTTTGTGCTGGAATATCTTGCCGGATCGAAGAATCATGTGGCAGACGCCTTAAGCTGAAGGGTGGATTTGGTGGACTCGAAAGATGGTGGTCGCTCTGTCTTCGAGCGACGTTGCCACTTCTGTGAAGGATTGAATACGAAAGCTACTATCGAAAGATCCTACAGCCCAGTGTTTGGTAAACCTTGTCGGGCAAGGCAAAGCTTGACAATTTTGGCTTGATGGAGAATTGTTGAGAACAAAGGGAAAACGCCTCTATGTTTCGAAGGGCGGGGACCTTTGAAAATCACTCATAGCAGAATGCCATGACACTCTGTGGACATGACATCCTTTGGGTGAGCGCACTTGTGCCTTAGTACAAAAGGCTTATTATTGACCACAAATATGTGACGATATTAAAACATATGTCCGGACTTGCTTTGTTTGCCAATAAGACAAAGTGGACCATCAAAAGAAGGCGAGGTTGCTGGAGCCGTTGCTTGTTCCGCAGAGACCCTGGGAAAATGTGTCTATGGACTATATTTTCGGGTTGCCTAAGGTGGGAGACTTAAGCACCATTATCGTTGCGATAGATCACTTTTCAAAGTATGCCACTTTTATCTCAGGCCCTAAGAACATTTCCACAGAAGGGACATCTCATCTTTTCTTCAAGCATATTGTGAAATATTGGGGACTGCCGAGAGATATTATCAGTGATCGAGATTCTTGGTTTACTGGTGTCTTTTGGACCGATCTCTTCGAACTCCTCAGATCTTGATTAAATTTGAGCTTAAGTTATCATCTACAATCCGATGGTTAGACGGAACACTTCAATTCCATGTTGGAAGAATATCTTCGACACTTTGTGAGCGGTAATCAGAAGAATTGGGCGAAGCTCTTCGATGTTGCTCATTTGTGCTTTAATGCTCAGAAAAGCTATTCAACAAACAAGAGTGCTTTTGAGATCGTTAGTGGGCAGCAACCGCTCTTTCCTCACACTAATGACTCCCCATAGAGTGTGAGATCTTCTCCTGCTCGGGATTTCTCACAAGAATGGAAGAAAAATATTGAAATTGCACGGAGTTACCTGGAGAAAGCTAAAAACGGATGAAAAAATATGTTGACCAACACTGCCGCTTCGTTGAGTTCCAAGTAGGAGACATGGTTATGGTAAAGGTCCCTGACCCTAGACTTTTAAAGCCATCAAAGGGGAGAGATCCTCATTTGATGTTAAAATATATCGGACCATTACTTATCCTAAAATGCATTGGGAATGTAGCCTATAAAATAGAGTTGCCTTAGTGGAAGATTCACAATGTCCTTAATGTCGGCCAACTTAAATGATATCATGAGGACAAGGAGGACACCTCCCGTAATCAATTAGGACGCCCATAGTTAGAACTATGCAGGATCGAAAAGAGGGTGGTTAAAGCTATTCTTAATCATCGAGTTATAGGAACAACAAGGAAGACCCATGACGAGTACTTGGTGAAATGCGAGGATGCAGCAGTGAGGAGAACACTTGGGAGCGGGTGATGGACCTAAGGGTGTTTCAATCTCTGATTGAAGTCTATTATGCTTTAATGGCGTAGGGGGTGTCACCATCTCTGGTGGGGGAGAACTGTTAAGGGATGCCCTCCCACTTGGTACATGCCTCTTACTTAGCCCACTTGACGGACTACACGGCCTTGGGTCGACCCGACAGGCCGTAGACTCCAACCTTCATCAATAGATGTTGAACTTCATCGCACATTAGTTAGAGTCTATAGATGTAGGTCTTATATTTTGTTTTTATTGTAAATACTTTGTACCAACAGTTAGTCGTATTTCTTAGGTTTTTAATGTACACTGCTGTCACGAGCATTTTTCTGTTTAAACCTATTATAGGGCGTAGTGAGTTGTTAAAAATAGTTGCTAGTTGTCGTGCTGGAGTTCACTCTCTGCTATACACATCGTAATCATTTAATATTGTAATATGCATTTCGTTTATCAATGAAAATGAATTTTTTCCACAGTAAATTCGTTTATCAATGAAAATAAATTTTTTCCATTTCACTGTGCCTCGAAAGCACCTACGAGTGTGAGTGTAATGCAGCAGTTGATTCGCCGTGTATTATATTGTGTTCTTGATGAAAGTAGTCGTGACTGGCTAACTACTAGCCAGACGGTGTCTTTTTTTCTATACAAACTAAAGTTGCGTGTGATAGGTGGTATGAGCGTGTTAAGGGTTGACACTGTGATTGTCAAATGCATGATTGGCAATTTATAGCTAGTGTAGTGGATGACTATATGAGAAGCTACGTAAAGCATTGATTTTGAAGTTAATTTCAAGAATGTAGGAGTTTACTCAGCATATATAAGTGTTGACAGGAATATCCTCTTGAAGTTAATTTTCATAGTTCGAGAGTTCTACTCCACCCATATAAGCATATGTAAGTCTTAAAGATGTGGGAAATTCTAGTCTAAACCAAGTTTGGTTGAATTTAGATCAGCCAATCACGAGTCATATGATTATGATTAGTATACGCTACATTTGGTGTGTATCTTTTATATGTGTAAACTATATGAAAAACTGTTGCAAGCAGCTAAATAGAAGATATCAAGAAACTGATAAGGGTGAATTAGAAAAATTATTCTTGAGTTTTAATCTAATTATAAAAAAATAAAGTTATTTTTTGAAATTATAAATATTATTTTTATTTTACAAATGTCTCTCTTAATAGGAGCAAATTGTAAAATATAAATACATATTAAGGGTATTTGTAATTTATAAATTTAATTAATTTTTTTATAAATGACTTAAATTTCAATGATAATTTTTGTAATTTATCCTCAAGAATGACCCAACAGTGCTCGTATTTGTGTGGTAACTTGGTGCACCAGCTTACTCTGCCCTGGACTTGTTTTACCTTTTTCTTTTAAGGAAAAAAAAAAATTGTGACAAGATCTGTATAAATATAGTTGCGAGAGAGATCTATTAATTTGTACGTAATGGTTCTTAGGTTTTATTTAATTGAAGCCATGCCTTACACGATGCACCAAAAGAGTTCAGTAATATTCTTATGCTATTGACAAGATTCTGTCTACGACATTGACTTATTGTCCGATATCTTCAAGTAAATGGAAGTCGAGCCCTTCTTCCCTTTTTTTTTTATTTTCTTTTTTTATTTAGTACTAATTATAAACAAAAAAAAATTGAGGATGTGCCTTTGTAATAATCAGAAAATGCAAAAGAAATTGTTTTCTATCGACTTTGCTTTTTATTTTCACATTAAGCTTAGATTTTAACATAGTATATATGCAAATGTCACAAAGTATTTGCCAGTCTCAAAATCAGTGAATAACGTTGGAGATATTGTGTACCATTTTGGTCATTCGCTCCATCATTAGACCATATTATTAATTAGTCCATTGTGTTTTTCACATCCTTGTACACCAACATTATATGACCCACAAACCACCCATAAAAAGTAAAAAAAAAAAAAAAAAAAGAATAGAAAAGGAAGAAGGGTAATCATACTACCAGCAAAAAATTTCTTATTCATTCAATCTTTTTCAGAACTTAAATTTTGAAAATAAAAAATATCTTATTGACTGTGGTTAGTTAAAAAAAGCAAAGAAATAAAAAAAGAAATAATTTTAGAGACCTTCCATGAGATTTGGTTTTCATACGCCTCCCCAAGTCTTTTAAATTATATCCACCTTTCTTAACATTGAAAAATTCTATTGTTTTTTGTGAAATCATTCATTTGTCTTTTGTTAAAAAATTTACAGACCTCCATTAAGATTTGTTCAAATTGTAGGGACCTTTCTAAAATTTTATCACATTACAATTACATTCCTTAAAAAATTTTAATTTCACAATTGGAGCCTATGTTGTTTACCCTAATAAAATAATAAATTATCATGAATATTTAAAGATACTTCTAACCTTAAACTAAGCTAAAGGTCCAAGCCATGACATTATATGTAGATCTAGATACAGATTTGAACATTATCTCTTCTCCTTGTAAACACCATTCTCATTGTCAAATTTAAAAATTCTAAATTAACTTTTGAAAATGGGGCTTTTGGACATTAGAAATTGAATAATTGTTCATACGATGGTAGCAACGATAATGTAGTACTCCTTAATTTTTAAAAATAGAAGATAATACGGTAGAAAAGAATAGAATATAATAAATAAATATTAATTTAGGATGTATTATAAATATTATAGAATTTAATTTTTAAATTTATCATAAGTTAGAAATGTTAAATATCAAGAGAAGGTAATATAAATTGGACAAATCTCATAGGAATTTGTGTAAATATGAATTTTAATGTATGTTTTTGTAAGTTTGGACAAAATTTAAAACTTGTCTTTTTCACAAAAGAATAATGACAAATTAATAAGAAACAATTCAAGCTGTATTTAGATCAAATCTTAGCGAAAATTAATGTAAGTATTCTGAAAACTATTTGATCCGAAAATTATCAAATTTTTGAATCAGTCAAACGCCAAGGATAAAATTAGATTTTTATTGATTATTTTATGGTCGATATTATCATTTTTTATTAAAGAGTGGCAAACATTAGGAGCTCTAGATGTAATTATTCAAACATAAGGGTGTATACATATATTTATACCAAGTTTAAGGGAGGTCTTTGTAATTATTCAAAAAATAGTTTACAACTTGAGCACAAAACGCCAAACGCATAGTGACGCTGTACCTTTTCCCGCCACTAAATCAAACTACTTAAATCCACCACTAAATTTACAGATATCTTCCACGTAATAAAATCACGAAAAAAGAAAAAAGCCCAAAACATATTTTTCATGGCTGAAAATAAATCCTTTTCTCCGATTGGTCTCTACTGGTTGTACTTCCGCTGACCAAAAATGGTGGCGCAGTAGTACCCACCTTACAGGAAAATAAAAACCGGGTAAAATAAATGGAGCCCCACGCTTTGAACGTTAAACCACCGGGCTTTTACTTAATACCCACTAAAAAATGCTGCAATTGCCGCCGCCATGTCAGCATTCCAGTCTATTGCCGCCGTGTTCCGGAATATTCCGGCGACACACGCCAAGCGAAGCGGCGAGATGTGCTTATTACTCCCTTCCTCGCCGTTGGAGCGTATGCACTCCGCTCGGCGGTGGCCAAGGCGGAGGAGAAGCCGCCTTTGGAGGGCGAAACAACGGCCCGGCAACCTCCGCAGCAGGCGGGAGTGAGTTCGCCGGCTGCGGTGGACGCGTCTCAGGTGGCGAAGGAGGAGGTGATAAACTCGAGGATTTATGACGCGACGGTGATAGGGGAGCCGATGGCTCTGGGGAAGGACAAGAGGAAGGTGTGGGAGAAGATGATGAATGCGCGGATTGTGTATTTAGGGGAGGCGGAGCAGGTTCCGATTCGGGACGACAAAGAATTGGAGCTTGAGATTGTGAAGAGTTTGAGGAAGAGATGCGTGGAAGCTGAGCGGCCGATGTCTTTGGCTTTGGAAGCTTTTCCCTCTGATTTACAGGAACAGCTAAATCGATATATGGATAAAAGGTTTAATTTCTTACTCAAAAGTAGGAAAGTATTTTTTTCAAATGATTAAGCTCATAAAATTCAGTTTCTTGGGTGGTTGATGCATAATAATACTTTGGATTGGAAATACTGCCATATTAATATTGATCAGTCTGTATCAGTAGATAATAGACTCGATAGCATGGCTATGCCAAAAGAAACTAAACTGTGGTTTATGACTCTGTTTTGGTATGCAAATTGTCAACTCGAATGATTCATGTTCTAAATTGATGTGTTGTTCGGTTCTTTGAAATTTATGAAATGTATTTGATGTTCAACTTCACTTTTTTCGAACTTTGAAATTAACGTATAAGTTATAGTAAGAGATATGTTCAATGTGACCGGCCTTCTCCTCTACACATTCCCTGCCCCTCCATGCTGCTGACAAATCATTACACTCTCCTCTATGTTTTCTAATATACGTAATTATTGAAATCTCTTTTTGAAATTTATTAACTTTTTGCAGGATCAATGGAGAGGCCCTAAAGTCTTTTGTAACGCATTGGCCACCTCAGCGTTGGCAAGAGTATGAGCCTGTATTAACTTACTGCCGCGATAATGGGGTACGACTCATTGCATGTGGTTTGCCACTTGAGGTACTGATTCTATCCATATGTAAAATTGACTTGTGTGAATTCCCTTCTCTAATATTAGATAAAATTACAGCAGAGAGCATAATGCCCATGGAACCTTAAATCATATTTCATGAAGGCCAAAAAAATCTCAATCATATTGGCATGTCTTCAAGTACACATTTTTGCACTGAAAGATTGTTATGCAAAAGAAAGTTTCATAATATGACTTTCAGCTTGTACAGACTACAAATTTTGGATCAATGTGAATGCACTTTAACACAATAGTATTCATATATTAAGCCAAAACGTCAACTAAATTAACAGAACACTATATTTTCAGAAAAATGTGTTTGTAAGTTCTCTTGGAGATTATATAGGTATGAAATCTGACTTATCCTTCATCTAGAAATACCCTTATCTCTTCTATTTGGTGGGTAGTGTTTAAGAAGTTTTGCATTGTTAACTTCTTTCTATGTCCTCTTCTAACTTGATCACTAATTTAAGCTTCATAACTCAATAATGTAAAGGAATCAGATAGGACCTGATATTCTTCTGACTTATTGGTTGGATAGGTCCTACGAACAGTTCAAGCTGAAGGTGTTCATGGGCTCTCCAAAGCTGATCGTAAGAAATATGCTCCTCCAGCTGGTTCAGGCTTCATCTCAGGATTCCCTTCTATCTCTAGGAGATCATCCATGGATATAAATTTTACAAGTCAATCGGCTCCTCCTTATGCGCCAAGCTCATACCTTTCCATACAAGCAAGAGTAGTCGAGGATTATACGATGTCCCAGATCATCTTACAAGCTGTGACAGATGGTGGGTCTACTGGCATGCTAGTAGTAGTGACAGGTGCTAGCCATGTCACCTATGGGTCAAGAGGAACTGGGCTACCAGCAAGAATTTCAAGGAAAATGCAAAAGAAAAATCAAGTGATAATATTACTTGACCCTGAACGACAATACATAAGGAGGGAGGGTGAAGTCCCTGTTGCAGATTTCTTGTGGTATTCTGTAGCCAGGCCTTGCAGTAGAAATTGCTTTGATCGTGCTGAAATTGCTCGAGTGATGAATGCAGCAGGCAGAAAGAGAGAAGCCTTGCCTCAGGTTTGTTTCTAATATAGCTCGTTTTGCAAACTTGGTTTTTTCTAGTTTTTTCACATATATTGCCATCTTCTTCAAATCTTGAAACTGCTGCTATGAAGTTTAGATTTCATGGTAGGCTTTCTTTTTCTTTTCTTTTTTTTTTAAATTCTTTTTAATAAAAAAAAAAAAGAAAGAAGTCTATTTTGTACTCTATCCCTTATTTTATCCTTACGAAATATCAAATGAAATAGAATGTTTATAAGGGATATAATGAAATTCTTTGATTGCTCTTTCCACAAAGGAAGTGATTGATCCATTATTTTATTTGGCTGATGAGGCCAAAAAAATTAATTATTTGAAATATATATATATATTATTCTAAATTAAACTAATAAATAATTGGCGCCCTCTTTTATTCGAAACTCCTCATGATCTTCAACCAATTATGTGCTTCAATATAATTATCAAGAATGAGTGCTATAGCATGTTACTCAGCGGTTAATTATAATCAAATGCTACCATCCTTAGTGTAGTTGTTCTGCATTTTGGTTTCCATGAAGATTAAAATTAATAGTTGAAGACAACTTGAAAGAGGTGTTAAAGTGCAGTGTGCATGACAAGATGCTTGAAAGCTAGTCACAGACCTTCAAATTTGAATATTACTACTGTAATGGCTTAAAATGCATAAAAAAGTTACTTCCCTAGCCCTTGCATTCTTTAAATAATATCTTGTCTTGACATTATTGATTTGTCAAAGAGGGATTTAAAAGTTCAGTTTTTATGTCACCTAACAAGACTTGCTATTTGAGTTAAGATTTTCATGCCTCGGTTGATATTACTCAGACAAATTTATGATGTGCTTATCAGGACCTTCAGAATGGGCTAGATCTTGGTTTGGTATCACCAGAAGTACTACAGAATTTCTTTGATCTGGAGCAATATCCTGTTATCTCAGAATTGACTCACCGTTTCCAGGTACACTGACTTTAGCTGATCCTGCTTACATTGGTGAAGGATGTGTTCCTGGAAAAGTTTTGAGGTTTTTCTGTCTTCTTAATGCACAGGGTTTCAGAGAAAGATTATTGGCAGATCCTAAATTTCTACATAGATTAGCTATAGAAGAAGCTATATCAATAACAACTACCCTCCTAGCTCAGTATGAAAGGCGTAAAGAGAATTTCTTTGAAGAGCTTGATTATGTTGCTACAGATACATTAAGGGGAATAGTTGTTGATTTTTTCACTGTGTGGCTTCCAGCCCCCACATTGTCTTTCCTCCCGATTGTTTATGACATTAATGCACCTGACAGCTTAGAAGCAGTAAAAGGTCTTTTGGTGTCCATCCCAGACAATGCATTTCAGAAGAATCTTGTAGGGAAGGACTGGAATTTGAATCACAGAATTGCATCAGTACTTGTTGGTGGTTTTAAACTGGCCGGTGTTGGATTCATTTCTAGCATTGGTGCTGTGGCTTCATCCAATATACTGTATGCAATACGGAAGCTTCTTAATCCAAGCCTTGCTAGAGAGCAACGGAATAAACGATCACCTATTCTAAAAACAGCACTTGTGTATAGCACCTTTCTTGGAACATCAGCAAATCTGCGTTATCAGGTTTGTGAGTTTTTTCTGCTAAAAATTAACTTTCTGGCTCTGCTTAACATTTTCTTATTTATTTGGATAGAGCAAGTGGATATTTTGTATTTCCCGTAAATATGAATTGTGGTACATTGTATTTTTTGCACTTTCATTGTTAGGATGAGGTACTAGTTCGGAAGGCCTATTGCACTACGCCCTCCTGTAGTTTTCATGTGTATTTCTTTTTGTCCCACATCTCTTTACTTTTCCTGGTGTAATCATTTGGTCTAATCCACGATCTTATCATTTGTAAGAAGTGAAGTCTTCATTGTTACTTTTTAGCTGCAATATGAAAGATTATTAGTAAGAATCTCCTTGTAATGCATTACGATTGTGATTGTCAACTAATGATATTTCTTCGCAATAATGCTTTTTTACCCATCAAGAAGATGGTGCAATACACTGTTTATGAAAATACTGAAAAGATGGAGTTAATGGAACGTGGAGGTAGAGATAAAAGATTTCCTCTGCATGCATTTCAAAATCTCTGTTTACTTTAGACTCTTTAAGTTCAGAATGAACATCATGTTCTTTTTTCACAGGTTATTGCAGGAATAGTGGAGCATCGGATTTCAGACCAGTTCTCTGACCAGGCATTACTTGTAAATATGATCTCTTTTGTGGCTCGAACAATAAACTCTTACTGGGGAACCCAGGTCAGAAACACCAGTCTTTCTCGGAAGTGTGACATCTAGATGTTGGCATAGATTTTAATTTTGTCTCTGCATTGATAAATTTCGAGTGTATTTTGATTTGGACTGAAATCGTATGGATTTTCTATCCCACCCTCATTTTTCAGATTATGCATGTTAAAATATAATGACAATAAAAAAGGCTTCTGCTATGCATGGGTGGTTTGTGTTCTGGTCAATGATTGGGCCTCGGAGTAATAAGGCAAAAAAGGATGGGTTTCATAAGGACTCTCCTGTGATCTCTTTTTTAATTGAATGATCACCTCATCTAAAAATTTGGGCTATTTGAGAGAAGTGTAATTTCTTCCACAAGCCTAACCTCAACTGCAGGCCGAATTCTTTTTAGAGGCTAAGCACATCAAAGTTTATATAAGTGGCAGCTCAAGACCTAGCCCTATCTCTAATACCTTATCAAATTTGATTTCCAATGAACAAGAGGCTATTTCTTTCTGTCTTATATCCTGTTTAATAGACAACTAATGTTTATGTTTCTTAATTGCCGCAGCAATGGATTGATCTGGCAAGGTATACAGGACTGCAGACCCGTAAGGGTGAAGAAATATCCTTTCAGACTCCAGATCCTTCAAATTCTGCTGCATTAGAATGCAACATCCTAGAAGATACAAACATTGATGAAAGCAACAAGCAATAGATGATACTCTTGCTGTCACTTTCTGTATAGCTTCAGGAATAATCTGTAAGAAGTGTTGGTCTTGTTTTTTTTTCAAATTTTATACTCTCAAATTTTGGCAAAGCTTACACAGTACAGAAGGTCAAATTGATTGAAAATGGAAAACCACACCACAGGAACATTTGTCATTGAGTATGGTTACAAAGTGCATACAGTTTTAAATATAGAGACTGTTTAACCTTTGATTATCTTTCTAGCTACTAGTATCTAACCTTCTCTTGGTTCCTTTATAGATACTTAAACTTGATTTTTATTTTATCATCTACAATTGCATTTAAGATTTCAGTTTCCTAACGGAAGACTGATTACATGTTTTATAGATGTCCTCTCTCAAAGATCCGCTTTCAAACTTCATATCTCCACATTTACATTTTGTAGTAGACACATTTTGATTAGCAAAGAAGAAAGATTTCAGGAAATGGTGGTGAGATATATTGGAGAAATCTTCACTAATTGTTCCCAAGAACATTGGTTGCCCTTGTATACTGATATATCAATAACTCGTTGGTACTCATCTATCTATTTTAAATACTTACATTCAGTCAATTATCAGTAAAACAAAAACAGGGAGAGCCGGAGCAGTGAAATCATCTTCTCCAGGCCATATAGCTTAATAGTTTCAAAGGCGAGTTCCATGTTCTTCGCTGTCTCATTATTTGTGTGAATTCAATTTGTGAACTCCGATTAACAAATGTGCTGCAAGCCACTGTTGAGATCAAGACTACCTCTTGCTGTACTCTCTTGTGCATATATTCCTATGTTAGAATGTTCGATTTCCATTTCTGACAAGACCCTTTCAATGAAGAACTTAAAGTGTTAGTTAAACTGTCTCCATTTTTAGAGTTTGACAACTGAAAGGCCCTAAAACCTTGTCTAATGTTGAACTTTTGATATGGATGTCCAATAGCCTCCAATGTCTGTTTTGGGCGTCATATGCCTCTTCAATTCATTGAAAGAAAACAAGCAAAAACAAGTAATCCTTATGATATAAGAAAATAAAATAAAATGGTGCATCTTATTTTTAACTGTAGTGTATGAATATGATGAAATTCCGATTAAGCAACTCATCTGTCTTCAGCATTTGCTACTTAATCACAAATGGTTTTCAATTCACAAGCTAATATCTACTGAAGAGAAACAAAAATCAAACTTAAATAGAAAATTAAGTTTTGGCCGCATCATATATTTCACATTTATATTTTTTCAGAAATGAAACTTGGGTAAAAATTGCTCTACAATTTTGCTTTTCTTTTTTTGTTTTGTTTTGTTTTGTTTTGTTTGGGCTGTATAGCAACCCATTCTTGGACCTCAGGTCAGTTTCTTTTTATGACAGCAGTTGATTATCTTTATTTCAACGTTCTGCCCCTTTTCTGAATTTTGGTATGAATTTTATGCTTCTTAATAGCTTACGATCGTATTGAATCTGTAAACTGTGGAAGAAATATTCTTTCAACATATTATGAAAGGGTTTCATAACTGCAAAAGAATCAAGATTCTTGCCATTTGTATGCTTCTTTCTACATCTGGTTATGGTTCATTCTTTCCTGTACACAACCTGGTTGGTGTTCAAAAAAGAACCTAAACTTTGATTCCTAAGCACTCCTACTAAGTACAAGTCTATAGCACTCTTCTGGTGAATCCTAATGAATTAAGCCGTCTCTATCTATGGTGATTTCCCAACGAGGATTGTAATCACTAGCTGCAGGTGCTGCATCTGGACCACTAAGTGTTGGATCATGCACTGATTCATGGCTAATCACCACTGGTTTCATAATTCTATTCCTAAAGAGTAGGAAGCGGATGATGGTTAGAGTGACATTGTTGTGTTGCCCCATACTGGCTCCATAACAGAGTGACTCTGCCTCATCTAGGCCACCAATGTAAATAACAGCCACCCTGTAGATGGATTGGTTGTTTAGAATGGACAATGATCCAGTTAAGATTATGAGAATTCCAACCGAGCATGGTGCCTTGTCCATGACTTTGATGTTCATATTCTGCATAGCCTTGTTCTCTGACCCAATAGACCCATCTATTTCCCAGTGCTTGTGAAATGGCAGAATGACTATAGTAGCATTCTGGTCTAATGCCACTCGAAAAATGTCATCGTGCATTGTGTGCAAATGTCCAATCACAACAGAGTCATGAAAGTTTATGTTGAAGAAGCTAGATGAAAATAAACTGCACCAATCTTGGATAGGCAAGCAATATTTGAGAATGCAGTGAGACACTGAGATGCTACTATGAATGGCAATGCAGATGGAAGTGAATCATCCATTCGGACATAAGTTTTCTAGATGATAGAAAACAACACAGTCAACAACAATGTCACAGACATTGCTGAGATGCCAATGGCCGTGGCCTGCCTCCCAGGCATATAGTTGTTCCAATGATGGCTTCATGTCCTAGCAGTGAAGAGCCATACAATACACCCCCCTGTGGTATAGCCAACATAACATGTTTAAGAGAAAGCTTACAAGAATCTGTGCGACGATAGATGATTGTCCCAGAGGCTGGAGGCAAAATTCAATCGTCTCGGATGTTAAGGGGATTAAAGAAAGCTGCAGCAGAAACAGAGGAACCGAATAGTCTTAACGGATTCCGGCTTATAAAGAGTCCAAAGGAGACAATGTTGTCTTTATATTGACACACAATTTGCTTGTTTTCCAGAAGAAACTGCATCTGCCATTATATTCTTGTTTCTTTTGATGATCTTGTCTTAACTTCCCAGTTTTAGGGAGTGACTTTTTGTCCCATTGGAAAGAGATAATAACTAGAGAAAAGAGACAGAAAAGGTGGTTGAAGATGAACTTGGAAGTTAAACTCTCTCTCTCTCTCTCACACACACACACACACTCTCAGTCACTTCCACAGTTAAGCACAAAGGGTGGTTCCCCTTAAGTTTTGGTGGCTTTGGCAAAGGTTGTTAATGGCAGATGGACTAGCTAAGGCCATTACATATGGTATTATCAGACATGTATTTTTCTTTGTTAATGATTTTCCCTTTCTTGAGTTGTAACATAATAACTATGATATAATAACACTAACTACTATGAGTGGGGAAAAGGGCGAAATTGGAAATTTGATAAAACATATTCCAATATTCAGGGAAGGAAATCTGTTCTCCTCTTAAAAATCATGCTGGTACTAATAATATTATACTTTGATACCAAAATGATAAGAAGCCAGGGGTAATTTAGTCCAAAATCATTAATCCTTAATGATGTTAAGGTAAAAGTTTAAACTTGAATAAAAAAATGGTGGAATTGTTTTTTTTTTTTCATTGAAAAATACTTTTGAATTTTATAGATAAGTTTATTTTAAGGGGTTTTAGTAAATTTTACCTTTAATTTCACATTTTGAATTTTTTTCCAATTTCATAGAGAGCACACAATCCAGAGTCATTAGTCACCAAAAAATTATGTGAACCCAAAGAAAAGAAACATTCTTAAAACTTTTAAACTAATCTCGAATACATAGAACAAAGTGAAAAAAAATCTGTAGAGGAAGCAATACAATATAATCAAGCGTAAGAAAACAACTAAGTATTATGCCTATAATTTCTAATCCTTGCTAAGAATTATTTCTCTTAGTTACAATTTGCTGAATGTTCCTTCCAACTACTTGCTTGTTTCCCTATCTTATGAAGAACCCTAATCACCTCTTCTGTCGTCACATTGCCTGTCACTGTAACCTTATTTAACTGTGTATCAACATCATAAGTTTCAATATCTGCATCCACAAAAAAGAATAATAATAATTTAAGAGAGAAATTAATTTTTTGTACATTCGCATTAAATTAGAAAACAATGAGAAATTCAATTTAAAACAGCACCTTCAATTTTCTTGATGGCCTTCAAGATTTTCTTGATGCATTCCTCGCAATGCAGACCTACCTTCACCTCCACAACCTAATGTCAATTGGCCCGATAATGCCATTCATCAAGACTCGAAAAATGTGTCGATTTAAAAAATTAATAAAAAAATAAAATTTGTGGGTTTTCAGTTTTGGTGAACTTACATTAGTCATCGATAAACTGCTAAATCTTCAAGAACTTGTTTGAGTCGATAAACAAATTGAATCGAATCTGAATTTTCTTAGTAGAGAAGAAGAAGATTGGAATGCTAGAATGAGTTTGAGTTTGGAGAATTTATGGGATTTAAATGTGAAGATTTGTGGTTGAGGGGTATATGATTCTTTTCTTTGGTGATGGGAATTTCACTTTGGTAAAGCTCCTTTTAGAGCTTCTTTTGCTGACTTGAGGGACATTATTATCCTCCACAAATAAGCGTGGAAAATGATGATGGCCTTGTCAAGTTTCAATGGGACAAAAGAAGGGAGAAATTATTCCTTTTATCCTGGACACCACTTTGGTGGGTGATGTTTACTTCCAATGATTAATAATCAAAATTGGCAGACAAGATTTTGGTAAGGTATAAATTAAATTACTTTATATTTGATTTAAAATTAATTAATAAAAATTTATATGAGATTGATTTGTTGCATATAATAAATCAAACTTAAATATATAATTTTTTTATTTGATAATATTTAAAATTCAGTTCGAATTCACTTCTATTAATAAAAGAATGGCAAAATGCGTGTAAAAAGATCAAACTACTCGAATTTGATTCGTATTCAATTTGATTAAAATTCATTCAAATTCATTCAAATAATAATCAAACTAAATTTAAATTCAATTTTTAAAACTAAAACATATTAAAACAAATTTAAATAGTAATATACTCAAATAAACTCAATTCTTTTGTACCCTAATGACCTAGTCTAACTATACAATGATACTACAAAAAACACTTTCATTCATGCTTCTTCTACTTTTTTTCTTTAACATTTTCTTCTCTCAATTTAAGATGTAGATGGAGGCAAGTAAGAGCTTGTCGTGTTGAACTTCTTAAAGTACAACTTCTTAATGAATCAAACTCAAATATTTAGCTCACAATTTTTTTTTATTTTTAAAATATTTGTATACTCTACTATAAATAGCATATAATAACGAATTAATAATAATAATAATTTATTTTTTTTATGCAGATTTTAAATTCAATCGAGTCCGACCCAACGATCACTAATGAACGACCTGTATTCTAATGATCATTAATGTATCGAGTGCGGAATGACGACCCAACTGCATCAGTGCCGCTACCCATTAAATATATTTTTTATTTTTTATTTTTTTATTTGGCTAAAATGTATGGAATAAGGGTGATGATTGTGTAGTTTATCCCTCCACTGGTCCACCCTCGTGTATCAGTAGTATGAGAAAATCAAAGGTTAGTTCTCTATTTCCACTTCATTTGACATGGAAATTAATAAACCACTTTATTTCCACTTTCACTTACCCCTCTACACCCTCATTTGTGAGTATGCAATCCAAACAAGTGACTCTTTGGCTCAATTATATATGTTTAGTAGTTTATAGTTGTCTTATTTTATTTTGACATTTTATATGGTAAATTGATCATGCTTGAATTAATTGAAACATCAATTTTTTGGAATTAATTTTTGAATAAATTGTAATGTTGTTATTGTGTGTATCTTCTCTATTAAGTAAAATTTATTTTTGATACACGAGCTTTTATTTTGATGGTCATATTGATACATGAAGTTTTGGAAACGGCTCAATGGATACATGTTAGACCAAATTTTTGTCAATTTTGGGTAGGAATGAGGGATAGAAATGATAAATTAATTAGAAATGTATTTTAAAATAAAGTACAAAGATACTTCATTTGATAAACCAATGGAATTTTGCATAGGTTCTTGTTTTAGTATTAATATTAATTTTTTATTTTTTTTGTAAATGATATAGAATACTCCTTGTATTTTTTCTGTTAACTTTTTACAAATACTATTTCAATAGATCTCAGTTGCTATCTTGTTTATTACATATTTGAGTATTTGGTAAATTTAGCTAACTATTATTTGATAGCAATAAAATAAAATATTAGTATTTAGACTTATTTAAGTATTATTCAAGTTTAATATATAATTTGCTTGTGGCTCAATGTTAAAAGTTTTAAATAATAAAATCCAAATTTGATAAGGATTTATTATTTTGTTTAGACAAAGTAACTTATTTTTTTTAGTCTCAGGTTCCTTTACTTTTGTAATCTAATGAAATGATAAATGCTCTTATATATTTTTTATATTGAAAAATTATTTAAATATTTTTCTTTGGAATTTCATTTATGCAGTGCAATTTTTATATTTTTTCTTTTTCTAGTTTTATGTTTGGTTTCTATTATTCTTGTTGGCTTTTTCCGGATATAAAAAAGAAAATAATATCAAAATCACACCTTAAAATGCAATGTTTTTGGGATTGAAATTTATTTCCTTTCATGTAAAACTCATAAAAAATATTATCATACTTCATGTGATTGTGTGTAAGATGTATAGAAGAAATTTAGTATAATAGTGCATTAAAACTACATAAGAGTGCATACTTACACATATATATAAGAGAAATGCTCATATGAGAAATTTGCAATATGATGCATAATAGTATAAAAGGAAATTCAAATTTAAAAATAACATCTTCAACCATTCTTTTGAGAAATAAGGCAACAATTATGAAAATCTTCTTATTGTTTCTCTTCATAATACCTATTTATTGTCCAAACATCCGCCGTGGAAAAAAAAAACAAATGTTGGTTCACGATAAATATATATGAGGTTTATATAATTATTAATCTCCCTCCAAATTTTGTTCTATGGTAGAGTGTCACCTTAACGTGGTTTTATTTAGTAAAAAAAAAAAAAGTAATATTAAATATGCATTGAATAATAGAGTAAAATGGACTTTAATTTAGAGGTCATCGATTTCAGATATGATTAGGTGGATTATAGTTGAACAAATAAACTTTTTATGCTGGTTAATTAATATTTCTTTGTTTAACTTTCATTATTAAGATAGCACACATGAAAACATGTAAATATATACAAAATAATAAATGATCACATCTTTGCCAAGAATTTCAAGACTATTATTTATTATCTTATGAGAGAGTTGGGAGTTATTTCAAAAAATAATCCCAGAATCGGCCGAAACGGAAGAAAAAATATTAGACCTAACTCTTGTATAAATATGCATGGAATTAAAAAAATTGAAGTCAAATAAACTAACTAATATAATGATAATAACAATAACGATAATCATAATAGTAACTAACAATTATAACAGTATTACTCAGTCTATCTTTATTCTTTATCACTATTCTTTATTTTTGTTTTTTGTTCTTTTCAACAAACCAAAATGTATTTATTTCCCTTTACCACTATCTTTCTTTTTTTTTTTAAATTTCCTTAATTCTCTAATTAAATTGTCCAAGCAATATTATTTTATGTCTCGTTGTTTGTTAATTTAACTAAATGAATAATTAGGTAATTAATTGTGGATGATTTTATTAATTTGGTGGTTGCAATGCTAAACAAGATACTAAAAAATGTTGAACATGTTTAGTTTAAAGCAATTATCCAATGTTAGGAAATTATCAAAAAAAATTCATACATTTGAAGTTTAGGGTTTCATTGAGAGAGAAAGAGAGAAAATTAGAAATTAATATAAGTGATTTCATCTTCCATGAATGATGCAATTTCTTCCATAATAACATGATTTTTTAATTTTATTTTTATTTTTTAAAAAAGTTATCCTTTATTATATATTTTTCCCTTCAAAAGGATTCTTTGTATATATACATATTTTTAATACTGAAATCTAATTCATGACAAAAATTATGCCACAAATAAATGAATATCAATAATTTATCAGCTCATATTTTGTATTTTTTTTTTTTTTTAACTCTTGCTGCTATAAAAGTGGAAAGCAAATTATAACAATAAAAGTGAAACGCTTAATGAGGACTCCAATATTGAAATTCACTTTTATTTAAAAATATCGTTATAAACTGGATTTGTCGTTTTAAAATGAGATAATAGTGATTAATTTGTGTTTTCTCTTTTAAATTAATTCAATTTGATAATATGATGTCAATGAAGAGAATGATTTATTTTTAACCGTAGTTTTAATTCGACTTTAAAGCATGTTCTTGTATTTATTTATTAACTCTAGTTATATTGTATTTTGGAAATTCAATACGACTAAGAATGAATTATAATACCATTTGCTTTAATACGCTATTTTGAGTATTGCATTTAAATTAAAACTGTTTCATCCTTGTGAATAAAACTATGATGTTTCAAGAGTTCTTATGACAATATATTATATAAGTATAATGGGATATATAGAATTTAAATCCATATGGTCGTCATCTTGTGCTACTATTTAATTGGTGGTAGTATTTAACTGAAAATGAGAGAATTAATATAAGATGATGTATGAAAATCTAGAACTACTGTTTGGAACTTACGGAGAGTTTCAAAATTGGTCAAATATTAGTGTGCACCAGAGTTTCGAGGTTGTCCCCAAAGTAAATATTCTTATACTTAAGTTAGTATTTTTGCATATACTTATTATGAAAGTGAATATTTATAATTATATAATTAAATCTTATTTGGAGTTGAAGTCTATTTATACGACATTGGACTTTGATATCTACTTTCATTAGGGAAAAAACTCCCTCCACAGTTTAGTTTTTTAGTTTAGTTGTAATGATGAGAGAGCTTAATATATTATCATACTGATTGATCATTTTTGTAGTACACATATTATATTCTAGATATCAAATATATAAACACGAAATTAACATTTTTGTGGTGATAAATACATACAACAATGGTTTCTAATGCTAACAAACATTTTAATCTATTACATTGCAAAACTGTCAAAATAAATACCTTAATTCATTTGCACTTTGGATCATTTTGTGGAGTGTAAATATCATTTCCCTTTTTTTCGTTCCCCCTTAATTGGTTTCAGTTTAGTTATTACATAGCAAATGGAAGGGTTAAAACTAGTTTCACATTTTGGCTGTAGTATTTTTGTAAGGTTTAATTTGGATTGATAGATTTAAAAATAATAATTTTAAATTCATAATAACAAGTTTATTGAATTTATTTGTATAATTTCAGAATATAATAATTTTTAAATTTATGAGTTCTTATTTTGAACAATTTTTGAGTTATCGTGGTGGATTTCATAATATATGAAGTCATTTGAAATTTTTTCTTCAAATTCTCTCCTTAAATCCAAAATTTTCAATGCAAATGCAACTTCATTTTTTTTATGACTTGTTTTCAAGTGAATAAGGCCATATATAAAATCTAATTTTCAATTTTAAGAACTTTTTTAAAACAAAATTAGGCCAAGGATGTCTGCGCCTTCTCCAAAATCGAAGGCCTTGTTTGGTGTTTTATCTGGAAACATTTTTCTTTTCCCGAAATAAAAAATCAATTTGGGATTAACATTTTGAAAATATTTTTTTTTTATTTTTTTAAAATACTTATCAATTATTATTTCAATAAAATAAAAATATATCCTATTACACACCCTCTAACTATAACAAAATAATATTAATAAAATATTTATAATTAAAAATATTTTTTAAAATATATCATATTATTTTTTTTTAATAAAATATCAAAACATATTTTCATTCTCCACCTGTTTTTCGATTTCGGTCTCCCAAAATAACTTTTTCGGAATGCCAAAAATAATCACAAACAAAGCCCAAATTTGCCATCATTTCTGGGCCTTAGAAGGCCCAACTCAATTCCCATCTGGACCAAACGTACTTAGGTGATTTTTGGGGCTTTCCATATCGGCCTGTCCAGAGGACAATATAAGTCAAAAGAAATAAGACTATGATAATTTATTTATTTTCACAAGGAAAACCATCTGAATAGAAATATACTCGACCTAAAAATAACAAAGAGCTTGAAAAATGAATCGTGGCTACGTGTTGATTTATCTTTTGCAAATTGTTTAAGCCATTTTAAATACAGTTATAGTTAGATATAATTTTTTTATTACAAATCCTACTGTATCTTTTATTACATTGCATCGATTGATATTATATATATATATATATATATTATGGATATAATGCTATAAATGATGCGTACATTTTATGCATAGAATTTTACTGACAATCAATACAATATAATAAAACATGAAACATAATTTACAATTGAAAATTCGCACTATAGTTGTTTTTCTAAACACTAAAAGAATTTTAAGAAACTAATAGATAGGTTCATATGTCAGTTTTAAGGTTGATCTCGTTCAACGGCGGATCTACCCCACCCGCCCCTTCAACTTTTCATATTTATAATTTTAGTATATAATTTTTTATAAATTTAAAAATTTGCTTCCTTTCAAATAATTAAATTATTTCAATTGCCCTCGAATTTTTATAATTTTTTTTGAAATATGTAAATTTAATAAATTTAAAGATGTTTTAAAATTATTTCTAAATTTTGTTTTTTCAAAAAAATTAGGTAATAAAATTTATTATTGATATAAAGTTTTAAAAAGGCATTTGTACTAAATTTTAAAATTTATTATGATTTCATTTCAAAAAATATGGATATTTTAGTCAAAAATTATTTTTTATTGTGATTTTTTATTTTTATTTTTATTTTTTAACTTATTTATTTTCACTTTTGTTACTTATTATTTGAGGTTATACTATTTTTTTTTTCACAAAAAATCATAAGTATGGGTTTTTCATGATACAAAAATTATTTGATTTGGTTAATGGTTATGAAATAATGCTCAAATTCTTGAATTAATTTTCATTTTGTGTTTGATTGAGTTAGAATTAATTAATATTTTCGTTTAGAATTAGTTTTTGTTCAAATAGTTATCCAATTATAATAGACATAAAATATTTATGTATAACTATAACGTATTATATTTATATTTATATTTAATTTTTAATAATTAGTTAAGAAAAAAATTTAATAAAAAAATAATTAATATATATATAAATAATAATTTGACAATCAAATCTCGCTTCTTCTATTTTAAAATTCTGGCTCCGCCCTAATCTCGTTTATGACTTTCTATAACCATCGAGTTAAGTGTTTTTCAAGGCAAAAATAAGATGAATTTCTATTTTTAATTGTATAAAAGAAGATAAGTACTCCAGCATGTAGTTTCAGGTCGAACTAAATGAGTAATAAAATTAATATAGCCTTACAATTACAAAAAAAAAACTAATACTCCCTCCCCTCATCTCATTTTCAGGAATTCAGTTTTGATTATCACGGAATTTCAGATGAGAGCTCAGAGCTAAATCTTTTATATATGTTATATTCTTATTTATAAAAATAATATTTAAAAATTAATAGTGTCACATTAAATTTTAAGTCGGAGGATACTATTTGAAATAAAAATTATCAAAAATGAAATCTTACTCTAAGATGTTAAAAAAAATTATAATTTCAGTTTTTGTATGTAGATTAAATAGTATTCAAAGTGTTGCTTCTTTTTAAAATTTTAAATTGTCCTATTGTATAAATCAAAATATCTTTGTTGACTCAAGACAGAAAAAACTTTGATTCCATCATTGATTAATTATAAGGGCAGATCAGAAGAAGATTTCAATTCTTTGAAACCACAAAAAAGAAAATAAAAGAAAATCTCAACAACATAGGAAAATAAAAACTTTAGTATTTGATTAAATATATTTTCACATGACACATTATGCTGGACCCGTGAAGAGACTTTATATTATATTATATATATATATATTGTATATAAAAATTAGCATAGAATAAATTTATTTTTTTTACTTGGCTTATATCACAAATTTATTATTTAATCTATAATATTAAATCTACAAAACAATAAAAAGTTGGCACATCTCATGTCAACCACAAATCAAAAATAAATAAAACTAATCAAGATTGACAATATTGATTAGTTGTCCTCAGCAGCCTTTTCAATCACTCTGCCATGCTGTATATGAGATTTTAGACTTTTATTTTTTTATCTTCCAAGTCTTCATATTACAGTAAAATTAATCATATCAAGATCCAAGAAAATCTTGATCCTCTAAATTTTGATTTTATCCAAATTCAAGAAAAGCTAGATGAGCCATAAATCCTAGTCCAAATTATTCAACTCTAAGATTTATTTTATTTTATTTTCTATTTTCTATTTTTTGTTTTCTATTTTGTGTAATTAGTTTGCACTAAAAAAGAAATGCTGCTATCACAAATAATTCAGGATCATTCATGAATGATGAGCTTTTCGTGCTTCTAGTGACTAGGATTAATTAATTTATGCTTTCATCATTTAATGGACCCAATAATTATTTAAAATTCATAAAGATTTAAGAAATTTATCAGTGTAAGCACCCTATCACCACGATCAAAACACAATCATTATTGAAATAATTATAAATATTCATTTCGTCTTTATTTTGAAATACGATCAATTTCATTTGACGTTCATAGTTATTTGTTTACCTTCTCTATTTTGCACCTAACAACTTATAAGTAGGAGCCCACTCCCTATTCAATAGTTGACAGCTCGCAAAACTGTCGAGAACTATTTATGATTGGATCATCGTTACAGAAAGAACAACGACATTAATTCAATTATTGTATGTGTTCTTGTTGAGAAGATGAATTGTTTCAAACAACGTGTAACAAACATTAACATTATTCAGTTACAGTAATTTCCATAAGTTAAGGGAAATATCATACCTAGAGCAAGAACATAGACCATGTGATCATTGGTGCAAACAGTTTTTGTGGGCTTTACCAGAAACAGATTCTTGTAATTGCATTATCATGCAGCAAACCCTAATTTCGAGTGAAGGAGTTTGGGAAATTAGCCACTATCCTCGTTTAAAAAAATAAAAATAAAAATTGTGTGTGTTTTATACCTTGTCTTTATTAGGTTAGATATTATGAATTCAACTGGTGAAGGTGAAGTTGCTCACATCCCCAGTTGCTTCTGCACTTGATTTGGACAACCTTGTACATTAGTGATAACAACTCCAAGCCAGCCAATTCTAAGCATCCCCACCACATACACAGTTGGTTCAACCAATGAGTCAACAATAATGTTCAATAATGTCTTTGTTTTTGTATGTAGACATACAGTTACATATGTCCACTTCTTTAAATATATTGGGAAAAAGCATTTTTTCCATCCCCTAAAATAGAGATTTAAATAAAAGAAAAAAAAATATCTTGTTTCATCTGTCTTTTGTGTTGTATAATACTTATTCGAATCTAAATGAATTGAAGGATTTGAAATGAAATTTTTTAAAATAAATTTAATATTAGATGAATTTAAAATTTATAATAATAATTTATAGATTTTACAGATTGATTTGCCAGCAAGAAAGTTCTATCTGGCAAGATATCCCACTGGCCATAGCGTCCAACTTTCCAACAAAAGTTAAAACTGAACCAACATCTCAAATCAAGGCCTAATCTTTCTCCAGCAAATGCAGATAAGAATATTTTGGTTATTGGTCTTCTTATCAATTTTCAAAAAGAGTGCACATATATTTATCCTTCATAAAGTTTTTTCTTTGCTTAACATATATTTTAAAGAAATATACTAATTGATATCAATTTTTTTTAGATCACTCGAATTTATAATTAATAAAATTATAAATGTAAAAAGTTTTTTTATGTTTTCGGAGCATATCTCAACTGACGGAACAATTGACTTGAACTTGTTTTCAGCGGGAGGGTGGGGTTCGAATTCTAGTGGGAACCTGCGGATGCATTTCAATATGGCACAATCACTGTACTAACAGTGGGATCCTGCGACTAAAATGTTTCAAACGATCGCTGTGGGTTGGGCTCTTGTTGGAAACCTGAGTGTTAGTTGAGGCATATATCGCGATTTACCTCTTCTACATGTTAGGGGTAGGTGTTTAAAAGGTTTAAAACTAGTTCGACAAAGTTGGGAACCTGAATTATTAAAATAAAAATAAAAAAATTTAACAGATTATATTAGCTCGTCCATCCTTAATTTATAAAGTTGAAAAGCAATTCATTAGTTAATGTAAATAAAAAATGATAAAGAGTTTAGGACACAAATTGGAAGACAAGCCCCAACAACAAAATGGATTCGAATGTGTAGTTGGATCTAGGTTCTTGAATAGGATGTTGTTCTCTTGATGCTCTCATCTAGACTATTACTTACAAGTGCTCTTCCCCCTTTTTTGTAAGTAAATATAAAATGTAATAATGTATATCATATTATTATAATGTAATATACAATTCTTTTGCATGGAGATTATTTGTTGTGGATGTCTATAGTGCAGGAGTCGATTTATTTTTTTAACCACTAGAGTTCAAATCTCTCTCGTACGTGAGCCCATACACACAATTTATGTGGTTATTTTTGAGCTATTTAGCCGATGGATTTGTCAATGATTTGTGTGGACTATTATGAGTGCTCGATAAATTTACTATTACATAAATAGTAATATCACTAAAACTCATAAAAAATTCTCTTTTTCAAAAAAGAAAGGAAAAAAGAAATACACAAGGAGAAGAACCTGTCTAGAATTACCTGTCTAGATGGCTCACTCAAGGAGGAATTGTTTTGAATTGTTCCTTGCTCTGTCTTGTGAGTCGTGACCAACTTTAGCAGACTCATATCTTTTTCTTTTGTTTTTATAGCTTAATTGTTCAATGTTTTATTTGATTAATTTTGAAATATTCTGTATATTAACTCCTATTAAAATATAATCGCATAACTCATATGAATGGAGTCTAAAGGCAATATTTAATGTCTCACCTGCCAGTGAGCATGTCAAGAGGGATCAAAGTAGCGTTTAGAAGATTCTAACCAACAATCCTCTACAAAATATTTCAAACACTTTACCTCTTCGCCACTTTAATCGGATCTAATATATTCATATCTTATATTGTTATTTTCACTCTATTTTGACTTTATTGAAAAATGTTATAATTATAGATTATTTTTTTGAGTGTGCGGCCTTATATTTTAGAACTTTTCATTCTCATTTAAAATTTAAGACATCATCAAAATTTTGGGAGGAACTAAATGCATTTGTAGAAAAATTATTTTCATCCTCTTCTTTTTTCTGTATAATGTATTTCACTTAAGTTTCTATACCAAATTTATTGGAAAAACGCCATTTGTATCAGATAATAATTAAGCAAATTCAATAACTATAGTTTATATTTACCTTAAATAATCATATTTGCAAAAGTTCGGTATGAGTTCATAACTTATGTTGTTCTATTAATTATTAAATAGAGTTAAATTCATTTTATTTTTTTGTATTATGACATGGGTAGTATTTATCTATTCCACAAATAAAATTTTCAATTATCCCCTTGAACAATAATAATAAAATATCCCCCCTTAGTTAAGTAAATGATAATTTTACCTTTTCTCCTCTATTATAATCTAAATAATACTTTGTCCTCTGCAATTAAATGTCAATTAATTTGATCTTAAATTTAATTTAAAAATAATACTTTTAATTTATTAGCCTTCAAGTAAATCCAAATTCAATAAATAAAAAAGTATGATTGCAATAGTATAAGAAAACACACACACACACACACACACACACGCACATATATATATAAATATATATATATATATATATTTGTTTTAAGAGGCATCTAATTGAATTTTTTTTTCACTCGATATTTTTTTGTTGTATTAGTAAACATTATAATTTTTTTTTGTTATATTTTATTTTCTATTTTTGATTTACACATTCACAAATAAATAGCTACACATTAAAATTAGATTGAAATATGTATATATTGAGCTATCCATATGCACTTTATTTACATAATAAATAGATAATTTCAATATGTAGTTATTTATTTGTGAAAGTGCAATCAACATTAAAAAAAAAAAAAGGACAAGAATTTTCTTACAATGCCTATTAACACAACTAAGATTTTCTTGTGAATAAATTATTAAGAAAAAATAAAATCTATGTGATGCTTTTAAAAGTAAAAAAGGATGGTAGTCATATAAATTTACATGAGATAATTTAAGTTTAATGTTTCTTCATACAATAATAATTATATTGATATTTATTTAATTTAAACTTGACTGGAGGCTAATTATTTAATAAAATTATATTGAGCAAAATCAAAAATCAAATTAATTGATATGTGGTTGTAGAAGGGGCAAAGTGTAATAATGCCTATTAATACAACTAAGATTTTCTTGTAAATAGAAAACAAGAAAGAAAATTTATGAGATGCTTTCTAAAGTAAAAAAAAAAAAAAAGATAGTAGTCATATAAATCTACATGAGATAATTTAAGTTTAATGTTTTTCTTCATACTATTATAACATATTTTGCTATTTATCTAATTTAAATTTAATTGGAGGCTAATTTATCTAATAAATTAGTGTTGAATAAATTAAGAATTAAATTAACTGACATTTGGTTGTAGAAAGTGCTATAGAAATTATATCATAAAGGTGGTAATCCGAATTTATCATTTTACTTATCTTGGGTATTTTTGTCCATTCATATAATTTTTTTAATTTAAAGGAGTATTTGAAAATTTTATTTATAGAGAGGAATAATTAATTTGAACTTAATTGAAAATAAAATAGTTCACACCACTTACAAGAATAAATGACTAAGACATTTAGATTTACTATAGACTCTTGTTCCTCATAAAGCCAAGTCAAAAAAATTAAAAGAAAAATAGGCAATAATATTTTGGAAGGTTCACTAATTGGCCCACATAACAATAATGTTAAAGCACCTTATTCTAGCATAGGCTAAAATATAGATTTTCTACAATTTTATCTTATATTTGGTTTAATCAAATTTTTTTTTTTTAGGAGCGATATATCCTATCATATAATAAATTAATTACAATTTAATGTCATCATATTTCGTCAAGTGATTGAGCTTAAATGATGTTGGTCGAATTTATTCACTCATGAATGAACTAAATAAAGATAGAATATGTTGGACATAAATACGAATATGGCTTATTTTATAACAATAATTAGAATCTTCTAAATATACAACTTTTGGTAAAAAAAAAATTATATATTATAGAAGATTTCATATTTTAGTATTATAAGAAAAAATAACATATATTATACAAGGTAACTACCTACCTTTCTACAATATAAATAAATATTCTTATGGAACATGGTATATTTTATTTATATCTAAATCACTTGAAAAAGTGATAGAAATCACACCATAAAAGGTAAAAAAATTTAATATTAATTTTTGAAAGCATCACAATTGATAACGCATATTATTTATATCACAAATTTAAATAGTCATATACCGTGAAAATAATCTACTCCTACTCTTCTGATGAGATTTGAACAAAAAAATTATGGATTATAGAATTCGATTTGAAATCAGATTCATTATCATTCCTAATTAGACTCTTATATCTTGTCTCTATGATAGGACACACTCATACAGGTTGATAATGTTTAATGATAAATATTTTTTTAATAAAATAATGAATTATATAGTTATAATAAATATTAAAAATTAATTAATACTATATTTCATTAACTAATTTAATATAAATGATGCAAACATTAATTAATCAATTTCGCTTTTTTTATTATAAGTTTTGTGCTTGCACCTTTACTCACAGCTGGCAGTCAAAAGAAACAGCGAATTGCTCGAAGCCAACAAAATGATGAGGTGGATGGCAGTTTCGAACCCGACCCGGAAAATCATGAATATTATTTTCTTTTTCTTTTTGTGAAAGAATAATACTTTACTCACACATTAAAAAAGAAAGAAAATACAATTTCCCTTTTAACTCTTTTTATTCTTTTTTATCATATTTATTTTCTCACGATTTATTTTATCCCCTTTAAAGGCTCACCTTTATTCCCTAAAATAAACTGTATATATTTAATTTAAGCTACAACTCATTGAAAATCTTTAATAATTTTTAGATGTTAGCATTAGTTGAACCAGTTGAAAAAGTTTTTAAGTTTAAATTATCCGTTGATTATGAAATTAAAATTATTTTAATAATTTATTTAATTATTATCTATCACAAAAATAAAAAAGAAAAGGGTTAATTAATAAAATAACAAAAATTAATATTCCCTTATCGCATAATTTTCATTGTACCAAGTAGTTATTTAATTTATTAAAATAACGAAGCTAAGACCCCCACGAAGAGAACTCCATTTTTTCTGAATTTCTATTCAATTTGACAAAAATGGTGGCTACGTTTTTGTCAAATTGAAATTTCTAATCCTTTCTTGTAATTCAAAAACACTCAATCTTATCTTCTCAACTTATTTAATTTTGTTCACATTAAATAAGATTGCCTCCACATATATTTTTCCAAATTACAATTATAATTGCTTAACTAACATGATTAATTAGAATGAGATAGTGTTGAAAAAAATAAATCAACCTCATCGAAATTGAGATTAATAGTTAAAAATTCAATTCATTAATTTAATAAATCAAACTTGAACATATATATTTTTTTATTCGATAAAATTTGAGTTTCTACAAAAATATATATGTAAAAAAATCAAGGTACTACAATTCTATTCATGTTTGATTCAATTTAAATTCTTTCAAATTCAACTTGATTAAAATTCGTTTAAGATGATTCAATTACCTATCAAACCACGTTCAAACACAAAATTTGAAACTTGTCAAAAAATCAAATAAATTTGAATAATAGCATATTTAACTCAATTCGATTTATTTGCAACCTAAGACCAATCCATCAACAAATGATTTTTTATTTTTTTTTTTGTTAATTTTGTCTGTTTTTCAAATAATTTTTTTTCGATTTTTTAGATGTTGAATTAAGTGCATACATCTTATGTTAAGTGTCTGTTTATTAAAAAATAGAATATTTATTCTAATAATATTAAATTCATTACATTACATCTTGTGTTAAGTGTTTTATTTATAGGATATTTATACATACATATATATATATATATATATATCATGAATTCAATATTTTTTTCCCTATGATGCATGGCTAAAATGGGAAATAAAGAAAATCCATGTCTTAATGGCATTTCCAACTTATTGAATTCACCGAGAAAAGGAAGATTATGATGACATGTATTCAGCCGACCAATTGTGTAATAACTCATCTCTTTTAGCGTCTTCTTTGGTTATACTTGAATGTTCAAAATCAAAAGATTTTTCTCTCTCTGCTTTATGGTGTCAATATAACGTACATTTTGACAGTATTTGACCACCAACCTTTGTGTTACGCGATATTCGATTTCACATATTTACCCACAGTTTCAAATTTGAAGTGATTTCAATTGTTTCCATCTTTGTATATGTATATTTTAGGTCTAATTATTTTGGTGAAGCTTAAATATAGAAGATTTATTTATTTTTATTTTTTTTTGTTGAAAAAAAAAAGGGGAACAAAAGTGATCTAGCCAATGACGTAAGAGATCTTTTATTGCACACGGAACATCACGCAAAACACACACACAATCAAACACCATCAAATCAAACCACGAGGGCCTCCCAATCATCATCGTAATGGTCAACCTCTAGATTCCACAACACTCAAGCAGCTGATCGAAACCCTTGAAACCACTCCCAGCAGTCAAATCTCACATCCACTCTCAGACGCAGTATATAACGGTAGCCCCTCAGCCCATAGGAACAGTCAAATATAGAAAAAAGGATAAATACAACGCACACAATTTCACTCTTTATTCTTATATCTCACGATATTATAATACCCTTAAAACGCACGTGATACCCCGGATCCGAATCTTCTAGATAGCAAGCACGAGTCCGGGCACGGATTTCCCGACCCGATCCGGAAGACTGCTCTCCCAAACGGAGGGGCAGTGAAGCGACGCAATGCTGCTGCAATCTGATTGCTCTGTCTTTCCGATACGCGTCACAGTGAGGGACGTGTTGAGGTACTCCCTGACCTGGGTAATTATCCCATCAGTGACGGTCCAGGCGTGAACCCAGGCAACGGAACGGGATTGGTCGAAGCCTTCGGCGAGGACGGTGGGGCCAAAGGCGGAGATGCTGTGTGGCACAAAGCGGAAGCTGGAGTCCTGTTCTCCGGTGAGGAGGCGCATCAAAAACTGGTGGGACGGCGGACCATGGAACCACCACTCGAGGTCGGCGGCGAGAATCTTCTGGATAGCCTCCGCGTCGCGGCTGTTCAAGGCGTCATACAGGGCGCTCACCACCCCTTTGTTCAAGGCTTCCTCCAGTGCTTCCTGAGTTAACGCCAGTTCCTGAAAAAATGGAGAGCGAATATTTCGAAATTGGAGATGGAGAATTGTATATGATAACAGGGGCTGGTTGGGGGGAAGGGGGTTTATATAGAAATTGAGAAGGGTTTTTTGGGGATTTGGGTGATTGGGTTGGAGGGTAGAATTGGGATTAGCTGGGAATGAGTTAGGGGCCCAGTTGAATAAGGTTGGGAGAAAAGTATCCAATTTTCAAGCCTACCTATTTTGATCCCCACAGTTGGACTTGGTTGTAAAATGGATTAAAATCCATACTACTTTTGTTGCAAAGTATAGGGATGATGGAATATTTATTAATTATTTATTGGATGTATTATTTATCATATTTAAAATTCGTAATATTTTGAATTTTTTTATTTTTATTTATATTTTTTCAGACATTAAAAATATATATTTCATTTTATAAATACACTTCATAATCCATAATTAAATGTTTGTTTAAAAAATATTTTATATAACTTGATGTTAATCTATAATGTGAAAAAAATAAAATATTATTTTATAATAGAAAATTAGAAATAAAATTGAAGAGCAATAAAATTTAAATTCAACAAGTCTAACAGACTAATGAGGATAATTCATCCCTAAGCTATTGTTCAAATCCAATTCCTTGAGACCATGAAAGTCTCGTTACTTTTTTTTTTTGCTATAATTCAAGACCCATGTACTTATAATTTTGGAACGATTAAATCACGATATATGATAAGATTAAATTGTAGGATATGCTTTAATTGAATCACAAGTTCTTCTTGAACTGTACACTTCTACGCATAAAGAACCGTCTCACTGCCTTAAAAGTGATTGTTTAATATCAAACTTCGATTGCAGAATCCATTAAATCTATAGTAATTGTTCTATAATAAAATTCAGTTGTATGTTTCTATCAGGATTTGAACTCCCACCCTACCGCCGCTGAAAACGAATAACATGTTAATTGATCCATCAATTGAACTCTGTTCCGCACGAAAATTTTGTTTCTTGATCATACTTCAGCATGAAAATGGGACTAAGTAAGCAAGATCCAAGTCAATAACTAAACTTTTTCTGGATGAAGAATTCTTTTGTCTGAATCACGACCCAGTAAACACGGCTAAACCAAAGAAAGAAGGTTAACCATTTTCCAAAATTTTTGGGTAATTATTGTATGATGCTAGCAGCCACGGACGATTATTTACTTCTTTCTAATTTATTACTTTTTTTCTATTTTTAAAATTTAATATTCACATTTATTTTTTTAGATGTTGTAAAATAAGACTATTAATTGAAATAAATTTACCCTCGAGTAATATCTCTTAATCATTTCTTTTAAAAATAATTATTGTAATATATTATTTATTATATCAAGATGAAATTATAATGTTGAGAAGGAGGGAAGTATACGAGCAGAATATAGATACAGCCAAAGTCTCCGTCGCTGTCTTCATAATTGAATCACAGTCTATTTTTGTACTAATGTGATTATAACTCCATCAACTGGCAGAAAGTTGGGGCTTTTCAAGCCCCGGGGCCCCCAAAGTCCTACATCCAATCATGCTCGGTCTCCAACATTTTTTTAATGTCATCTATAATTAATTAATTTGTTCCATTACACTTTGCTAGTAATTACTTTTACTAATCTTAAAATTGAAAATTCCATTGTAGTTTAAGTTGGTTCCTATTTGTATTGATTACCCTTTTATTATGATTAAATTAATATTTTCATAATTAAATTAGATGGTTAAATCGATTTTATTATTGATAATCGGTTTAATAGTCTTACTGATTTAATTGTTGATTCGATCAATTTAATAAAAATTAATATTTTTTTTATTATATTATACAAAATAATTATATAATAAATTAATTATTAAATAAAGATAAAATAAATAAATAATTAAATATATATATATATATTTAACAAAATTAAAATTTAAATAATTGAATATATTTAATTAAATATCAAATTAAAACTTCCAAAAAAAAAAAGAGTTATTGATTGTTTTTGATTGAATGGACCAGTTTTGATCGAATTTATTATATTTTGCACTCAAATGGATTAGGGCGACAATCGATTTGCAATTGAACCAATCGAACTAAAGTAATCCGTTCCAATTTTTGTAATTTGTTTTGTACTTTCATTGTCTTTTGTGTTCTTTAGATCCATATTTTTAAAATTGGAGCGAATCGGCCGGTTCAATCGTTTCAATTGGAAATCAAATGTCGGTCTGGTTCGATTAAACCTAAAAAATCTTTTGATCGATCAAAACTGTCCAAAATCGGTTTGATTGATTTTTATTTTTTATTTTTATAAAGATTTAAATTTGATATTTTGTTATATTTACTTAATTATTTGAATTTTGTATTTTGTTATATATTTTTTTTATATTTAATTATTTATTTTTATATTTAAAATATATTATATAATAAAAAATTATTATATTATTTTATATAATAAAATTAAAAAATATAATTATTTTTATTCAATCAATTCTTTATTAAATCAATCAAATTAATTGAATTATTAATTATTAATAAAAATTAATTTAATTATCGATTCCGTTATAAAGAGATTGTTCGGAACTAATTCCTTGTCCATTTCTTTGTTATTTTTCTTGGGTGGTCGTGGTCTGCTACATTTGACTTCTTTACTATTCTTTGATAAAATTTGGGCTACCACTTGAAAGTGGCCCCCAGTGTAGAACAACAACCGGATCCCTCAAGAATAAAAGTTTTATCTTGGCATATTTATAACTCCTAAATGGAAAATTTAAGCCGTGATCAAGTTTGATCAAATTTAATTCATTATATGATAATTGTTGTCGTAATTGTTATATAATTTGTCACTATTTTTAAATTGTAAATTTTTATATAATAATTATAATTCGCTAATACCATTATTGATTTGAGTTTAAACAAAGTAGATTCGGGTAATATTTTTTTCAAAATTTTACCTCATAAATTATTGTTTTTGTTGTTATTATTTATGTTGTTATTGTTGATATTCCACTTGGAAACGTGAAAACTAAAATTTGGAATTTAAAATTTCCATTTGGTGATTGGAAATATAGTTACTAATTTTCACCCATAAAAACCCATTTTAAACATCTAGTAAGAGAGTTCTAGTAGAGATGAGATGGAAAGTATTAATTTGAATTTATTTTATTATATTTTACTAATTTCAAGTCCCATTAATTTCAACCTATTTCAAAGGGATTTCAAATTCAATAGCTTAAACAATATTATTCAATTATTCATCCCAAATACTTAAAATTGGGATTTGCAATCTAATGTTTGAGATCACTTTTTAGAACGAAAATCTATCTATAAAATAAATTTTTTAATATGAATTTTTTAAAATAGTACTTATAAGTATTTTAAGTGTTTGATAAAAATATATTTTAATATCCATCTAGTAAAGGTATAAAAAAAATTCAAAAATCACAAATTTATATTTTTTTTAAAAATAAACTTTAAAAAAATAACTTATTCTAAAATTCCATTAAAAACTAACTGCAAAACACTACTGCTACTTTATGTGTCAAAAAGGAAACTATGAGATGTAAATGTGTTACTGCTTTAACAGATAGTAAATATTTTTTCAGAAAAGTGCATATGATATTGTAATTTTTTTATAATAATTTATGCATTTTAATATTTAATTTAACATTTTGAATCTTCTATTTTATTTTAGTATATTATATTTTACATATATATATATCAAGTATATGTAATTTATATCAAATATATATTTAAAAAAATATTTTTTATAATATCCGTTGCAAAAGATCGAAGTGCTAATTCAGATGAAAAAACAAGGTACTCAATTTTGTTTTGATGGAAAAAGAACGTAGAAGTTATTTGAGTATGATATATACTATTAGATTTATATTTTGATTTAAATTCATTTATTATATTTAATGTCTTTAATATCTTAATATATTGATTAATGATAAAATTGATTAGTTCCAATCAAAAAGTTGATTAGAAAATATACTTCATATTACCCGAAGTAATTTGGATGAGTTAAAATTTTATGATAGATAGGAACATAAATTCTATTATAAAATCTTTATGATAGGATTTTAACATTATAAATAGGTATGAATTAGATTTTGAATTTTTTATTTTTAAATCCGTACTAATCTCGACTCATATAATTTTATAATTTTATTTTTTTTATATATTAATATCGCATTTTATTTAGAAAAAAGATTTTTTTTAATTTGTTTAATAATACTATTTTTAAAAATATAATTTTTAATAAATTATAAAATGAGTATCACAATTCATCAAAATTTTAAATTCCAATAAAGTTGACCTAAATTCAATTTATTGTCAATCTCTATTTATTGGTCTGTATACAGCCGTCAGGACCAGCCCACTCTGGCGGCCAATGCCATTATTATCCCTGGATGCAACCTCCCATGATTGATGTGGATATTGTGGAAGACCTATACCGAAGGTCCAAATAATACTGGTATAGGTCCAAATAATACTAAATCCTTCCAAATTTACAAAATTTGTCATTTTTATTCCACTTGCATATGAAAACTAAAATTGGGATTTAAATTTCCATTTGGTAAACGATATTTAAAAATATACTTTTCACCAAAAAACCCATTTTAAACATTTAGTATAGAAGAGTTATAGGAATGAAGAAATGTAAAGTATTGTTCTGAATTTATTTTATTATATTTTACTAGTACAAGAACTAGCATTTTTAAATTGTTACTAATAATAATAGATGAAACATGTTCGGTGATAATAAAAATTATAACTAGTGACTTGTGATAATATTTTTTTTTTGCCAATATCATATATGATTAATTGTTAGTAGTAATAATTAAAACCTAATTTTTATTATTATTACGTTTATGAAAATTATTATTGTGATCAAATAATTGAATATATATATAGTTAATTATAATTTTTATATTATTGTGATACGGAAATCACATTTTTGTGATGGAGTTGATGAGGTGGACAATTGCGGAGTTGGAGTAATCGATCGCGAACCTAATAGATTGCTACATGCGTCACGAATTAGCGGATGTCGGGGGTTGTCCGACGATGAACCTCCGATATTCAAGTCAGTAAATTGTGTTTGTGAATTAAATAAAAAACTAGAAAGTATTTAAAATTTAATTGAATGCGTACCTTTCAATTATGAAATAAGATGATATTTATAGCGAAAAATAAAATTTTCATGGGCAATCGTGCTTCTAACCCATCGAATAATTTTTCTTTTGACCTTTAACTTATCGACTCATTCTTTTGACCCATATTATTTGGGCCAATTCATTTGAGTAAGGCCTATTATAATATGAATCTAATTTATTTTTTATTAGACCATCATATTCTTACCATTATATATATATATATATATTCTTTGTAGTGATGGTGAAGTGAGCGCAACTGTCCAAGGGTTGCAATTATATTCACATATATGACAGATAGGACCAAATCTAAAGATAGAAATTAGAGGGACGAAATTATTTTTCTTAAAAATAAATAAAATATGTATTTTTTTTTAAAGAGATAAATTTTATAAATTAATAATTTTATATGTAATATTTATATTAATTTAAAAATTTTATAAAATGAAGAAAGACCGGCCGTTCGTTGCCAACCCTAGCTTCGTCCCCGATTACAGACAAATCACTCCGACAAACTGTGACATGTGAAGTCATGCCATTGCATAAAACTACAATCTATCACTTGCATTTTTATATACAGTTTATGAGACACGTTTGGAATGGATGATAATTTTCATTTGCTGCCAAAGTTCTAAATATGTTATATATTTTAGTCATGTCCCACCATAATAATATAAATCAATTATTGTGATCAATATTCCGTGAAATTCTTTTACAGAATAATCCGAATCCACCTTATTCACTAGTGAAAACTAAGATTTGAATGTCGGATCTTTTGCTCAAGTATATAATTCAAAAGAATGTTTGACTTGACAGGAAATTAGCTTATCATATCCTCTGGTTAATGCTTGGTGAAAAATTTTAGGGAGTGATGCATATAAGAAATATAAGTAGAAAGTGATTCTGGCCTAAATTAGATTTGATTATTGGATTTTAATGTTTGAATTATATTTTAAGTTTTGGGACTTATTATTTTTTGAAATAATTGATCTAAATGACTCTGATCTGAATAGGACTCGATTTTAACTCAACGAAAATAGGGTCATATCATATTTTATGTTAAGTTCTGAATAAGAAATAGAATTCTACCTTATCTAAATTTCTCAATTTACGATAGAGTTATTGAGTGAAAATTATTTAATAAGATAATATAATTAATTTTTATCTTAATTAACTTTTTACTTGTCTGCTATATGTACCTTTTATCAATCATAAGATATATATACACGTTTTGATTGAGTGATTGCTTAATTTTTTTCGAATACTTGCTAATTTGAGCAACCCTAGTGCTTTGTAAGTCATTCAAGCTGTGATTTAAAGTAAATTCAAAATTCTTGTTTCATGCTGAAAACTGATACATCAGTAAGAATTGTGATACCTCAAATTTGTAATAAATACATGTTGAACAATGACTAAAATTATAAAACGTACCTCTCATTTTTGTGCACTTCATGTATGAAAAGAAATGTGACTAAAACCTCTGGATTCAACTAATTTTAGACAAGTACACTAATCAAGGGAATACATATCAGAATTAAATAACCTAATTAAGGCATGATTATCTTTTCTTATTAGGCTTCTGATCTTAAATACAAATAGGGTATACATTCAGTCGGATCGAATCGACCCGGATCGAAATTTCGGTTCGACAAAATCATAAACTGAAAACTGAATCGAAATTTTTAATTCGATTCGGTTATAACCGAATTTCTTTTTCGATTTTTTGATTCAGTTTTCGATTAATCGAATTTTTTAAAAAAATAAATAAAATAAAATAAAAACTAAATAATAAAATACAATTTTTTATATATTATTTTTAATTTGGGTGAGAAAAACATAAAAAATAGTATAAAAACTTAATTTTTAAAATAAAAATAATACAAAAATATAATATAAAAATAATTTATATAAATATATAAAAATAGTAATTCAATTTTCAGTTCTGTTCGATTAATTGAAATAAAAAATTGAAACCAAAAATTAAAAAAAAAATGCAAAATCCAAACCGAAATACCAAGCAATAGAATCCAACCGAGCAGACCTATCTAGGTCAGCCATTGTTGCTAACTTGTTCAGGTCAGCTATATCCCATACTCAAAAGGCACCTACCCGTACTAGAAGCATGGATTAAACCAAGACACGAACAATGCGGCCTAAATACTTAGACTCAAATACTAGGTCTGATTTAGGGCAAATCAGGAAAAAAATTATAACACTTAAGCCTAAATACTTAGACTCAAATACTAGGTCGATTTAGGATAAATCAGAAAAAAAATTATAACATTTAAATAAAATATTGAGATCTTATAAATTAATTTAGTTTGAACCTACAAATTGTAAAATTAGTATATAAGTTACATAATTTTATTTTATCAAACACTTTAAAGATTTATTCATAAAATAAGATTCAATATTTTATAAATTCTCAAAACATTAGTTATTATATATTTAAAGTGAATTAAACCAAACATCATCTTAATTGTGAATGGAAGAAGTAATATTTTGGTGGAGACTCAAAAGAAAATGGAATATTATGCCTTCTTTTTCTAATATATGTTATGAGATAATTATAAGCGCCTTATGTAATAATTACTAGACGGTGCTGAGATTATTAAATCAACAAAACATTGAGCACCAAAACTAATGAAGAAGAAAAAAAAAAAACAGTAGGACTAATAATCCATTCACACGTTGATGGGATAAGTTAATTTATTGATAAATATTTTATATATACGATTTAATTGGTCATAAATTTAAATTATTTTAAAAAAATTAAAAAACAACCAATATCTTCTTTGTAATTAAATAATAAAAAAAAAAACCTTTTACACAAAAGTTGAGACACAGAAGGCAAACGTAGGTGGATTTGGTGTCTTTTTATTTAGTTTATTGTCTATGTATGCTTGGAAAGATCACATAATCATATCAAGCAAAATGTTAGGATTTTGAATCTTTGTATTTTGTATTTTACTTTGCATTAATACTTCAAGTATATATTTAAAAAAATATTTTATATAATTGAAAAATACAAGATTAAAGCCAAGCCACCACCTCCACAACAAACAAATTTTCAGTAACCACAGCATTCAATTAATCATTAATAAAAGTATCCTTAGTCTAGCAACAGCCTTTTTAACCAACCCTATAATTTATTATAGTAATAATAATTTGTGATTGCTTATTCTGGCTTTCTGCTTATTTTTATAATGCCTACCCCCTTTGTAATGATAGGTTATAAAAATGTGAAAATGACAACATTGGAATGTCTGTAATACATGTCAAGTTTCATATTTTCACCTTTTTACAATAATTAATTTATCAATGATGTAAAATAGAAGATAAAACACGAATTTTGCAATTGAGGATTTGAATGGACTGGGATGATGGAGTTTGTGGTGATGATTAGATGCATAATTAGCGACTTAGGGTAAATTATAAAAACTATCCATGAAATTTAATTTAATTATAAAAAAAATTAGTTATTGTTCAAAATTATAAATACCCCTTGATATTTATCTTTGTTTTACAAATACTTTCCTGAATAAGTGTAATTTGTAAAATAAAAAAAAATATTAAAGAAATATTTGTAATTTAAAATTTAAATAATTTTTTTTTTTTTGTAAATAACTCAAACTTCAGGAATATTTTTTGTAATTCAGCCTTCATCATACGAGAGTGATTATCAGTAGTGCAAGACTTATGGTGTGGTGCATTACTGGCAATAATGGCTCAACCCTTGCTCAAAGGACAAATCGGAGATTGGTCAAGTTTGTGGATTTATAAAAAAACACAGCTGGGAAAACCTTAACATCATCAAATCATCATAAGAATACCAAAGCTGGGAAAACCGAAAGTAAAAAGTTCTTTGCATGAAGAGGGCAGTTTTTAATGGCTTCACAACTACTTCATTGTCTTCATTAGCTGCAAATTGACTAGCTTCATTTGGATGTACATGCTTAAGAGAATTTCTTCAAGATTTCAAATTTTATCAACCATTATTGGACCGACTTTTAGCGAGATAATTAGTAGGGGCCGGCATGCAGTGTGTGCAGCTATGGTCGGTTTTGTTCATTTTTTTGGTCCAACCCCGACATTTATATTTCATAAATTATCTAACTCACTTTGTATAAATGATTAGGGATGACAAAACTCAAGATCCACTTCGTCAAGGTTTTCAAGGATTCAAGACCTGTTTCGGTCCGAAATCGATGGGTTTGGGTTAGACCCGCTTTATATTTTTAAAAATAAAAAAAAATCTATAATTTTTAAAAATAACACCACTTACTAATTTTTTTTGAAAAATATATATTTTAAATTTAAAATATTATATATATATTAAAATAAAAAATAAAAAAAATTAAATGGAGCGAGTTTGGAGCCGAACAGGTTTGAAAATAAAAAAACTAAAATTCGGCTCGAACTCTTTTATAACCTAAAATACCCATCTCAAGCGGGACAGATTCATGACGGATCCAGATTTGAACTCGCACCATTGTCATCCCTATTAATTACCATTTGGTCCAATCCAAAATCATTGTTCTATAAGTAAATATGAGTGCATACAACTATTACTTGATGTGTTTAGAAAGGCGCTTTAAGATTTACGAAGAAAATGAACGTGAGTAGTGCTGAAAGAAGTTTATTAGCCAGTTCATGCGTTAAAATCAAGATGTCAAATGAGCCGTTCCAGGCCTGGTACGAGTCCATCGGGCTGAACGTTTTATTTTATGTTTCAACAAAAATCAAATTTGATTCAGTTATTTGAGTGTTAAGCCTTAAAACCTATCCAACCACACACAAATGATTTTTTATAAAAGAAAATATAAATAATATATAAAATAATACCAAATTAAAAATATAAAAATATGGCCTGTAGGCTGGTTGATGGGCTGGAGTCAGTTCTAATCTCTAAGCCCAATAGGCCCAGCACATATACAAAAAACCGCCCCAGCCTGTCAGTTACTGTTCACGGGCTAGGACCGATTTTTGGTGGGCCAGTTCAATGGGTTCACGGACTGAATGGTAAAGAAACTATAAGGGCTTTAGTTTTAGTGACAAGCCGAAGATTTCTTTCCAACAAAATCTCATCATCATCCTCAGCAAAACTTTGCTAAATCAAACTTCAATTCCTAAACATTAGAATGTCTAGAATGAAAAAGAAAGTCTGTTTCAGGGAAGGTGAAATCATGGAAGATGTAACCTAAGTACAAGGCACCAAATACTGGACAACTGTGTATCTTTATCGCATCGCCGTAAAACGACACATGCTCTAATAACATCTAAACTCAGGAGCAATAGAAGCAAAACCAAGAAGTATGACTTACAAATGTATAATAAAGCAATTACAAGGACTAGTCATTTGTATTGATATTATAAAGCTATGTGACAATTCAAAATTGTCTTGCACTAAATCTCTTCTCGCCGAATTATTGAAGGAACAGGGGGATTCATTGTTTCATCCTTACCTTGTGTAAAAGATTCTTCTTCAATTAAAGAAAGCTGCCTTCCCGGACTGTTGTACTCGTTGGAAATCCGGCTGGGGCTCGGTGAGTTGGCCTTCATGATATGGGATGGAGAAGGGCTGTTCCCAAAACGAGAACTAGGATGGGATCTAAACTGAAATTCGCCATCTTCACGATTTAATGGGGACATAGGCAACTGCTCACCCTTTTTCCGACAAAATTTATCCTCCACAATATCGTATGAATTCCCAGTCCTTACTTCCTGAGATAGAGAGCACCAACAGCAGAAAAGCCACAGAGCAAAATCAGTGACAGCCGGTTTACCACAACAAAATTTGTATGGAGGCAAATTAAATCTCTTTCTCATCTGAATTCTCCAAAAGCCACCATAGAGTAAACCAAACACACACAGGAAAATCCCGGTCACACCTAAAGCCTCCCTGACAGTCTCATTGTCAATATTTACAGCAGCCAGATTGAAAATCCAAAAGGGAGCCATACAAAATAGAAGAAAAGTTGCAATGTGAACGTACATATTGCCGAACCCAAGTCTCTCCATATTCCATCCAAAGACACAGAAGCTACAGAATAATGAAAGATAAGCTAAAGAAATATCGTCCCAAAAATCAAGAATGCCCCCGCTCCACCGTGGTCTAGTCTCGACAGTTCTTTCCTCATCTCTCAATGCAAATGAGAATCTCTTTTCAAATGATCTTCTCCTCAATTGATCCGGCCTACTACTATCATCAGTGGTAACTGGAATTTGTGCTTCTTCATCTATCTCAGTCTCATAATCTTTCCCAAGAGGGCTAAGCATGGTGTAAGCTCCAGCAACTGCAGGGGCACCAATTGCGACAGTTATGCATATTCCAACCCCAATAGGAGGTCGCTCTGACCTCTTGTATCCCAAATTAAGACCACACAATGCATATTGAGCAAAACAGTTTATGTTGAGTAAAAGCACAACCACCATCATGTGTGCCCATTCATGGGGTTTATAGGAACCATTCTTGCAGTAAACTTTCCGGAGCTTCAGAACATCTTCTGGTCTCCATCTCAGTAGCAGTGCAAGGTGATATATTCTTTTTGGGTGTTGGTATAAACACATGAGAGTGAATAGAGCATTGAGAATCTGATTATTGACCTCAAACCAAGCATCCCTCTCAGACTTTTTTGGGATGGCATGGTTCAACATTCCAGTCATGACCATGAACAAAATAGCACCGGAAATAGCAACACATGCAATCCAGATAAAAAGAGCCAAATTCATGGGATCTCTTATCCATTCTTTGCAAATCGTCCAAAGGCAATTCCAATCAATTTTCCGAGAAAAGATCCTACTACAGCGCTCACGAATATGAAGACTGCTAGAAGAAGGTACAGTGCGTGAAACTTCTTCTCTCTCCTCAGCAATCCGCTGAAATTTTGCTGATGGTGAGTCCAGATTGCCAAATTTAAGGAACCTTAGCCTTTTAGAGAGAGCAGAAAAACCATCATTGAACCCATTTTCTGAATTATCCTCACTTACAAGACTCCTCTGAGATGTTGACACGTGCAGAGGGCCGTGACTCTTGAGTTTACCAACACCAGATTCCTCACCTCCCACACTATTCTCACCATTATCAGTTGAAACCATATTGCTTTTTCTGTGATGTGTTGTGCTCGCAAAATTAAGAACATCAGCAAATCATTCTCAACCTTTCTTCCCTTTGACTGTGGCTATCAAATACCACAGAGCTGTAAATTGGGGAAGCAATGTCATTCGAGTAAGGTAAATTTACTAAAACTTTGCCGCACTCAGTATGAATTAAATTAAACCCCCCAAAATCCCTGAAAAAATACATAAATTTTCAGCCTAGAAAATGCCAAATTTAATAGCAAGAAAAGATGAAATCTAAAACCCAGAAGCATTACATACAGTCAGTAATGGAAAGATAAAAAATTCATCCATACAAGTATCTACCATAACCTAAAAACAAAAAATAATAAAACTACAAAATAAATTAAGAAAAAGATACAATTTAGCAGCAGTACCCAAATTGAGAAAAGTTATGAACTTGGTCACCCCATCTAAGAAGAGGTAGCTATTATATTGGATATCAAGATAGCTCATCATACACCAGAAATAATAGTTCAGATAGATACAAGCATATATATAATACTATTAAAAAAATCAAGAAAAAAAATAAACAGTGAGAACTATACAAGAAAAACAACAAGATACAGAAATTTGTTGACACAAAAACTCACCAATCGGCTTGGATTAACAGACAAGCATGTAGGTCTGAATATTTTCCGGTAAAGATTGATATTAAAGGTAGTTCAGCTAATTTTCATCACTCATCAAATAAATTAAGCTACAGTTTCAAAGAAGGAAAAGAAGGAGGTTATTCAAGCAGTCCTAAAGCTTTTATTTTCTTTTGTTTTTTGTCTTTTTATCTGTTTCATTTTGTGTAAACTTCAAAAAGCCGGAAAGCATATTGACAACACAAACCCAAGTGGCCAAAAGTAAAATAAAATGTTAAGAATAACTGGCATCATATGAAATAAATGAAAAGTCAAGTAATTCTTAGGTGGTTTGGTCCAAGATTTAGGTTTCATTTCATACATTCTTTTCTGTAAGAAGACTTCTGAGTTAGCAGTTAAATTCGTTTACTGATTTGTTTATAGCCTCTCGTTGATCTTTGTGCAGAATTGTTGTAGTATATATTTATGATTAATTTATTTAACAATCACTTAGATATTTCAAGAATTATCTTTTTGGTGTCAGGATCTTTTAATAACTATTATTTTCTCTTTAAATATGTATAAACTAATCAGGCTTGTTCAACTGACAAAGGTCGAGGAGTCAAGATTGAAGTTTGAGTTTGAAATCCCACAAAGATTTATGTATCAGTTTAAGTTGATATCTTTCAACTTGACAATTATTCATTATATTTAATTAATTATTAACTGGTGTAGTGAAATATTATATCTTAATGATGTAACAAGAAATAGAAGCAAACTTTATAAAAAAATTATGCAGTGTTTTCGTAATTGCTTTGCTTATTAAATGGTCTTGTTGTCAGGTTCAATCGATTGGAATAATTTAACCATCGATGTAAAAATTAATTATATTTTTAATTATATTATTTAAAATAATAAATTAATTGTTAATTTATTATATATTAAATTCAAATAACCATATATATATATATTATTTAAATTTAAGTTTTTGATCAAATTATCAAATATTAACTAGTTTTCAATTGTTTATAATCAAACTTACCACTGATTCTTAATTTAACAAATTAAAATATCTGTTTCGATTTTGAAAACACTGAAAATGTGGTCATTTAAAACCTCCTTTACAATAATTAGAAGATAATATATATGAAATAAGGTTTAAATCAAAAATGGTTTGTTTAATAACAGAAGGATATAGACACAAGAGAAATACATATACATTTTAATTATCATCACTGTATAAATGACTTCTTAAACAGCAATGCTAATACACTTTGGACGACGGAATTAACTTTAGTTCAACTATTGCAATATGCTCATTACTAACCCATATCCACGAATACTAATTGTATTAGTAGAAAAATAATTTAAAAAAAAAACTTATCCCTTTTACTTTTATTATTCATACAAAATTCACTATTTCTTGACAGCCTACATAAACGAGAAAGATAACGGGGAGGGGCTGTAGCTTAGTGATAGGGTAAGAATAATTGGAGTAGCCAACTTAAAATTGATACTTAACAAGGAAAGGCTCTATTTAATGGTATTGTTTGAATCTTGATTTTTGCTTCTTTTATTTTGATTTTGTTATTGAATTGATGTTGCCTGTGAGCCAATTTGGGTTGGGGGGGGGGGGGGGGGGGGGAGCATAATGAAAGATAAATGATAATTTTGTGTGTAAAAGGCTCAACTAGTATAGGTTAGACAGCTAGAGTTGAAGATTAGTTAAGTTACCTATCAAATTAAAGTATGGTTTAATAGCTTTTCTCTATTTTCTTACCTAGCTAGTTTCTTCAATCTTCTAAACTAAATGTCAACTTGATGAGTTTGCCTTGACGAGTTATGGTGTTCTAAGATCGCACAATCAAAATTTTTGTTATTTATGATTATGATGTTATGAAATTTGATGGCTTTTGGAATTTACGAGTTCTGATATATGAATACTTGCATTAAACCTAATAAGATGCTTCATTTTTTTATTAATTAAAAAGTGCTTAAACAAAATTAAGAAACCTAAGTATGGTTTATGTAGCAAGATATGGTAAGTGGTAGGTGAGATCCACTAACATGTTTACCCAGTTGAATTTTTGGGGAAGGAAATTAATGATTTCCGTACTGGAATTTTCTTTGCAAGCCTGCCTTTACGGACAATTAATTACATACGAAAAAGGGCTATGTTTGACGAGTAAAATAAAGAAGCGTTAAGAAATAAAACATAAAATTGTATTATTTAGAATGAAGAAATTATTTTTTAATAATTGTTAACTAAAATTCAAGATCCAAGCATCAAAATAAAATTAAAACTTAGCTCACTCATCTAACGCTCCAACACAACCTAAGGGGCATATTTGTACAACTAATCTGAAAAAAAATGACCCATAAATTATTTGCCCAAAAATCTTACCCATTGCAGCATATGTTTGTGCTTTGTGCTTTCAAACAATATGAAAGGGTAAACAAAGATCCAAGCAACTAGTCTTCTAGAGATCATTTTTCTAGTCAACTGCCAAATGGCAGAAGCCAAATGGCTTTAGTGAACTCTTAGCAATAAACAAATCTCTTTCATATTCTTTATCCCAAAACAAAACCAAACAAGCATCAGATTATACAATACATTTTTTTACTATTACATCACATTTTCAATACATCGCATCAAAATTCATTATCCGGCAACACTTCCCTCAAAACACAGAAGACAAAACCAAACATTCCCTAAATGACCTACACAATGCTTAAAAATCCACGTAAAGGCAATCTGGTACCATACAAGTAAGTTTTTAATTTAATCATGGCATTATTTCTTTCTTCAGAACGTGAGTAGATTAACGTGGCAAACATGAGGATGGTAAACTAGTTTAGTTACAAAAATCAAGGTTATAGAAGCAATCATATTCACTCCAAATAAGAAATCTAGTTATAATACACACAGAAACCCAGAGTAATAAAGGCATAACGAGGCAACCATCACGAACAAAGTCGTCATTGAAAACACCGTGCAATCAAGAAAATTAGGTTTAAGTAAGATCATCCTCTTCTAGCTCTTTTGCTTTCAAGGCCTCCTTCACTCTCAATAGAAGTGTTGTCTTCCAAGCATCCTATGAATTAAGTACCGACAAAAGTTAGTAACGCAAGTACCAAAGGTAAAAGAAACTTGTTTCCAAAGATGCAATATGACATAGCTAAGTGAAAAGGAAATCAAATGAAAAGGTAGAAGGGAGTTCAGGGATAAAGCAAGTTTTAAGATTCAAGTTAAAGTAGTATTTAACAGCAGAGAGAGTGATTTTTAACAGTGATCAATAAAGCTTCAGTTGAACCAATTGCCAAACCAAGTATAATATCTGACAACTAAACCAATTTGGCAATATTAGGTGAAGTGATATGCACTATCAACCCTTGGTTTTCTACCACTGACTTTTACTTTTTGTCATAAAACTTTGTAGAACTCAAAAGACACCAGAAACTTCGTGTCTTGATTATTCCAGACCTGGGTCTCTTCTAGAGTCTCTCTCTATTAGTTGAATTAGAAGTTGAGAATAAAAGCAAATGTAGGCCCATAATTCAAAAAAGATAGACCCTCATCACCTTCACCACAATGAAACAACATGATGCAGACTTGCCAAATGAAAGTCTTTACTGGCAGCATATTATAATACGAATTACGGCAACTCAAGATCTGAGTTGAAAAATATTTGACATACTGGATGAGGAGGGAAAAGATACAGCCAACTAAAACATAGAGCCTATCTGAACCTCAAACTTTGTCCATGGCACATGGCAATGATATTTTTACGTTGGCCTTTTCCTAATCCTTCCTCTTCTCTTTATTTTCATTTTCTCAAGTCTTCCCTTCAGAAGACAATGGTGTTAAAAAATAAAAACAAGATAGCAATCAAAAAGAACTAAATGCCAATTTTGAGTTCAACAATTGTATCATAGTTACTAAAATGGAATAATAACACATGAATCTGACCACCTATGTGATAAAACTTAAGGGACAAATAAAAGCAAAGCTCAATTCAAGGTCCATAGCAAGCTAGGAGTTAACAGAAATTATTGTGTTACAAAAAATACATTAAGCAATTCACACAGAACTTCGTAGAGCACACATTGGCATCAGATTTACAACAAAGACAGGCTGGATGAGTTCAAACTCACAACAAGAAAAATCCAAAATCAAGTTAACAAAACTTAATAAAGGCACAATTCACTTACCAGCTGGGTCATGCTATCAAATTCCTTGACAGCATCAGTGAACTTAGCAACATCTTCCTCATCAACTGCAGCAGCTAAATCCTGTGATCAACATATATACAAAGACATATCATCAGGTCAAGCTATAAGTTTTGGGGGCACCAAAGTATCGAGGATACACAACATTATCATCAAAGACACATACAAACTTAAAAATGAAGTTTTAACTGTTGATCAATAGCAATAACTTGAGAGATGAAAATATAATGATACAAGAAGGTTAAGGATAAGAAAAACCCATTTGCCAATACTTGAAGATGCACAATCACTCCAAGGTCAAGACCAAAAGTAAAGAAAAAAGAGAAAAGAAAACTAATGCTTAGGAGCCATGACATACCGCTAGCAATTTGTACTCACGTGTTCCAGAAAATGTAGGATCCAATTCCTACAAATGAAGAAGAAAAAATGCATATCTTTAGCTCATATAAAAACAGAAATGGAGTTGCAAATCTGTACAAAAACAAGAAGTACCTGGTATCTCTCTAATGCATTGTTTATTGCAACAACATCACCCTTGCAGAGCTGGCAAATACCAGCATTAAGAAGGTGCCCTTTAACTCCATACTTCAACAAGTTATTATTGAGAGAGTGTCGTGCTATCTCTTCATAAATCTCGATAGCCTTTTGATATCTGAGAAAAATGTGGACCCATGAATCCTTTTAGCATACTAGCCAAACTTTATCCAACATTAAAGTTTCAGACTTGCAAAGCTTGGCCTATTATATCTTTGGCATTCTTTTCATCGGCTTGTCTAAAGCAGACAATAATTGTTTATGCGCGATCAAGCTCAATAGATGGATGGCACAAAAAACAGCAGAAAGATGCTTTACTTGAATACAATTAAATGCATCTGCAGTGGTATAATATGGCCAAAACGAAATTTAAGCATAGTCATTATGACGAAACTTTGAAAATGATGAGGATAAGGCTCAGAAATAGTTAGAATAATGGATGCAGAGGTTGAACAGTGGTGCAATCATGAGATGAGTGGAATTTCCTTTTCACTAAGGTGTTTCATAGCAGGAAATCTCAATTAATGGGTACCCAATGAAGTTGCATTTAGGTTCAAGCAAAGAGAGATGGGAGTTGACAAAAAGGAAACAACTGCAGCAGATATACATGCATTTTGGTCAAAGATGCTATAAATTCACATGCACACATAAAATAAATTCACATGCATCAAAATAAATGAAATGGCCAACAAGTAATTAAAGCCATTCATTTAAATCATATCAATAAAAAATGGAGAATTGAAAGGATCAGTCCATATTCATGAAGAATGAAAAAACAAAAGAAAAGAAAAGATAAAGCAACAGCTAACAATTCTAGTATAGACACATCAAACAACCCACGATCTGGCAACATGTCATTATGCAGAGAGAGCAGGCAAACTTAACTGTTCCAGTTGAGCAGCAAATTGCGCAATTTTCTGTTTGCACTGATTTGCGGACGTCGTTACTTCTTCACTTTGGAAGAGATCAGCAGCTCTCTCATAGTAAACAATAGCCTGCCCCAAGTTCTGTTCTTGCTCATACAACTCAGCTATTTCCTGCAAAGTAAAAATCTCTAGTTATTGTCTTTTTACTTAACAACATAATAATATTGCTTTTCAGTTCCCCAGATTTCAATAATACAATGATTATTATGATATTCAATGCCATTTTTGACAGAACCATAAGTAAGGCAGGGAAATTTAGATATTCATCCTTATCTAACAATAAGGAGCAGAACTTGATTGCTAAGATGAAAGGTTCGTGTCTATAACGTCATCAACAGATATTGACATATTTCTAAAGTTTTTACCTTGTAATATCTGGCAGACATATTAAGCCTTCCAATATCCAGAAACAAATTTACAGATTGCTCTAGGCATGATATTGACTCTGCAAGATCCAAAATGAATTAATGGCAGAATGCAGATAACTTCCTAGCTGGAAAATGAAAAGCAACAAGATAGACCAAAATCACATCTATCGGCAAATATTTTCCAAATGTTATTCATAGAAACATAGCAGGCTCATAAGTTGAAAAACCAAATGGCATCTTCAAGTGGAGAACAACAAAATTGTGTTCGCTGCTTTCCTTAGAAACGCAAAAAAAAATGTCCATTTGCAAAATTTCATTAGACATATTATGTATCAATACACAACTTACTATCCATTCAGGAATTAAAAAGGAACACCAGGAAAAAGCATACCTTTTGTGTTGGACTTTTTGTAGCAATGAGCAGCATCAGCATATGCATTAGCAGCTTCATGCTTGCTATCCAACTGCAGGAACAAATTTGGAGAAGCACAATTGCTAAATACCACTAAATGCGAGGGGGAAAGAAAAGGCAATCTTCCAGCATAGCATAAGCCACACGCCTACAGAAAGCTTACCTTCAAGTGACAGTTAGCCAACTTAACATACACTGCTCCAGCCTGATCCCCTGATAAAAACCATTATTTCAAAGTTACAGGGAATCAAAACCATTACTTAAAACATTAATTTATATGTGCAACCAAGATTAATAAGGATATTTCCTCAAACAGCAAATACTTACAATTTCCATTTCTTTTTTACACAAGATGGGTTCTTTAAGATATATCAACTACTGTCCATCAAATTCAACTTCATAAAAATAATGTGCATTACAGCAAAAGTACAACCTTTGCATTCTTATATCATACTAATCAAAAGTTGCAAAATTGCAAATGCGTCACATCTAGTCATCATTTCGCAAGTAATGTCAAACAAAATCCACAATGCATGCACAGGTCAACATGCACTTTGGTATAAATTGAGTCAAACACTGAGGCTATTTTTGGACCTTGAATTTTTAGGAAAATCTTCATTGATTTTGAAGAAAACCCGAAGTACATGTTTGCATGATATAATTATGAGGAGTTATCTATTGAACTGTATTTGTTTTCCATTATTCAGTACATACAAAATACATCTAACATTGGCACTTATTTATCCAAAAAAAACATAAATACAATTTTTTATGTAATGGTGGGAACCGCCATTATCCTTTGGATGTGCAGTGTAAACTTCCCACCATTATTATTTGGATGTGCAGTGTAAACCCAATGGGCAGGCGTAATAACCCACAAACCAAGCGTTTCGCGTGAGCACACGAATTGTGTGTGAGCTCATGTCCGGGATTGAACCCTGGTGGCCAAAAAGACAAAATTGACTTGACCACCATGCCAACTCTAAGAGAGAAAAATACAAATATAAATACAAAAAAATAATATCTATGCTTTTCCACTTCTCACTTTCCTCACTAATATCCAGATCCAAACATAGTATTATCAGGAAATCCAATTCATATACATAGGATTATCAGTTATTCGCACCTTTTCCATTAATTAACCTTTTGAAAGAAAGCAAATGGAAATTGCGATTACATCAAATAACACATAAAAAAATAAAAAACAATAAGTTTATCGATCAATTGGAAATGACTGAGAAATGAATATGCATCACAAATTTGAAGTTTTTACATGATTTGGCGAGCTTGAAGGCATTGGCAGCTTTATCGAACAAATCTGCTGCGTCTTCGTATTTAGAGCCGAATAGGCCCCAGCCGCTGAGCTTCTTCTCAGCTTTCTTCTCGAAATCTTCACCTCTTGCTATATGATCGCCCATCGTTTTTCTCCTTTTTTTTCCTCTTCACGCAAAATGGTGGTCTGTGTTGCTGGATTTTGAAGGAAAAAGCAAAGAGGAAATGAATCAAAATGGGTTTGGCAATATAAAAAAAGATCATTCATTTTTGCTATTGTCAAGGGCACTTCTTGTTGACTTTTTGACCAGTGAAAAAAACTGTTGACATCATCAAAATTGTTCAGCCCAATAGTTTTGGGCTTAGAAGTTAAGGGTTAATGGGCCTAAGGTTTTAGGCCGACTTAGGTACACATCTATTAATCCACCTATTCTTTTTTTTTTTAATCATATATATATTTGAGTAAGGTTCTTCTTAAAAAAAATATTATTTTTAGTTAGTTGAGTGGCATTATTTTTAAAAAAAATATATATAACTAATATATTTTTTAGTTAGTTTAATGATCTTATTTTTTAAAATATATCATTTAATATTTTTAACGTCAAGTTCATTGAATTTGTATTTTGACCTATAAAAATCTTAACGAGAGATCTTTCGAGTTTTGACAAATTCACCCCAAACTCATTTTGTTGCCGTTTTTAGTCAAAACCATGGACTTTACTAGAAAATCACTTCAGTTTGTCCCGACAATTGAGAATAATATTCGAACATATAATTTGCATCTAACTCGAATATCACATATTTTTTCCACCATTAGGGCGACACTTTAGGGGTAACACAGTAAATTTTTTAAAATTAATTTTCTCAACATTAAATATTTGTATGCCGAATAATGGTTGGTAGATGGTTAGAATGTGTTGAAATATCATACAAGACTACAACTTATTTGAATAATTAATTTCACTAATCATCACTAAAGTAGAAAGCATATATGGGCCTTTGTTCTTTCAACTTTTTGGCTGCAAAAATTAATTCCCCCAAGTGCCACATGCCTTCTCCTACTATGATTCTTGGCTCTCTAATTTATTGCTAAAGCCACAAACAAGTCGAGTCCACTTTCGTTTAAATTAAGATACTGAAAATAAAACCCGCCTAAAAATGTATCAAGCTTGAGTTGAACTATCAACTGAGTCTAGCTAGCTTGACGCTCCTTTGCTCACCTCCATATATATCCAACATTGTATTAGACACGATTAATTTGTGAAGCGAGTTTGAGTGTAGAGCTTGAGTTTGGCTTGACTAGTTATAATTAATATTTTTAAAATTAAATTGGATTAAACGATTCGACTGGTTCAATTGTAAATTGGTAGTTTGCTCGGTTCAATTGAAGGTAAAGAATTAAAAATTCAGTTAAATCGATAAAAAACTAATCACACTGATTAATTCGCTCTACAAACTTATCAGACTAGTCAAAATTACTTTTTTTTTTTTATTTTTTTATTTTTTTTAAAAATATTAAACTTAATATTTTATCACATGTATGTAATTATTTGAATTTTAAACTTTATTATACGTGTTTTTCAGTTGGACTTTATCTTTCCTACCTTATATGTAATAATTAGTCAATTATATTATAATTTTATATAATATAATAAAAAATATAGTTAATTTTCTTCAAACCATTAGAATCGGTGATTGAACATATCCGACTGATTAAATCGCCGATCGACAGCAAAATTAATTTGATCATCAATCCAATTATAAAATATTAGATACAATACAGAATATTAAAATAATTTTAAAAGTTAAATTTTAATTCACATGACAATGTATCGTAGAAGACTAATACTATACTTTTCAGATCACATAATTTCTTTTTTAACTACGGAAGCACTTATAATCACAAGAAAACTTCATTATGCAACTATTAATTTTCAAACATAACTTATTATCGTATAACATTTAAAACATGAAAAGTGCTATAAAAACTTAAAAACTTCACAAATCGACTTTTGAGCTTTGAACCAATTATATTTTAGTTGGAGCTTGGCTGGCTTATAAGCTCTTATTCAAGCCAACTTACGAAAGCTATGCGTCGGCTCAGCTTATTTCTGCATTCAGGGAAGAAATACATATATTGATATTCAATATTTTAAATAATGTTAAAATTGATATTTATATTTCTAAAAGGGATTTGGTTAAGAGATGGGTTCGACCAAACGGTCCATAGTATTGAAAAGGCGCTTTTATCATTTCAAATTCCACAATATCTTAAAATTAAAAAAATGTTGGTTGTTTGATGAAATTTTACAAATATTAATTTATCAACTTTAAATTTGAGTAATTATTTGTTGATTTTGGGTATTTTATTTTATACTTCATATAATACATATGCGTATGTCATGTATAATATTTTCTTAAATATATAATTGATGTCAATCATATACACATGGTATGAATGAAACATGAAACTAGTATAAAGAAATAAAAATGTCCCTAATTTTAATATTCAAATTTTGATATGGTGTTTCATTTTGTTTTCAAACGACACATATACGTTAATTTTATAAAATATTTTCTTACACTTATAATTGATATTAGTTATATATGCTTGTGAATAGTATATCGTATGAAATACAAGAAGAAACTCAAAATTGGAATAAATAATTTAAGGCTCCATTTGGATTGTTATATTTGAAGTTAAAGATTTCAAATATATAATAATAAATTTATTGAATTTGTTTGGATAATTTCATGATATAATGGATTTCTAATCGTTAAACTTCTATTTTGAACTATTTTTGAGTTATTATAGTGAATTTCAAATTTATCTTATATGAAATCATTTGAAATCATTATTCTACCTCAAATCCAAATCATTTCATCCAAAATACAATTTAAAATATTCAGATATTGAATATTCAATTTTCAATATGATGTTTTATTTTTCATTTGATAACTTGTATGACTACAATTAAAAATGATTACAACTTTTCATTGCCACAAATGACTAATTAGTTCCATGAATGTGATGGGAGCAATGTGATTTCCTTCAGTTGTGTATTAGCAAATCAAGATCCAAACAACCATACTTCCATTAAATAAGACCACCTGAGTATGGTAACTGAAATGAAAGGAAGAGGAGGTTTATTGATGTTCTCTAGTTGAATCCATATTGCACCAATTGTATATGAATTTGGTATATAAATTTAATGTCAGTCTTTCATTTAGTGTCAAACTTGACTATTGACATAATATAAATCTACTCAATGCATGTATATTTGGCGTATAAAATTGACGATATTGTACATGTTATATTGAGTATATATATATTAGATTTAACATTCACCTCAAAGTGTTTTAATTTTTATAAATTCGGATATTTGGCAATCATCATACACCCAATTAACCATACGCAATGATCAAACTAGTAGATACTTATGCAATACACATACATTGGGTCTAAATCCACATTTTAAGTGTCTCAATTTTTAAAAATTAAGATATTTGCCTGAAATCTATGAAGTTAATGCACAGATGTAGTATGTATTCCACAACAAGATCGGCCTCTCACTTAATTTAATGCGTTTATACTTAATGCCACGTCAAATACCTACCTCATTTTTTTGGTCTTTTCTTTTTACATCAATTACTTTCATCCTTAAAAATTTAAGGATTGATTTAACGGTCAAACAGTTTTCACAACAAAAGTTGGTCTCATTTTTAATTTTTTTTTTTTCGAAAACAAAAATTATATTTATCACTTATATTTTTTGAATATAATATCTTCATTTCTTTAAACTATTAGTCATTTAATACAATATTTCTATACCTTATTATACATTCATTTACTACAACAAACAATATTCATAAATTATGCTCAACATATTTCTCACTAACTATTAACAAACATATTGATAGAAGTCATATAACATTTAAGTAAACAATGATCCTTAACATCATCATATCATTAAAATATCCAAAACATGTTTGCCAAAATGGGAAACTCGGGGAAATTGGATAAAAATAACCCTTGGGAGTTGGGATTCGGTTCATTTGCTATCCCAATATAGAGGACAGGGTAGCAGACCTGTTGGTCGGGCGGGCTGGTCAGGCAGCCGCACACGGAAAGCAAGGAGAATGAATGCACCGCATCAATCACAAAACACACAAAATGTACAGCGGATTCCCTACAGTTAAGGTCACCGCTTCGCACCACCTCAACCCACAACAAGAACTACAGAAAATATCTTTAAAAAAAAAAAAAGAAAAAAGAAAAGAAATACAAAAATGCAGAGACTTCCAGAGAGAGAGGATTCTTGGGTGGGAAATTTTGCAATATGCTAAAAATGAAATTCTTGGATTTCATTTTTTCCTTGTTTATAGTTTTGTATCCAGTTTGGAAGTTTTTTAGGAAAATATATTTTGAAAATCATGTGAAAAAATATGCAGAGAATAAAAACGCATTTGAAGAGAAATTTTACATCCTAAACATCATTTCATATCAAGATTTTGTTGGTTTGTCACGCCATACCCATTTTTCTATTATTATATATAAACATGTTTATTTTATTTATGTAATGATTGATATATACATAAAAATATATTTCCGGAATAAAACCCAATAGGAAATACAGTAATTTATGCATGGCAATCTCTATCTTCCCAAATAATACCAAATATTATCCCAATCTTTAGGTAAAATAGCATTGGAAATTATAACTTGTAGGACAATTTTTGTTTAATTCCGGGTAATAGACAAATGGGTGCCAGATATTTACATTTATAGCTAAATGGAGTTGTGATTAATGTTAACGACCTGTGTTTATCATTTGAATCAGACTCCTGCAGTCTACTATCTTGTTGGTCCTGTCAGTTTATATATAGAGGATCACATTTAGTATGCCTGTAGTTCCCAGTCCCATCCAAATTCCAGCACATCAACCTTTTCCACCACTAGTTATTTCACCATTATTGAATTTTACCTCAGCAGTCAATGATGTGGGCTGTGACCTTTTTTCTGACATGTTGAAAATATTGTCTTGTCACTGTTTTATATAAGTTCTAGCAGTATCACTGTAAAAGATCAACAAGAATTAAGGCATTCTTTTTTTTCTTTCAGTAAAAGAGGATGAAACAAGAAAACCAGGGCAGTGGAGTTCTTGCTCCTTTACTCCCAGAAGTTCAGCCAATCGATGATAAGAGATCAGATGAGGGTGCATCATTTTCTGGTGCGATATTCAACATCTCAACCGGGATGGTGGGAGCCGGGATTATGTCGATTCCGGCGACTTTTAAGGTCTTAGGTGTGATTCCTAGCTTTGTGGTTATCTTGGTTATTTCCTATTTTGTCGAAGTCACGGTGGAGTTCCTCTTGAAGTACACCCATTCGGGCGAGTCGAACACGTATGGGGAGCTGATGGCGGAGTCGTTTGGGAAGTTTGGATCTGTTGCGCTTCAAGTTTGTGTCATGATCACCAATCTTGGCGCTTTGATCATTTACTTGATTATAATTGGTGAGTTGCTGTAGATTGGGATATGTGAATTTATGAGATGTAGATTGGTTTTAATGGTTAACAGTTGTTGCAGCATTATTTCAGTCACTTATTTTATCTGTTTGTATTTGTAAAATTGCCTGACTGAGGTTTCTGTTTTATGACCACACTTATCGATTGGAACTTCCCAGGTGCTGAGGCTGTTGGTGTACGTTCCGACATGTTTGATATGTGTTTCATTGAGTAATTGTGTCTTTTATCTTGTTCTCAATGCTTTTAAGGGTGAATTATTTGCAATAAAGAGAAATGCTTTTCAAATTAATGCTAGTTCAAGAAACGATTGTAACTGCGGTACAGAATTTACATCCTGACCTTGAATTGGAATCTGCATATTTTTTATCCCCAGGTTGCCCTCTCTGTTTTTGGGTTTTTCTTGGTTACCCTCAATGATAGTCCTTCTGAACATATTTGAAATCTTTGATATACTAAAACAGGATATCCATTGGGATTTAGAGAGAGCAGCATCTAGAGCTATCTGATATTATGGAAGGTCACTGGCAGCCTATACCCGAACTTGGGATTTATACAATATTTACTTTACTGCTTTGCCCACAATTTTGTAACTATTAGCATAGTCCCCTGATGCTCATGTAAGCAGGTATTGGAATATTGGGCTCATACTTAGTCCTGTAATACCAATGCACAACAGACAATAACATTTACTTTAATTTCTGGATCATACCATCGCATTCTTATGCTTTAGATGGAAATTGGAACGTCTAGATCATTGCAGCAGTTTTTAGGTTGAACTGAGGCAAAAAGGAGTTGCCTTTATTCATATGGTCACATTCTAATCATTTTTCAATTTGTTGATAAATTCTACAGGAGATGTTCTCTCAGGAAATGAGTCTGGAGGAACAGTGCACTTGGGCGTTCTACAGGAATGGTTTGGCATCCACTGGTGGACCTCGCGTGCATTCTCACTGCTTTTCGTTGTGCTCTTGGTCTTACTTCCTTTACTTCTTCTACGGCGCATAGGTTAGTATGGCAGTTTGTAAGGAATATATCAAAATCCAGCCTTCTTATGATTAGGGACTAGGGATGCTGATTATTGAGTCTGACTCTCCTTCTATGCTTAGAAGTTGACAAGGTTAAGTCTGAGACTTGGATTCATATACAGTCTTACAGGGCCGTTATAGATAGAAATACATTTTTGTTGATTTTTAGTTTGTAATTACTTTTAAAGTAATCATATACAATATAAATCAATGATATTATATCAACTACTTGAATTTACCACACATAAAAGTTTCACCATCAAGTTTTATGGTAGTTTTGTAAGGAACATGCATACATGCAGCTTCTAATACTAATGATTACATACTGATTATTGACTATGATTCAAAATACATGCTTCTCTGATGATGAATTCACCTCTTATACTTATAATCATTCTTAATGGGGTTAATACCAGTAGAAGGATAACTTTATAATTTGGAGCCATTGAGTTTGTGATTTCATGCTAAGTCTCCACATATACAAAAGGAACACAGTGAATCAGTGCTCACACAGTGAGAGAAACACATCACTTTTTTTTTTTTTTTTTTTTTGAGGAAATGGAAGCAGATTTTTTGTAGAATCAGCAGCTATAATACAAGAATGACCAATATTTGTACAGTTTGTCACCTGCAGATTCACTGAGGCATGCCTCAGCTATATCTGTGCTACTAGCAGCATTTTTTGTTGCCATATGCTCGGCAATGGCAATTCATGCCATGTGGGTAGGGAAAACACAAAGACCAAGACTGGTTCCAGACTTCGCAGATGGTGTTTCCGTGGTTGATCTCTTCACAACTATTCCCATCTTTGCAACTGCCTTTGGATGTCATGTAAATGGTAAGAATGCAATTATTCAAGAGCTTACAAAGATTAGGCCCATTATCCTGTTTATCTTTCCTTCATTTCTTTTAAAGGTCAGTGACATGTAGAAGCAAAATATAGATGCGACTTTTGATGTCTCTTCTTCAATACTAGACTTCTTTTCCAAATATATATGAGGTCTCATTCTATTGAACCGCACTGGTTACTCCCTTATCCTTTCAGGGTCTGCTTTTCTAGAGTGAATCACAAAAGCTATGCTAATGCTTTTGCAAAACTTTGTGCATGAATATTTTTCTTTAAACCATTGTAATCATGATGCAACTGCGTGAACAAAAGACTAAAAAGGGGAGTGATTTGGCATAACAATTTTTGAACATTATTGTGATGATGATATGTTTTGGGTCCTTATTGTCCACAAGTAGTGGAGAAATGTGTAGGAATAACCATTTTGGATGACATATGTGCAGTTCATCCCATCAGAGCAGAGCTTGGCAGACCTTCTGATATGAGCTCAGCAGTCCGAATCTCGTTGGTATTATGTGTTGCAATATACTTTGCTGTTGGCTTCTTTGGCTACCTGCTGTTTGGGGACTCGATCATGGCTGACATGCTAGTCAACTTTGACAAAACTTCAGATTCTGTCATTAGTACTATTCTCAACGATACTGTCAGATTGAGTTATGCTATTCACCTCATGCTGGTGTTTCCCGTGATGAACTACTCTTTAAGGATCAACGTTGACGAATTATTCTTCCCAAAGAGGCCTCTGTTGGCTGCAGAAAACGTTAGATTTTTTTCTCTCACATGTATTTTACTTGCATTTATATACGCAGCTGCAATAGCCATTCCGAATATATGGTACTTCTTTCAATTTATGGGAACGACGACAGTCATGTGCCTCATGTTCATATTCCCAAGCTCAATCGTTCTGAGGTATGGCCATGGCAGTTTTATTTCATTATCCTGTCCTTACATCATAATAGGAGAAGAGTGGAGAAAAATGCCCGTCTTTGGTTGCTAATGTATTTCTTTTATGAACTTCTTGCAGGGATGTTCAGTGCATGTCCACTAGGCGGGATAAGGCCTTGGCAGTGTTGGTGATCTTGCTGGCAGTCGGAACAAGTTTGATTGCCATTTTCTCAAATTTGTCTGATTTATTTGGCCAGAAATGACGAGTGAAAATATAGATCATCATGGATTTTTTCACCATAACATTTTTTCAAGAAAGGATGCATTACTGGCTTGTCTCCATTACTTCAATGGCCATTTTCTCTCATCTGTCCAAATTATATTGAGAAGACATGAAATGTTTCCTGTGAAAAATGTCCTCTATTTTAATACTTGACAGGTTTGAAAGCTGGCACTTCAGTTCTCAACAGTGGCTTTATATGTTTGAGTGGGTGTTCCCTTCTGTTAGCTGATTCTCTGTTAAACTAATATTGTTGGGGGAAAGGATCCTCTATAATGTGATTCCTATGGAGTACCAAACCCCAAACCCAAGTTTCGGGACAATCATAACCATTACGGTGGATCTTATGTGTTATGATTATGGTGATCTTATGTGAGTCCCACCACATAGATGGTTATGACAATAATCCCTACCCATATTACTTGTAAAAGGAAGCTTATAGTCTGCCGTTGGATCACAGACATTATATGCGATACTATTTCTCTTTGGCCATTGATGTCAAATGATTTTCCAAGTGCAGCTGTTTAAAGATAATATGATATATTTACTATGAGGATGTAGAATTCACAATAAGAAACCTTGTGTTCATGAAGTAAAAAGTAATATAGAGGCTGATTTATCAGACTTTGAGATCAAAAATTTATGGAGTGAACCATCTCGGCCTGTTTGAAAAACCAAAAATGAACAATAGGAATCTACATCACTAGGAATCTATTTCATTAAGTATTACTAGTAGTGACACAATAAATGCATAATCAAACCCAGGATAGATTCTTGCTTCAAAGCTTTCTTTGCCTAAGCTTCCCAGTCTGAACCTCTCTCTTACCTGCATATCATTGTAAGAACAAAGATTATTACAGCATTTTTGAATCCTATTACACAAAGGGATGTTGTAGGTAAGAGATTCTAATGTTTACCTCTGCTATCAAAGTGTCACCTTTGTAAACTTTAAAAGATTGAGAAATATAACTCCCCACAACACGGAAATCGCAAATTTCTCCGGTGAGGTTGCTAGCCAAGAAGACTTCAAGTTGTGTTTTGAGCTGGAAAGAGTGGGATTTCTGCACTGTGTAGAGAAGATTGCTTTCTTCTAAGCTTTCCCCACGATGAACTGTCCATTGTTGGTGCCATGAAATTGCCTAATTTATGTACAGAAATTCTGTCAAGTTAAACACACAGATATAGACATTGACCAAAATCTGGAGTACTATATGTAATAATTAGAGAAACTGAAAAGATGGATCCTGTTTGTTATGTGTAAAGTCATAACAAAAAGAAATGGTGATGGCAATATTTGTCCTATATGTGCAAATCCAAATCGGCCAGATCCTTACCCGGAATAGAGCATAAACCAAAAAAATTGAAAGAGAGTCGTTCACAAACAAGAAAATACCATGGTGATTTGCATTGGATTGGATTGAATGTCGATGAAACAATACAAATGGAATCTATACATTGATTTAAGTACCTTTGTGCGCATCATTGTGATGATAGGTACACCCATAGAATCATGCATGGTTCTTTTCTGCTTGAATTGCCAAAACCCACCATCAACTTGCAGAAGCAGAGTTCCATTATCATCCAAGACATCAATATGTTTACTAGAGAAACCAATCTTTTTCTTCACAGCCAAGTTCACCAAGTATGGGAAGCAAAAATCTTCCCCTACAACACTAATTGTAGGGACAAAGTGCCTCACCTCAGGTACAAACATTTGAAGAACTCACAAATGCTAGTGTTAGTTGAAGAGCTTCAATTTTCAGGAAAGATTGGTTGAAGAACCTTGAGTTTTGGTACATTAGTACATTTCATATATAGTATCTTGCTTACACAGTTAAAAAGCATAGGCTTTGTTTGGTTTGAGAAAATTATTTTGATAGAATGTATTTTGATAGTGAGATTGAAAAACATGTGTAGATTTTTGTTGAAAAGAATGATGTGATGTGTATTGAAAAATATTTTTTATTGTAAATATCTTGTCAATTGTTTGTTGTACATAGTGGATATTTTTTTACTATGTCTTATCAATGTTATTTTGTCATAATTAGTGGGGTATAGTATGTATATGTTTATTTAAATATTGTAATAAATAATTGATATTTTTAAAAAATAAAAATATATTTTCAAAAAATACAAGTGACAAACGTATTTTCATTTCGAGAAAAGGAAAATGTTAGAATGAAAACCAAACAAAACCCAAGTTTCTTGGAAAGATCACTGTTCTATGGTCAAAAAGGTTTCATTCATAGTAATTGTAAATTTTTTTGGAGTTTATGTTTAGCAATTTCATAAAGTTTCAAGTTTAGGACAGAACTTTTGCATCTCCAAAGTTTGCTCAATCATTAGTACTTATCTTCATTGACTATGTCAGCTGCAAGAATCCAGAATATGTTTCAAAGGTTTGCCCAAAACTTAAAACTATACCTCCTGATTAATGAACTGTATTGATAAAATAGTTAGAAATTTTAGGCTTCAGTCCAAAATAACTGATGCAAGAGCACTATGAACAAGTCACATTGGCTTTGATGTTGAATTGTTTGGTCCATATATTTTTGAAGTGTGCTCAAACATGACTAGATTTGAACTTAGAATTTAGGATGAATTACATAAATTATACTTAAACTTTGAATTATTTACGGAAAAATCTCTCTAAGTTTGTAAATTATAATATCTCTTATTTTTATTTTGTAAATTGTGTCGATTGAGGGAGGTATGTATAAAATAAAAACAAATGTCAATGGGACATTTGCAATATATCAATGGGTTAATCATAATTTTAAAACATAAAAGATTTTTTTTATAATTAGGCCGAACCTTTTAAAATTTAATATATTTGGATATTTTTTTTACCGTGAGCTTGCGTTGAGTGGGGGAAAAAGGGAAAAAGTTTTTGATTTACAGCAAGATCACAGCCAACCTTCCCAAGTAAAATATAATGGGGTTACTCTCCCATAGGAATATATAAGTTTACTAAATAGTGTAATTTCTATCGACAATCTTCACACATATATGTATTATTTTTATAAAATAATTAAAAAATTTGTCGATATATTCCAGAATAAATCGTAGAATTTAATTGATGAATTTTGTTATGTAAACGAATCGATTTTTTTTATTTTATCCTGAATAGTACCCGAATTATAAATTTTAAGAGTTAATAAATAATTCTTGAATCTTAAATTTATTACTATGGCTTCATCTACAAAATCAGGGACAACACCAATTAAAATGGTTGTGTCCAAATATATTCACACATTAATATTTCTTTACACAAATTATCCAATCACCCCCAACAAAGAAAAGGATATGCCAAGTGACTGCAGAAAAGACTACAAATAATAGCTGCTCAAAAATTGATTAAGGTGCAAAGAGAGGAACCAGACTACACTCCATTAGTCCCTCATCTTTAAAGTGGAGCACATTTTTGTTTGGCCAAATCACATTATGACATTTCTAACCCACAACTCTATTTTAAAGCATTTTTTACACTAAAATAGTATAATTTCAGTATTAAATTTAAAATTTATCTACAACCCATTTACCTCAAATTTTACTCTAAAAAAAATATTCAAGAAATATTTATTATTATTTCATTTACAATAATTATTTTATTTCATCAAATATCTATTAATATATTAATACAATTACATATTCAATTTGTATTTTACGTTTAGTTAATTAAATGATATATTTTATTAATATATTTAATAGTAAATAAAATAATTTATAATAAAATTTAGGTAGAAATGTATAAACATTACATTAAAGCAGATAAAAAATAATACAAATAAAATAATTTTATTATAAATATTTATGTACATAAAATATAAAAAGAAATAATTTTATTAAAAAATATACAATTACGGATAAAATATGAATTTTTGAAATATTTTTAAGCATAACAAAGAAATATAAAATTTATTAAACAAAAAAATATAAATTAATTAATTAAATATTATTAAAAATATTTATGTATATATAAAATATTAAAAAAATAATTTTATTGAAAATATACAATTAGAATAAAAATAAAATTTTAAAATAGTTTTAAACTTAATAAAGAAATACAAAATTTATTTTTTTTTTAAAAAAAATAAGATAATATTGTACCAAATCTGGTGCAGTACTGTTCACTACACCAAGATAACACTAGAAATGGTGCAGCCTTGGCTTTTCTTTTTTGTCCTTGTTTTAGCGCCCAACCCTGCATTTGACGCAGGGTTGGGTTTGCTCTTAGTCCCTCATTTTTACTTTCTAATTCATTTTCATCCCTCATCTCTCAAATGCCTTAATTTAATCTCTTCTCAATAATTTATTTCATTAACGTTCCTAACTACATAATTCCGTTAATAATTGATGAATATTTTAAAATTGGATAGAAAATTTCGTTAAATGTAGTGAAAATTGAAAATGATAATTTTTTTTTAGGATAATCAAGATCTTGCTTTTAAGTTCACAAAAATTTAAAAAGTTTATAATTAACAATTGATTTTATACTAAATGGATAGAAAAATAAAATAAACTCACAAAAACTCAAAACTAAGATTTTCGAAGAGTCTTGTTGATAATCCAAGAAAGCACTTACAAAAATTAAATATAACACGTTGATAATTCTATAGGTGTTTTTTTATATTTACCAAAAATGATAAAATATTTACAGTGTTATTAAAAAAATAATGATTGAGTTTATTGGAATAAAATATCGATTAAATTTTTTTGTGGGATTGAAAAAAATATTTATGATTTATTTCTAGATATAAAATTTAATTTAAAGAGTTTTTAATAATTTTTACTATTTTGTTCTATTGCCGAATTGTCTAAAAAATCATTCACCCAAGAATGCGAAAGAGCGACTCACTATTTTATTTTAATTTTCTATACATTTATTATTAAATTACTTTATTTGGATCATAATGGAGTTTTTATGAAATTAAAACCAACATGTTGATTGCCTTAATAATAAATTTTGCATTTTTCATTCTTTAAATAAAAAACCCTTTGGTAATGAAAAATTCCTTCTAGTTTCGATAGATTCCATCAATTGCTAATGAAATTTTGTGGTTATGGACGTTAATGAAATAAGTTATAGAGATTAGGGACTAAAATAGGACACTTAAGAAATGATGGACGAAATGAGATGAAATGTGAAATTGAGGGACTATCAAAGTTATTTGGCTTTTTTCTACTAATTGAATTGAGTTCGAACTTCAAATCTTATTAGACAAACAAATATGTTTAAATTTGATTTATTATGTTAATACACCGATGACAAATGAAAGAATATTATCGAACTTAATTTTTTATGTTAACGAATAGAGCCGAAATGAGCTTTTAATTATCGATCTCAAATTGAGTATTGATTAATTTTATTTAGTTTTTAACTCCACCGGGTAGAGGTGGAAAATTCCAAATATACCCCTAATATTTTACTTTGGTCTTTATAAGTTTCTCAAAAGCAATTAAACACGGATTTTCTAATGTGAAATTTTCAAGTGAACGCTTCCACACAGCAGACCCAATATTGAATTAATGTTGCATCATTTTCTAATGTGACTGTTAACATTATTTAGATTAATTATTAGTATTGGTATTATCTTGAGGAGCCTATTAGTATAATTCTGCATTAATTATATTAGCTAGATGTATGAGTTGTCAAGTAATTCTATAATAATTTCTATTCATATCACAAAAAAATTAAGAATACTAGTATATCTTTCAAAATTAGAGTACATCTTTTAGGAATATTAGTATATCTTTCAACGAAACAAGGACAATTTTATCTAAATATTTAATTTATAGAATAAATATTACATTTGTTAGTTGAGGTAATATTTACAATCATGTATATAATATAGGGTTATATTGTATTTTACCACTATTAATTCAGGGAGATAAGTGTTATATTTTTTAATTCGAAATTGGATACAATTTAAAGAAATTATATATTTTACCCTAAAACTTTTGTGTAAATATAGGGTTGAAAGTTGCGATTATAGAAACACATGGTAAATGATGTATGCCATTTATCTTGTCAACTTTCAAGTACTTACAAATAAAAAATCATATGCAATAGAAAAATATGATAATAAAGCTATAAAATGTTGGATCCTATAAAGACACTGATTTTATTGGAGAAAACATCACTCAGCTAGTAAAATAACATGGTCAGAATTGCACTTGAGTTCTCACAAGTTATATTTTATTTTTATGTGTACATATTTAAAATATATAAATCTTTGAACGGCTTATCATTTTTATTTTTCCAATGTCAAGAAAGCTTAATATGGGCTATTTTATAGTCAAAATCTTGATGGACTTTTTTCTTCTAAAATTTTAATTTGCCTTTTTAGTGAGGAATTTCCTTTTTTCTTTACTTTTTAAGATGTTAGGAGATTTAATCATGTTTGCAGACTTGTGCCTTGATATGGATTTAGCACCAAAGGAACTAAAATAGTGTAAATGCCAACTATAATTGATGTGACATAGATCCGAGTTATCAAGCTTCAACTTCTCGAGCTATTAATTTTTAGGTGGGCTACAATATACTCTAATCGCTAGTGTGCCGGAATTATCTTGATGAAAATCCTGTGAAAATCAAGTCAAAATCAATGCAAGTGATAACAAATTGTGAATTAAAAATTATAAATGTTCAATATAAAATGATGTACCTTCAAAATACCGGAATGTAAAGTTATTTATAATTTTTTATAGAAAAATTGTGTTCAAATATAATATGATGCATGTACCATTTATCATCATAAGCCAGTGGGCTTGGTTCATTTTTATTGAGCCATTTGCATTTAGCTTTGGCCCTATTGGAATTAACATCTATCAATAATTAATGTAACAAAGTTAATGGAGTAAATCTCATTGTTTTACAAAGTTAAGGGTGGAAATTAATTATTGAGGAATGTCGTGACATGGTTAAGAACAAGGAAGTTATATTTATTGGCATGATACCACATCTTAATGAAAAACTCTTATTATGAATAACATTTTTGAGGTAAAAAAATTGTCAAAATTTAATAAAATCTTATATTCCTATCTATTTTGGTTAACTTGCATATAGTATCTTTTTCTAAATTTGATAATCACACAATTATTGAATTGCAATAATGGCATACAAATTCCTTTCATTTTTACCATGTTCATCTTAAATATATCTCAATAAATGACAAAAGCTTTAAAATATTTCTTATTTTGATAGTCCAAATACAAGAACTTCTTTTCCTCATATGGTGTGAAAAAAAAGCATAAACACTACTATGATTTCCACATATTCAAAATTAAAACATTTGCCCTTACAAACAAAAAAATTAAAATAGTTGTTTTAAATAGCTCACATATTAAAAAAAATTAAAAAAATTGATTAATGTTAATGAAACTATTGAAGATACAAAACATGATGCCATAAAATAACTCTTTTTTGTTCATGACAAGTGTAATTTTTCATTTACGATTTCTCTTAAACTTGTACATCTTTATAGAAATTATCATTTTATTCGGTACGAATAATAAATAAATCATTGATTAAACTCAACGCCTAATAAGTTGAAATAATATTAAATTACAACACATGATGAGAGCATGATATAAAGATGTGTTCGGATGCATGATAGAACTACATATGGAAGTGGGAATTCCTTATAAATTTTGTGTGGAAAAACCTAATCCTTTCCTCCAAGTACAAAATGGACTAAAACAGTATAATTTTATCGCTACGGTGACTGGTATAGTGGAAAGCGCTTGTAATATAAATATGAGTGACAATAGTTCGAATTCTTGGAAAATTTAATAAAATTGTAGAGGAGTACCGACTTTTATATGTTGCTGTTCCTGTAGGAAACAAAACAAGTTGCGTATCCGATTTGAGTGCGAGTACGGTGCGCACATCATACGATTGAAATTACCTGGAGCGTGTCCTTGGGGGTAAACATTCTCTCTAAAATTTAGTCGGTAAAATAATGAAAAAAAAGTGTTAATAAAAGCAACAAAGTTATCGTTGACTTCTTTTTCAGTAGATAAAAACAATAATATTTACTTTTTTTTTCTTGACAAAAAGGTCACATATTATCATGCATGCCTGAAACTCGCATAAACATATTTTACTTTGACAAACTCGTTAACATGTGATTTTATTTACAAAACCCAAATAATAGGCCAATTAGGACACCAAAAGAAGGCTCTTTCGTGCAGTGCAACTGTCCCTATGGTTGAGTGGCTTTTCGCTAGTTCTAAATAGTTATTTCACTTATTTTTATACTTGTATAGTAAACACTACTCGCTTCAATTCTATCGGAACTTCATTCTTGATATGTAGCTCACTTGGAGATTTTGTGGAATCACGACCTATTACAGAAAATCAAGTTTCAAATTAATTATGTGTTCACGACCTATTACAGAAAGTTAAGTCTCAAATTAATTATGTGAGACAAATATCCACTTATCATCTACATGTAAGTGGGAATCAATTCAATGTACATGAATATTAATTTTGGGATAATAGCTACAACTCAATTAGTCGCGGCAATATCGCTTATCATACTAAAGAGCAACAAGAACTCTTATTATCTACAGCTGCAAAAATATCGACAAGAACTCTTAGAATCTTGCTCAGAAAATAATAATAATAATAATAATAATAATAATAATAATAAGTTGACGTGTCTCTTTATAATTTTAAATTGTATTTGTATATAACAATTTTAATTTAATGAAAGAATGATTTTATATAAAATAAATTTGAAATTCTCTGTAATTACTTAGAAAAGAACTTGTAATCATCATTTAATATTGTAATAACGAGAAAAGGTGGCCCATCAGAAATCTTTCTCTTGGTCTTGGCTTATCTTATTTTAGACATGCATTGCAGCCCTATCAAACAAAATTCACCATTTAAATAAAAGATATGAACAAGAATATATTCTGACATTTTTTATTTAAGCTGACATTCTTTTATCACGTGATGAATACACTGACAAAGATAGAAGCCCAGTGGACTCTCTTCAGGCGGCTGTCCTAACTGAACCCTCGATTTCGCCTGCGCTAGTCATTTGCTTTCTCTTGCACTATAAAAGGACTCTCTTGTCTCTGTCTCTCTGTCTCTCTGCGCCGCTCATCCCAAAAACTCTGCATCCATGGCACTCGCCGTTTCGACCAACACCTCTACCTTTTCCATTCCCTAGTCAGAAATCCTACCTCCTCCAAACGCCGCCGCCTCCTCCTCCTTAACCTCCGCCGGGGTTTTCTTTAACGTCTCTCTCTGTTTATCCAAAGAAACAGATGATGGTTCTTACAGGTAGTTTCTTGCAGCTTCGGTGTGTTGATGGTTTGTTTGCATGTAAAATCGAATTTCATTTGTTTGTAACTTTTGATTTCAAGATTGAATGGAATTGAGATGTTTAGTTTTCCGAATGTTTTGTTCGTAGCATGTTCCTGTTCCATAATGCATTGCTTCAGACCATCTATTGACTGATACGGATTAATTTGTGCTTTTTTGAGACTCTTAAATTGATAATTTTGCTGGTTTTTTTTTTTTTTTTTTGCGTATTGAAATTTTAAGATTTTTGTAACTGAATTGGCACTTTTGGTTGTGTATTAACTAAATGTTTAATGTTCTATATATCAGCAAAGGATTAAGTGCCAATAATTTTGGATGATTTATACGTTGCCCTTTAAGTTTTCACCTCTGCGGAGGAAAATTCTTATGAATGCCAATTGTGTTCTTTTTATTTATTTGAGGTTTTATTCATTTGAGGCATTTTTAGAGCCAATTGTGTGTGTGTGGCGGGGAGAGAGAGAGACGTGAGCGATAGCCTGTGATCCTATTTGAATCTACTTATTTGGATTCTTCTGTGAAAGCATGGGAAATAAATTGTCAGGTGAGCATCTGATTGATCATTAAATGCTGAATGAACTTTGCTATTGTTCACTTACATTGTTGCTAATTTCTCTAATTTCCTTGTTTTTTACAGATATAAAAGTATATTATGAATGAAGTTTATGAACACTCTTTTCTTTTTCTTTTATTTTGTCGTTGACAGATCCATGAAGTTGCATTCCGGGAGCATGTTGAACAATATCCTTGTCAGTGACACAATGAGGGGGAAACTAATTTCCTTGTGGTCTTGCCTTTCTGACTCTGACTCGTTAGGAACTTTAAGTCTTGGTTCCTTATGAACTTTAAGTCTCAAGTCTTGGTTCCTTAGAAACTTTTAGTCTTGGTTTGCTGCGTAGCAAAATTGACTCCTCCAATTGTCTTTTAATTGGGTCATCATCTTTCAGAAAATCCATAATTTTTTTGATTTCAGCATCAGATTGATAGCAAACCCAAAAAAAGTATATTTCTGAACTACTAGTGCTCCAAAAATATTCTATTCCACTCAATGTAAAATTCTTGGCCAAGTACTGGGGAGTCGTATTATTTGATGCAATTCATTGATTTCATTGACAATTATCCAAGGATCAATATTTAAATCTATTATCCAGTACAATTTGCCATCAGAATCAATGCCCCAAAACTCACTCCCGAGTGAATATTTTAGTGCCTCGTATCCAAACCAGTAATAGAGTTTTCTTTAAAAGCAACACCTCATTCCTCACATAACTTAATTCGATGATGCTGAATGCTGGTACAGTTTCAATTATGTGCATTAATTGACCACCGACTTGAGTACCTTTGAAATCTGTTGTAGCATCTTGCCTTTCAGATTTCAGATACCCTAAGAGAGCCTCTAACCTCAATCCCAGTTAGAATATCTTCTTTATCCTCCAAGGCTGCAATTCTACAAAAAAATATTTTGGATGCTGATTTAAGGAAAATTCACATTTTGTAAGATGTTCTCGCATAAGAACTTCAAAGTTTCCTTCTTTGAATTCGCATTCGGCTCTTATGCGGGAAGATCTTACAAAATGTGAATCTTATTTAATTAGCACCAAAATAAAGAAAATATTCTCTGCATGAAAACTTAGATTGGGGTTAGTGGCTCTCCATGGTATCTGAAGGGCAAGATTAGATTCTACCTTAGATATCAATGATTATGGTAATTGATTATGCTGACAAATTGTACTGGAATAGATTTAGTTACAATTCTTTGAATAATTGTCAATGAAATTAATGAACTACTTCAAAATAGTACTAATTCCTAGGAATTAGCCAAAAATTTTACATTGAGTGGAATAGAATATTTTTGGAGTACTAGAGGTTCACAAGTATACTTCTTGGGCTTGCTATCAATATGATGTTGGAATCAAAAGAATTATGGATTCTTTCAAAGATGATGATCCAATTGAAAGACAACTGGAGAATTCGATTTTGGATCACTGCAAATCAAAACATAAAGTTCCTAAGGAGTCTGAGAGGCAAGACGGGCTTGCTATAAATTTGATGCTGGAATCAAAAGAATTATGGATTCTCTCAAGATGATGATCCAATTGAAAGACAACTAGAGGACTCGATTTTGGATCGCTACAAATCAAGACATAAAGTTCATAAGGAGTCTGAGAGGCAAGACCAAAAGGAGCTTCAACCATCTCTCTTGAAGCAAGGTAAAGATCTCATGGGATTAATAGTCTAAAGACGAATGCGACAAAATTATTTGAGTTCAAATATGGTCCTTTTGTTAAGCTAGACAACCAACTTTTGGAAGAAACAGAACAAGGGTAAAGTGGTTACCGAAGGGCAAATGTATAGATGTGAGTGCTTAGAGCCGATTTTGCCTGCAGGACATCATTGCCTTTTCTGCCATATAACATGTTCACCACCATGGAGTTTAAGTTGCATGGTAATGGAAAATGCAATATCAAGAGCAGGAAAATCAGCATTACTTTAAATGGGGAGGGAACAACAAAATCTATGGCCTCCAAAGGTAAATTTATTAATGCTATACTTGAAACTTGATTGTCAAGCTAAGATAAGGGCTGATTCATCTTTTAATGATGGATATACACGCTGAATTGACAAATTGTTTTCCAAGCGTTTTAATGAAAGCACATAGTAAGGATTGGATCAAGAAAATCACTTCTTTACTGAAGTGATTCTGTACCTGTGCTTCATGAAGCATGAGTTGTGAGTCTTCATTCCTTCAACCCAAAGCCGAAAAAATGTATGATTTTGTATTTTTATTCTTTGGCAGAAAAGTGGAGATAACATGCTCTGAGGAAAGTTGCATCCCCCGAACTCTGTGATTAGTAGTGCAATTGAGGTGGATGAAACACAAATATTTGATAATCCTGAAGGTGTGGAGCAAGTTGATAAAATATTTCCCGCACAGAATGTTGCTACGAAGTTGGAGATTGGCCAGTTCTTCAATGTGCCAGTATCTTCAGTAAGGCCACTGATGGGCAGAGCTTCAGATGTGCTAACACAGCTTAAAATAACCTTTTGGATATGGAAGCTGCAATTCCTAAAGAGGCATTGAGATCATCAAAAGCATGCATTGATCGGAGATGGGCCTGGCACGTGTTTGTAAAATCTGCAAGTACAATATACAAGGTTAGTCTTCTTTCAAGTTTCTTTTGATAAGTTGAAATCAGCTGTATGATTACTTTTTCCTTCTCTCCTTCCTTATGCCTCTCTTTATCTGTTGGATTGTTGATTCGTTCAAACCTCCGGTGGTTACTTGTTCTATTTTGAGGGAAGATCTTGTAAGGAAGGTGTATACTGTACATATGCTAGTAAATGAGCATTCAATAGCCAACCAATGGCAAGTACTAAAGCCCTTCTTGTGCAACTAAACTAGGTCAATTAAGTCCTGAGTTAATCTTACAGCAAAAATTGTTAAATGAATACAAGATTTATATGGAAAACTGCAACAAGATTATATGTTTATAATCATCAAAATACCCTTAAGGTAATATTCTTGGCATACAATTAATTGGAGAAGACCTCACCAAAAGACAAAGTTGTAAACATTGAGATTGACAAAATATAAATTCTCACCTAGTGTGGCTGGAAATGTGTGATTGAAAGTGTAAAATTTGTATTTATGCAATCCAGATTTATTCCAAGATATTCGGGTATATGTTTGTAAATTGCGTGCACACGCATACATATCTATGCATATATACATACATGTATAAACATGTATGTATGAACGTATGTATTATAGGAACTCTCTTGAAAATGTCTATGCCTTCTTGAAATTTGTAGTGTGTGGTCGCATCCAACTAAATCAGCTAGTATTTTTAATGTGTGTAGAACTTCTTGTAACATGACTTAGGACCTACATCAGACATAAGAGGGTGTTTGGGTAAAGCTTATTTAAAAAGATGTTATAAGCTCTTATATCTTTAGAATATTAGATTTTATTTTAACAATAAATTCTCAGGTTGCCGACAACCTTCGTCCATCTTGAGTCTAAATGTCGACTCGTTGCTCATTTCAGCCCACACGGCTTCTCCCGGGCCTTCGCTCCGGCCTCGCCTACTTAGCACACTAGCGGTAACATTAGAACACATTCCTGCACGGCACTCGGTGCCGACACTCGCCTATTCACAATGCCCACATTCATCGAGGCTTATGTCTTACATGCCCATACGTGTTTCCACAACGGTCCTCAACTAGCTAGCTTGCCTATCATGCATCACCCACACCGTCGGATCATTATCGCACCTCTCAAATGGCACTTAAAGTATTTGGATCCAATAAGATCATGTAGCTTATATAACAGTTAACAATGTTAATTTTGTTATTAATATGAAGTTTGTCAAAATCTTAAAATTAATTTGAGAATTCCTTGCTTTTTTTAAAATTACTTTCATTGAAAGAGCTTATAAGATCCTTAAATCAGCTCCATAATGGACAAATCAAGCACAAACTCCATTTTTGGCCTAAAGGCGGAAGCAAGAAATTGGATTCAATATCCAAACAGATAGTAATGTCGAAATGGTAAATCTTTTGGAACTTATAAGCTCATCTCCTCGATATTTGACCAAATGCTTTACAACATCATAAGATGTTTTAGCTTGTAAACTCATTCATAGCTTATAAATGTTTTAGCTTATAAACTCATTCAGGAACCCTCTTTTCCTCCTAATAGGAAGGATAACTAACAGATTCCAAAGAATTTTCCATATTTTCTTGTTGTTTCGAAAGTAATTTGTTGCCATGTTATTCAAACGATTTGCTCTTCTTTAAGTTTCTTGGGAATACATAATTCTTCACTGAAAATGAAAATCTTTGGTTTTCTATATCCAGACGGTTCAGGCACTGATTTTATTTGAAGATATGATTAAACTGCAGTATATAGATTGCTCATGGAGGTATTGTTTATCACTCTCGGCAGCTGCCATTATATCCCCCTTAGCTGCTCTGTCTTTGCGAATTTACCCCTTGGATGCTGCCATCAGTTAGGAGAAAACTATGAGAAAACTTCTTGCGCATCGAATTCACTGGAGCTCTTGGGAGAAGCGGATAATGAGATGGGGCGTGATAATCTTGGTCCAATTCGGGAACCAAGCAGGAAACAAAGAAAGGAAGCAAAGAAAACAAGTTAAATCATGAATGTAGCTTCGTTTTATCATTGACCAGGTCATATCTCGTTTTGGTCCCCTGTAGATATTAGGTTCTGATATTTTTACTGCACCTTTCGTTGTCACTGAATCCATATGGATGCGGTGGTTGCCATAGTCTGCCATAGGGTTTGTGATTGCTGCTTGTATGTTAGAGAAAACTTTTCTTAGATGTATAAGATCACTTCAAGACAATTACAGGTTGTGGTTAATGTTGATGGGTTTCATTACCATCTCATTTGGAGACAGTATTTTACATGCAGAGAACAGGTTACTACTCTATTGGTTATGATTTGGTGAATATCACTCCTCAAGTCTTGTTAAGGATCCGCAGACAGTTTGCAGTAATCTTCCACTTTTAGTGTTTTATTTTTTTATTTTTTTGGAGGGGACGGGGGTGGGGGGGTGGGTGGGGGGGGTCGTGGAATGAAATCAAAAATAGTAATTGAATATTAAAAATCCTAGGCAAAATTCCCACTTCTTTCTGAATAATTAACTTAGCTGCAAATCTAAGATGACCATTTATTATCCGTCCAATTAAGCTTATGATATAACGTAGATGATGGATAAATATCTCATTTTGTATAAAATATGGAACTTGTTCATCGTTTAAGTATATTGTGATAATCATCGAGTGTAGTATGTATATTAAGGATAATTGTGTGAGGATTGAATTAAATTCAAGATTGGATGTATATTGTCCGGAACAACCATAGCTCAGGTCACACTTTATGTTCAAGGTACTTCCTATGTGCTGAAAATTTTTAATTGTCAAATATATATTCCATACATAAACTTTCATAGCGCAATAATTCACACCAAAAAATATATTATACAAAATTAAAGCAAATTTATCGATAGAATCTTTCTAGAAAATACTATTAATGTAATCATAAAAATGGAAACTGTATGCAAATACACGTGCATTGCAATTTATCGTACTTAATAATATGACAAATCCTAGCATTTTATTGAATTCGTTAATCCAGTAGTTTGGACTTATACATATGTAGTTCAAGATTAATTTTATACACGTGAAATGCTTAATACTATGTCGACATAGTATGAGATTTTATCGTACTTAAAAAAATTGCTGTGTTGTGTGGGTAGAGTAGATGTGGGATGGAGGTAACTTTGATGGTGGCATGGAAGTGGAAACACATATTCTAGTGTTGATGCTAATGTGGCTGTGTTATGTGACCGTGGGTTTGAAGCCCATTACACGAAAACATCTCATTTAATTATAACACAATATTGAAAACACGATGTAATATATTCTGCATCTAATATATTATACAAAAATAAAATATTTAAACGATGAATAATTATATGTATACTGAGTATAGCATTACGTGTCAAGCATCAGACAAACTTTGATAGCAGTAAGTAACACATTTCCATCATGAGTATCCCATTTTATTTTATGTTATTTTTTTGCTTTTGATGGCAACAAATAAAGACTAAGTTTTGTACTACTATAAATAAACATATGGCAATCACCATCCCATATATTGGAGGGTGTTTTATTTTATTTTTTTTTAATTTTCTCTAAAAATTGTTGGAAATTGAAATTTTCATCAAAAGTGATCTTTGATCACCTATCCCAAATATGCTAAGAACTCCCTGATTATGGTAATTAACTTACCAATCTAGCCACAATAAGAAATCATATTTTTTTCTTAACACCAGAATATATATATATATATATATATAAGCACTTCTTTTGTTTCACTCTTATTGATCATTATCTTCACTCCAATTCTTGATAGCATTTGAAATTGCTCGTTTCACCATGTGGGCATTGACGCTTTCTTCATCTTCTTCGTTCTGTGAGGTATTCATACCATGATCATCAGTACAAGAAGTTCATGCATTTTTTTTATTATGCTAAGTGAAGTTCAGAAAATCCAAGGCCAGCCTCATGAAACTAGCAAAAGCTGATAAAAACAATCAAAGAAATAAAAAAAGAAAGAAAGAGATTTCGAATCTTCTACTTTAATTTTGTGTTTCACATTGTATTAAAACTTAATAAACACGTGGTAAGTATATAAAATTTACGTCAAATATATATTTAAGAAATTATTTTATACACTCGACATCTATTTATAACATGAAATACGATATGAAAATACTAAAAATAAAAATAAAAAAAGCCTTTTTTCAAGAATAATAATTAAGATGGATATTTTTTTTTTCGTTTTCTTACCTCTCCTCCAAGTGCTTGTAAATGGAAGCTGTCTGAACAAGAAACCCTAGCTTCAAGCACATTGAATCCAAGATCTTCAAATGTTTCCAATATGGAAACCAGCAATCCTGGGCAACTTTTCCCTGAATGTACATTCACTAAGAAACCTTTTTCCAGGGTTTCTACAGTTACTTCCTACACAGCCAGGTAAAGGCACTTAGAATTACTTACAAAAAAAAGTTGGATAATTAGTAAGCATTAAAGAACAAAGTTGAGTGTATTACAGGCCAGGGGTTCTGATTGCTTGAACTTTCTTCTGCAGTTGCTATGGCTTCATTCATGATCAGTCTTTCTACTTTCAATTTTAACCCTTTGATGTAGTTTAATGCATCCACTACGGTTGAAGTTTCATTCATCTGCCAACCAAACTAAATCACACTTATGCAAAACTAGTCATAGACGGTCCACACACATAAAAAATTTCATGTCATCCACTTGAATAGTGCTCAAGTAAATTTATGAACTGTCGAATTTGGATATGTATATAATAATCTGATATTATCATAAAATATAATATTTATTACCTCCATTTGGATAGTATCCAATTGGGGAGCATAAATACATACATACATATATATATATATATATATCAATGGATTACAATACATGATTTAAATCTAATTCAAGATCTCTTAGGGGGACTAACCAATCTTGCAAACAAAAAATGTTGTCCCTTAGTTGAAATTGTTTGAAATAATATATGGCTTTTGTGTATTCTCTTGTCTAAAAAGGAAAATTCAAATTTTGTAGAAATTAAAATTCAAGGAAGAAAAGGACATGTTTTTCCAGGGTAAAGATTTACATATATGTAATATTCAAGTAGGCCTGAGAAGACATATAGCACTGTAGTTTGATACTATCATTGGTTGGGAAAGAAACATTAATACAACATATATATATATATGGACTAGAAAATTTAAATATGGGAAACCAGATTGATGTTTTTAAAAAAATAATAGACAGACATAATTTTAATTTTTTAGGACAGTAAAATTAAAATTTTAATAAATTTATATTTAAATTTTTATAGAATGAGGGACTACTGCTCCTATTAGCCTTACTCCGTCACTCTCTCTCTATATATATAAACAATCTTTTTCCCAAACTGAGGCATAAATATGAAAATTATATATATATATATATATGTGTGTGTGTGTGTGTGTGTAAAAAGTATATTGTTACCACCAATAGAAGCAAAAATCAGGGAATTACTGCATGAGAGCTGGTGATGGAACGAAGAAGTTGCAGCTTATCAGGCAGCGCTTCTCTCTCGTACTGCTCCCTGGAAACCATTGCTCTAATGCTCTCTACTACAGATTTCCAGCTTATTTTCTCTAGCTTTTTTATTTCCCTTTCTTGTTCTATTTTTCTGGAGTGTTATTTTCTGCAAGTTGTGAAGAGGTAGAGAACCCTTTAAAGAAGGGGATGCCCTCTCAAATCAATATCATTTTTTTTGTTTGCTTTCCCAATGCATGGCCCTCACTCACATCAAATATCAAATTAGCTCCATGTGAAACTACGATTTTGCCCTTTGGGAGCTTGAATATTCTTTTCCTCTAAAATAATTGTTCATTCGACTAACGTGACGACAACAAACACACAACAATATAAATAGTATGATTTTATTTTTATATATACTTGCATTGATTAAATTTGTGCACATGTGATGATGTATTTGCAAAATAGAATTTTGAATTTTCTATTTTAATATTTGATAAATACATGCGAAATATATATATATATATTTAATATTTTATGTACTTGATATATATTTATATTATGAAATATTAAATTAAAATAAATGGTCGGAATTAACATATGAAAAAATAATTGATTAAATTATTGATGCATATAGCCTTTCTTTAGTTGCTTTTTTTCCTTTGAAGATCAGGGGCTGAAAACCTGAAATTATTAGTAATGTACTATTTATGTACACTCATAGTTGAGGTATTACCTAACATATTTATTAGAGAGAAAAAGAAAATGTTTTTCTTCTCACCCATTTACTTTGTTCCATGCATCATAAAATTCAACAATATATGTCTTCTAGCTCTCATTTTTTTGGTAAATAAATATTTGAATAATCATTTTATTCATATCGCACTTAGTCAATAATAATTATTCCTTTAGCAATTTCCATTTTAGCTAATAGCAATATTTCCTTTATTTCTTGATTTACCTTATGACATACGGCTGCACTAGATATATGTAAGTACATTGTCCTAAACATGCATAAAAATATTTTGTATCGTGTAATGTAATAGAAGATGATCGAGCAATATAGTAATTAGGCATATATATTCTAAAATTTCTCCAAGCATTGGTTTGATAATCATGCGAGAAAAAAAAATCGGTTTCTTGTTTCTTGTTTTTTTTTTTTTTTAGGAAAAGGGTGGAGCCTATTTGGTTCTTATATATTAAAAATACCATTGAATAAATTATTAGAAGAAAATATATATAGTTTTTGGACAAATTGGTAAAAACAATATATGAGGATATTGGTATTAATAATGCAAGAGATTAATGATATGGGCTCATGATCATGACTTGGATAACGAATTTTTTATTTTGATTTGATGTTTTATTCATATTTGTTTTATAATTTTTAATATAATATTTTGCATACTTAATATGAAATATGATATGAATTAAAACATAACAATCAAATTAAGCTTGGATTAGCGCCCCAAATTCTCTATTGTAATTAATTTTTTATCTCATTTTATAATTTTATTAATATAGTATATTGAATGACTTCATAGTGTATACTTGGTGTGTAATAATTGTATTGTAATATAATATACCAATTACAATAAAAATTCGAATCAGGACTATACCAAATATATATATATATATATATATGAGTCATTACGGGTGCATATACAGGAGTATTTGTTTGTACATAAAAATTATTGGAAAATGTGAAAGGAAAGGGATCAAAAAATTGGATGTTATTATTTGGGAATTATGGATGGGTCCAAAGGCTCCTCACGGGGAATTTGGAGCTCCATCTCAAAACAGCCGTCATTTTTGTCTTCTCTCCATTCTCTCTTTCTGCACGTGCCACTACTCCCCACTCTCATCACTCATCAACCTCTACCACTTTTCCTCTAACATCATTTTCCAAAAAAAATAAAATGTTGTTACTAATTTATTGTGGTTCTATGTAATAATTTATATTCTTATTTTATAACAGATTAAATATACTTTTCTCTTTAATTATTAATTTTGTATTAATTAATCTGCTATACGGATAAAACATTCAAATACTTTCTTAAAATAATAAATTTTATATTAATAAACAGAAAATACCTTTAAGTTAAATAAAAAATTAAATTCAGCTTGCCCCTCTTTTAAACTATATAATATTTTGCTTCATCTATAATTAAATATTAATTATTTAATATTATATTTCATTTAACACTGACTTTATTAAATAAATTAACCATCAATTAAATCTGAAATAAATAAATAATAAAAATATAATTTTAATAGTATAGAGAAGATATTTAATTCTTAAAAAAATACAGTCACATAAAATTTATATTACTACCCTTTTATATAAAGAGTTTTATTAAGTAAATATTATAGTTTAGGGTTAATTAGTTGATTTTATTAATATATAAATATTTTTATTATGTAAAATGCATAGGTTAAACATATGAACTAATGAAATATTTATTTGGGAACGAAAATTAAAAATTAAAACAAAGAAATTATAAACTATATTTTATTCCCATAACAATCAAATGTCAATTAATTTGAAATACAGAAATTATAAACTATATTTTATTCCCTTGACAATCAAATGTCAATTACTTTGACGTCAAATTTTATTCAACACTAATTTTATTAAATAAATTAATCTTCAATTAAATTTAAAATTAAGAATAGAAAAATATAATTTTAATAATATAGAGAAGACACATTAAGTTTAAATAAATTATCTCACATAAATTTGTATTACTAATATCTTATATATGTTGTTTTAGAAAATATCTCTTATTTTTTTATATATATTTTCAATCGAAATTTCTTAAATGCATTAATATACTTTATGAAAATTTTTATTTTTTATTTTCTATTTCTTTCACATATAAATAAATACATATTTAAATTAGATTCATTAATATATTTGACCTACGAATACCCACCTTACGTAATAAAATTATTTATACCATTAAATATCATCAACTAATTTAATTTTAAATTTTAATTATTACTTATTAAAGAAATATATAAATAAATGATAGTTGTATAAATTTATGCGATATATTTCTGTGAAAATTAATGTGCCTTTTTATATTTTGCTATTTGTTTATTTTAAATTCAATTGACGGTTAATTTATTTAAAGTTAATATTAAATAAAATATGAGATCAAATAATTGACATTTGATTGTAGATGGGGCAAAACATTATATAGTTTATAAGAGAGGGGGTAAAATGAATTTAACTTTTTATTTAATTTAGAGGTATTTTTATCCATCAATATAAATTTTATCATTTTATGAGGATATTTGATGGTTTTATTAATTGACGAAGGTAATTGATACAAAATCAGTAGTATAAGGGGATAAAGTGTGTTTAATATTTTTATAATTATATGACTATTTTGAATAATACAAAATTCTAAAATATTATAAAAAAATAAAATTCGTATACTTTTATATTATTATCCTTGAAAGAAGTAATTAAGAATAAGTGGCATTATATTATCACTTTAATTGATCATAAGATAATTTTGAAAAAAAAAAAGATAGAAAACTAAAATTTTATTATAAAATATGTCAAAAAGTAATTAAATCAGCGGAGTTAAATCTAAGATTGCTAAAAGAAAATTTTATAAAGTGAGTTAATTTTCGATCTTTTAGAATTAAGCTTCATATCCTAATTGATCTCAGAAAATTATGTCTTAAATAATTCATAAAAAATCAATGAAGTCAAGCTAGAGTTTAATTTGAAATTGCAACTTTTCCTAACTTTAAGTATCTTTAAATAAGACATTAGTAAATGTTTACCACTAGAGAATAGATTATAAGAGTTGCATAAATATTGAAAGGAATTGTACTGATGTAATAAATTTTTTACCATTTAATATTGAACAGTTCGTATAAGCAAATTGTAAAATACTTTTAATGATGAGTGGCTTTAAAATGTATTAAGGAAATTGAAATTGATGAAAAAAATTTAAAAAAATTGAAATTAAGTATTTTATTAATGTCCAACTATATGATTCACTTCATACATAAATAAAATATTGCAAACACTTATCAATTATCATAATAAGGAAGTTCATACCATATTAAAAGTTAAAGTAAAAAGACAGATAAAATTTTACAAAGGATCGAAGTAATAATGCTTCTCTCTAGAAAACTGGCATAAACCAAGCACTCTTTGGCTCCAAATGGCCACTACAAAAACCTCAATCAATCACAACATATGACGGATAATTATACTGATTTTCCATTTTTGCCCATGACAAAACACTTAATTCCCACAAACTCGAAGAATTCGTGTTCTTTTTATTTGGATCAAAACCCTACTCTTATTAAGTTGGATTGTGTTTGAGCTTCAACACAATTATAGAATAGTAACATTCGTCTCTGACACGTATCAATCATACGATGATTCTACGTTGTCGTAAGGTAATTGATATTATAATTTTTTTTATTTTTACATGGTCTCTCCGATTTAATTGACCTGTTAATGACTTAAATATTGAAAGATTTTAATTGTAGACTACCACAACGAACTTATTATAATTTTTTTTATTTTTACATGGTCTCTCTGACCTAATTGACCTTTTAATGACTTAAATATCGAAAAATTTTAACTATAAACCACCACAACGAACTTAATGTGTATGTGATTATAGATTCACCCACGTTACAAGTTATGGATCAAATTCACATTCGACCTTTCTAAATCGGGTTCAATTGAACCCCACGTAGACATATTTTATGATATCCTATGCCCACTGATTAATTATATCCCGATGTGTTATCAATAGACACATACTTAAATATACAGAACATGAGTCGCTGCAAGATATGTATAAGTTGGCACTGCTCCTTGTGCTGCCAACGTTGTCTCCATGCCTTAAGGACAAATCACCTACCCCACCTATTCACATGTGCTCCCCTTCATCATTGCAACAAAACAATGCCCTCATGCATATACTCTGCTTCAACCTTGTCTATTGCCTTTGATTAATTACAGCTCTTCAAGCAACTTTTTTTATTTTTTATTTTTCTGAATTTCAATTGAACATAGAACCAAAAATGACCATTTACTATTTATAGCGTTTGTAGTTACATTTCATCTATAGCATGTATGGATTGTATTTTTAGTCACATAAACTATTATAAAATGTCAAAAAAAAAAAAAAAAAAGCTTGACTATTAAGAAATATATTTAATTAGGGAGTCTTACAGAAGGACAATTTTGCCCTACTTTTTATTTTATCGTAAGTATAAGAAGAAGAATAGAAGTTTAAATTAATCGAGTCGAAATGAATACATTACTTTTCAAACTTGTTTGAATTTTTATCGAGTTTTAAGAATTATATTTGATTTTGGTCTGAATGTTAAATCGAATCGAGTTTGATCGAACTTTAATCGAGTCAAACATAAATCAAACTCGAATAGTTTGATCTTTTTATATATGTTCTGTTTTTTTTTTTTCCTACTAATCGACTTGAGTTCAAATAAATTTTTCGAATCACCCTAACGAAGAGACAGCAGTGTCAAATCCTAATCGGATAGAGGCCAACTGGATGTTATTTAGTGGTGTGGCCCTGGGAATATTAGGTCCAAAGAAAGGTCTGAAGTAGCCATAGACATATCAAGATGGCCTATAAACTCTTGCTTTTCTAGCATTTTCCATGCGATGAAAACAAATTCAAACTTTGATGTTCAGTCTATCACTGCATAGAGAGCCAATGTGAGTAACAAAAAATTTTAAGTGGTAAAATTGTCAAATTTATTATTAATAATTTGTAATAAGTGATAATAATTTTTATTTTATCATAATATAATTTTTATAAATTTAATAATCTTATAAATTATTTTTAAGTAGTCACTGTTGACTATTAGTAATAAAGGGATAGTGTCAAGACAATCATAGTAACCGAAAATTTTTTGTTGTTATTAGAGTGTCGCTACATATATATTACTAATCATCAACAGTGATTATGTATACATAATTCTTATCACTAATAAACTAATAAAAGTTATAAAAGTGACAAATTATAATATAGTATAAAATTATTAACAATTTTATATTATCATTTGATATTTAATTTTGACACCATTTTTTTTTTTTTTTTGTAAAACTTGAACTTGAGAGATCAAATTAATTAAACAAAATAATATACCAAAAGTTATCCTTAATTCTTATAAACAGTCATGTATATATATATATATATTGGGATAAATATGTAAATAGCTCAAGTTATAAGTACATGCTCTTGGGGGAAGTACGTTCACATGCAAATGCCACAAATCAAAACAAAATAATTGAAATCATAAAGTTTGAAATTAGAAAATTATATATCTTTATATATTGCAGAGGGCAAAAGGAGAAGAGAATAAAATGTCTGGAAAGTGAATATTTGAGAATGATTTTAACACAGAAGACAAAATTAAGTTGTGCACATTTCTGGGGCCACATAAATATACCACTATAAATATTATCTCAGGCCCATTTAATTATTCACACTAATTTAATAAATATATACACAATATTACAATAAATCAAAGATAATTTTCAGGTTACTTTCATCAAGAAAATAGGTCTAATTTAAACTAGTGAAAGGAGAAAAGTCATTTTCATCTTGGCATGTGAAATTCTAATTATACTAAGCCTACGAAAATCTTATATTAGTTATTATCTTTGCAATAATTTCATTTTGATATCATATGTTATTTAGCATATTTGAACATTAATCCAAACTTTAGTCAACATCTATGGGGAATGCAAATCAACTCTCGGTTGCATTCTTGACACTCATGCACTCGGGAGTGAAGGATAATATGATGTACCTTATTTTAGCAGTAGGAGCATAATAGTAATTTTATAGGTTACCCCAAGCTTCTACTATAAATACTCTTACATTTTTTTTTAAATTTTTGGTAAGCTAATATTTTTTTATTTTTTTTTTACAATTCTAGTTCTTATATTTTTCTATTTTTAAGGTATGAGACTACGTCGATCGTTGGAAGGTTTTAATCGAGAAACTCCCAACTCTTAGAATTACGATATATGTATTCCACATTGAAAGTTTGGTGTGAATGGAAAGAGTTTCCAATGATTAAAAAATTATTAAGTGTGGTGGAAATCCACATTGGAAAATTAAGCAAGTTTGTCTTGCATATAGTAAATTTGACATCAAAATGAGAGTAAAAATGTAGTTATCCTTATGGTGTACATTAGTGAAATTTTGGCTAGTTTTATAATAGCTCAACGTGACAGTAATATGGCAGATTCTTTCAATTGGCACCAACACCATGCGGCTGGATGCCGAGAGAACGTACCCATATGAGTAGTTGCTGACAAGATGTGACCGAGAGGTTGTGATTGCTCCTATTAGCACCAGATTGAGAGTTTAATTGATTTCTCTCCTACCTTTTGATTATTTCAGTATTTTTGCTATTCTTCCAAAAAAAATATAGTCAAACTTTTGATTCGATCGATAAAATTAATATAACATTGTATTAATTTTATATTGAAGTATTGTATCTTGAAAGACAGATGTCTACAATCATATATCACTGTGTACAGGGTGCAAAATCTGTTTTAAGAACATTAATTTTTTACTTATCTCACATCAGCTGAAATCTCCGAAAATCTCTTTTGGACATAAAACCAACACCAACTCCCCTATTAGTTTGTTCGTTTTGCAAATCGAACCCTCTACACTTTTAATTATCTAGAAGAATTGATGATTTCATTAGTAACTTGGAAATTCGTCCACATCAATTTTTAGGGGTATCTTTGGAACTGCAGTTTGCAAGTGAAATAGATTTTTTAGGTAAACCATTATAGATTATTATATGTTGAGTTTTTCAAATTTTAGCCTTTCTAGTGAATCTTCTTAATAATATAACTCCATCATATATATTACTACTCCACTACTTCATTCGTATTTCTTACTAAGTACATGCCCCAAAAACACAATATCTATGCATCAAAATAAGAGTTTAACTCTTGATTTCCTATCTCATATTCTTATTATGCTGCAATTTATGTACAAAGATATCTGGCTCACTTGTTACATTCATGAAAAAAAAAAAAATCTTCTCTAATTAAATAACATAGTATATGATAAGGGCATGCTTGATTTTATTATATTTCTGATTAAATATTAAAAAATAATTTAATAAAATTCTAAATCACTACTAAGTCGTTGTTTGTTTAAGTTTAGAAAAAATGAGGAGGAAAAAGCAATTATTTTGAATGAACAAAAAAAAAAAATGGTTCGCTTAGTCCTTATGCAGGACTTTCTTAGAAAACTTGTAGAGATATTGGTATTAAACATAGGCCCGACTAACAAAGGTACAAAAGTTTTCCAGTTTGGTGGTAAAATCTTGGTCTCTGCCTATCATCAGGACGTGTGATGTCGAGAATATATTTTAAGGACCGATTGAGAAGTTATGGTGGTAACATCTATTCATTGTTACAATCTAGTTTCAAAATTGATTATCCCAAAAAATTACATACGGGCTAATATAAATTGATTATTTATATTTAATTCTTCAAATAGTCATTATCAGAAAATAATTCGTACCAAACGTGTCCCATTTCGACTTTATCAATAAACTCTCTATATGTTATTTGGAATTCATATTCTTTATTACATTTATATAAAATATATAAACATATAGATTATGTCATGTTATATTGTTTTGTTTTGGTATGATAGAATACTGATCCGACATAAATGATATTTCTCTATGATAAAAATATGCTATTTTTGGCATTTTGTTTAGTTTAGGTATTTGTGCTTATATTAGAGTTGTGGACTTGGACACAATTTTATTCTACATGACTTACTTTTAAAGCATAATTTTGAAAGTTAGTAATCAGAGTTGTTGTGTTGAAACAATTATTTATAATTCAATTTGAATCATGTATTTTAATGTGATATTTTATTTTATATCTTGCATTTACAAATATATACCAAGCAATGGATGGAATCATTAATTAACATAACATGGAGTAGAAGGTAAAATATTAAATTAAAATAAAGAATTTGAATTGCCTCCAATTGTATATAGATTTGTTAAGTATGTCATTTTAGCGGGTTAGATCTATTATACCCCGTTATATCAATTTTATAATTTTAAAAATAAAAATAAAAATATTTAAAATAACTCTACTAAAATTTTTAAAAGTATATTTTTAAAAATAATATTACATAAATATATAAGTTAAAATAAAAAATAAATAAATAATTAAATGGAACGGGGCGATTTAGAAAATAAAAACTCAAAACACGTCTGAATCCATTTATAACTTTAAAAACCAATCTCAAATAAAGTGGATTTGAAACGGGTCATCAACTTACCCCATTATCATTCCTACGTGATTGATGATTTCATATTTTACTGAAAAGTCAAAACAAAATCAACAAAATAAAATTTTCTGAACATGCAAATGTGTCGTATTATAGTATGGACTGTACGACAATTCATAATCCTAATGAAAAAAATACTAATTTTTCATGTTTTAATTACTTTGAGAATGTGAAATTAAAATGGACAGAATAATTTTGTGCACTATTTTCCCAAATATAAACATGCTTTTGAGAACTATATGTTGTTTCATCACATTGTGCTGTATGATTAAAATATTCCCTAATGTTCCAATTCTCCATTACGTAAAGTTCGAACTAAAATCGTCATTTAATCTGCTGAGCATCCTTTCACTGTAACTGGTTTTCTTCTCCAGCCAGCAAAATCAACGTGAGAACACACGCTCACACCGTGTGGCCCTTTCAATCCCACCCATTTTCCCGCCATCTCCATAGCACAAATTCTTCCTCTGGAATCCTCTTCCCCCTTCTTTGTAAATCTCTCTAATAAAACTCTCACACACACACACACATACAATCTCATACACAGGAAGCGTTGATGCGGATGTGAATGAAGAATGGAGAGTCGGAAGAGGAAACCCTTGTCAGACCTGACAAATACTTACAATCTGATACCGACCTCCACTCTGCGCAAGCTTGTCGCCGCCTCCTCTAATTCCAATTCATTTTCGAAACCCCCACTTTCGATTTTGAAGTCCAATTCCAGTTCCACGAACCAGAAAATCTGCTCGGAATTGTCGAATAGATCCGACACCAGTATCGGGTCGTCCAATGCTAGCGCAATGTGTAATTCGAGAACCGTTCAATTTCGAACCCCTCCGCGTGCAATCTCTTCAATTACCTCTCCGGGTAATTTGCTGGTTTTGAAATTATATTTTTGTGTTCTTGTGTTTATTTATGCGTGGCTGTATATTTAGTTATATGTATGTATTTTTGTTGCTTATGTGGTGATTCGGACAGGAATTTAGAACCCTAGGGTTTTGGAGTCTGGACTCTGGAGTTTACTGAAGTGTTGTACGTGTAATCTGGGTTCAGCTCTGGGTATTTTTGTCTGTGTTTATTTGAGTAGTTTTGTTGGTATCTGGGAGGTGAATCTCAATCTTGTTACTGTATTGGAAATTTTACTTGCTAATTCATGAGATTAATTCTGAATTGCTTTTCTGATGCTTTGGTAACAACAGGCGTCCCAATTGTTTATTATAGTATGTAGTGTTTGTATCGTCTCTATCTCTCTCATTCTCTCTCTGGCAGGGTTGGGAAGGGCTGAGGGAGAGGGATTGGGGGTTTTTTTTTTTTTTTCCTAAAATATTATACTGGTTGTCTGTCACGGAAAATTTGATCAGTTTTTTGGAAGTCTAAATGAATTTGGGCACTTGGCTGACATTCGATTTGAAGCTCATAGTATAAGAGTGTATGTTTATTTAATTTTTTTGAGTAATACCTAATATTATAAATGGGATTACACATACATTTTCTCATTTTAATCTGCTTCACTATGGTAGTCTGTTTCAGTTATACTTTAAGTGTGATATGGGTATTTGTAAAATGTTTATAGTTCTAAATTTTAAGCAAGGGTTAATTTATACCTTGGCTCTTACTGAAGGTGGTATGGGAAGTAAGGATGCAGCATATAATCGAAGACAGATCAATGAAAAATCCAAGAAAGAAAGAGAGGATGCTGTTGTGATTGTTAGTCCCACACCTGTTGAGAAGAGGAAGGACAAAGGGAAGGCCATTGCTGTACCATTCAGTTCATCATCTCCTGGGAAAATGAAGGATAATCAGAATGAAATTCGCAATCCTGGTCGTCCACTTGAGAGAAAAAAGCAAAAAGGCAAGGCAAATCTCAGTCTCTTTAGTGGTCCTGTTGAGATAGTGAAAGAGTCTGATGAGGGAATTCTTAATTCTTATAGCCGCTCATGTGAAGAAACAGAGAAAGGGAAGGAAATCCTCAATTCTTCTGGTTGTGCAATGGGAACAGAAGAAGAATTAGGAAAGGGTATTGCTGATCATTCTAGCTGCAGACTCGAGAAAACAAATGATGGAAAGAAAGGGATTCTTAGGCATTCTAGATCCTCCATTGTGAAAACAAAAGAGATAGGGAAGGAATTTGTCAATCCTTCTCGCTTCTTAGTTGAGAGAACAAAGGAGAAAGGGAAGCCTCTCAACCCTTTTAACTCCTCGCATGAGAAAACAAGGGAGAAAGGGAAGGCAATTCTCCAGCCTTCGAACACTGTTGAAATAACAAAACATGAAGGGTCATCTGCTGCCGTGGCAGTCAATTGCCGACCTCCAAGGAGAAAAAGTGAGAAGAGGAAGAATGATGTTGGGGCTTCTAGTTGCCCCCCTATGATGAGGACCAAAAATATACAGTAAACTCCCTCTCTCTTATGTACAGTGCCCCCACACCCCGCCCACACACACGCACGCGGTCACACTGACCCTCACTCATGCCTGCCCAACTGCACAGTTACCGTCAGATGGGCAAGTGCACATATGGAAATTAAATTCATTTTGGCAAAATTGTGTCAACTTTTCAGATGCTTTCCTGATTTTATATCCTTTTCACTGTCACAACTCTTTTAGAGTATGTGGTATTGGTATGATATGCTAAGTGTAATGGTTTATGGATGTTATGTATGTTATGTATGTTATGTCACTGATTTATTATTATAGACAATAAGAAAACGTCACACAGGGTACTTGATTTCTTGCACCAGTGTGTTCTTCTTTGAGTGTTGCAGCCCTAAGAATTTATTTTCCTTTTTTTACTGATTCTTTTCCTTAATTTTCTTTTTGATGTCTCGAACTTCCAAATTGAAGTTTGTCTATATGAGGTATATCTATATTTTTCTTGTGAGACATTGAGCCTATTTTTCTGCTATAGATTCTCTTTTGTTGGTCAAAAGAGGAGTTCTCTGTTATGAGAGCACGCTGTTTTGGGAAGAACAAAAATTGCTAATTTGTTTTGTAAGAAGGTGTTGTATGCGGTGCACTGCATGGAATTTATCTTTATACCTCCTCTTATTTTATTATAAGCTAATCTGAATATAAGTGTAGAATGGAATGCTTTTGTAGCATTAAGCAGCTCTGACGGTATATTGCTCTCATTTTCTGCCAACAGCTATCACTTTTGCTGGTATTCACTAAATGCTTATTATGTTCAGGAATGATCTTGATGAAACTGGAAATATTAAATCTTCAAAGTCATGGACTGATCCACATCCAAAATGCAGAAAGGTTTGTGCAATGTTCTCTTTCATAGTTTTATTCTACATAGTCAGTGAATTTAGTAGTATTTTTAATGTCATTGATATACATTTATATGCATACTTATATTTATGTGTGTGTGTTTATATAGATCGAAAAAATAAGAGCTGCATAAATTGAAATCAGACCACTAGGCTGTCACTACATTGATTAGTCACTTTTAAGATTTGGGATATGAGATCAGACTGTTCTCTGTTAGATGTATGATCAGTCTTTTCCTTATGTGGTTCCTCAACCGTATTGAAAGGGGATTACTATACTGTGCACAAGTAATAAATGGATACAGGTCTTTGTGTGTGACCATAGTCTGCTGAGAATTTCAAAGATGTTTATCATGATGCATGCAGCGACTCTTGCAATTGAAGTATCTTGGAAGTCTCATGGCCATGCTCTCTTTATCAGGATTTTTGGGTCTGTTCAAGGATGATAAATTCCTTAAATTGAGTCAGTGCGTAGTCAAATAATGGTCTTGCAGCTTATTTCATATCAAATTTATAAATTTCTGGAGTTTACACGTGCCTCTCTGATATTCTGTAGTTGCATCATTTGCGAGCTCTCGATCAATCTGCTACTTTGGCAGAAATCTAATGCTTGTCCAAAGCATTGACATATAACTTCTGATAAGTCAAATTAAGCATAAAAAATAGACTGTGAAAGAAGATCGTACATAAATTCTAGTAATGAATGAAATTATTAGAGCACTCATGATAACTATTTTAGTGTGATCCTCCAACACCCCCCCACCCCCTGGCCCTGAAAATGCTGTCTTTCTGGAGTTTGTGTTTGATACAACTTATTATTAAAAATTTTTGTTCAGTTTTGATGTTTAATGACTAAAATGGTTTTGCAGAAGAGGTGCTCGAAGATTAAAAGTACTAGTGAATTGCCAATGGATTTTATTGAACAGCAGAGAGCATATTTTAAAGAAGTTGATGAGTTTGAATTACCAGAAGAGGAAATATCCCAGGATGAGTTAGATTAGGAAAAGAAAGAGCGGTGTTAGGTCTGAAGTAGGTGTAAACAAGCATACGTTCCTTGTACAGTCACAATGTGATGCATCAAATAGTTTGATGATGGGTTTCGACCAATTTCTAACCCAGTTGATACTGATTTCTGACACTTATGCAGCTGTAGTTTGGAATACATGAAATAGATAGGACTTATCTTCTCTAGAGTATGTTGAATGACCACATATCTTGTAACGGCTACAAAACTTCAGCTGTGTACTGATCTGTTTTACCTTCATTAGTTTGAGTTGAAATCTTTAATGTAAATGCAGCATTGCCGTATTTTTCTGGTGCACCATGAACTTGACAATTTATAATCTTTTGTGTATGCATCCTCTCATCTTATATGCTGTTTTAAGTCTACTTTTAGGTGTGTTTTGCTGCTAATTGATAGGCATTGTAACATGAACTCCCATTCATTCTAGGTCTTTGCTTCCGTATGCTTCAGGTAATAGGCTCTTTGCTGTTCACAATGGAATTTCATATTTGGGATTTTAATTTTTTTTCTCCCCCTGATTGGTTTCTGGATTCAATATCCCATGGTCATCCTATAGGAGTCTTGTGGGGACATTCCGTTGTTTTGAAACAGTGCAGAAGGTTAATATTTAGTGAATTACGTCAGTTTGATTAATCACAAGATATTAGTATGTGGCTTCAACTCTATAGATAAAAAGTACTTGTAATTTGTATGAGGCACCTGTCAACCTTCATTGCTCTAGGATTTGCTTAGATTTTGATGAATAAACCGATTTTACTTGTTTAACAATCCAGAAGCAATAAATAGAATCTTCTAGACTAAAAGTTGATGGAAATAAACAGAAAGACTAGTAATGAGACTCGTATTAGTGGTTCAGGGATTGGTGTAGAGATGCTTGTATGATGTTGCTTCCCTGGTGCTACTGTTATGTCACCGAGGATGGGAACACTAATTACCACATTTTTGTCCAATTAAGGTTATGTGCTTCGGATTTCAAAGGTTAAAAGGTTTCAAAGGAGATGTCATTACATGGGGTCGTCCACAATAACTCATTTTCTTTCTCAGAGGAGGTGTTTATTTGGAATTTGAGACTGAAAATGTATAAACAGTAAACCAATAACAAGCTGAGTCTTTGAGTAGAATTTATAGATTTTCTGCATTTCTTATTTTCACTTGCACCTTCCAATCTAAACCCGACCATGGGACGGGTCCGAACTGGACTTGGCCCGTGACCGGTCCCGTGGTCAATGGGTCAAAACACATTGACCACGGATCACTGGTCGAAACCCTAGCCAGCCTGTAAGTTCACGGGCAGGCTACGGGTTCAGTTTTCGCCAACCCGTAAACCGTCAGGTCGAAAAGCTTTTATTTCTCCTGATGTCTGCCTGTTGGAACTTTTAAGATTGGAAAAAACAAAACAAAAAAACTCATCGAGAACAGGTATCAAGAAGTCCTACTATGTAGTATTTATGTGGTGTATAAATTTTGTATGTCTGGAAATAAAGAGCTGCTCATTTATACTATACCACTATTCTCAGTTGACCTTGAAGTCTTCAGAAGTAATAGGAAGGAGATTCCAATATTGTCAATAGCTTTCAGATCATTGGAAAGGGGTATCTTTTTGGCCTCTCCATGACAGTGCTAACCTGTGGTGGGTAAACCTCAGACCAGAAGTGCAGTGTTATTGAGGGAATCTTGATAGCACTGGTGAACATATGATTCTTCTTAGATTCTTTTCTTTAATTTCCTGTCTGCCCGAGTGCCGATGGTGGTTGGAGACAGAGTCTGAAAAGAATATTACTGATGATAGACACATGAAAAACATGCAATTCTCTTCCCACACAATCCTGTCTAGGTTCATTATTGTCGTCCGTTGTTGCAGAGTCAGAAATTCCAGGTTTAAGGGACGAGATTAAATTTATAAAGAAATAATCTCAACTATCATTTACAGGGAGTAAATTTATAAAATTTTAATAATTGTTTATATTAAATTTATTATAAATTTTAACATTATATGTATTTGAACTCCTTGCTCTGTCCCTGAATTTGTTGCATCTATTGTCTGGCAACACTTATATAGTTGAAACTTATAAGTATCTTAATAGGTTACTAGAATCAATTTCATAAAAATGTGCTTAAATGTTTTGTTGGGGAAAAAAATGATGTCATTTATTTTGGAAAATATTTTTAACTGTGGATATCTTGTCAATATTATTTATTGTAATTAGTAAGAGATATTTTCAACTGTTGATGTCTTGTCAATATTGTTTGTTGTTGTTAGTAGTAGTATAATAGGATATAAAATTATTTAATTGAAATAATGATCAATATATATTTTGAGGGAATGAAAACATATTTTCTGAAGACATTATTTTCCGGGAAAATGAAACCAAACAAAATATGCATAATCTTGAAAATTTTACCCTTACTCTTGAAGAATTCCCATGGAAGAAGGAACTATGGTCCTAGGCCAAAATGCACATCACCTTTTCTTTAAACCCATTATGCTAATAATTTATAGGAAAAGCATTTTTGAAGTTGAATTCATTTTAGGGTAATTAGCACCTTATCAAATGCTTCGAATTTTATTATTTTGACATTTTATTTCTAAAAATAATTTAAAAGCACTTTATCCCCGTTTCTTGCATTCATTATAGCATTTCATTCTATTTTCAAATCAAATTTTTATTGGAAACGAAAAATCTTTGTCAGCCATCGCAACACGTGTTTTCCCCTCTTTCCAACTAAAATACCAAACAAAAGACCTTGTAAGTGTAGTAGGATTTTAAGTAATTGAGAAACAAAAACCATAAAGTGACTTTCACTCATTTTCTTCACACCAAGTCTTGTAGGGTGTGTGGGTGGGGGGGATTGGATAAAATTTCATGTGGTAGGGTTTTAAGCAATTGAGACAAAGAACCATAATGTGACTTTCACTCGTTTTCTTCATATAAGTGTTGAGAAAGGGAAAGGGCAACAGCCTCAACTTGGGTTTTGGACCTATTGGAAGAGTTAACACTTAGTTTTGATGTCGAAGATGTTCAATAATGTTGCTTGTGCTGATGCCACTGCCCTCGGTGCAATGCAATAGTTCAAGCATCTAACGTGTCTCGACTACCATTGCCAGTATTATTAGAGATATTAAATATTTAATATTTAATATTTTTCTTATTTAATAAGTTAAATTTTTAAATGAGGTGATAATTCAACATAGTATTTGAGTCAATCAAATTCTGAGTTGGAATATCACCGCCATCCATTTATAAAAAAGAGTTTCATATACTAAGGTTCACAAAAGGAATACGGTATAAGAGATGTTACATTCAATGATGTACAATCACTGATGTATACCGGATGTACATCTCACTACATATTTTAAACATACACATATAAATGTGTGTGAGTGTATGTAAATGTATAATGAAATGCATATATGATGCACATATATAACTCTACAAGACTGAAAAAATATCATCTATGTGTGAAAAGACATAGTCATTCAATAGTCTTGTTAAAAATTTAAATTTTTAAACGTACTCATCAGTAGTCTTGTTTAATTATATTGTCTCCACCTAATATATATATTACTTAATTTAAAAAAATACTAGATATACATCTCGAGTATGAAAAAATACACATCAAAAGGTTATTAACACGAGGAGGTGCTACTTTTAGCCTTAAATTGTTCTTCAAACAAAGGTTACTTCTTCCTTGTATCTAGCATACTTATTGATAATATCATACTTCTTCTTCAAACGAAGGTTACTCCATTGATGTTGGCCTTGCTTACTATATTTCTAGAGGCTTTATGTTATTTTTGCTTCATCTCTTAAAGATTCAAAAACCACCAACATCACTGCTTGTTCGATGTTTCCTCCAAATTATAATTTTTATTCCTTATAGTTAAAAATAAATAAAAATATTAGCATATCGAAGTTCAATATACTTATGTCGTTATATTTTTATGATACTTAGGCTTATATGACTTATAATTTTTAATTAAGTATTCAAATTATCTTAAATAAAATAATAAAGAAAATTATAAAGTAATATTTTCTTCAAATGATTCCACATTATATGTACATTGTTATATGTATATTTCAATAATATCACCCAAATATTTATGAAAACACAGATAAAATGATTAGTAAAATAGAAATTTATACCTTGTATTTATATACACAAGGGTAAAGTGATCATTTTGTAATTCAATAAATAAAAATTAAATTAAATGTTATCTACCCTTTTTTTTCCCCTCTGAAAACACAAGATAGTTACATGCTTTTTTTTTCTAAAATACAAGGGGTAACACGCCCATTTTAAAAAACACAAGGGAGTAAAGTGATTGATGGTTATTGTACTTGGATTGGAAGACCAACTATTAAAAACACATATAAAATCCTACATAATTATGTATGTAATATTTGCATATATGTAAATATACACACCAAGTCTTTGGGACCATTTGCCCACCTAGCCCCCTTACATCCTCCCCTTGTGTAGTTTTAGAGTAAATCCAATCCCATTGATTTAATGGAAATTGTGAAAGCCATGTAACATTTACATTCATACAAGGAAAATGAAATATCTTCCCCACTTGTTGAAAATAAATCGTACCTTTTGCATGACAAAATCTACAACATTAATGACTTTGCTGTCAACTTTTAGTTAATTTATTTCCACAGAGTCCGGACTGGTGGAGGCAGTCGTTGTATGTACAATTTTAAATTTATATAACTGTTACATACCAAATCCTAAATTTTTAAAATTTTGCCTCTTGCAAATGATAAAATTATCTTTAATTTGGTTTAAAATGTCTATTTTCATTTTTCTTCAGAAAAAATTCAATGTCACTCTCCAAATCTAGAATTTGTGGCTCCGTCCCTTCTAGATAAAGGGTTTGTTTGTTTGTTTTTCCAGGTATATAAACAGTTTGTCTTAGTCACATTTAATCTAGTTCAATCAAGAACTCATTGCAAAAGAATTTCAAGCAATGTCTATATATCCAATGTTTTCAAGATTTCACCTAACCCCGTTGCTTCCTTTAGTTTATTTGTTCAAGTAAAATGATATTTAATAAAAAAAAAAAAGCTTTATAAATGTTTATTCAGGTGCTGACAATATTTTGTCAGGATACCTTATTATTCGAATCTTAATTATGACTCAATTCAATACATAGTTTTCCATGACTTGAAATCGAAAGAAATTGGGATTTGTTTTTCAAAGCGGAGAATTTAGCTATTTACCCTGCAATTTCAGATTGATAGTTATTGTATTCGAATTGGAAGGACCAAGTAAATCCTACATAAATCTATATATACATATACATACATATACATATATATATATATATATATATTTACTAAATCCGTTTGTGTCTCGACGGGAGTTAGTGGGACCTTACCCGTTTATTAATTTCATAAAAATCATGGGGTTTTAACAAGAACTACGGCAGATTGAAATTATATGTGATCCTGGTAGTTAAGGTTCGAAGAAGCAACCGTATATGTAAGAGAGAATGCTGTAAAGACCAATTTCCAGTAGAAACCTTTTGTATAAGTTGTATGACAATATGTAAATCTAGCTCGATCCATTACCAATGTATTCATAAAAACCCCAAACCACATTGCCATTCCAGTCTCTAAGAACCCCTCCAATGCCTCGTGATCCTGGATTACCCTGTAAATCTATACACACACACACACACACACACACATATATATATATATATAGTTTGTTGGTAAGTATTTTGTACCTACAACCTAGTTAGTCATAGGGTTCGAGACCAGCAGTATCCTCCTTTCAAATATGTAAATATATGTGTATATAAACACACCAAGTCTTGGGGACCAGGGCTCTCCTATCCCCATTACATCAGTCCAATCCCATTGATTTAGTGGAATTTATGAAAGCCATCTAACATTCACACATTCATAAAATGAAATATCTTCCCACTTGCTGAAAAGAAATCTTACCTTTTCTGCATGACAAGATCTACAGTACTAATCACTTTGCTATCAACTTTTTAGTTCATTTCGTCCTACATAAAGTGTTTTTGAGTTATATCAACATTTTGTCACAATCACACTTAATTTAGTTGAATCAAACTTTCAACAAAATTTAAATGAATATATAGATTTTTAATTTTCCTGAAAAATAGCTTTAATTTTCACATAATTTCAGAAAGCAACAGTTTGAATTTGTTTTCAGTGTTTTGGGGGAAGTGGTTTGAGAGAATGTATTCTGAGGGAAGTATTGCAAAATATGATGGATTGGGGGGAAAATACATTATAGGATGTGATATATATTTAGTTTTATTTTAAGAGAATAAATTGAAAATAAAAATATTTTGGGAAAACAAAAACAAGCATCGCGATGTTTGGTTTCATTTCCATCCGTTTATGTGACATTATTTTGGGAGAATGTATTCTAGAAGTTGGATTGGAAAAGAGAATGAATATATATTTTTGGATGTTTTTTTGGGAAAAATAATGTGATGTATTTTTTTGGAGATATTTCAACTCTTCTTGTTTTTTCGTAATTAGTGGGGTATAATAAAGGATAAAATTATTTAAATATTATTATAAATGATCAAAAAAATACAAAAGACAAACATATTTTCATCTTCAAAGAATAAAAATGCAAAAATAAAAATAAAACCAAACATAGCGCTAAAGTGGGGTAAACCAATAGCAGGAGCTTGCAGACTGCCTACTTATATAGCAGTTGGCAGCCTCCACTTTCTCATTCCCCATATTGCTTCATGTCCTTTTGAGGATCACTGGCTTCTCCCTAATAATACATATTTACATATATACAATTTAATGGACGCTAAAGGATACACAGAAGATGGCACAGTTGATCTCCAGGGGCAGCCTGTGCCTGCTGATAAGACTGGCAAATGGAAGGCTTGTGCTTTCCTTCTTGGTATGCATATTCCTACTCCATTATAACATCTCATTTTATGAATGAAAAGTGCAAGATTTTGAAGTAACGAAGCAATTTTCTATTTTTTCTTTAAGGCAATATGGATCGTATAGTTTATGTTTCATCATGTATTCCACTTTACAGATGCACGTCAAATATATAACATATGCCTTAGTTTTTTTTTTTTCCTTTTTCTTTGTATATATATGTGCAGGGTATGAAGCATTTGAAAGGATGGCATTCTATGGAATAGCTTCAAATTTAGTGGTTTATTTGACAACCCAAATGCATGAAGACACTGTTTCATCAGTCAGGAATGTGAACAACTGGTCAGGATCAGTCTGGATTACTCCAATCATTGGGGCGTATATAGCTGATTCTTACTTGGGCCGATTTTGGACCTTTACCATTTCATCTTTAGTATACGTCGTAGTAAGTGATGCATGATTTTATTTTAATTTTTTCTAGTTCAAAAATAACTCTCTTTCGATGATTTTTATAAGGTGATAAGCTCTTTTTAACGAACTTTTTTCGTTGTCCACCTAAGTGCATCATCATCTGTAGTACTAGCCTTTTGTTTGGCTAATATATGAGTAGACCACGAGATCATTATATTTTTGGTTATCGGACCTCTATTTTATGTTAAATATTTATTTTGATTCTTTGTTCCAATTATTGCATGATATGTTCCATTTTATAGATACATGTAAAGTAATATGATCCATAATCAAGTGTTTACTTAAAAAAAAAAATTATGTGTTTAACATTTATCTATGATAAAAAATAGAAAATAAAATATCAATTTATAATTGAAAATGTGGACCAGCTAGAACGTGCATCTATAGAAATAAATAAATACACGGTTGATGAATGTGGGGTTGATGCTTAAGTTGATGGAATATGAGTTCTTTTCCATTTTCTTGAAAATGAGGTGTAGTTTACTTTGGATTCCATATTATAACCAATTTGAAATGCACTGTCACAACTGATGGACAATTTCTTGATTTCATTAGAATGTCAAATTTTCAAAAATCTTTAATATTTTTTTTTAATTTTTTGTTGGATTCTCTGAGAATTTGACTAAGTGAAATAAAAATTCTCAATAGGGAATGGTACTTCTGACTATGGCGGTTTCCATGAAATTCATGAAGCCCATATGTGAAAATGGAGTGTGCAACAAGGCCAGCCCACCACAGGTTGCATTCTTCTACACATCTCTGTACATAATAGCCATAGGGGCTGGTGGAACCAAGCCAAACATTTCCACCTTTGGTGCAGACCAATTTGATGATCTGAATCCCCATGAGAAGAAGCTCAAGGTCTCTTTCTTCAATTGGTGGATGTTCAGCTCCTTCACGGGTGCACTATTTGCTACACTTGCCCTTGTTTATGTCCAAGAAAACTTGGGATGGGGACTCGGATATGGAATCCCAACTGTTGGCCTTATACTATCTTTGGTCATTTTCTACATTGGCACCCCAATGTACAGGCACAAAGTAAGAAGGACCAACCACCCGACCGGTGACTTTTTAAGAGTTGTTCTCATGGCATTTGCCAATGCCAAGCTTGAGCTTCCTAGCCATCCGTCGGAACTTCATGAGTTAGACCAACAATACTACATCAGTACCAGAAATCGTCGAGTCCACCATACTTCCATATTCAGGTGAGCTTATATTAACTTACATGAAGCATTTTCTTTAAAAAGTTTGTTGGAACAATCTTGATATTTAAAATATCTTCTTAGTACTTGATCATGTTTTTGATGCAATGAGGAATCTAAAGTTAAAGATTCTGGTCAACTTTAGAAGTAAGAATCATGATAAGATTGTATTGTCCTTGAATGTAAGATAAGATGAAGGGGGCCATGCAATTGAAGTGCATAACAACTAGGTTTATCTCCAGTCATTGTGGAAGTGGTGCCAAAAAGTGCTGCTGTTTTTGGTCCACCATAAATTGTGAAACTTCCAATCAAGTTTCCCTTGGCAAAAGGGATACCAGGATACCAAAATGATTTTTACTTCATTCCTTCGGCCACTTACAATACACCAGGAGCAACATTCTTGATGCACTCATAACCATTATTTATAGGGGTGAGTGATTTTTCAACACCAACCTTCTTAATTCTATAAATAGTCTGGAATTATTGCACTCGATCCCCAGTTTTGGGTCCACCATAAATTTGGGTAATGGTGGGCCTTGCACATAATAAACCCAAGCCAAATATATTAAATACTTTTTTGAATTACATTTGTGCATCAATTAAGACACTTGTCAATGCATCCATATAAAGATTAACATGTGACAAAAGGTCGGGTGTCGGAGATGAAACTGTGGGCACTAATGCACCACATCAAAATTTTGAGGTAGCAATATAGACACATGTTCAATAAGCACCTTATACAGACAAGAATTTTCTGGGGTGGGGGTTGACATTTTTTATAGTATTGAATTTAGTTGAATCTTGAAAAGGCCTCCACCCCAGGCTTCAACCTTGTGAAAGAGTAGTTCAATCATTGTATCACACTTGCAAATCAATCTACATTCTATTTTCAGGTATTTAGACAAGGCTGCAATCAAACAAGTTGACACAACTACCAGCCCCTCAAGGCCACCATGCACAGTTACTCAAGTGGAAGGAACCAAGCTTGTGCTAGGCATGGCCATGATATGGCTTGTAACTCTCATCCCCAGCACCATTTGGGCACAAATCAACACTCTATTTGTCAAACAGGGCACCACTTTAGACAGGCACTTGGGCTCAAACTTCCAAATACCAGCAGCATCACTTGGCAGCTTTGTCACACTCTCCATGCTAGTTTTTGTCCCAATGTACGACCGCTACTTCGTGCCTTTCGTGCGAAAGAAAACGGGAAATCCTCGAGGAATCACCTTGCTGCAGAGGCTGGGGATCGGATTCATGATCCAAATACTAGCTATCGCAATTGCATATGCAGTTGAAGTCAAGAGAATGCGAGTGATCAAAGCACACCAAGTGAAAAGTCCAGAAGCAATAGTACCTATGAGCATTTTCAATTTGCTGCCTCAGTATGTGCTGCTAGGTGTGGCTGATGTGTTTAATGCTATTGGATTGCTGGAATTCTTTTATGATCAGTCACCAGAAGACATGCAGAGCCTCGGGACGACGTTTTTCACAAGTGGGATTGGAGTTGGGAACTTCTTGAATAGCTTTCTTGTGACTGTGGTGGATAAGATGACAGGGAGGAATGGAGGGAAAAGTTGGATAGGTAAAAATGTGAATGATTCACATTTGGACTTCTATTATGGTTTCCTTTTGATACTATCAGCCCTCAACTTGGGAGCATTTCTGTGGGCATCAAAGAAGTATGTGTACAAAAGGGAATCAGCTCTAGTCAAAGAGGGATTTGTTCAATTGGAGGGCAGAGCCTTGGACATGTCTCCTTTGGGCTTGCAAGTTTGAAAAGTACTCATTGGGGTGTAAAAGAATTTAACAGTTCTTGCTGTACTCATTGAGTATAAATCAAAACTAGATGGTTATGTTAAAATGTAAATGTTATGGTACGCGATTCTCTAAATTACTAGAGAATATATCATCAATCAGGCAAGACAGATGATGGATTTTAAGCACTCATCTCTAAACTAGCCTTCTCCCTGCAAGAACTCAAGAATTTTTAAGCATCTTTTTTAGTATGAGCATTGCAATCTCCAAAGTGATTTCTTGTTTTTGTCAATGGAGAGGATCCTCTTAACCATATCATCTCTAAGCCACATCTTTTCGAAGGGTTTTAGGCCAATGGGTTGGTCAAGAGTGGTTGTGAGAATAATGGGAGAATGGTCGGAAGCAATAGGAGAGAGATGGTGAACTAAGGCATGAGGGAAAATCAAAGTCCAAGTACTGTTAGCTAGACCCCTGTCCACTCTTTCTTGAATATTGGCAAGGCCATCCCTCTTTTATTGTTCCTGCTAGAAATTTAACATAAACAAATAGTGTGTGAATTACATGACTTTTAGCAGTAGAAGAGTTCCGATTCACACTGGATTAGCTCGTTAATGGGCATAAATTAAATAAGTCGAGAAATATTAAATTCTAGCCCACTAAAGCAAACAGGCCATCAATGCTCAAATTATGCAAATGGCCATAAAATTTAACTCAGATAATAAACACCAATAAATATATCATCTACTTAATTTTACAAAGTATGTCATTTTTATTTATTATTATCTATTGTTGGAGGATTTTCGTAAAGACAAACCTTGACGTCAAGATAGGAGCCCACTTAGAATCCCTTTGCGAAGAGTTTATTCCACATCACTCGCCTACAAGTGTTATTCTTGAATACCACAAATCCCCAAAGCCACAAACTGGAACAGTTCCAAGTGTAGGAGATCCCGCCTCATCCATCCACCTCTGGATGATGAAGCAAATGGCTTGCCACATTTCTTCTCCTCAGCAGCTAACACATCATTGAAGTCACCCATGATCACCTACGGGTTATTCGAAGCATGACAAATCTCCAAAATAGTATTCCATAAGTGATATTTTTTTTAAGGGTTCTACAAGGTTCATATACAGCTGTAATGTGACATTATGGGGTGGACTGTGATCTTATCATAAATATCTCATTCTTGACAAATTGGAGAAGACAGAATTTTGATGGGCTCTTATCAACTCCAATCCATAATCATTAAATACCGTTAAATCATTGAGGTGACCCCAATTATAATTTAAGTTAGAAAAGATAGATCAAATAGAATCAAACAAAAAAGAAATATCAAATAGGATCAAGTCTAAGAGATAATATTTAAGATTATATTAATTGCATACTTTTAATATTACAGCTAGATCGTATTTATAGTATACTTTCCTTATACATTGATGCATTACGTTCAAATATAGTACGCACTTTATGTGGACGAGAATTCGAGTTTAAGTCTCAAATCTTATCTATATTATGGTTTCTCTTATTTCAAAGACATTTACCACCTGCATTAAACTGTCTGCAGGAATTAATGCATGAATTATCCATTTGTTGGAAGAAATTATTTGAATGTTAAAATTCCTATGATAAACGTTAAATTAGTACATATTGACTGAACTATCAATTCTCCTTTTAGAACTTTTTTGTGACGACGGATGTAACCCTTTAAACCCTAAATTAATTTTTAAGTACCCATTTAATTTTTCATGATGAATTTATATAGTTATTTTGTTAGCATTAATGGAAAAATTACAAGTTCAAAAAATAGCAAAAATATATGGAGTACTTGATTTATGTGCTAATGGGCCGCCAATGAGATCCGTTAAAAATTAGTAGACTTGAAAAGTCCAGAGCAGGCCTCAATTTAGCATGTAATTTGGATTAGAAATTGTCGAATTTAACTGGCCTAGAGAATTCCCAAAAACCTATTGGACCAGGCCCAAGATCGGTGGTGTTTGCTGTTGGGCTCTTATGGACTCACACATCTGCTTCCTTTTCTTATTATGTTTCACTTTCACATCCTAAAAAATTCATTTTAAAAATATAAAATTGAGTCTGATTTATAATTGTTAGAGGTGTTCAATATTTCGGTGGTGATTCAAAGGAATAAAATCGAATTAAAACATTCAATTATTATCAGATATTGAATTATTATTTTTATATTTAATTTTGTATACATATATTGAGTCTTTCATTCACATTTTTTCCCACCAAAAATATTTTCTAAAATTATTTATCCCCAAATTTTGAGTATTATACTTTCTAGCAACTCATAGGGTTCAACAAGCAAGGGTGTAATATTTTTTGTAGTAGCGATCCTGATATATCGTATTAACATCGAAAGAGAAAATCTCTATTTAAAGGGGCTTTTTCCTATATCTCTGAATTCCATTTAATTCATAAATGATACATTAGAAGAATCGCATATGTTTTTAATTTATTAGAAAAAAATATTTTTTTCAAAATGAAAATTTAAAAAAAAATAATTAAAATAAAAATTTAATATAAAAGGAAGAAATTGATACCAACATTTTGAATCGTTTTTTTAATTTTTAGTCATAATTAAAATAAAAATAAAAAAATATATTATTTATCTCACAGAAAAATATTATAATTTTTTTTTTGAAATTATCAATAAGTTGTTTGTTTCACTCCTGTATCTTCCAAAAGGGCAAAAAGATATTTAGGTTTATACTATTTTTATTTTTACGTACCGAAACTACAAAAAATATGATATTCATTATTTATTTTTTGAACTAGAACCAAGAAAATAAAAATAAAATAATAATAATTAAAATTAACTAATTAATTCAATTTAATATACTGTAAGACATTTTGGGCACTGAAATTTCAATTTGATTTTATTCAATTAAATTATTCTGTCACACCTTATCTAATTTTCAACCCGCCAGTTACATTGCAATTTAGGATAGATCGATGGATTGGAGCAGCCAAAGATATGGTTGAACTCCCCTACCCCATCACATACAAAGTTTTCAAATTGCCTTAATGCAAGTAAATTTGTGTTCAACCTATTTGAATATTTGATAGATCTACCTTCCCCCCAAAAAATACCAATCATGGTGAAAACTCATACTGCCACCCTAGCAACATTGATGAATTTCAGGGCAAAAAGAGAAAAAAAAACACATAATTGATAAGCAATATTGACTGATTGATTCCAAATAGGCTCTCAAGTCTCAATTAAAATTTATTTATTTAATTTTTATTTATTTATTTATTTTGAAAAAATATAATACTGATTAGTTCAGCAATTCTCATTCAAATGACTCGAACTCATAATTAATAAGGTCATAAATAAAAATTATTTACTAACAAATTATGTTAGACTCATCGTGTCTCAATTAAATCGGTTGTTGGCAAGTTATAATTAGTTTTTTTTGCTATCTTTTTAAGAAAGTGATCATTCTAGTTTTTCTCCAGCAATTTTTCATCCCAGAGAAGTAAAATCATTTGTTTTTGTACATTTCTTTCATTCTTTCAATTCTCAAATTATGCTCCATCTCTCAACTTTCTATTTATTAACCAAACGAACATTCGGCAATTATTGATGGTTCCCAATTTTATTAAATTTTTAAATAAAAATACTGACTGATTTCTTAATTTTTTCAAAAAAATATATTGCTGGTTCCCAACTTTTTTTTTTTTTTTTTTTAAAAGAATGACACTAGCTGATTCTCAAATCTGTTGCAGACAATCCGAATCCATTATAAGTAAGATTGTATGTATGAGGTGATTACCAATAAATTATTTTATTATATATGCCTCTAAGGTATATAAAACAACTATTAAAAGGACTAGATTTTGATACAAAATATTGATAATTAGTTAATCATAATACTAACTGCGGCAAGCATTTTAGGATGTATAATTACTACGCATTAGATTATTTTGCTTATTTTTGATGCGCTTTCATAATTATAAAATAAAATCAAAATAAGAGAAATCGTAAATATTCAGAAATAAGATCAATTTATAATCACTCCTATGTTTGAACTATAAATACCATAATTGAAACTATATGGTTTTGTTTGTGAATAACTATTATAATAGAGTGAAACACATGTTATTCATTTGGTACAATTTCATCAAAATATTCCTAGAGTAAATAATGATAGGATTTAATCATTAATCATCATGATAATTTTTGTGATTGACCCTGCAACCACACCCATCATCACTCAAATTATCTGTTCATTCTCATTATGTCCATCAGTCCATGTAAAAGAAAATGGAAGAAATGATGTATAGGTTTTTGTGAAAAAAATTAAATATTATTTATAATATAGAATTTTCCATCTCAAATTTTGTTTAGCAACGAAAATATGTTTTTACAGAAGAAAAATCCGTCTCTAAAATTCTATTTTCTTTAAGCGATGCGTGACTGTGGTTACCTCATTTCATGACCAAAATGAAAAGATAACAAAAATTAATACTTGTAAACCTGTTTTTTTATGCTATATTTGGACCTTGAATTTTGGTGTAAAAACAAAAAAAAAATTATAAAAAATAAAACACAAAGTACAATTATTTTAAATAAAAAAATATTTCTATCACTAAAATACAAGAACCAGATATAGTGTTAAAGATTAAAGCAGGAAAAAAAAAAAAAAAAGATTGTGGCACTTTTTATTTTTTTATGCAGTAAAAAGGTTTATTTTGACATTATATAGATTGTGTAAATCTCACAACCCAAACTCCAATGAGGAAAGGGAACAAAAAAGAAGAGGATAGCACGAATAAAGCAAAAACAGAAGAAAAGTGAAAGGGTGGGAAAGGAGGATGAAAGTTCTTTAATTAGCATTTTTTTTTTATTTCTTTTATCCTTTTTCAAAAAAGTGGTTATTCCTTCAACTTATATCTACATGTTTATTCATGCACAATAATTGTCCACTATTACTATTTTAGAGATCATAATTAGTTGGGAAAATTTTCCAAGTAAAAAATGATCAAATTTGATACAGGAAAAAGAAGAAATAGCATTTTAGAGACGAAAGATCAAATTCATCGTTAAAATTGAATATTTGCGATGAAACAAATTAAAAGCATCGTTAAAAGTAGAAAAAAATATATATATATATTTTTTTATATTTTAGCGACGATATGTCAACACATCATCGTTAATTAATTGAAATTAATGTTAATAACGAATGCTAAATAAATTTGAATTTAGCTTGAACTTGTAATTTTAATTTAGGTGAATTTACTTCACTAAATAAATTTTCCATAGCATTCAAATTTAAATTTGACACAAGCATTTTTGTTAATTTACGTTGAATTTGAGATTCATTATTTTATTTCTTTTTCAAAGAAAAAAAGGGCTTGACTCGAGCTTAAAAAGGTTTTAATTAACTTTAAGCAGATCATAATCAAATTAAGTTGCATTCAACCCCCTGATAATTTACATTCTAGAAAACTAAACCCCCAAAACCCAAAGGATCTTGCCACATTCCTTCCATCAAAGATTCCATCCACAAGGAAGGTAAAATAAGATTTTGGGTAAATCATAAAAAAATATTTTTAGGGTTTGAGCTATTTAAAAAAAAAAATTCTCTAATTTTGTAAATTACAAATATTTCATTGTTATTTGTTTCTATTTTAAAAGTTGTGCATATTGAAGTCGGGTATTTTGTAAAATAAAGACAAACTTTAAGAGGTATTTGTAATTTTAAAATTTAAAAAAAAAATATAAATAAACTAAATTTCAATGATAGTTTTTATCATTTATCCTAAGATTTAACACTTTAGGACTTTTTGCCCCAACTTTATTTATTTTTTTTTGCAATATACTAGCTACCATTACTCCTTTATTACCTTTCTTAGTCTTTTCTGACCAAAAAAAAAAAAGTCATTGCATTGAAGTTATAATAATGAGGGATTAAAAATCAACGAAGAGTGGAAAGAGACAACAACATTTCTCTTTGGATTTTTAGAGAGTGCACGGTGCATTGTTTGACCTATCAAATCTAACTTGAAGAGAATATTTGTCTGAAATGAAAAACTTTGTTCAAACCCTAGTCAATTTCGAGTAACTCCAACTTTTATTAGAAGTGTTGAAGTCTAGTCGCATCCACAAATGAAAAAATTATAAAATTAATTATGTAATTGAGGGCCGGTAGAAATAGTCATCTTTTCAGCTAGGTAAAGTCCAAGCGGGATAAAATCGACAAAATTTGTAAAATCCTCAATTTTTTTATGTCACATGAGGGAAACGTGTGAATTTTCGATCAATTTTTTAATTATTGGTGAAATTTGATCTTAATCATAAAAATAATTAATAATTATAAAACTTAATTGCAAGTACAAATTCGGAGAAGATCATTTTTGTCGCCCCTTATATAGAGTGCATTTGTCCATCCACAAACTAAATAAAAATAATAATAATTTACAACGAAAGACATAATAGAAAACCAACTTATTACAATATATCCATGAGTTCTTGATATGTTATTTTTAATATATCGTGCATACGGATTATAAGCAAAATTTTATTTCATTTATACGGATAGACAATGATGTATCTAATATATCGAACGTATGGATTATAAACAAGATTTTATTTTATTCATACGAGTAGACAATACATTGAATTATGTCTGTACATTGGTGATCTTAGGGTTCTCCAAAATTGCCTTTGTATGAAAGCATCTTTTCCATCTGCAGAATTGCTCCTGCAATCACGCAAAAGGTTTCGGCCATCAATTGTGTGCCTAATAATGAATTTACAAAGTGAGATATGTTATCTTGTTCCTTTTTTGTGTGTGTGTGTGTGTGTTTGCTTTAATTTAGTCAAAATCTTCTTGCTAGTGTGCCTTTTCATGAATGACCTCCATAACCAACCTACTTAAAGAGGAAAGTAAATGAAGAGGGGTCCCTCTTTGTTTCCAAAATCCAGTGTGTGTGTGTGTTTTTGTGAAATATAAGGGAATGTTTGGCTTTGTTTTAATTGTTTTGAGAGAAGTATTTGGGAAAAAAAAGTTTTGATGTAATGTATTGAAAAATATAATGTATTAGTACAAAAATGTATTAAAGAACATGTATGTTTCGTTTTGTTTTGAGGAAAAAAATTGGAAAAAGTTTGCTTTGGGCAAAAGCAAATCAAACATAGCCTAAGAAGTTGTGATATTATCATAAGGAATTGAGTTACTTGAACTTCATTTTAGGGTATGTTTGAACCTCAATTACCAGTAGGTTGCTAAAAGGAAGAAGAACTAGGCACCATCAGGGAGGAAAAAGAACTTTTACAAATGAAATTAAAAAAATTTAAAGAACCTAAGTAAAAACTATTTAAAGATATGACTGTTAACGTTATGATTCAATTTCAAGACAAATAGGCATCAATGTCATAGAATAAAAATACATGAAAAAATTAAAAATAAAAAATAAAACAGTAGAGAAATGATCTAACAATGGCTAAAACCAATATTATTAAAATCGAACCGAATTGTCCGATTCGGTCGGTTTAATCGTGAATCGATAATTGGTCTAATCTAATTGAGAGCAAAAAACTAAAATTCCGGTCAAATCGGTTAGAGTAATTTTTTTAATTTTATTTTTTATCTTTTTATAAATATTAAACTTAATATTTAGTTATATATATGTGATTATTTATATTTTGAATTTTATTGTATGTGCTTTTTAATTAATTATTTATCTTTTACCTTGTAAATAACAACGTAGTACATTATTATTTTATATAATATAATAAAAAATATAATTAATTTTTATCACGTCGATCAGACCAACGGTTGAACCGTTAATTCAAAATAAGAGTAATTTAATCACAATTTGATTATAAAAACAAAAACATATGAGTTTTGACTTGAAAAGTACTTATGATAGGCTTTACCTCGTAGGCATGTTGTAGAATTAGAAAATTCAGTGTTTCATAACAGTTGCAAGTTGGTAAATAGTTACAGGTGACAACCGCATACAAAACAATATTTATGTAATTATATATGGATTGAAATTCTATGTTGGGCGGCTCGACTCATGCTATTTATAGCTATCATTCAAAACTATTTAAATTGTTACATATACTTTGGTCAATACTATTTATAACAAAAATATAATTATTTATAGTATTTTCACCATTACATTACAAAATATTTTTCTTGGGTTTTTAAAGGGAGAAACCCTATATTTTTTATTTTGCAATCAATGCTATTTCAGCAAAAATATCATTATTTGTTGTGTTATTATTAAATTTATTTGAATAATTTTTTAATATAATAAATTTTAAATAATTAATTATTTCTCTAAATCTTCATTTATATTCAATTTTTTTTTATTCAAATGCAAGCTTAAATTAATTTTAAAAGATAAAATATCAAAAATAATTAATTTTGGAGTGTAATAAATTTATGAGAAACTAAAGTTTGTGTATAAGATTCGTTCGTACTTTAAAGAATCCCTAATCAAAACAAACCAGTGTGTGTAACAGTGATATCAAATGGCCATTCTTTTCTTCTCTTTGTAACTTTATCTTCCACGCTTCTCAGGCTTGCACCAAGCCACCACTGCACACAGTCACACACACTCAAACACACATAGATACGACTGAAGCACTGTGCTCTTTCCTCTGAAAAATGAAATAAGCTTTCCATTCCTTTTTACCTGGTCCCAGGTTTTACACCCCAACCCATCATCATTACTATCACACACCCTCCCATTTCTTGATCATCTCAAATATCCAATCAAAATCATCCCCTCAAAAAAGTCATCATTTTCTATATAAATAGCATGCGGAAGTTACGCCCTTAACGAACATTCTGAGTTCTGAATTCCAAGTTTCACTCACATTTGCTCACACACACTGAAATTTAGAGCTTTCGTTTTTTCGTTTTTTTTTTTTTTTTTTTTGGTTGAAAGTTATGGCCGAAACTACGGAATCTTCAGCCATTACTGAAACGAAGAAGGTTATAAACCCGAGAGTGGAAATCGACACTTCGCCGCCGTTCGAGTCCGTGAAGGAGGCGGTGGACCGCTTTGGTGGCAGTGGTCCCTGGATACCCCATCACTTACTACGTTTAGCTGCTGCTGGGCATGTGAGTTTTTTTTTTTTTTCTTTTTTGGGTTTTCTTGTTTTCTTTTGTTTTTTCCCCTGGTTTTTAAGTATTACTATGTCAATTGGAATTAACCCCATTTATGTTTCACTGCTGTAATGGAACTCTGTTATTCTCTGTTTATCTTGTTAATGTTTTAGAACATAGTTTCTTGTTACTAATACCAGAGGAAAATAAGAAAATAAATGTGAAATGGGACATGTGCTATACATATGCAAGAAACTGAAGATGTTATACAGAGAAATTATTGTTGGGAACTGGAGGTGTCAGCTTAAAGAGGAGTACTGGTGTCCAAGGAAAATGAATGAAAATGGAAACTTTCAAATAGGAGCTGTGAAATTCATAATTATTTCAGATAATCTGAGATAATCATTTTGGGCCAAGTTATGAGGTAGGTTCTGATGGTTTCTTCTTAGGGATCATGGCTGTGGACCCGGCAGGACAACGGTGTTATAATGGTGAGTAAGAATGGACTTATGAGTTATGACCCTGGATATGAATTTGAGGCAGTAGTGATGGTGGAGAAAGTGGTTGGGGCAGCTAGGTTGCTGGTAAACGTAGATTGAATAAATTTGGGTTTGAATATCCCAATTGGGATATTGACACTTAAAATTTGTATTGGGGTATAAGGCAGTACTTATCAACAAGATTGTTTTGGTTGCAGTGTGGCTTCCACCGTGGAGTCTATTGCAGTTCGAACAATGTTATCTCTTGTTATGAGTCTGGCGTTTGTTTTGTTGGTTAATTAGGTAAAATTGACTTATTTCATGGATATATATCTGAGGCGGTTTATATGAAAAGACCTGTTAATCTTATTACTCTTGCTTTTCATGATTTTGTTGTAAACATGTGTCCTGCTGCAAAGTGTGAATGGGCTCTGTTAATATCCCACGTACAAAACTGAGCAACTTCTATGCATCAAACTTGTGTAATAACTACTTAACTATCCGGAGATGATTACTTGATACTCTAAGTCCGAAAGATGATGTGCAAGTGCATTTTCTGTATTTATTTGAATTAGCTCTCTTTAATATGCAGCATGTATCATGATTTTTATTCTTTTTGTTAGTTTCTTGTCTTGGGGAATGATTTCTGTGGCTTCCAAGGGAAGTTATGTTTAGTTTTCTTCTCCTTTCTCAAGATCCCAAATACATGCAACAATGCTGAAGTGCGTTTAACTCATAAGAATATCACTGATTGCAGCATGATACTGAGGTCTTTGATGTGGAGAAAATAGAGGAACAGGCAGTGCAATTGGAGAGGGATCTGATTATGAAAGAGCAGGAAACACTCAATGTCTTAAAAGAACTGGAAGCAGCAAAAAAAATCGTTGAAGGTTTGAAAGTCAACTTGATGCCAGAATCATCTTCATTCATGGCTAGTCCTGACCTAAAATTGGAAAACCATATAACTGTTCCCGACGAAAATTCAACTGAAGGCTTGAGCTTGTGCTCTGTCCTGTCACCTGGTTTGATGTTCATGGAGTTGAATCAGGCAAAATTGAACCTTAATAAAACATCTGGAGATCTTGCAGTAATTCAAGCATCTGTAGAGTCTTTAAACAAGAAAATGAGAAGAGATAAGCTTTTGCTTGAAAGGAGAACTAAGATGCAGATACCAAATTCTGAAGGGATCTTGTCTTTAGAGCAAAATCATCACATATCTAGGAGACAGCCAGATGTACACCAGAAAGTAGAAATGACTGACGGCCCTGATATTTCTATGACTATTTGCAAGGAACTAAAGCAAGTGAATTTTGAGACTGAGCAGTTCAAGAAAATGACAGAAGCTTCAAGATATGAGGTAATTAAGGCAATGACAGAGATAGAACGAACAAAGAATAGTATCAGAATGGCGGAAATGAGGTTAAATGCTGCCAAAAAAATGGAAGAAGCTGCTAAAGCTGTCGAAGCTATTGCGCTTGCCGAAAGAAAGGCTCATTTGAATGGTGAGAATTCATCGGATGTCTTTGCGCACAAGCCTGATGGAATAACTCTGTCATTTGAAGAGTACCGAGCTCTTACTCAAAAAGCACAACAAGCTGAAGACCTGTGCAAGACCAAATTTATAGATACCAATGCCATTCAGCGAACCAATGAAGCTCATCAACTGGAAGTGCCTATTCTGGAGAAATTTGAGGAAATTGCCAAAGAAAACACACAATCCCGAGAAGTGGATATATTCAATGAAGAGGGACCTCATCGAACAAATGTCATTGCAGAGGATTGCTATTCTCGAACACATGTGGAGCATGGTCCTGTGCAACAGTCTGAAGATGACTCCACTAAATATAAGTTTAGGAATTCCCATCCTGGTCATATAAATCCACCTGCTGTCAATGAAAGCGAACCATATGCAACGAAAGAGAAGTCAATGCCTGGTTTTAGGACAACAACTTCCATTGGAGACATACTGACTAGGAAATTGATACTACAAGATGATGTCATGGTGGGGAGGCATGTGGAGAATCATTCTGAAAGGCAGCATGTTTCTCTGAGCCAAATGCTGCGGGAACAGAGTAGACTCATTTTACATCCTCCTAAGCCAACAGCAGATGGGACTGTTGAAAAGCAATACTTTGTGCAGAGGAAGAAGTTTGGGTTCATTCAAATGCCACTTCCCACCAAGCAAAGCAAGAAAAAGACACAGCCTTTGAACCTGAGGTGATTAGGCTCTTAGAAGTGTGATTTTAGAGCATATAGCTAGTATTTCTAATCGGCTGCGTTACTCGTTATTGTTTGGGATTCGGGTTTGGTTATGTTTGGATTTGTACATGATTCTTATGATTTCATTTAAGTATTGCATGATGATTGTTTGTATGATTTACTATGGTTTGAATAGGCTTACTACTGCTTGAGTTAGGCTTTGCCAATTAAAAATTTACTCCTAAACAGGATAACCAACAAAATAACCCCACTTTGAGCTTCTCATTGAATGATTTTCTGATTTCTTAGCCACTTGAAGTCTTAGTAATATCCTAGAAAATTATAACCTGATGAAAACTTTTTCAGGAGGGGTAAAGATTATCGCTGCATTTTTGGCTGCTACATTGTTTTTGGTTTTGTCATCTCTTCCGCATTCATGAACTCTAGCACAAAATTCCTATTGGTAAAGATATTTGAAATTACTTGCACTCTACCTGGCCCTAGTCAAAACTCTTATAACTCGCAAAATTTTCCCTTCATACATTTTAGAAGTATTCTTGCTCTGAAACACTTCCAAATAAGCCTTTTGAATAACTCTTCTGTTAATTTTGTTAATATTCTTTTGCTATGTGCACTTCCATCCCTACTCATCACTGCTTTGTGTATATTTAGGGTATATATTGTTAATTCTTGTTCCCAAATGTGGGACCCACATAAATGTTCACAATATCTAAATAATTGTAATTGTTTGAAACACTAAAATCCCACAACTTCATATCAAGGGTTTATAAGTTCGTTTTATGTCACAAAGTGAAATGATAATGATATCATATACAATCCACAAATTTACAATTCCACTTACTAGTAAGTGAGTGGTAAGAATGAGCTATTTTGTACACAATTTTTCACAATTGTTTGTTAGGTTCACAACTCTCAATTGCAATGGTTGGTGACTATAATGACTTCAAACTGCTTTCATAATGACTTTGAACAAATGTAAGTGATTTCTTTCTTGTAATATGAGAAAAGAGATCACTTTGTATGAGTCAAGATTGGGATCATATTTCTTTTTGCTGCTTCACTAATAAGGGTAGCAATTTTCACAATATCACTATCCAAGTACTTTGTACCCAATTTTCACCATTACATGAATATGTAATAATATTTAAAAGTTAACCAAATTATAAATAGATATTTAAGGAAATAAAATAATTACTGCAAATGGAATATAACAAAGAATATTTGAAAAATATTCTTTTTAGAATAAAATTTGTAGTACATGGGTCGGAGATAAAGTTTAAGTTTGTTACAAAAATTATACTATTTTAGTGCAAAAGTTGCGCTAAAATAGAGTTATGAATTAAAGATGACCTAAAAACTGTCCAGAAGGCAGCGCCTTCCAAAAATGGTTTGCCCCTTCTTTAATTGTCTCTTTCTTGATTTTTTTTTTTATTTTTTTTTTCATGGTGTTTTTTCAGTTTATTAGATTTGTATTTCTTGTGTTAATGAACAACTTTTAAAGTGTGTAGACATGTTATGCATTTTGCAGCGAGAGTTGTGAGATTTCTGAAGCCATTGCTTTGGCTGATATGCATGAGTGTGGATTCAAGAAAAGTACGAAAAAAGAAACTGAAAACCCAATGTGGGAATGGAAACATTGAGAGGCAGAAAATTCAGGGCCAGGCCAGATCAACTTTTCATTTTTTTTATGAAATGTTTTGTTCTTGATTCTTGTTGACATGTTGAGTTAATGCTGATTTACTTAAGAGAATAATTGTGTGTTTCTGGGTGGTCTTGCGAGGTTCAGCCATTCATGAGGCGAGTATTGTTCACTTCTTTTGAAATTTACATGCCTTGATGCTAGTGTTTGTCGTGATTTACTTGATCAATAACATGATAGTGTAAACAAATTTTTCTAGGTGGTTTTTGTGAATTGTATGCCTTTTGTTCACAGTTACTTTTATCAGATGTGAAGTAGCAGAGTTTTGCATTTAAAAACCATGTTTAAAATCCTTTTCTTGGAAAGAAAGGCGAAAACTCAGGCCAATATTGCAATTTAGTTTCCTTGGATTGCGGATGTTTATGCATGCTTGTTTGTTACATTGTCTGTTCACATTTCTGACTTTATCAACTGAGATTAGCTGCACATTTTGGAAAACTATTGGCTTTATTCGGTAAAAGATGCAGGCACTTTATCGTTTGGTGGTTTTGTAGGGAAGAATTTATAAAGACATGTAAAAATGGTGTTAGAACATAGAATGCATTCATATCATAAAGGCGAGGTCAAGACCTAATGAATTTGATACCAATGTGCGAATTGTTAAAAATAACTTGTTCAACTCCAAATCTTAATCAAACCATATTAGCCTAAGTTTTAGAAATTTTAAATTTTAGGTAAGATAAGTAATGTTGGTGAGATTATTAAAAATTATGTGATAATTTAGTTGACAAATGTATGGTTGTGATTTTAAGTTGTTTGTTTATTTAGTGAAAAAACTAGTAAAATAGAGCTTTAATTTAGAGTGTTAAAATATCAAACAAAAAAGAGAAAAACACAAGTGATTAGAAGAGAGAGATTTGGGAAGTTTGTTGAGAGAGATGTTGTATTCAGATTGAATAGCTTGAGGGTTCTCTTTTATAATAATATTTGAATGACCAATATTTTGAATAATAAATTTCCAACACGAACTAGCTGAATGATACTTTGAAAAATGAATTATATTTGTTTTCATGATATGTTTTTTAAATAAGATTATCTTTCTCAACTGACATATATCATAAAAACACGAGATTCTACGTTCGAAAGAGATGGAAATGAGATTGTGATAGATAAGAAAGAATGTGAGATTGTCAAAAGAGGTATCAGGAAATGACATTCCATCTGTGTCTGGATTTCATTTTTGAAATTGTTGATTATACAGGGATATCTGATCTAATGTTGGTGTATTTGTTGGTTTTATAGGAGACGCAGCCATTCGTTCGTTAGGCTGATAAAGGAAACTCGGCCTACATGAAGCTTTTGCTGGAGGAGGAGAATGAGATGCAGTGGGTATTCTAATGAACATTGATTTCTTGTTCTATACTTGTTGATGAAGTTCATATTCATAAAAGACTGCAGGAATAGATAATATTCGGACTCCACAGATATTATATGATGGTGATGATGATGATGATGAAAATGGTAGAATAAGTAATAAGTAATAAGGAAATTTTGTGATTTGGATAAAGGGACAGGATTGGTTCTACAATCTGAATGTGCACATTGTAATTAATATCTCTAACTTTTGTTCCTCTGTATGTATATTGGATGTGAAACAGGTTGAAAATGTACAAAGGTTGGTTGAACTGTTGTAAGTGTCGAAGCAACACCGTCTCGACTACTATTACTTCAAGCCTACAGCTATTTCTCAACTTCCTATATGCATTTGTTTTTCCTATTTTTCTCTGATTATTCATTGATATTTTTTAAATAGTTACTGGAAATTATTTGAATCTTTTTAGACTTTAAGAAATCATTTGTGCTGGATCTTATCGATTGCATGAGATGTTTGTGTCTCTTTTGCTGCCTGAATATCTAATTTCCCTTAGCATAAGTTCATTGTTTTAATCTACACTAGGCATAACCATGTGGTTCAAATATAAGGATTTAGTGAAGGTAGTAACAAGATTGTGTTTTTTAGGTGGACGAAGAAGCAGATTCAGCTGAGCTTGGCAAATGTGGTGAGGTCTGATCTTTTCTTCTATGTGCCAAGCTTACAGCTATATTTTGACATTTCTTTAGTTCTAGCATTCATCTAAGGTTGTCTGGTCACAGAACTATGAGGACTCTGAGATGTATTACTATGATTCTGGAGGTTCTGGTGGATCTCGACTCTTACTTCGGAAGTGGAATATCACCGTTATTTTACATTATTTTATAATGGATCGAATGCAACACATGCAGCCTGTGATTATCATTGAATTACAGGAGTTGGAGTTATATTTTTTACAACCCACTTCTTTCTTGATCCGATAGTGTTGGATGGATCGTGAGTATTTACATTCGGACCTCTCAACTATGGAATATCCTCGATAAATTGTCTAAATTTTTTATTAACTTGTTTTTTTCAAGTCTTTCTTAATTTTAATAGCATAAAACTTATGTATACTTACTTTTTGATGCATCTTAAAAACTTATATAGTACGATCAACTCAATTCTCTGTCATCATTGCATTATAAACAATGATCAATAAATTTGTGGAGTGAATAATGTTCAATAACTTTAGTGAAATTTTGAGATGTCCTTGAAACAGTTCATTGTCCATAAAATTACTTTATATTATATGGTGAGTTATTAACCAAATGGTGCACAGTAAATTTGTGGTGACTGATTAACCTAATGGTAAACATTAAATTTGTTATATTCATTCTCTTTTTTCCTTCTCTTCAAAATGTCATGTGCTTTTTTTATATTATAATTATTATTATTTTTTAATCACGTATACACATTGGGTTGAACCTAATCTCTATCAGACCAAATGATTGGTGATTCAAAATGTTTGAACTTTGGGTTTGAGTAAGGAAAATGTCAAAAGAATATTTTCTTAACTTTAAATAACACGACTACATATTTTAATTTTTAATATATTTTTTCATTAAAATTCAAAATCCAAACATAGCAAAAATATGCCAACAGCTAAATGGGCATTTCAGCGGACAAAATTAAAAATGACGGGTTCTGGGCCTCAGACATCTTTTTCTTTGGAGTGAAACAAAGGTGCTGTGGGCCTAAATATTGTTACATGGCTAATGGCTTCAGAAGGCAAATTAAAGGAGAATTTATATACAAAATTTATGGTTGAAAAATAAATTAAATTATTTTATATTCAACTTAAAATTATTTGTTAAAAATTTATTGGAACTTGGTTTATAAAACATAACAAATTAATGTTGAACATATTTTTTTTCTTTCAATATGATATGAAACTCGGCTCGAGTTCGATTAATAAAAATATAAAATTCTCAAAAATAAACTATTCAAATTCGATCAATATTCAATTCAATTAAAACTTGTTGAAGCTTAATTTAGATAACAATCAAACCAAACTCAAATATAATTTTAAAAAACTTTATAATAATTAAAACAAACTTGAATTAATAGTGACAAATGATTGGAGATAAATGCGAATTAAAATCTCATGGTAATAAATCAAAATATTGTGAGAGAAAATTTGGAGTACGATGCCTCTAAATGTTATAGGAGGATAATTATGTTATTTTGGATTCATAAGCAGTCAGACTCAAAATAGTCCAGGTAATAATTTATAAATTAATTCATTTTTCTGTAATTTGCAAAAAAAAAATTATTTCTCCTTAAATTTCTATGTTGGTTATGTTTATGTCAGTTTTTTAAAAATACCGAGCGAGTAATAAAACATGTAGGCCCAAGATTGAAGCCCAGTCAATTCAGCCATTTAAGCCCATTCGGCCCATTCCCGTCCTAAAACCCTAATTCCCCTTCATATATTTTCCTTTTCATGACCATCAGCATTTTAAACACACTTCACACACTCAAACAGAAAAAACACACCAAAAAATGCCGGCGGGGCACGGTCTGAGGTCGCGCACTCGGGATCTCTTTGCCCGGCCGTTCAGGAAGAAGGGCCCGACCCATTTGTCGACCTATCTCCGGATCTACAAAATCGGGGATTACGTTGATGTCAAAGTTAACGGGTCGATACACAAGGGTATGCCCCATAAGTTCTACCATGGACGAACGGGTCGGGTGTGGAACGTCACCAAGCGCGCTGTCGGAGTTGAAGTCAACAAGCAGGTAACAATAGTCTTTTATACATTCCTCTTTTGTATATCCTCATTTTTATACTTTGTTTGCTCTTTTCGTTCTTAAGCTTTCCAGGATGTAATTGATTGAAAGGAAGAAGTAAGTGAAATCAGTGAAAACTTGATTTACTGGTCGAGAAATGTATTATATTTACAAGATTTCTTAATACAATGGAGTGTCGTGAATGCCAAAAATTTAATAATTTCAAAGTTAATGATGTCTTGTTTAAGTATTTTGTGCTAGGATTCCTTTGTGTTTGGTTAAATGATGCAGAGGAAAATATTTTCTGTGGAGCTGGTAAGTTATGAATCCTTGGTCCATACAGAGATTTATATGGTGTGTTATCAATTGTTTAGTTTTGGCATTTAGAAATCTTATTGAAAGTTGGATTGTCCCCTAACTGGACAAGTCCTGGGTGTTTGGAAATTTTGATGCAAGTTGGAAAAGGTTTTGTAATTTTTTAGTATTATTCAATGTGTATTTAGTTGATTGTGTCACCAAGTAGGCTAGTTTGGATGTTTGGAATAGTATGCTGTAAGTTAATTGATTGTGGATTATATGTTCTAATTCGTGATGCATGTAGGTATTTGATTTCATCTTAAATGCTATGTGTTTGTGTGGATATGGTGACAATGAGTTCAATAGGGTTGCATAATTGTATTCGAATGTGCTTTTGTGCATTTAAAAAAAAATTCTTTGTTGGTGAATTTACCATCAGCATTTTGATATGATTATGCTGATGTTCTTTTGCATTTATATTTTGTTTTCTGGGTGATATTTCATACCTTTTGACTGTATTTCAGCCAAATGTTATATCTGTGATGACAAAATCTGAGGCTTGTTTCTCAAAACATTCGCAGTGGCCGCCTGATAGCTTTCGCCTTCGCCAGGCTTGAGAGCTTGTGCTGCTTCTATCCTTCCTTGGATGTCTGAGACTATTTATTTTCTCAATTTTTTGAAATAAGCTTCTTGTATATTTTAATCCTTGTGATTTGCAACTTTGGATCTTTATGTTTCTTAATTTTATTAGCATCAAAATTTGATTGGGTATTGCGTTGGTTTATTAAAATGCAGGTTGTAATAATGATAAACTTAAGACATGTTTTATCTTAATCCTAGTGGTCATCTAAGAGCTATGCGTTTTTCTATATGAATTGATTCTTGGATGGATAAGACATTTTAAGCAATTTATAAATACCTAACCTAGTTTGAAGTTTAATTTTACGTCATACTTGTGGGTCAAGAATTTGCAACTGTAGTAAAAAAAGCCTTTCATCAGACTGTGCTGTTTCTGCACTTGGTATGGATATGTTGGTCTTCTTTTTTGGTTGTATGTGAATTGAAAAATGAGTATTTGGATTTTAAGTTGGCAAATGAATCATTGGAAAAAGATAACTTTTTTTCCTATAACGTGACATGATTAACTTTTCCGACCTGTTCATTGTTTTGTATATTTTGTTCCCTGTTTTCCTTCTCATTTGACCCTTAACAGACAATTAAACTGAAGCTAGGTAGTGGTTGTGAGTGCAGGTTGGTAACAGAATCATAAAGAAGAGAATACATGTTCGTGTGGAACATGTTCAGCCATCACGGTGCCATGAAGAAATCCTGCAGAGAATCAAGAGGAATGATCAATTGAAGGCAGAGGCAAAGGAGCAAGGTAAAATTATTAGTACCAAGAGGCAGCCAGAGGGACCAAAACCTGGTTTCATGGTGGAATGTGCTACACTAGAAACCGTCACTCCAATCCCATATGATGTGGTCAATGATCTCAAGGGTGGGTACTAAGGCTTGGGTGGAGGCTATTGGGGTTTTCCTTTTATTTGACCTTCTTTGTTCTCTTCTTTGTTTAGTGCTCATCTAATGGACAGGGAGTTGGGAAGTGATGTTTTAGTCCAATTTTTGCAGTGTAATGATATGTGACCTGATTAATACTATCAAACTGTTGGTGTTATATGATATTATAACTTTTGTTGAACGAGCTGAGGATTATTTTCATTAATTTTCTTTTGGCTGAGTGCCGTTCCTATAAATTATCTAGTTGTATGTGTGTGTGGTGTGTTCACAGTTCTTTGTTCTTTAATCAAGGAGCGGGTATACATCAGATTCCCCAGCAACATGACTTCACAGACGACAACAATTCAATTTCTCTCGATGATCATGCGATCTTGTGTGGCATTATGATATGGTAAAACAAGCATGAATAGAAGTTAAGCTCTGGATCATTTCTCAGAGTGTTAATTCAGTTGTATGCATGTTGCGGCAGTCATCTTTTGGTTAATTTTGCTATTGACTTGATATCAAAATGGTTGCAAGCACATCAATTCAAAAACTTTTATTGATACTCCAGTTCTGGAGTGTTCAGTGGTTTCACGACATTTTACAGTTTACGCTGGATTCAGTAGTTTCACGACATTTTACGGTGGATTTAGTGGTTTCACGACATTTTACGGTATTAGACTATAAAAGTGTTTTATTAGACTATCAGAATGTTTTTTATTGATAATATTGGATGAATCAATAGCAGTGAATTGAGTGCAATACTAATACACGCTGTATTAGACTATGGAAATGCTTTTTTATTGATAATGGATGGATCAATAGCATTCCCGGTTCATCATGAATTTCATTACCATGGAATGTCCTCAACTAATTTCCTAAATTTTTTACTGACTTGAATAACTAAAAGTAGATTAAACTATTTAATATTTGATTCAATATCAATAGCTAAAAACTCTCGTTTGAAGGTTGGTTCGTTAAATATAATAAATCAAGTTTGAATATATTTTTTTATTCGATAAACTCGACTCGATTAATAAAAAAAATAACAAAATATATATACAAACATCAAAATATTCGAGTTTAATTCGATTAAATTTCGTTCAAATTTAATTTAATTAATAATTAAACCAAACTCAAAAATAATTTTTAAAATTTAATAAAAATTCAATTAAATATGAACATAAAGCCCCCCCCCCCCCCGGGTCAATATTGTAAACTGTAATGTACACTTCTTTTTTGATGCATCTTTTAGGACTTTAAAGTACATTAAGTTGGCATTAGAAAAGTTAAATCAGCAATGCAAGAAGGATTTCCATCTTTGGAGTGGAGACATATGTGGAATTTCCTTATTACTTCAACACTTGCTACATAAAGAACAGCATAAAAAGAATGGACAAGATAAAAATGAATAAATTAGTGAAATTTTGAGATATGTTGAAACAGTTCATTGCCCAGAAAATTACTTATATTTTATGGTGAATTATTAACCAAATGGTGAGTTATTGAATTTGTTATACGCTACAAGGACTACGTAGTAAAATATATGTGAAATTAATATTTTCTTAATTTTAAATAACCTACTATATATTTTATTTTTTAATATATTTTTTTATTAAAATTCAAAACTCAAACATAACAATAAACCATGATCTCTATGCAACAATTAAGTGATTAAAGGAGGACTTAATTACAACAATTTTGTGAATTAAAATCTTATAGATGATAAATCAAAATATTGTGAAAGAGAATTTGGAGTACATGGTAAATCTTATTCGAGGATAATTATGTCATTTTGGATTCAAAACTAAGGTTGTTCACAATTCAGTTAATCAGTCGAAGTGAATGGAAACAAAATTTTTGAATTGTATTGAAACAACCAGTCAAGTTGAGCTGAAACAAAAAAAATGAATTGCATTGAAACAACCAATCAAATCGAAATAATTTTTTTGAATTGCACTGAAACTAAATTGAAAAGTTTTTTTATTTTTTAAATTTTTGGTTTTCGGTTAAGATTCAATTTTTTATTATGGTTAACTGAATCAAAAATTGAATTATAATTTTTATATATTTTTTAAATAATATTTTATAGTTATTGTTTATTTTTATATTATCCTTATTTTTACTCAACCAAACTAAAAAAATTAAAAAATATTATAATTTTATTATTTAATTGTTCTATCTATTTTTTTAATATATTGATTAACCGAAAAACTGAACTGAGAAATCGGAAAAAAAAAAAAAAAATTCAATCAAACCGATTAATTCGGTTCGGATTTATGATTTTGAGGAATTGAAATCTTGATTAATAGAAATTTCAGTTGGATTTGGCTTTATACACCAATACAATTTTCTGTAATTTCAATTTTGGTTATGTTTATATCAGTTTTTGTAAAATATATAAAACCCATAGGCCCAAGATTGAAGCACAGTCAAATCAGCCATTAATACATTAAGCCCATTCGGCCCATTCCCGTCTTAAAACCCTAATTTCCCTTCGTATATTATCCTTTTCTTCATCATCAATTTTTTCAACACACTTCACACACTCAAACAGAACAAGCACACCAAAAAATGCCGGCGGGGCACGGTCTGAGGTCGCGCACTAGGGATCTCTTTGCCAGGCCGTTCAGGAAGAAGGGTCCGACCCATTTGTCGACCTATCTCCGGATCTTTAAAATCGGGGATTACGTTGATGTCAAAGTTAACGGATCGATCCACAAGGGTATGCCCCATAAGTTCTACCATGGACGCACGGGTCGGGTCTGGAACGTTACCAAGCGCGCTATCGGAGTTGAAGTTAACAAGCAGGTAACAATAGTCATTTGTACATGCCTCTTGTTTTTAGATGTATTTTTTTTTTTAAGTTTTCCAGGGTATAATGGAGGAAAAGGAAAAAGTAAAGTCAAATCAGTCAAAAATTAATTTACTCCTGGGAAAAATGTGTTATATTTTTAAGATTTCTTAATATATTTGAGTAACGTGAATGCTAGAAATGAAATGATATATAGGTTAATGATTCTTGTTTAAGTATTTTGTGCTAGGCTTCCTTATTGTTTTGGTTAAATAATACACGGATATTATTTACCGTGGAGCTTGTAAGTTATGAATCCTTGGTCCATACAGAAATTTATATGTTGAGTAACCAGTTGTTTAGTTTAGGCATTTAGAAATCTTAGTGCAAGCTGAATGAGTTTTTGTTTAATGTTTTTGTGTTCATGAATGTGTGTATCTTGGTGATAGTCTTGTAACTGGACAAGTCCTGGGTGCTTGGAAATATTGATGCAAGTTGGAAAAGTTTTTTGTGATTTGTTTGTATTCACTGTGAATTTGGTTGATTGATTGTGTCACCAAGTAGGCAAGTTTGGTTGTTAGGGATTTTTGGTGGAAGTTGATTGAGTTGTGGATTGTATGTTCTAATTCGTGATGTGTATGGGTATTTGCTTTCATCTTAATGCTATTTATTTTATCAATTTTTTGAAATAAGCTTCTTGTATATTTTAATCCTTGTGATTTGCAACTTTGGATCTTTATGTTTCTTAATTTTATTAGCATCAAAATTTGAAATTGGGTATTGGGTTAGTTTATTAAAATGCACGTTGTAATAATGATAAACTTAAGGCATATTTTATCTTAATCCTAGTGCTCATCTAAGAGCTATGCCTTTTTCTATATGAATTGATTCTTGGATGGACGAGACTTTTTAAGCAATTTTTGAATACCTAACCTTGTTTGAAGTTTAATTTTACGTTATACTTGTGGGTCAAGAATTTGCAACTGTTGTAAAAAAAAGCCTTTCATCAGACTGTGCTATATCTGCACTTGGCATCGATATGTTGGTCTTCTTTTTTGGTTGTATGTGAATTGTAAAATGAGTATGTTGTATTTGGCGTTGTGTTATTTTATTAAAATGCAGGTTGTAATAATGATAGAACTTGAACACATGTTTTATCTTAATCCCAGTGGTCATCAAAGAGCTATGCCTTTTTCTATGTGATTGATTATTGGATGGATGAAATTTTTTAAGCAGTTTTTGAGTACCTAACATAGTTTTGAAGTTTAATTTTACATTATATTTGTGGGTCAAGCATTTGCAACTGTGGTAAAAAAGGCCTTTCATCAGACCGTGCTGGTTCTGCACTTGGCATATATCTGTTGGTCTTCTTTTTTGGTTGTATGTGAATGAAAAATGAGTGTGTCGATTTTAAGTTGAGCAAATGCATAATTGGAAATAGACAACCCTTTATTTCTGTAGTGTGACATGATTAACTTTTGCGACCTGTTCATTGTTTTTTATACTCTGTCCTTTGTTTTCCTTCTCATTTGACCCTTAAAAGACAATTAAACTGAAGCGAGGTAGTGGTTGTGAGTGCAGGTTGGTAACAGAATCATAAAGAAAAGAATACATGTTCGTGTGGAACATGTTCAGCCATCACGGTGCCACGAAGAAATCCTGCAGAGAATCAAGAGGAATGATCAATTGAAGGCAGAGGCGAAGGAGCAAGGTAAAATTATTAGTACCAAGAGGCAGCCAGAGGGACCAAAACCTGGTTTCATGGTGGAAGTTGCGACGATAGAGACCGTCACTCCAATACCATATGATGTGGTCAATGATCTCAAGGGTGGTTACTAAGCCTGGAGGCTAGGGATTTTCCTTTTACTTGGCCCTGTCTTTTTTGGAAATTGTTGCCTCAAGACTTTCTTTGTTATCTCTTCTTGTTCAGTGCTCATCTAGTGGACAAGGAGTTGTTTTTGTCCAATTTTGCAGTCGAATGATATGCTACCTGATTAATACTATCAACTGTTGGTGTTATATGATATTAGAACTTTTGTTGAATGAGCTGAAGATTATTTTCATAAATTTTCTTTTGGCTGAGTTGGCTGTTTCTATAAATATGGTGTTTTGTGTGTGTGTGATGTGTGTTCAGTTCTTTGATCAAGGAGCAGGTATATATCAGATTCCCTGGAGACCTGACTTAACAATTTCTCTCCATGACCATGCGATCTTGAGTGGCATTTTGATATGGTAAAACAAGCATGAATAGAAGCTAAGCTCTAGAGTTTAATGGTATTTTTTGAGTCCATATAATTGGAGGCATTTATAATGTTTAAATTTTTGTTGAATGAGATTGAAATGTTTTAAATTTCTGTTTGTAGTTTGGCAAATTAATTGACATTTTAGGAGATCTGTCATTTGACCGGAACTCTCATTTTTCAGTACTGTATCTTAAGCTATTATTTTCATCCTTATATGGTTTTAAGCATTTGCTCGTGATAATTGGGATTGTGTTTCCTATATTGAAACTCTCATTTGCTTGATTATTTGGAGAAGTTTTATAAATTGTGATGGATTTTTATTTAACACAGAGAGGAAGCCTACTTTTTTAATTCTTGAAGAAATTCTTCAATCTAAAATATGTTTCAAAACTTAGATGTAAACATTGTTCGATATCTTAATTGAAACCATAGTTGTCACAAGAATTGGAGACAACGTAAGAGTGAGAGCTTTGACTATTGTTTTAATTTTAATAAAACAAGTACTAGAGTTAATTGTTTGTTGGGATGAAATCATTTCTTCTTTTCAAGTTTTGTATATATTTCCATGTCGTTTATACTGTCACACTATTCTTATCACGAGCTGGTGAGAGCTTTCTAAATTTTTCTATATCGTGCATTAAATTGATAAATCACTTTTCAAAAAGTATCAAAAATTCTATACTCATCCATGTCATCTAATGTACAAATTATGTGGAAAATTCTATATTTAATGATTGAGTGTAAGAAAGAAGAATGATGAAGATAAGAATTCGGCACGTAAGTTGAACGATAAATTTGACCCCCATAATTTTTTTTAATAAATTTAATCTTTTTGCCTTTCATCAAACTTAGGTACTTTTAGGATCACAAAACAAAAATAGTAACCACATTTAACCATTTTCAAAGTTGGTACCAAAAAAATATATTGGATTTATTAAGTGAAGTAATACCAAAATATAATTTAGCATATAAAAATTATATATTTATATATTATAATTATTATTATTTTTATTACATGTTCCAAATTGCCTACCACAGTGGCATCCCCCGGCCGCTTCTTATTTTATATTTTTGAAAAGGTTAATTATGAAATTATTCTTGATGTTTGAATTATATATAAAAAATAATATTTAATTTTATAAATTATAAATAATTTATTAATTTATATCTATATTTCAAATTCTACCTATTAATTAAATATTTATAAAATAAAAACAAACTCGAAATATTTGTAATACTCTAAGTGCATATTTGTAAAGTCGAAATAACACACAATCTTTAGTGTCGAGGTAAGTGAAGGACCTAAAACGGCTTAAGAAATATTAAAAATACAGAAAAGAGAGAGAAACATAGAAAAAACAGAAAAGAAAAGAAAAAATAAATGACATGATTATGAAGAGAAGATGGACCCACTGCACGTCGACTGGGACAAGAAGATGTTGAGGAAGTGGTCTAAGGATTGAAATCAGATTAGATTTCCAGATTTCGAGTCCTTATCTTCTTCTTCTTCTTCTTCTCTCTCCTTCCATTCCGTGCCTCCCTTGAGCCTTTTTCTTCACTAGAACTTACTTCGTGAGGGAGTCAACAAGATTCAGAAAAGTCTTTCGCTTTAGGCCGACGATTTTTCTTTTTAATCTTTGGAGGGGTCTTTCAGAGTAGTGCCCACAAAATGGCTTGCATTTATAGCAGCTCAGTTTCATCAATCTCTGCTAAATTGAATTTCACCTCTCTCTCTAATCACAAGCCCAGATTCTTTTGCTCTCTTGGAGGTAATCTGTTTTCCTTTTTATGTTTTGTTTTTTGGGGTATGATGTGATATGGTACTATCTTGTATGCAGTTAATGCTGATTAACTTATGTTTGTGTTGTTCTTGCATGAAAAAATGAGAATTTTCTGAAGCCCATAAGTTGTTTTGCTGTGAGTAATCTTACTTTAGTTGCTGACTGCCATTTTTGTTGTGGAAAATGTGATGAATTGATGAAAATTATTGATATCATTTTTCTTGGCGTACAACTTGATTAAATGCATGTCTCAGTTGACAATTTAACTTAAATGGATATGAATTGATGAATGGTAAGCTGTGGATGACAAATTGTTGGAATGCCTTGCATTGGCTTTGATGTTGGGCCTTTTGGGGTTTGAATTTCTCTTTTGCTTCATTTTTCCTTTTTGTGCGTCTTGAAGAATGCTTTATATTGTTTCCATTATAATGCAATTTCTTAGACTGTTAAGACATAACACATCGTTTTCTATTGACTTGCAGCAACATTTTTTTCTGTTTTCTTTTCTTTTTTAAACACTTTTGGGTCACTAATTGTCATTTTTGTTTGACCAATAGACAGAGTCCTGATTAGCCGGAATGCATTTTGTTCACGAGTTCCATTCTTTAACTATTGATAAATTTAAGGCTTACAAATAACAGATATATGATAGTCTTGGATGCTTTTTAAATAGTTTTAGTTAGTAAGCAAGCTTACCTATTGTTAGTTTGTGTGCTATGTTGCAGGGGCTGTTGCAGAGCCAAAAGCTGTAAATGCTACCGAGCCTTTGTTACTTAACGCCGCACGAGGGAAAGAAGTAGAGAGACCCCCAGTTTGGCTTATGAGACAAGCAGGGAGGTACATGAAGGCAGGTTTATATGACAGATTGAACTCTTGTTATTTTCGCACTAGCTTTCTTCATCACAAATAAGCTGTCAAGTTGTTTTCATTGTCAATGTTCCTTAATTTGAATTGTATATAAAGTACAAAGTATGACAATGATAACTTGATCGACTCAATTCAACTCAACGAGGCCTTATCCCATTCTATGAGAATAATACTACGAGTAGTTTTAACTAAATGCACATAGTAGTGAGATGAATAGCTAAGAAATAACACGTGATACAATGGTGAGAACCTGTCTCATAGTTCCAGTGTTCCCATTTTGAGGTTAGTCCTCACTTTCGCAGTTTCCTGATTATAGCACGTCAAATTCTTTGACTTTGAAGAGAAATTATTGCCCTTGCTGTGGCTTGAGTCTATCTTGGTGACAGTAGGAACTGACCGGGTTCATAATACAGAGTCGCTCATGGTAGAAAATATGCGAATATGGCAGCCCACCTCTGTGCATTTTCTCAAAAGATTATGCCAGCATATAACATTTGGAATAGCTGCAATTAATGCAGGTTTTCTCTACCATCATACACTTTGAGATTGGATATGTAAAGTCAACTGGGAATCTATTGCAAATATTAAATTGTCTAACTCCCTTTGTGTTAGAAAATTGCAGGAGTATTTATGTCAGTTCCCATTTATAAATAATTTACTTAATGACAAGACGTATTAATTGCATTTACATACTTGTAGAACTGGCCTACGAAAACATGGCTGTGGCAACTGTTAATGGAACCCCTTTAGACAGTCTTACACAATGCAACTTTTACAGTTCTAATTGATCTTTAAGACAGCAGGCAACTTTTCTTTTTCATTTTCTTTTTTCTTGATTGATTTTTCTTTATATGTTATACTGAACCTGCATTTGTTTAACTGCTTTTGATAGAGTTACCAAATCCTCTGCGAGAAGTATCCATCCTTTCGTGAAAGATCAGAAAATGTAGATCTTGTGGTGGAAATCTCTCTTCAGCCATGGGAAGTGTTTAAACCAGATGGGGTAAGATGCTTTCTTGGAGAAACTAATTTTAAAATGAGCAATTCAGGGAACTTACCTCCGCCCTCCCTTCCCTCACCATTGCTAAGTGCTTTCACTTGAGTTATTGAGATGATCTTCTTTTCCAGATTCCTTGTACTAGTTGTTTCATAAGCTGAAATGTTTATTCCAATAATTCAAGTGATCTGATTAATCCTTGCACATTTTTTTCTATATTTCAGGTCATCTTATTCTCTGATATTCTTACCCCTTTGACTGGTATGAACATACCTTTTGACATTGTGAAAGGTAAGGGTCCTATCATATTTGATCCGATACGCACAGATGCTGATGTTGAGAAAGTGAGAGAATTTACTCCTGACGAGTCAGTTCCATATGTTGGGGAAGCTTTAACAATCTTGCGCAAGGAGGTCTGACTTAGTCCATCCCTTTCCTTAATTTATTGCCAATATTTGTTGCATGTTTTTCCCTAAAGCAAAAATTATTGTTGCACATGTGGTTTGATGCATGAGTGACAAAAGACCTTAGTTTACACTATGCAATTCGCAGAAGAAAGTGTGTCTTGATCCAGGGGTACTCATGTTGCCTAAGGGTGATCTTTTGATATACAGAATAGGGCACAAATATGTAATGTTCCAAAGTTACTCCTTGTATTAAATCCTCAATTCAAAAGATCTCTGGACATATGCAATTCGCGCAGTTCCATATGTATGTATCTGTGGATGACTTCACCCCGTTCTTCTCTAGGTCATGCACCTTCTCTCTCATTAGATTCTGAGTTTCTATATCAACCATTTGTCCATTATTAACATTTCTGCTTATGCATTTCCTTACCATTATCCTAGTTAAATTAAAGTAGTTTAGGCCCCTATAAAATTAAAAGAAAAGAATGAAGTTTGTAATTTACTTATCTTCCGTAATGCCCGCTTCATGCCTTTGTTTTGTTGACTCATTTTTATCCTCGTCAGGTAAACAATGAAGCAGCAGTGCTAGGTTTTGTTGGGGCTCCATTCACCCTGGCATCTTATGTGGTTGAAGGAGGTTCCTCAAAGCACTTCTCAAAAATAAAGAGACTGGCTTTCTCAGAACCAAAGGTAACTTATATTGCTTGTTTTACGAAGCTTGAGCATGTTATGATGATGAATTGTCTATTGGGCTTACCATGCCGGGTATCTGACAATGGCTAAAGACAAATATGTTAAAGGGCGGACTTTTAGCTACTTCTGGTAATATAGTGTTCATTTTGCTTTTTGTCTATTAGACACTGAAGGTTTGCTTTTCACTATTATCTGCATGGAAGGATACTCCTCGTGCTGAAGGGGGTTCTACAATATAGCCTTCCTAAATCTGATATGGAATACATTTGAATATAACCACAAATCTAGAACTATTGTGCACAAACCAGAAACTCATATTTTAAACTACTTATTCAGGATTTAAGTTTTATTATGGGATCTTTTCATGTACTCTACATAACAACTGTACTTCGGGCTGAGCCTTCAAATGCTTCGAACCTGGGTCATTTATCCTGCCAAATAATCTTAAACCAGATCTTGTAGCTCAACTATAGTGGGATCAAGCAGCATTGTCGGTTTGATAAACTTCAATGAGGAAATCTTAAATTCGACATATGAACATTACTTTTCCTTCTCTGAACAATGGTTTGACAGGTGGCGACTAGGTTGGCCTAGTGTTTCAAAGAAATTGAGTTATCATAATCTAATTAATATGTGGACAAATCTCATGTGTTTCAAAGCTATTCTTTGTCGATAGCACTTGGAGAGTGGAATCACAGTAAACTGCTGGTTTGTTTGATTCAGAAATATATAAATCTTTTCATTTTACCGTGTAATAATCTGTTCATTATTTGTTACTGCTCCTTTAGGTCCTTCATGCACTACTTCAAAAGTTTGCAACCTCCATGGCCAAATATATTCAGTACCAAGCTGACAAGGGAGCTCAAGCTGTTCAGATTTTTGACTCGTGGGCCACGGAACTTAGCCCTGTGGATTTTGAAGAGTTCAGTCTTCCTTACCTGAAACAAATCGTAGATACTGTGAAACGTACCCATCCAGATCTCCCACTGATACTGTATGCAAGCGGTTCTGGGGGCTTAATTGAGAGACTACCCTTGACAGGCGTTGACGTTGTTAGCTTGGATTGGACAGTTGATATGGCTGAAGGAAGAAAACGGCTGGGCCCTAATGTGGCCGTGCAAGGTAATGTGGATCCTGGTGTTCTTTTCGGTTCAAAAGAGTTCATCACCGACAGAATAAAGGATACTGTTAGAAAAGCTGGAAAAGGGAAGCACATTCTGAATCTTGGACATGGCATTGTAGTAGGTACCCCAGAAGAAAATGTTGCTCATTTCTTTGAGGTTGCTAAAGGCCTTAGATACTAGAACTGGATTTCAGGGTTCAAGGATATTAGATATTGACCAGCTTCTCCTCTGTAGCATTAATTCATTCATTCTTCAGCCTGCTGCTTTGTTGTGTTAGATGCAGCCTGAAGATGAAAACAATTTTTCTGAATATGTTACTATCTACTTCTTCTCTAATTGTAGCCAATTTTAGCTAATATATTTGTATTCTTCTAGTTAATTTATTTATAAAAATAATGTTACTCATACTGAATCAAAGATTAAACAAAACATTACTATATATTTATGTACATATATTATTTATATAAACTAGATAAATGTGATATGCTTCTTAAAATATTTTAGGTGTATATTGAGCATATCTCCTATATAAAAAATATATTAGGTTTATTCTATTCTAGTAGATATAGTATATTTATCACATATAAATATGCTAATTTCATATGAACCTCTTTGGTGTGTTTTGTTAACAAGTAATACCCTGTGTGTGCTTGATTTCACCTGCTTTGTTTATGTGTTTATGCAACAATTTTCTGTAAAACACACAACTTCTGAAGTATAGTTAGCTTCTTGATACAGAAGGTGAAACATTTTCTCCTGCAAAACAATCCATGGCATTTTCTAGCCAAATGAAACCGTTTTTTCCTCCTCAGAAGCACAAAAAAATCCCTGCACGAGGTTCTTAGTACTAATTATAAACATCAAAACGATCAATTTTATCATTTATTATAGTATAATGTTAATAATTCGAACAAATTTTTATCATTTATTGTAATATAATGTTAGTAATTTGAAGAATTTCTTCATTTCACCAATTTATGGTTACCAAAAGTTGGAATTTTTGGGAGCCCTTATAATTTCTATCACCTTGTGTTAGAATATCAAATCTTTAGAATTAGAATTCATGAAAAGTGTAAAGAAAATTTAAAGGAAAAAATCAGATAGTCAAGTTGCAGGCAGCATCATGGTAGTTCTTGAATCTTCACACATGAAAACTATGAAATGACTTACTTTGGTAAAATGATGGCCAACACAAAAATTTCAAAAGATTATTTGGACATAACTTAGTAGAAGATCTTGTGCAAATGATTGTTGAATGAAATAATGAGGACAATATGTCTGCCACATCCATATAACATAACTAGTTTTCTTTTTCAAGGGAAGTTAGATACATAAATTAATAATTTATTTATTTATTTATTTTTTGTTTAAGAATTGGCGACCATCATTACATTTGAATATTAACACAGAAAATTGATTTGTGATATCTGTACAGTATTTTGTATGGGGTCTTGCTGTCCGGTTAGCAAGCCAGGAGGTCAAGGAGGAGTGCACACAAAAGTTATACGGATTTTGTTTTATTTGATTCATATGAGTATGCTAGAGATTTTATTTGGATTTGAGTAAATTTACAAAATTCGATTTGTTTGGCGTTAGGGTTTGAGGGTATCTTTTTATTCTCTATATTGTTCATTTTTTTCTATAATAAAAATTGATTATCTGATATTGTCTGCGAACATAATGATGAATTATATAAATTTTTTTATTTATATATGTATAATTTTTTTATCTAGCTTGATATTTTCAATAGTCTAATTTCAAGATGAGTGAAACGTGAATAAATTGGCTAAAGGTACAAGACCATATTAAATACCTTATTCTTTCTTTCTTTTTCTTCTCCTTGTTTCGAGATTTCTTTTTCACTCCATTAGAAAACTAGGGGCTTAGCCGATGGTCTAAGAAGAAAATTTGAATCTTCTCCAATGTTTTCTAATAATCACCAAAAAATAATAACTACCCAACGATCAATAATTTTCATAATAGTAGACAAATATCCACACTTTTAATAGAATTTTCGACTGTATAATTTAATAATTTATAAATTCCTATTCGATTCGACATTTGAGTTAGACCTCGTTGGCCAAAACAACTGTAGACATACTAAACATTAGCTAATAATGACATAAATTGTGATTTGCCAATAATGAGTACATTTGTTATATACAGTTGAAGAATTGCAAGATTTTTGCAAAAGTATCCAAGAATTGCAAGTTGGACGAGTGGAGAACTAATCTGATGGTGCCTCATGTAATTATGTTGGTGCATGACTCTTGGGTTTTATTCTATGTAATAAATGGCATTGGTACTAAAATCCTTGGACCCATGATTATGTGATTGCAATATTTCAAATTGGAGCCCAATTGTTAATATATAATACTTTCTTACATTTTAATTTGACATTATGTGTGACAAGAAAAGTATGATAAAAGATCTATTCTGTATTTAAAATTTATTAAAGATTAATATAATTGTAAGAATGAGTCAAACCTAATTTTAAGATTAATGCACAAAATCTAACATTAAAGTATAACACTAAAAGTGTGATAAAAGATTTGAAGTTTACAAAAGATTAATGTAATTCTAAAAATGAGTTAAGTTAAACTTAATAATAAGATTACAAGTTATATATGGTGCCTTTGGCTTGACAAGAATGAGTTAACCTAGATTCTTAAGGTGGTGTTTGGACGCAACTTATTGTATGAAATAATATTATTGGTTACATATTTGATACATATTTTTTCAATAATCAATCATCGGTCTTTTTTATTTTTCAGGCATGAGTCCATAAGCAAATCAAAAGATCATTTTCTCAAATACTAACTTGAAGATTTATGTGGTGTGACTATCGTTGAGAATGCAATATCGAATAATTTAAAAGTTTTTTTTATAAATATTCTAATAATACAAACCTAACAAATACTATAATTTAAAAGTTTATAATATCAAAATATAAAAAATAATAACATAGATTAATCAAAAAAAATAAATAATTTGACTTCTTGTTTTAGAAAAATTGACGTTCTAATATTAGTAAATATTAAATAAATTACAAATTCTTGTACTTCCAATTTTACAGTATAGTCACTAGCATGATAATTATCAAAACAAATCTTTATAAAAAGAGAGAGAGTCAAAGACGGGTAGAAGATTATTCCCCCTTCCCTCGATATGTTTCGAGAATTTAAAAATAAACATAGATCCGGAGAATCCCGAATAGAGGCAACATATCCAAAAATTAGGTGGAAACCTAACCTGATGGAAGGATAGTTTCCTTTGCCTCATGTAATTATGTTGGTGCATGACTATTAGGTTTTATTGTATGTAATAAATGGCATTGGTACTAAAATCCTTGGACCCATGATTATGTGATTATAAAATTTCAAATTGGAGCACTTGTTAATATATAATATTTTTTTTTAAAATACACATAAGTCCGATATTATATGTGACAATAAAAATACGATAGAAGCTTTGCTATGTATTTAAAATTTAATAAAGATTAATATAAGTGTAAGAATAAATCAAACATAATTCTAAGTTTAATGCACAGAATCTAACACTAAAAGTGCGATAAAAGATTTGTTTCACATATGAAGTTTGCAAAAGATTAATGTAAATGTAAAAATGAGTCAAGTTAAACTTAATTTTAAGATTACAAGTTCTTTACGGCGAATGAGTTAACGTAGATTTGTAAGATGGTGTTTGGGCTTAACTTATTTTGGCCTTATTACTTTATAGTGTAAAATAATATAATTGGTCCCATATTTAATACAAATTATTTCAATAACCAAAAATTGTCTTTTTTTTTGGGCATATATCCACAAATAGGTAAAAAGATTATTTTCTCATATACTATATATGTCCAAATTTGAATGTTTAGTTGGACTGATGATCTTTGAGAATGCAATATCGGACAATTCAAAAAATTAAATATTTTTGTAATACAGATGTAACAAATATATAATTTAAAATTTTTATAATATTAAAAAATAAAGTAATATACAAAAAAAAAAAAAAATTGACAGTTTGAATCTCCTATTATAATAAAATTGACGCTCCACTAATAATAAATTTTAAATGGAGTAAAACAAATTATTATACTTTAGAATTTATAGTATAGTCACTAGCATGTTGACGTACATTATGATATCTAAAAATCTTTTTCAAGTAGCTATGCCAAACAATGGAAATGGATTTATTGATCTACTTATTTTATTATTATCAATTCAACAAATAAAAATGCACTAATCATAATCTAAGGAAAAAGGGAAATTATTTTTTAAAAAAAAATTGAAAAGTTCTAAAACTCTAACTAAAAGAGAGCTTATTTAGGATGCTTATTAGGAGCTTAACTTAAAAGAGAAACTTAAAAAGAAAGCTTATTTTAGGCAACCAATTATAAAAAGAAAAAAGAGAGAGAGAGAGAGAGAGAGAGAGAGAGAGAGAGAGAGAGAGAGAGAGAGCCAAAGATGGGCAGAAGATTATTCCCCCCAAAATCAACCTATCCAATCATATACTTTAGATAAAGTGAAAAAGAAATGTAGTTCAAATGATGGCATAATGAGAAGTACACATAAATATTGGAGATTTGTGGTCTACATTTTCATGCTTGTGGGGCATTAAAAGGCCCTCAACTTGTGACAGGTCTTTATGCTACTTTCACTCAATATTACAAAAGTGGACTAAGCTCTCTTAGTTTCTTTCCTTTTTCTTAGTGAAAGATGATGTGAGATTTTATTACAAGTTGCAAAATAAAGGTGCATCAAATAATTCCATTCCACAATGGGAAATTAGTGTGTCTTCAAACTCAAACATATGACAATACAATGATAAAATATGAAATTACAAATGCGTTATTTGGTGACATATTATAAACAGTTATATTATCGATATGTCACTCATTCGATCTTAAAATTATAATATTAAATACTAATGAGTGAAGATTTTTCCATTCGTCGAAAAAACTTTTTTCCTTCGAACCCTCGTTTTTCTTGATTTGTTTTGTGAAGAACTCAAAAGATTCAAACTTTTGGAGATAGTTATATGTATCCCTCCTTAGTCATTATTCTATCTCAAATTTTTGGAAATGTATTTTGTGAGTCTATTTCACTTTCCAAGCATCTTTCTCCCAATATAAAGCTAACCCACTATGGCCAAACTCAAAAAGAGCATTCTATTTGTGTGTAGGCCTATTAGCAGTTGTCAAGCATTCTCAGTTTCAAATAAATCTTTTTTTTTTTTCCTTTTTAGCACCAGGAATGAAAAAGGGTTAATTGCAACATACTCCCTTGGGTTGTCAATTCTGTTGATTTAGCACCCATGAAGTATTTGAAACCTTATCTATTGACTATTGTTAAGTGAATCACTATTGTACCCTCTAAGTTAGCTAGATAAAATTTTCTCTATAAAATTACTACCCTCCGTTCAGAAATTGGTCCTAATTAAATTTTATAATAACTCAAAATAAAATATTTTTTAAAATACTATTTTCAAAAATACATTCTTATCTATCACAACTTTTGATGATAATAGTATAAAGATACTCATAACTATTATTTTTTAAATTTTTATTGAAAACTTCATATCATATCACATTGGACCCACAAACGTACTATAGAAAAAATATTTCATACGCCATCACTACATAAAAATTAATTGAAGGGATGCAATCAATTAATAAGGTCTTCCATTCAAAATCAAAAATTGTGAAAACACATCGATCAAAAAAAGAGAATTTGACACAAATAATATTTGTAATAAGATAGTTATATACAATGTAAACAATAATAATTTCGATACCGGCTATGAAGATTGTCAGCTTAAAGACATTAAGAAAAACACCCTCTGATTTTTCTAAGTTTTGTACTATTTCTGAACTTTGGGATAAAGGATTCTAAAGTATATGATTTTGTGGTAGCCTACCAGTTTCTAGCAACTCAATGAGAACCTTTGTCTTTCTTTATTTAGGTAACCTTCATAATCACCTTTTGAGTCTCTTTCTTTATGGGAATTGGGATAGAAAAGCAATTAGTGAAAAAGTGGATTAAGGGTCATGAACAAAATTTTGTTAACAAAAATATCTAAACAGCTTATAGAAGTTATTGCTAGCTCTAATTAAAGCTAATTTCATGCCTATCTTTTGCATTTATGGTTCCATGATTATTAATTAACATGGGCTTGACTTTCAAATTAAGTATTTAATCTTGACTAATCACCTATTGATTTTAGATAAATGAACAAGAGCTATAGCCAGGCATCATTGATAACTATATAATACTGATGGAAAACAAGAATCTATTGATTGAAATAAAGGAATGCATCAAAGTAAAACCTTACCAAAGGGTATATATTAGCTTTGAGGATGCTATCCCAATCCTCAAATTCTTTGGGTTCCCTCCAAACAGGGTACACTTTTCTTTATGCCAAGTGGCCTTTCACTAATGGGTTGATCATGGTGTGACTAGTGAAATTCTTGAATTTACAATGTATAACACTCTCAATATATTTATCTATTATCATTTAAGGAAGTGGGGTTAAATAGTGAAAAATCTTCACCCCTATATTTTTATGATTAATTATAGATTATTTGTATTATATTTGATCCATTATAAAATGATAGTTCTAAGTAAGAAGACCAAACATATACATACAAGGTAGCATATAATAATGATTGAGGTAATAATTTAGTCCCAAACAAGGTACACTTTTCTTTATGCCAAGTGGCCTTTCACTAATGGTTTGATTACGATGTGGCTAGTGAAATTCTTGGATTTACCAGCTACAACTCTCTTAATTCATCTATTATCATTTGAATGAAGTGGGGTTAGACGGGGAAAAATATTACCCCTATAACTTTATGATTAATTATGAATTAACTGTATTATATTCAATCCATTATAAAATAACACGTTTAATAGGTGGATCGAATATATACATAAAAGGTAACATATAATAGTGATAGAAGCAATAATTTAGTCCCAAAATAGTAGAAAAAAACAAAGGAATTATAGTTAACTCAGTACCAAATGATTAGATGAATTGCATTGTGATTTGTGCCTGTGGGAAATGTCATATCAGATTGGAGTTACTAGTTTTGGATTCGTTAGGCTTATTGATCCAGCAAGTGGGATCACGTCAATGAAATGAAGTATCTCTTTCTTATCTTCCTTTGCTTGAAGGGGACATCTGAAAACACCATATCTGTGTATTATTTGGTCAAATAGTTTTGAGACTCTACACTAGATAAAAGTTGCAATTCTGAGTTTAATTCCTTCAGAATTTGATCAAAATCAACTTGACAGTGAAAAAAAAATTGGGGTCGAACATATTAAAATTGATTAAATTATTTTCATAAAACTTTGTTAATAAATTTGATTAAGTTGTCCGAACTTTATTTAGATTTCATGCACTCATCTAATTAATACTTATTGAAGATAATGGAACCTATAATATTCAAAAGGACCAATAATTTGATATATTCAGTTCATTAGACACAAGAATAAGAAAAATCCTATCAATATATGCAGTCAATCGTACAGAAATATAACGTATATTTGAGCACCTGTAAAATCTATTCATTTTTATTTTGAATTGAGTGGAATTTATTATATTTTGTATTGTTTTCAGATCTCTATTAATATTTCTGCACTCTAATTTTTACTTTGTCTAACTTGGCCATCGAAGGGTTACCAGAACATCTCAACGTCTCTAACAATTTGTTTGTATTTCAAGTAAAAACATATCTCAATCAAGTAATTGGGGAGGAATTGACTCACGCCGACTTAAAGGACACCTACGTGCTTTACTCAATACAACAAAAGTATGTGGAAGTGACGATTTCACCCATAGGTTAGAGGTTAGCTACATCAAAAGTTTATTTGAGTAACATACAATTTGATTTTAAGTAATTCAAATTTCTTGTGTCGACACTTATTTTTATTTTTATATTTTTTAGAGGAACAATCAAATATATTAGTATATCAAATACTAATTAAGTTCAATCAATAATTTTGTATCGAATATATCTAATTTAAAGAAACTACTAAATAAATTAATATCTACATTTTTAGTAAGTCTTGAAGCCGATATCAACCCTAATATAAACAACTTGAAACTCGATACGATTCTTCTCCACATACTTTGTCGTAAAGCCTAAAAATAGCAAGGTGTAATTAAACTATCGCATGTCAAATGCTGTGTACTACGAAGTCTTAGTCTATTAAGGTTAGCCATGATTGCCATCAGCATCTCTCTTGCTATGATAGGGAATCAATATATACCTATATAACCACAATTTATGGTACAAATGTGAAGTTTGGAATTTTGAGTTCATTTCATCTCTTGCAAAGGGCATATTGGATTCCTAAGTGCACTTCTATGTTTACTATAAAATAAAGGGAAACGAGTCTTTAAGCCACACATGTATATATTCTTTTTTTTTTTTATGTACCTAAAATTTTCAACGTGGCACATGAATCTTAAAATATGTTGGGAATTGGCATATTAGCACCACCAACACATAAGTTTAGACAATGAAAACATACCATCTATCAACCTATGAGTGGGTCAAGGGATTGAAATCAAGTGGGCTTCAACATATATAGATCCAACATAATCCGTTTTCTAGAAAAGAAATTGTATATACATGGTGTTTGCTTCGAGATTGATTGTGAGTTTCAGTTTTGATTTGATTCGATTTTCTATAACTAAATTGACCTATATGTTAGTTGGGTGGCCCCCGACTAAATTCTTTCAATTTTTAAGTCAGATAGAATTAGAAAAAAGATGATAAGCTACATACAAATAAGTATAATTCACATTATCCATTTACTGTAGCAGCAGGAGAGTATTTATAAATAATAATCATGAGAGCACATGACCAAGTGAACAAGTGTTTTCATCATACTAAATTTTTCAAAAAAAAATGAAATACTGTCAATGGCTTGTAGTTCAGGTCGACTCGAACTCTGAGTTTGAGTAGAGTTCCGAGCCTTAGACTGTTCAGTGAATACACTTTATTATTAGTAAGTGCAAATAAGTAAATCACATCTATACACATTAATATCAAACTAAATTTCTCAAATTTTGAGATTCTACAAATAAAATAAAATTGTGTTTTCAAGTATGATTTCACAATGTTTGATATTTTTATATCATCCAATATTAACAAGGTCACTTGAGGAGAAAATTATTGTACATGAAAAATATTCTTAGAAGGACCAGCGACTTAAGTATTGGGACGATTATATTTGTTAGTATAATAAAAAAAATATCAGTAGTATAAAATTATAGAATATATGAAAATCAGGAAAAAATAATCTAATATTTATGACAAAAATTAGATAATTTAAATCATTAGCAAATTGGACATGTCAATGTGAACATAGGACATATTCATGGATGTTTCTTGAAGTATTGGGTTTGTTTTTTCACCTCCATTGGACAAAAACCGGAATAATTTTAACATGAGGTCATTTCTGTCATTTAGTGTGAACCCTCTTTGGACTTAAAATACGGGGTCGAACCTCTGTCCAATTGTTTTGGGCGTCATTGTTACAGCTGCGTTACAAGAGTAATTATACTAATGATAAGAAGGTATTTGGCTAAAATTATTTGGAATATATTATAAACTATTAAATCCCATAAGATATATTTGGAGCTCAAAGATTGTTAAATCTTATTTTAAAAATAATTTTTTAAAATGTTTAGATAAATAATATCATACATAATTATAATATGTTAATCATGAAGATTTCATAGTTTATATGATCAAATTAAAAAAGTTTGTTAAAATATTAAAAAATAAATTGAAAACTCTTTATTTTGTAAAAAATATATATAAAGAACTAATTTATTTTTTGTGCTAAGTCAAACACTTTAACATATTTTATAAATTTTAAAATATTTTGTAAAATATTTTTAAAAAATTATAAATGCAGTCAAAATCTTGTACACTTCATTGCTATAAATTCTGATGATAGGAGGAATTTTGCTAATGACAGTAATTTTGTACTATTACCAATCATCATCGACAATGCTCCGCGACCTTCCTCCCCAACTCCTATGCTTTTCATCTTTGATTGCTCTATAGCTCCTAAGTGGTTCCATCTTCAACATATTCTTGTCAGTCTTTAGTTTATGGTCTATTTCTCCATTATATTTATATATGTATAAAATTAAAAAAAATTATATTTCAAAAAAATTGATGCAAATGCAAGTCATTTGATTTATGATGATAGAATATGAGATGATACGAACTTATATATTATCTAAAGGAAAACCACAATTATTAGATTACACATGAAAACATCACATGTCTATTATAATATTATCATACACGCATTCACAAATTCATTTAAATAGTAGACGCACAAAGGGTAGATGAAATACAACAATACTACATTCAGTAGTATATATTGGATACGTATTTTACCACACATTTATATATAAACACAATGTATATTTATGTATAAATATGTAATAAAATGCACACTCAATGTACACTATTAAATGTAGTATTTATACTACCAAGTAGATGGAAATTGCATTCGTTGAGCACCGAGAAGGGAGGGTACTAACTACTAAGTTTCACAAATGAGTTTGATGAAGGGTAATTTTGACAATTGAAATAAAATATGAAGGGTAATTTTGGCAATTGAAGTAAAATTGTTGTGGCATTATCATCCGCCGTAATAGTGGAATTTCGCCACATATTTTTTTTCTTGTCAATTTAATATTTCATCTCATATTTTCTATTAAAAATACATATGAATGCATAAAATATTTATTTGGCATTATACCTATAAAGTAAAATATGAAACAATAAATCAAATTCTAAGCCTACAAACCAAAAATTGCTAACTAGATTCTTTCATGCTAGTTTGCTTCCATAAATAGAGCATCTTAACTTAAACATGGAATCATCTCATTCTCACAGTAAACTAAACAATTGTTCAAGATTTTATTAATTCCAAATTAACTAATTTTAATTTTCATAACTCCACATACTTATCTAGCTTGATTTAATGATGACATCCCACCAGCAATTTGATTAGGTGATATCGTCTTTCACTTTGTGTATAATAGACAATCTTATTTGTATTTATTCAATTTTCGAAATTAAAGTTTACATGGTAAAAAAGAATTCAAAATCAAATAATATTGATAGGACTTTTATCTGATAATGGAAGTTTTAATTCAAACGAATGTATATTAAAAAATCGCCCCTTCTATTAATATTTAAATAATCAAATAAAGGGGCAAAACAGATAATAATCAAATAAAATAACAATAAAAATTAAAAAAGTATACATGTCGAGGTTAAAGAATAGCATCAAACCACAATATAAAATGAGTCCCATTACCCCTCAAGAATTTTTGAGTCCCCATAGCCATAAAGTCCACACTCAAAAACAATATCCCGCATCACAAAAGTCTTGAATAACAATGGACGTGGAGTCCGGCCCACCACCACCTCCGCCGTCAACCGCCGCGCGGTCCCCAATAGCCCGCCTCAACTCCTACGTGGCAAAAAGTCGTGTTGGGATACGCTTCAAGATCACGGAACGCAACACCACTTTCACCACCGAGCTCCGCGCCGGCACCGCGACGTTTCTCACAATGGCCTATATCCTGGCCGTCAACGCCTCCATTCTATCAGATTCCGGCGGCACGTGCTCGGTCTCCGATTGCATCCCTCTTTGCTCCGACCCATCCGTTTCGCCTGCCGACTGCGTTAACCGCCCTAACCTCAGCCTCGTCCCCCCAGACGCCTCCTGCAAATTCGACCCCGTCAACCCTGGCTACGCCGCCTGTTTGGAGAAAACACGGAAAGATTTGATCGTGGCCACGGTGGCTTCCTCCCTCATCGGCTGCGTGATCATGGGACTCTTCGCTAATCTCCCCTTGGCTTTAGCCCCGGGGATGGGAGCGAATGCATATTTCGCTTACACAGTCGTGGGATTTCATGGCTCAGGAAATGTGTCATATCAAAGCGCTTTAGCAGCTGTTTTCATGGAAGGATTAATCTTTCTGTTAGTCTCCGCCGTCGGTTTGCGTGCTAAGCTTGCAAAAATGGTGCCGAAGCCTGTAAGAATTTCTTCCTCTGCTGGGATTGGATTGTTTCTAGCGTTTATCGGATTGCAAAACAATCAAGGGGTTGGCCTCATTGGCTATAGTTCCACCACATTGGTTACACTCGGAGGCTGCCCGAGCTCCGCCAGGGCAGCGGTGGCGCCGGTGATCACGTCAGCAAAAGGCAATGTTTCCTTAATCCCCGGCGGCACTGTTTCCAGCGACATACTCTGCTTGCATGGACGCATGGAGAATCCCACATTCTGGCTTGGGGTAGTGGGATTCGTCATTATAGCTTACTGCTTGGTGAAGAACATTAAGGGGGCTATGATTTATGGCATTGTTTTTGTTACGGCGGTTTCTTGGTTCAGAAACACGAAGGTCACCGCATTTCCAAACACCCCGGCGGGGGATTCTGCCTACGACTATTTCAAGAAAGTAGTCGATATTCACAAAATCCAGAGCACCGCCGGAGCTTTGAGCTTCAACAGCATCGGAAAAAGCCATTTCTGGGAAGCCCTGATCACGTTTTTGTACGTAGACATACTGGACACCACCGGAACTCTGTACTCCATGGCGCGTTTCGCCGGATTTACGGACGCCAACGGCGATTTTGAAGGCCAGTATTTTGCTTTCATGGCGGATGCTTCGTCCATTGTTGTGGGGTCTTTACTGGGAACCTCGCCGGTGACGGCGTTTATCGAATCATCAACAGGGATAAGGGAGGGAGGGAGGACGGGGCTGACGGCGCTGACAGTGGCGGGGTATTTTATGTTGGCGTTTTTCTTGACACCGTTACTGGCGTCGATACCGGCGTGGGCGGTGGGTCCGCCGCTCATACTGGTGGGGGTGCTGATGATGAGGACGGTGGTGGAGGTGGAGTGGGGCGATATGAGGCAGGCGATTCCGGCATTTATGACTTTGATTTTGATGCCGTTGACTTATTCGATTGCTTATGGTTTGATTGGTGGGATTGGGACTTATATTATTCTGCATCTGTGGGATTGGGGAGAGGGATTGTTGAGGAAATATGGGATTACAAGGGATAATATGGTGGTAAATGAGGGGGTTAAAGAAGGGGTATAAGATTGTATAATATGGGTAAGATTTTTATTTTTTTTATTTTAATTTTATTTTAAGACACTTTTGTTCTCCCATGTAATGATTTGTAAATTCAAATTTGGAACCAATAATATAGTGATATTGAACTAATGTTTTTCCTTTGTTGTCTGATGTAGACATGTAGAATTCATCCTGCTACATTTTATACAATTAGTTCCTATTTAGTAGCGAGTTTATTTTCCCAAAATATTTTAAGTGACTACTAGACATATAATTGCACAAGCTCGTTTATAAATACCGTTACACAGTAAAAATACTTTGTTAAGAAGAAATTACTTATTTTATGATTGAATTAAAGTTTATTTCTTTCTCGAGTTGAATGCTTGTAAACTATAACTTAGTTTGATTTAAGTTGTACTCAAAGAACTTAGTTGATTCAATTAAGCTCCTTTGGATCACATTTATAAGCTAAAAAAAATTAAGTGTCTAAAGTTATGCACTTAAATTTCACATCCTTCATTCTCAACGAAAATTGTGAAAATTTTCTATAAATCAAATTAGCAAGAATGTGAAATAACAACGAAAATAACATATATAAATATGATAATGGAATTCGGCCAATTATGCATACGTCTCCAGATCTATTGCAGATCATTTTATTAAAAGGAGAAAATATATAAAATGTTTACAACACTTATAACTCACAGCCCACACAAAATTTTTTAACAAGTTTTCTTTTAAATTTTTTTTTCAAACTCTCTCTAATTCTCTAATTTTAAAATGTTATACAAATAAAAATTAAAAGAGTTTATATAGGCTTAAAAAATATGAATTGATGAAATTTAGGTAATAAATTAAATTAAACACCTTAATTAAAAATTGTCTGGGCAATTTTTCCTTTTACAAAAAAAAATTTGGTCATTTTCTTGACAAATAGTACTTTATTTGAATTCTATCCAAGTTTAGCTAAAACTTATTTATCCAAATGGGAAAAAAGGGAGTGAAAGAAATGCCAAGGATGCAACTGGTTGTTTGGTCCATTCTTAATTGTCCAAGGATACAAGAATGAAATATCAACTAAAGTATAGAATGAAAGAACAAGCATTATTCAAATATTCGACCATATAAATAACAGAATTATTATTATTACTAATATTTTCATAAGTTATATTATCATATTAATTCAAATACTTCAAAAACTTATTCTTAAAATTACTTATAACATCTTATAAATTTTAAAAAATATATTATAAATAATAAAAATTATAATATTTTAAATAAATTTAACCAAATACCCTTTAAATAACTGTATAAGTAATCATAAGAAAATGTGAACGTCCCCAACCCAAAGATAGTAGACAAGTGATTGATACCTGCATTCATATATAAATGCAAGTCATTTTCTGTTGTCCAAACAGGTATTGGCGTGCTTGATTAACCCATAGGAATTGATGGCATTCCAAAATACATTATTGAAGTTCTAAAATATTATAATAATTATTTAAAAAAAAAGACTATGAATTTTGATGTTTTAAAATATACTACTGATGTTCTAAAATACATTATATTATTAAATGGATAAAAATATTAATAAATTTAGAGCGATTGTAATTATTTTTTGGAGTGCTAATATCAATATTTTCACCAAGCTCACCTTGACCATGTATTTGGATGCCTTGTTATGAGTTTGCTATTACACAGAAGATTGTGTGAGGGATTCAGGTTTATTATGATATAGATTTGATAAGCAAGATTATCAAATATGAATATTAATTCCAATCTTATCATATTGCATTTCATATTCCACTTTATAAATAAATAATAAGTATATAAAATATTTTTTTAAATATACATCCATCATAAATTATATATATTTACATATATCTTTACGTGCAATTAAAATAGCAATGAGTTGGGTATGGGTCAAATTTTTTTGTACTCGAGACCCAAACTATCAATATTTTTAAGAATTCAGACCAAGATGTGGACTTCATTAAATTCACTTTATAATTTTAAAAATAGTTAAAATTATATTCTTAAAAAATAATATTATTAATTTTTTTGAAAAAAAAATCATATAAATATATACAATAAAATTAAAAAAATTATGAGTATATTTGGAAATCTATAAGGAAGTTAATAAATCCGCTCAACTTGCAATGGCGCTATGATGACAGGTATGAATTCTACATATCCTCCAGCTCAAACATACTTGATGCAGGTATAAAAAAGTGAAGGCTGTAACTTTACTAGTGCCAGAGCAAACTCGCGTCAATTTTCCAAAATTGCCCTCAATATGGAGTTTCTCCCCTACTCTCGTGGCTAATCTCCATCTAGTAGGATGTTGGCTTAACAAAGACATTAATTGCCAATTTGTCTACGCTTATTCTAAATTGTAGAATTAGAATTAATATAATATTCTTTCTTTTGTTGAATCGTTGGGATTTTTGATTTGTCCAATAAAACCATAATTGAATTCCAAGCAATTGCACATTAATGCAAATGTGAGGGAGACTCGACTGAGATTTAGGTGAAGGGTAAAATTGTATTTTTACCAAAACATGCTCTGGCATTAATAACTAGCCATTTAACATTGGTTTGGTGGAAGATACTTAATAGTCACCCAGGGTAAGGCCCTTTCACATCCCTACTGACTATCTCCAATCCTCATACTTCATAGAAGAAGCAAAAGGAAAATTATTGTGATGCCCCTTGTCCTTGTTGCCTTAATTGCAAGTATATAATTATAGTATTTGGACTTGTTTAATGTCTTTTCTTTGGTGAATTAAAAGAAAATGGACTTCTCTTGACAGCTAATATAATTGATTGATTATGATATTGAATTTAATCAAAGATATTAAGCCTACATAATGAAATAAAACCATGTAACAAGAAACATATAATATATTAATTATGTTGATTGTGGCTCACTCTGTATTTTCTTGGTATTTTTAGTTTATGCTGTAATGATCGACCAGTGTGTATTCTCAAGGATAGAGTGGGCGAAGTTGGTAGTGGTAGACGCCCTAGTCAAGTCTATATAAATAAAAAAATTATGTATAAATTTATCGAAATTTAAAATTTTGTTCCTCTAAAATAACAAAATTGCCCTTGATATCGCTGAAAATACCTTTGTGCCCATTGTCCTTAAAAAAAATCCAATCTCATGCCCGAGATTGAAATTTTTTACTCCGGCCTTAATGTATTCTATACATTTTTTAATAATATTAAGAGCATTTCAGAAAAATATGTGTCAAATATACATGAATATGATACTAAAAATACCATCAATATGCAAATTGCTTGCTATTTAATTTAATAATTTTTTTTATTTTGATAGCAAGACTCTGTTGAAGCACTTTATAGTACATATAATGTTGTCAAGTGGATCTTGTGAGATACATAAATTCATGGTGGAAGAGGTCTAAACTGTCTGCTTTCTGAAAAGCACAAGCAGAAGGGCAAAAAAGAGAATTAACAACCTGAAAATCTTCACTTTAATAGCTTTTAGCAAAATAGATTGGCTTATCTAAAGGAAAATCCCAAATCTATGCCTTTAGAATGAAGGTGTGATCTAATCATTTAAAAACATCATAATGTTTGACAATTAAGCCCTTGCCAATAAGAAAAGAATTAGTACAAGTATAAGTTGTCATTATGAAATTATATTGGCTTTTGCTTGTCCTAATTCACTTGCCAAGTTTTGTTTTCTTCTTGTTATTAATGATGGGTATTTATAATGATCATAAAGCTACCCAAGAAATGCTTTGAACTAGATTAAGATATAATGTGCTCTTGAACCATTAGTTTTTCTTTGAGAGATATAAAAAAAATGTAAAATTTAGGTTAAACACAATCTTCAAAATTTGATTACATGACCTACTATTTTATTTGTGTTTTGATATGAATATTTTGATATCACAATTTTAATTTATACACGTACTCGTCACCTAATTTGTCATCCATATTTTGAGTTGGATTTTAGTTCCAAAATTTGTGCGGTTAAGATTAGAATTCTTCTTTGTAGAGGAAGACATATATACCTATACATATATCAAATTCCTATTACAAATGTCACAAAATATATTCTCTTCTTTTTTTCCCTACATTCTCTTTACGATTTTTCATAAAGCATCATTTAGAACTCTAAAAATTTGAGGTTTGTAAATAAATGAATAGTTTTGATAATTATCTAACAAAACAAATAAGGACGTGTGATGATTAATTTGAAAACATGGATTACGAGCGTATTTATAATTTAATTAAAACGAGACTTGTGAGGGAGTTTAATTTAAAATATATAGACAACATAAGGAGTTTGATTTAAGATACGTAGACAAGATAATTCAACTACTATGTATAAATATATTATATCCACTCAATTAAATTTATATGCTGTATCACTAAAATATTAATTTTTTGATAATATAATACGCTCATGTTGGTTGTGTGGATGGTGGCACATTTAATATATAACTGATGATGATTAATAAGAATGGTAGGTACTTCAAGGTGGCCAATGCAACACGTTGGTCACATGAATTGGCTAATTCTACGTGCCACACTCCATAAAAAAATAAGAAAGAATATGGAAAAGAGAAAACTAATGGTACTATATTAAAACTAAAAAAAAAAAAATTGTGGAAAAAGGGACTATATCTTTTCTTTTCCCCCTTATGTGCATATTCTTACAATAGTAGGAGTCATTAAAAAATGTTCAAACCATACACTTGTCATTGTTAGTGGTTTGGTATTTGTGTTGGATTTGAGAGGTAAAGAGATAGGAACTAGGAATTAGGAATTGGATAAAATGGATTTGATACAAAGATACCAAAAGAGAATCAAAAGGGTTTTTGATTTTAGAGATTAACAAGAACTTTGAACTATCTATAATGGCAACTAGATTCCATACATTAGCTTAATATTTGTAACTCACTTTGTGCTCCACCTATGTATGTTCAAAACATGGTTGGCTATTCAAGGAACAACAAAGCTGTGGGCATAACTTTATTGTCTAGTTCTGTTATATATATACATATATATATATATATAGAGAGAGAGAGAGAGAGATTTATGTATACTAAAACTATTGGTGCATGTGTATAAAGATAATTCTTGGACTCTTTTCCAGACATTCAAAGCAGCTTTATATACCGACTTGTCTACCAACAAACACATATTTCAGGCTGTTCATTTGAAATATATGTCACCTCCTTATGAAAGTAAATACATATGTGTGTGTGTGTGTGTGTGTGTGTGTGTGTGTGTGTGTATATGTGTCTTGAACAGTTGAACGCATCTCTGTTGACAAAGGATAAGGGGGGAGGCTTATATCCTTTAAAATATTTATAAAAATGTTATCTGAATACTGCACATTTGATTGAACGTTAGATTATGGATCGTGAAAAGGTATGGAGTATATTTTTATACTACATTGGGAATTAGTGTTTTCACTATACAGTTTCTTTACCAAGAGATCACTTATAAACACAAATACGACTTTCATGAGGAAAATAAATTAAATTCTGCTTTTACTTACACAGTTGATGATTACCAAGATTATGATTCAAAAATTCTGTAACACAAATTGTATGGGTAGAGCATCAAAGTCTTGGTGTTATTTTGAATTAGTGAGGGTTCTGGAAAATATTGATCAACATACCGACAATTACTGATCATCCCAGCAGATTGCAATATTGATCAACATACTGATAATTACTGATCATATTGTTCTCACAGCAGTATGATTATACCAAGTCCTTTATAGGTTGAACAAGAATTTACACCGAATTATAGGCATTTGTAATCTGGCTTCTAATTCTTCACATATTCCCCTGGAGTCTCTCCTTCCTGACTCTCTCGAGGTCTTTCACCATTTGCCAGTGTTCCAATGACAAACAGGTTTCACCAAAACTAACCGACATTAGACGGCCCATGGTAAGCCACCTGCAAGGCAATAGCAATTGGCTCAAGAAACAATGATCATAGAATGGGAACCAGATTACACAGTCAGGCCTCTTTTTACCTGCTAAATTCTTGGCTGCCTAAGCTTCTGTCAGCTTGCCTAGCAGCAACTAAATCATCTTCAACAGCCTGTAACATATCAGAGGATAATCATTTCAACAAAGACCTCTTTGCTTGATAATCAGTTCAATAAGACCGAACCATGAAAGCATTAATGTTGAGATGTAGAGTATTGCCGTCAACATTTTAGCAAGTAGCTTGGAGAATATGGGGAAGAACATGGTGCGGCAGCTTAGCATCATAACAGGACTCAATAGGAGGAATATGCCTACAAATTTTTACTCCATCTAAGCACTGAAAAGATGTTAATTTTGACTAGGTGTCATTAATCTTTAGATAAGTGCATATGCAATGGGAAAGGAGAGCAGGAACCACTCGGAGATCTAATTCAAAAGTCACCCTCAACAGGTCAAAACAGTTTTAAAATAATATTAGCATTTGTCATTACCCAAAAACTCTCAACCTAAAGCCTGGACAGTACATGCTGTGCCTTTTGTCATTACGTAAAAACTCTCAACCTAAAGCCTGAACAGCACATGCTGTGCCTACAATAGAGCAAGCTTGAAGAACTCATCATTATTAATTGAAATAAATAAGAGCCCCAACATTAGAACATGTTCTAGTGAAATAAAGAGAAAAACTTGTATGTAAACATGGAAAGATTCGAACCAACTGCATTTCCGGCTCAATCGAATGAGGAAGTGATTTCATGGTAGCCAAATACCATCTCCAAGCTTTCAGTGTTTCTCCATCCACTCCCAAAGCGGAGTCTACTGAAGATGGATGGAAAGGGAGAACCAGATCAGCAGGCAGGATATTTGATTTCCCTTCAGAAAGGATCAGCAGTTGAACATCTGCAGCCATCTCCATTTTATAATATGTGAAATCATACTCAACCTGGGGAACGGAAAAAAGAATGGAAAGTGATGTAGAGTACGGACTTTAGCTTCCATTATCCATTAACCATTAACTCAAGCACCAATTACAGAATGAACCTTTTGTGACTCCATCATGTTTTTCAATATTCGTGCATTTTCAACCCCCATTGAGTTAAGGGTCCCAGTTCGCAATGGGGTCTCGTCAATGGTTAAGTGTGAGCCTTCAGCTAACTGCAAAAACCCAGATACCAGCCTGTAGAAAGGACCATGCATGTTAAGATGCAATTTCATGTCAGTTATAGATCAAACAATAGTTCAACAAAGAAAAATGCCCTTAGCATTTATGAAGCTTCATTCTCTGATTACCTGTTTGTACTGTAATCTTTCTTCGGGGCAAGTGAAACAGTGTTGAGATAATCAACTGTAAGAGGCAAGTATTCTGTCAAAGGTAGAAGGTTCTCTATCGCAAGTTTAAGATGATTCCCAAAAACAGACGCACTTTCTTTGTTAAAGCAAGTAAGATTTAGAGACAGCTTCCCGACAGCAATTGAATCTACTCTTGCATGCACCTGAACATATGAAGTTATTAATGCTGGTTAGTCATCTTGATTTTCTGAAAATAAATCTCCTAGGAAAATGCAATATGCAATATCCAGAATCATATATAGTGCTCTATACAACTGAGGTTCAGCAAAAGGCAAAGGAATGAGATATTGATACCCTGGATAATAGGTGCAATAACATGTATTGAGCTGCCACCCTGTCATTTCCAAGAACAGTTGTGAGATGTCCCAGAAGAGCTTCCCTTACTTCTTTTATTGCACAGGTTGTTAACTGCTATATCATTTAAAAAAAATCTGAGCTACCAAAATTGGCTAGCAGTTAAGACAGATAAAGAATAATATGCTGGGGTTGACTATATAATGCAGAACTGACAGAGGCATGGACCAAGTTCAAGCTTGTGAAACTCACCTCCAACTGAGGACTCGAAAGAAAATCAATAACCCCAAGCTTCCGGTGTACAACACAGTGAAGCCGAGGCACCTGCAGTTACAACAACAGCATACCACCTTACTAGCATGGAAAAATGTCTCAACAAAAACAAAAAAGGAGATGTTATTATCATAGTTGCAGAAAAACTAAAGTGCAAGACACTAGGCGATGAAGTACACAATTGACTCTTAAAAAGTCAATAAGCAGGCAAGATATTTTGCAAAAAGAAAAAATTGCACATCCGGTACTCCTTTAGCAACTTTCAGAAATACCATAATTGTAGTTGAAACCACAAAATATCATGATTGTTGATAAAAACCACAATTTGACGTAAACTCATATCCATTATTATTAATCTTACCCAATTATGTTTCGAAATAACAACTTGCAAGCCATTGTTCAAAAAATCAACTTTGCAAGTTGCTATTTTGAATAGCAACTTGTTAGATTTGCTATAGGGAATGGATTTGCCATTGGGAAAAGCTACTAGCTTAAGTTGCTACTGTGTAAGCTACTTCACTCAAGTTGTTCAATAAAACAATTTTAAGTTTTTTCCCCATTTTCATTTTGTTTTGCCCTGCACTGTTCTGTATTTCTTCAATTCTTATATTTCATTTATCATTCAACCACTTTTTAATATTTATAACTCATTTTTCTTAACGTATTTTTTCTCTAAACTTCTTTACACATTTTTCCTCTTCAAGCTCTTCCATTCTTTTAATTTTTGAGTCACAATATTGATCCCCTAATACCTAGAGCAAATATTTCGTTTATAAAGAGATAATGAGTAGATTAATGAAATAATGACTCTAGATACAATTTTAGAGGAGCATAATAACACAAAACTACTAAGTTCAAGCTCATCTATTTATACAAGGGTACTTTGATTAAGCTTACATGCTCTATATACATACATAATTATTGTTGAGTGAGAAGCAATTTTTTATTTTTTCAGTTGTAATTTTTGTTGAGTATAAATTTAGTTGATTTGCAATAATATTCCTCTAACATGGTGCCTAAGCTAATATTTTGTTTACTTAAAAAATAAATATATTAATAAAATATGACTAATCACAATTTTAGAGGAGCAAAATTTAGCTGTTTTATATTTCTAATAAATTAGAAATAAAAATAAAAATCTATCACCAAAACTAATAGGTGTGCAAATCTGTTGTAAAGTGTGGATTGAGTCCCACCTCCCTAAAGGTATGAACTCCATCCACCCCTTTAAATTTATGTTTTCTTTTTTTGCAAAAAGTTGAAAGCAAGACTCTATCCACACCTTCACCTTTACAATTCCTCGCCTTTGCTTTTTCCAAATAAAAATAAAAATAAAAAGGGTGAACACCTTTTTCTGAAAAAAATAAATAAATAAAAGACGTGGATGTAATCCACACTTTTAGAGGAATGCACTTGATCCACACTTTATAATAAATTTGCACACCCCTTAACTTTGGTGTATATTTTTATTATTTAAAATTCATTATAAGCCACAAAAAAGCCAAAAAATTACACAGAAAGACCACAAAATTATTTGCTACCAAACCCCTTTTTAGTGTATTTATATGACGTATATAAAGGATGCAATATAATATTAGATTTAACTCTAACACCATTAAATACTCTCTCATAAAATGCTTATAACTTTGCATGCCATTTCATTTTTGTATGAAATAATGAATTCGCAAAAGATTTCGCAACAGTTCAGGTTGATTTCAACAGCAACTAATCAATTTGCCCTTCAACATAGCAACCTGAAATGTTGCTATTACAATAGATAAACTTAAAGAAAATAACCACAGGAAACATAAGGACTCACATAATGTCCGATAATTATGGTTTAGATCTTAATCTTAATTCTTATTTCCTTTTAAAGTTATTATCATTTCCAGTCCCTCTATTTAGGAATTTGTTAAGACATCACAAATACATCAGTTCTAAAAGAAGCAAAATCCAAAAGGCTTCATGAGAGCAAGGAAATCAAATAGCCAGACAAGGGAGTCAACTAATTAAACAAGAAACAGAAAAAACTTGAAAAATACAAATGGAAAAATAACTTTGAATGCAAGAGTATTAACTTTGACATTGATGAACTAACCAAATTGTATACAGCCAAATAAGATTTCATGCATAAAACTTCATAAATTAAAGTGAAATAATAGGGGGTATTAAGGCCAACCTTGGTAGGAGGCAGATAAACTAATGCATCTTCACAAAAGTTATCCGTGAGTTCATCATTATCATCTCTGTCTACAGTAAGGTCCGGATCAAAAGTGAAGATGCCGACGAACTCAAAAACATCATTCAGCTTCAAGTCGGATTCTGGAGAGTCATATATCTGCAGATTTTGACATTGAAATCAAAAATGGTCAAGTGCTAGAAATGAAGGCATTTTAATGGGCATTGGCACTTAGCTAAAAAGCTAATAAATTCACCTTTACTACACAGGGAAAAGAATTTCTTTCAACAACAGGAACCAAACTCAAATTAGACGAGTTTCCTTCAGTTACATTCTTCTGCAAATTTAAAGGCTCGAGCGCCATTCCATCCTCCCGCTAATAATAGAAAAATTGGCAGACAATTAGGCATTCGCAGCTCATGCACATGACAAATATCAACAGATTCATAATCAGTTTCAATTATCATATAAACCCACAAAGAGAACCTTAATCACTTCTTGCTATATGATTATTGTACCATGTTAATGGAGCCATATTTGGAAACACAATTTTAGACAGTCGTGCATATGTTCAGTGCATGAATCAAGAAAAAATGAATTCAAATGGACAATGCATAAAGTTGCTTTTACTTGCCATCTTTTTGAAATTTGGAGAATCCCCAAGGGCCTGACCTGCCTCTGCCTCCTGTCAATAGATGTGATTTGTCACATTTAATTTTTTTATTAGCAACTATGTCATGCAAATTTTTGATAGAACAAGCGTAGACATCGTAATATTCAATAGTAAAAAATATATGTAATATCAATATTGATAATTTCTATGTTAAGAGATCTTCCATAAACAAAAATGTAGTTCCACCCATCATTAAATATGAAATGTGGAAATAAACACGTAGAATCTAGCCCATGCATTTCATTTATCTAATTAAGCACCTTATCCAACAGATTAAAATTAAACATCAAGACAACTAGGTGAAGAGAGTAATATACCACCATATCAACATCAATCATGGTTGCATCATCCTCCCTCTGGCGCTTCTCCCTTTGCGGAGATATAGAATTAGTACACAGATTTTTCATAGCTTCATGAGAAGCTGCAACCCATGAGTTTTGTCCTGGAACCTAAGACAAGAAAGTTAAAAGGATTTTAAAGAATCTGAATAGCCAGGATGCATCAATTTCACATACACAATATAAAGCAACAGTGGTAGAACCGAGTCAATAAGAAAATAATCAAAGTGAAAACTCACAGGGACGCAATAAAGCAGTCGACGCTCCCAAATTTTCATATCAGATGAAGCATCCATAGGACATCGGGAAGCATCTGCAAACTTATTAGTTCTCCACTTATCACCGTCCTGCACATAGAAATGGGAAAAAGTGATCTCAAGTCTAGTCCTCTTTACATCGAAGGATAACACCTAAATGAATTGAGTATTAACTAAAACCATATATTACAAGAGAACAAAATGAGACCAAATATACCTTATAAGCACCAACATAGAATTCATTGCCCAACATGTCTTGTATCATACCCCTAAAGCGAACAAGAGTGTTGGGCTGAACCCATTTAATGGTTGATGGGTTAAGCAAGGGCACCTAACGACAGTACAATCAAATAGCAGAAAACAGTCAGCACTTTACTCAAGCAAATCATCCCTCATGTAAGAGACAGGTAAAGAACTAGGCAGAAATCCCAAATTATTCAGGCCCCGCAAATTGATAAATTCTGACTTTCTAAGCAGTTATTACAGTCTACAACCCCAATTTTCACACATGGAGAAGAAAATAAATCATTATGATATAAAACTACTAGCAACCAGAGTAAGGTATAATTAGTGGAGAGAATATACAATACCCTCCTGCAATACTCATGCTCCTTTTGCTTTTGAAGCAAAATGTTCAGCTGTTCTTGGAGTCTACCATAACTTTAATTCACCATTTCCGAAATTTATTTAATTACAAATGCATACTCAATCAACAACATAATTACAACAGATCGTTTACACGAGTTTGATTCCAAGCAATCGATTGAATTCCAATTACGTGGACCTTAAAAAAAAGAAAGAAAGAAAAAAAACAAACAAACGAACTGGGCTTCTTATTCGCATGAGCAATTGTAATGAAAAAAGAAAGTAAGGGAAAAGAAATCACCTGAGAAAGGCCACCATCATCGAAGAGAAACTGACGAAAGAGATCGGCGGCGCCCCAGTCCTTGCCGTCAAGTACCGCCGGATCGGAGCCGGACGCCACCGCCTTCTCGAACGTCAATCGGACAGCTCCGAGTGGGTTCGCAAGGCAATCATAAGGCAGCCCCACCATCTTCGAATTCCCTTTTTATTTTCTTTTTCTTTTCAATTTCCAGTATTTATTTTTTGCCTCGATCGCTAGGGTTCTTCTCATGGGAATGAATAAATATGGCGTTGGGTAATTTCCCGCGCTGAATAACTGAGGTGGATTTTCCCGCCAAGTCCAAGTCATGCTCCCGCCATCTTCCTGTCTATAAATCGGGCTTTTTAACATTTTTATGGATTGGGCTTTAGAAATCGAAGAGATTCAAAATACTGTTGGCTCATCTTGGATCCACTGTTAATTTAAATATTAATAATTCACGACTTTAGATTTTAAGATACTAGGATGGAAATTAGACTCTTTAGTATAATATAATAGAATTTTGTAAATTTGCATGTTTAGCAAGGAAATATAGATTATTCACTAATGTTTTATTTATTATGGGCTTATAACAAGTTACATTGTCTTTATAGGAAAAAAAATAAAATAATTTAAAAGCCGCAATATCGATTTTTACTATCTTCTATGAGTACAAGTATAAACAGTTTTAATATTTCGTTTAACTTAAAATTAAAATATGTTTCCCAAGATTGGGCAAAATTAGTATTCATCACTTAATATAAATCTTTGTAATAACTTTTTTACGGCTAACAAAATTTTGTCCAAATAGTAAAATTAAGGGCTCAAAATGTTATAATTAAGAAATTTTTACTTTGAATTCCACGTATATACGGATATATGTTTATTTTGATATTATTTTTGTCCCCTTAAATTGATTGCTCTGATTTAGAACTATTAATTATATTTAATTAGCATTTGATATTCTAATGCAGCGAAATAATATATTTGATCGCCTTTCTAAAAATAAAAAATTATATAAAATAGTTTTGGAACATTGTAAGTGAGAAACCATAAGAAAACTTTGATTCATTTTTGGTGTCTTTCTTGCAAATTGTACAGGTTTTGTCCACCCCCCCCCCCCCCCCCCCCCGCCCCCTCTTCCACACACTGCCCATCCCCAATAACAAAAGCAAATTTCAATCACTTACTACCACTTCTAACATCATGGGTTTGGGTTAGTCTTTTAATCTTCCACAGTTTTGAGGTTTTGCAAAGAACTATGAAGTTAGTGTGATTACCATCAACATCTGATTTGAAGAAATCCTTGTATGTCCCCCCACCCCACCCCACCAAACCAAATTTCCTCCTAAGAGCTCCATTCTACAAATTACAAAATGCAAATTTCAATACGATATCACAATTAGGCCAAACAAAAAATTCTTTTTTGATAGGCCCACCTATCATCATCCATCAACTATAAAATTCCCTTTCTAAAATTAACAAGAAAAACTGAAGAAATTTTAAAGAAACAAAACTGATTGCCTGTTCCATGATCATCCTCTCTCCCAATCTTCTTGCTTCCTTAGCTTCATCAAGGAGCTCGGCGTCCTTCACTGATCTAACCTGTGAGAAATCTAGAGCTTCCGTCACACTCCCAAAGAGGGATTGCTTCCTCTTCTTTGGTTATCAGCATTTCTCTTTCTTGGCACAAGCTACTGCTACAAGTTTTCAGTTTCTGCCATAACTATACTGGAAATGTCTGTTTTTGTGCAGCCCCTGTGGGAGGAAGAAGACCATGTTTTGAAGGTGACAGGTGAAAAGCCCTCAGTCCCATGTTTGGTTTTCTCAAAGTGTAAGAAGATGGGCGTAAACTAAGAAAATAAAAGGTTGAAGGGGGAAATGTCTGTTTTTTCTGAGCATTTCATGGCTACCACCCAGAGTACCTAACGGAAATGATGCAATTAGCCTAAAACAGTTTGTCATACTCTTTTATTAGGCAGCCAATACATTTTTGTATAGCTATTAATAGAAGAAAACACATCATTTTATAAATTGTAACAACTTCGGGCACGACGCTAATCTTCATAGTAAATTCTACTGAAATTTCTTCACCTGCTTCTCTTTGCTCTGGAACGAGAGAATTCTACTTATACTGACCAAAGAAGGTAATTAATGCACAAAAGTATTTAGCTTCACAAGACAGCACAAGAGGAACTAATAAATTTTCTCTGTGAACATTTGCAAAATCAGCTTTCTCACACATTTTCACTTTTAGATACACTGTACGAGGTAGTTTCAGGTCATTTCTTACACAATATAAACCATGCCGACCTCAAGGAGAGATGCTGGAGGCACCTTTAGAGACACATCTGCCCCCCTGCAGTTTCTTCTAAGGAAATTATATCCCAAATTGATGGCCAACCTCTTCAAGAGAGACGATCCTTGTTTAGCCCGAACGTGAGAGTGCCCAAGAATGAATGCAGTCCCTGATTGTTGTGCTTCATATAAATCATGTAGCTCTTCCTCCAATTGGACCTCCATTTCTGATCTCATGTCAGTTTCGGATTCATTATCAAGAGCAAATCGAACCCTTCTTTCCAACACGCCCACAGGCTCCATTTCAATAACATCTGTTACACTATCAACTGTTGGGAAACCGACAGAAACACTTGCTGGTTCCAGATTGTCCTCAATCTCGAAGGCTGGTGGGGCAGAGAATGCTACCGTCCCTATCACTGCCAACCTACACTCACTTGATGATGCACCAGATCGAGAGCCATCATCCTCATCGCAGGTATCTATGATGCCATGTGTCTTGTACCAATCATAGCGGATGAAGTCAGCCAGCCTACTAACAAGTTCAGATTCGAATGAATCAACATCCTGGTGAACATCCCGGTATCCATAACGAACAATGCACCTATACGAGCGATGAGCTGCAGGGCCCACACGGCCCACAAGATACCTCTCAGCTGGGGGAACAAATGGCACCGGTACTGATTTTATACAAACGAAGACGAGGATACGGTGGAAGGCAGGGAGATTGGTTACAAAACGAGAAAAGTTGGCAGGAATACCAGAGGTGAGATCAGTGAATACGAGGCCAATTCCTGGAACCCGAGCAATGCCCAAGCTGGGACCTAAGGCTAATAGCCATTCTAGTGAAACCTTGTTGTGGAGGTCATATTCATATTTCTTAACGGTAGCATAGTGCCAAACAAACATGACGGTGACAAGGAAGAGCGCGAGCAGGATGGGAAGCCAGGCACCTTCCAGGAACTTAATGACGGAAGCAGAGAAGTATAGTAATTCAATGGATCCAAAGAAAAGCAGAAAGCACAAGGCCAGAAGTGGAGGTTTGTGCCAACAGAGGATAATTACTAATGAGGTGAGGCAAGTAGTAACCAGCATCACCGCCATTACCGCTAATCCTGCAATTGAGAGCAAACTGATCATGATAAATCTTGAGCCAATTTTGTTGATTTAAATTGTGTTGCAGAAAGAACATAGGAGGATACAACAATAATTAGTCAAGAGGAGTGTAATTATGAAACATTCAACTAATATACAAAACTTTTGCATAGTCTTTTAGTTTTGAAGCTTATGAGCATCAACTTGATGCTTCATCGGCTTCCCGGAAGAACGTTGTTGTGTATAACCTACCTGATGCATTTCCCATATGTTTTATGTCTCTGAATCCAATAGTTACTGCAATGCAGAGGATCATGAGCATCCAGTTGATCTCGGGTATGTAAATCTGACCATGTATCTTTTCAGAGGTGTGAATAACCTTGACCCTTGGAAAGCAACCAAGTGATTGACTCTGGTTGATTATAGAGAACGTTCCACTGATGATTGCCTGACTCCCCACAACCGAAGCGAGTATTGCTACTGTAAGTACTGGCCACCTTACAGTTTCTGTTGCAGAATGAACATTACACTGATATCAGCACAATAAGCACTAACTAATTATCGCACACCCACAATTCTTCGTTGAGCAAGTTATTTTTCAATCATGATATGTTATTAACCTTGTTGCTCAATGGTCATAATAAAATTTCCTGTTCATGTTTTGCTGAAATAATATAAACACAATTACCTAAGATAACCAGAAATATTTTTCATACTCAGTCAATTATCGTTTCAAAAGGCTAGAATATCAAAACATAGTGTTAAGTGCCACTGTTCCTCCACCACTGATTTTATGAGAAGAATTTTCATTTGCTAAATGACTGTACATCTGTGTATTAAATGGTGATACTCAATTGGGATTTACTTGGAAATATGTAATGATTAATCGCCAAAACATGGTCAAAAACCTAAAAACAGATAGCAAGAATATGATGTGGAAAATTTCTCACTAAAAGAATTCAAATTGTCAAACCAGATTCAAGCTTTCTTGAAGAATACATGCCTAAAATCAGTCTCAGCTTTCCGAAGAATTTTATTACATATTGAATATCAATCTCTCCTTGCATGATTTCATGGTGGCATGTCATACCTGGAACTGATACATAAAAGCCTATCTTGTGAATTGTATGATGATGCTTTGATAAGTAAGCTGCTTGACCCATGTATGCCAAAATTAGGGCTGGATAAACCAAAAAGGTGAAAGCTATCTGCAGCAGAATAAATAGCCATGAACAACAATTTCAAACTAAGATACAAGTCCTCATAAGTTCAGGATAAGAATATGGAATTTTTACAATATTTCACCATTCCTGCAGCAGCCAAAAGGGACAAATTGTGTTCACAAGAACTTCACCTGAATTGCTGCATATGAGAAATGGCCAAGATCAGCAAACATTGCTTCAGAGCCTGCAAGACAGATATTAAGTAGATTGGCATTTTTTTTTTCATGTGGAACATCAAAGCTGTGGTAAATGATTATCCAAGTTGTTTGTGAATGTGTATCAGGATAACCACACTCCACATCAGGTGAAAACCACACAAAAAGAAGTATGTGTTTCTAGTGCAATGAGCAAATGAAAATTTAATATTTGCTTCCTACTTAAATTATTTGACTTGCATGCATCAAATCCTAATATATGGCCAAACACAAATTTACATCAAAATGCACTCTGGCTAGCAATACATGCACTTTTTACTGGCTTCTGAAATATTAAGATCCCGTTTTAAGAATTGACGAGCGGCATGTGATACTTATTTTTGCTAATAAACTTTCTATAATAAGACGACCAGGGCAGTGGCCTATACGTGGTAATAAAATAAATTTAACCAGAATATTCAGTAGTCAGTACTTACCTATGGCCAGGGTCCCACATCAGTAGCATATAGACATTATTCAGTGTCATGCAGAAATCATGATGCGGGATTTGATATGCTAACTTAAAAAATTATCCTGACGATATGAAAGAATTTACCTGTTATGCACAAAAGAATTCCACCCAAAGACATCCATCCACCTTTTCTAGTCTTCTTCAAAAACCTTATCATGTAAGATGGGGAAAGCGCTTGATACACATGTGGATTCCAGTGGAAAATATTATACAAGCCAAGAGCACTGATGCATAATAACCAAGTCAACACTATTGGCGCAAAGCAGAAACCAACACGGTGGGTGCCGTAGTGTTGTAGAGCAAATAGGCACACTAATATGAAGCAAGTAATTGGAATCATTGCATCTGCAGATGAGGAATGGGTAGAGATGTAAAGACAACTTGAAGCAAACACCAATCAGGTATAATTAGTTCAACTCTTTTTGTTACATGGAGAAACATAAATTATCTTAAAGCAAACCCAGATCTGTTTTTTCCAGAAACTTCAAGTAAATCAAATGTGTGGCAGCGTATATTAGAGCAATGTATTATGTGAAGTGGGGAAAATTTGAGTAATAGTATCCGAGAGCTTCACTAAACCAAGGGAGAAACCACTTTGATATGGCTGAGATAAACCAGTCAAGTTTCAGTTTCAGTTCAGTTTCAACAAAAGGTTAATAAAACTACATATTCCTCAAACTGAAATCACATTTACCATTAATAAATTATAGCAACCGTATCCTATCACAGAACCTAACTTCACACCACATCACCTGCCAGATAAGATACCCATATCTATCCAAGAGTTGAATTTTCATGAAGATTCATTTAACTAGAAATAATAATAGATGCTTTATATATCCATACTCCTAGCGGAAAACATCAATTTTAACAACTGTTCTTGTGCATGTTATTCATCCTTCTCTTTTTAATTTAAGGGCATAAACAATGGTCATAAAATGGGAATATATCAAGTCGGTAGAATTACTTAGCTCAAATAGACACATATGTGATATCACTCTTTGCATAGAAAAAGTTTCTTATAATTCTCTCTCATAGATGTATTTCCATGTGCTTTTAATAAAACGATGGCAGATAAGGTAGACAAGGCATGACATTTCAGCACACAAGTTGGACAAACATGGTCTCATGTTTGCAGGCCAAATGGTATCTGGTTACAATCTTGTCCAGGATAACAACGATTGCACCTTTTCCCAGAGATGCATTCCATGGGACAGAGACCCCTAACCTTTTGATTCCTCCATAAAATAAAGTGTCACCTAAAACAGTTAACATTAACATAAATTTTTCATTTTCCTTCTCTAACTCATCTTCCATAATTGATGCATTTTACTTTTTACATCCTGCTGCACAAGTAATTGAACCAATTTTTGATGACAGAAAGAGTGGGGTGCCCCATAATGGAAAATTTGGACTGGTTTATAAGTTGGTTGAATATACTTCTTAGCGACTTGGGTCAACCATTTTTGTAAAGTGAGGATAACTGCAAGCTAGTTGCTATATAGAAGTGTATTATGCCAGAGTCTGGCTTGCAGGGCCCTTCCTGTGAGCTTAGGGCACGATAAAGAGTTGTGCAAACTAAGACCATTCTACACCTGTTCCAGCAGCCACCCACACACGGGGTCCCCAAAGTTGACAAGAGTTGAGAACCGAAAGTCTAGGACAGCAACAACTTCCAAAGAATTATAAAGCTTAATGCCCTAAAGAGCTCAAAGATTGCATTAGCGTAACCCAGAAAAATATATTAACCAAACATTAAATTGATTTACAAAGCAAATTCGTTTCTTATCATAATTCTATATCTGAAGAAGAATATGTAAAAGAATAAGTTTCCTAGTTAAAACTGCACAAGTAACAAAAGAATTCGTTCACTATTTCAAACTGAAAATAGATAAAGTTGGGTATAGTTGTTTTGATCATCTTTCCTTCCACTACATTGTTTGAACAAATTTTTATTGCATGCCAATCTTCAGCTATCATGTCAAACCCTCAAGTTTGATTCAGAGAAGAAGAAACCAACATCTGTAACACAAGAATTCATGGAAAGAAGCTTACATTGGTGGTGATCCTTAGACATTGATAACTCAAGACCAGAAACAGCAGAAAAAACTGCAGGAGGACATAATTGCATATCATTATTTGTCGGCAAACTTAGATCACCTTATCAAGAAAGAACATTAAAACTAAGTATAGATAACTAACCAGATATTGCTGGAGTGAGTAGACCATCTCCAATGACCATACAAGTGCCTAGTAGAACCAAAATTAGTAAAGCAGTGTGCAAGGACTTATGATTCTCGAGCACCAATTTCACCCTTGAACTGTTCTTCGTCTGTGGAGGGTGCTCGAGTTTATATGTGGAGAGAGCTTCATCAGCAACTTGTCGGTTGGGGAGAAGGCTAACTTTAGCATGCCTGCATATCAGGGAATACAGAGCAAAAGTACCACCTGCAACAACCAAGTATGACACTCCTCAATTACACGAGTAAATTGGGGGAAGCAATTTATCCATTCAGAAACTTACCCTCTCCATTGTCATCAGCTCTAAGCACTATAAAAACATATTTGAACAGCGGGACCAGGGTTAAAGTCCAAAAAACGAAAGAAAGAACACCAAAGATCTCCTCATTTGTTTCGGAGTGATGAATGTCTTCTGCAAATGTGCTCTTGTACACATAGAGAGGCGAAATGCTAAGGTCCCCATACACTACACCAAGACTCTGGTAAGCTAATAGCAGAGTAGTCTTCCAAGAATCCTTCTGAAATGCAAATAACAAGAATCTAAGAGTTTCTGTCTGATTTAAGAATGCAAAACTGAAAATTGAAACTATCTGGTAAGCTAATAGCAGAGTAGTCTTCCAAGAATCCTTCTGAAATGCAAATAACAAGAATCTAAGAGTTTCTGTCTGATTTAAGAATGTAAAACTGAAAATTGAAACTATGGCCGCAAATTCCAATCTCCAGAACAGTAAGTCTGTAAGGCTTAGCTAACTTGCAATGAAAACTGTTTGTAAATGCAGAAAGAACTGAAATTGAACAAACCTTTGAATTGCTCCAACATTTTCCATAGCCAAGATCCATAGTCACTGAATGAGAATCTAGTGTTAAATTGCTGAAACCTACCAAAAATTAGGTGCAGATCCTCACTGAAGCAATACCCGAGATAATACCATATATGCTCAGAGGAAAAGGATAAGCCAACAATCCATGAGCTGATGCTACAAGAAAACATTAATGACACCGACTCATAAATCTAATTTCTAAACCAGAAACAAATAAAAAGCACCAAACTTTTGCCTACTTCCCAGTAAACCCATGTGGCACCACCAAGCCTTACAGCATTTTAGCATACTGAAATTTGTTCCTAATGCAAGAAACAGAGAAAAAGAGGCCTAGAAGGATTCTAATCCTATCAGATCAAATTCATTAGAGAAAATTTGGGTGCCAATTGAATTGAACCTCATCCCATTTGTTCTGCATTTTCCTTTGTTTTTGCTGTTGTCGATAAGGGAAAGCCCTGAAGCCTCACTCACTGCTTGCCCCTAAAATAAGCAAGAACCAAGAAAAAAATAGCACGAAATACAACCCCCTCCCCCACCCCACCCCAAATGAAGATAAAGATTGGTAAAAACAAATTCTAGAAGTTCCAACAGTTTCACTGTTCTCACATTACACAGAGAGTTGCATAAAAAAAAGGTGGTAAAAAGAAGATAAAGATACTACAAAGGAAAAACAAGAGAATGTACAAAGTGTGCAGAGAGAACCAAACTCACATGATTCAACGACAGTTTATCAAATCATTCACACCAACTTGAGCCCACGAGAATAAAGGCGACTCTAAGGACCATCAAAACCCGCTACCCACCCTCATTCTATAAACCTATACATACACATGTACATAAATACGCATACATTCACAACTTGTTTTTTTTTTAAGTATTATACTATTAGTATTTTAAAGAAAAGCTTTACCTGATGACCAACAAGACAAATTCCTACCAACTTTAAGGAATGAGAGAAATAAAATAAAATTACATTCCATGAAGAAAACCCGGAATACGTTTATTTAAGAAAATGCACTAGTACAGATATACTATACTATTAACACTCTGTGGAAAGATGATGAAATGAGCTAAAATAGAAAATGCCCTTTGGGTTGTCTCAATGAATAAAACCATCGTTGTGCTTTACTTAAAAAATTCATGTTTTCTACGTTTTCACTGCAGCAAATTCAAATGAATTCAAAGCAAAACCTCAAAAGTTGAAAAGGGCTTGCAAGAAACATAAAAATGGCATCACTTTTACCTCTTTTTTACATTAATGTTTCCTTTTCTTCAAGTTCAAAAAGGGTATTAAATAATGGAATCAAATCAGAGAAAAAGCACAAACAAAGGTGATAATTTTGTACTCCAAAGTTTCTAAAAATATTTATTTTATTTGAGTATCTTCTATATGGGCAGCAGCACCACGTGATTAGAACATGGACCCCCTCTCTGTCAAAAGGTTTTGTACACTACTAACAGTCCCACTGCTCATTTCAAGCACCCTTTTATTCTTTTTTCTTTTTTCTTTTTTCTTTTCCCTTTTTCGTTGTCTTCTATGCTGTCACGGATTCAACGTTTACCAGTTACATATTTCGCGTTGAAAGTCTGCTAAAAGCAATTTGCAAAATTTAAAGACATTCTTTTTCATATCAAAAGTCCGATAAGTATAGGATTCTTGAAAACCTTTTTCTTGTCTTTTCTCTGATGATCTGGTAATGGGAAGTGTGGAACTGAACTGACATTCTGATGCTGTTGAATCTGATTATGCAGATGTTTTATGTAATTAATTTTGTTAATCTTGTATTAAATTGATCATGGATATTTTGGTTGGTGAATTTTGAGTAATGATTTGATGGAACTGGACTTAATTATGGAGGGGCCTTCTCTCAACCAATATTTAAATGCCATAATAATTGTTGTGGGTGAATATTTCCCCAGTGCCATAATGACAGCCCTTGAACGGCTACTTCCAATTATTAGCCCTTTACGTGCTGAGTTTTTATTGATCTACTCTAATCTTAGTTCTTACCAACTTTGATTTGCCTTCCAAATCTCTATAATCTTAAATTTAATTACATAAAATTTTAAATTTATAATAAATTTTATATATAAATTTATTAAATGATAAACTTCGTAACTGTTATTGTTGGTGTTGCTATCGTTCTTAAGTAAATCTTAAATTTAATTACATAAAATTTTAAATTTATAATAAATTATATATATAAATTTATTAAATGATAAACTTCGTTACTGGTGTTACTATAGTACTTAATACTTAAGATTATGGTAATGCTGACATTCTTTGTTCTAAATTTTATTTGATGTCATAAATAAACATTAGATATATTAAATATTTTTTAAATAAATATTTTATTATAAATCATATTTCATGTGTGTTTTAAAAATACAATATATATAGAGACAGATGATCAAAAATAGGTAATGCATATGTTATATGATGTTACATTTGATGTTGCATATTTAGAATCTGTCTGAATTTTTATAGGGAAAGATAATTGCAGAGGTTGACAAATCATTGTGTCAAAGGGGTCAACTTGTAGTTACTGTCTTGATAATGTATTTAGTTTCAATATTACGTATTTAGTTCGGATACTCACCTCGCTTTGATATTATGTATTTAGTATGATTAAATTTATGAAATTTTAGATGAAGTCGTAAAAATAAAAATTTGAATATGTTTACAAAATTGTTAGTGGTTAAATGTCACATTATTTTACTATATAAAAAGGAGGGTATTTATATATATATATATATAATTTTATAATGAATGTCCTAAATAAATATAAGTTATAAATTTAAATTTTATGGAGCATTAGTAATGATTATGATTCTTTTGTCTAGTTATGTGAAATCTTTAACTAAGGGACATTTTAGGATGGCAACGGAGCAATATTAAATTCGAATGCATTTTAAATAGGTATTTTAAAGTTATAAATTTGTTGGGGCAGGCTTTAGTTTTCTATTTTTAAATTCTTTTCATTCTATTAAAGTTATTTATTTATTTATTTATTTTATGTATTATGTAATATTATTTTTTAAAAAATATATATTTTTATAAAATTTTAGCTGTATTAATTTTTTTTAAAATATTTTGTAATATTTTTAAAATTATAAAGTGATTTAACGAATCTAATGGATTTAACCCATACTCACCAGGTCCGAACTTTTAAAATTTTAACAAAGTCGAATCTCGTGTTTTGACAAATCTACTCAATTTACATTGCTCTATCTACCAAGTTTAGGTAGAGTGCACGATTTAATCTACAAATTTTCTATACTATTCTTATTTGGAGAACTCCATAAAATGTAGTGTTTAGAATATAGAAAGTTGTATCAAAATGAAATAACTCCATATTTGGTATGTTGTTGCATTCATCCATTTTTTTTATAATGTTTTACCAATCGCATTTATGTCGCAGCCAAAACAAATAATATTTCAATAAAAGGAAGCAAAGAGACGTAAACAAAACACATCCCTGAAAACTAGCAGCGTGATTCAAACATACAAATTCTTCATGGAATTGTTAATCCCTTATTAACTAAATTCATCTTTAAAATTTAATTTTTATAATTAAATGGATAATCAAATCTATCTTGTGTCGATTGTGTCGGTTAGCAGTTTAATCAGTGGAATCGATCCAATTGCGGGTCCGACCGGTACAGTGAAAATTAATTTTTTTTATTATATTAATAAATTAATTATTACGTATAAGATAAAAAAAATAATTAACTAAAAAATAAATATAATAAAATTCAAAATTCAAATGACCATAATTAAATATAAAGTTTAATTCTTAAAAGAATAAAAAAAATAGCTATGATCGATTTGACTGGATTTTAAGTCGTACTAAACCATCCACATATTTACGATTGAATAGATCGAACTGTTATGTCCAATCCTATTTAAAAACATTCTTTAAAACCTTACATCACGACTCATGAAAGTTTTTATAAAATATTTTATTTAAAAACAAATGTAAATATTTAATGCAAATGATAATTGATTTGAACGGGACGTAGAATATTATCGTGCACAAACTCTCAATAACATTTAACCATGAGTTCCAATGGTTTATTCCATTACTATCTTCTTGGACTTCTCATACCAAGAATGAATGTAATAACATTATTTCTGCATCCTATCCATTTGCAGACCTGAAAAACTTAAATGCAAAGCACAATCAACTATTTTTTAGCCCTCTCTTTTTTCTTTTCTCATACGTAAGTTATTGTTTGAGGTGAAATCCACACACATTAATTGAAGAAGATACGATGAAGGGGAGAAGCATGTGCAATATTTCTCTCGGTTAGTGTGATTTTAAATTTTCGGACAAAATAAGATAATCGGGCTGGAGGATCCGATTTTGGAGGCTTTTGCGGGTTAAATGAACCGACATTTGTGCGTTTCTTACCGACAAAATGGGGAATATTGGGGGCTCCGGGTTTAATTAAAGATATTCCGCTGCTTTAAAAGTTCTTCAATTTTGGACAAAACTATGGGCGGGAATGAGAGAGATCCATGTAGGAATTTAGGCTTGTTGAACTTTGGGATGACTATGGGTGAGATCGGTTTCGTCAGGTTTGCTTGCACTTATAGGCATAAACTTAATAGATAGACTCATTTTATAAATTAAAAAATTATTAAAATAATATTATTAAAATTTTTAAAAAATTTACAACTAATCGAATTGGATTAGATCGAATCTGATCAAATTTAAAAGTGAAAAATTCAAAACTCGACTCAAATTCGTTTATACTGTTAAAATCCGTTTCAAACAAGATAAGACCCGACCTACTGTCATTCCTAATTGAACTAAAATAATTAAATAATATGTTCCAATTTATATTAAGATTTTAGATAGACTTCACGAATATTAGCAAATGTAGACTCATTAAATTGAAGGTTTTTTATTTGTATTTATTTATGATAGTAGTTTTCGAATCAATATCTGTTGTGAAGAAGTAGAATGTGGTGACGGACTTTCCACTTGGACTATAATTATATCTCAATTTGAATATTTGACAGGGACTTACCACATGGAGACGGGATTTGAGCAATAATTATAATTTCAATGCAAAATATTTCATAGTAGCAGGGGACTTTATAATCACACGACAATGAGTGTTATAACTTTGGTAGCCTATCCCCTACCCTACCCCTTTGCCCATACAAAAAATTGAATAAAAATTTAAAAAATAAACCTATATTGTTAAAGAAAACAAGCTCAAGCGGCAATCTTTGTTTTAACTGTTAATCAGCCAACGTTAAATTAAGGATTTGCAATAGACTACCACAGCTTGACTATTACAGGCATTAAATTCAAATTGGGCCCATTCTCAGGCCCAATGCCATGTGCAAATTGTTGTAAATGAATGATGAAATAAGACGGCTTGGTACCAGCCCTTATTTATTAGTGTTCAAACTTTACCATTTTTTACCTTCCCCGGTTTGGGTTTCAACCTTTTAAAAGAAAAAAACAAAGGTGACATTTGTACAACATTAAAATACTTTTGGAATAAATATTAGGTAGATTTTATTCATAAAAATTGTAGTTTAAATTTAATTTAATTGAAACTGTGTCAATCAAGCGAAAATTATATATCTACTTAACATATATTGTTCTGCATTCTAAAATTAAAAATAGTTGTTTTCATCCCACTAGAGGACGAGGGAATGATATCAAGAGCCGTGAATTCTAATGAAAAAATAGAATTACCATGGACTAGAGAAATTTGGGAGGATCCAATGATCTAAAAAGTTAAAAAATATAAAAGGTCTTACTAGTGTATATTATTTATCATATGGAAATACGATAGAATAATTCTAAATATTTTATTTTCCTTATACTTTTAATTCTCTCTCGATTTTTCCTTTACTATAATTCTGACTTGAATATTGTTTACAAGTCAAATTTAATACATTGTTTTCACTAAACTTGCAACATTAATTGTTTGACAATTGAAGCATCCCAAAATTTTCAAACACACAATATTTAATATACCTCATCTTTCCAAAATTATTAGCTGTCCTTTTTTCTCGAAACATTAATTGAAGATAGTGGAGTCGATAAGCATGGGCCATTTTTCCATTTCAGGAGAAATAAGATATCGGGCGGGGCGGAGGGGTCCGATTTGGAGGCTTTTGCGGGTCATAATGAACCGACATTTGTGCGTTTCTTACCGACAAAGTACAGAGTATCAGGGTCCCCGCTACTTTAATTAATTAGATTCCGTTGCTTTAAAAATCCTTAAATTTTGGAGGCTTTAATTAATGAGATTAATTGCGGTATTTTAGGCTTTGTTGAGCTGAAAAATAGTCAAATAGTTTGTTCCAATTTACTTTGAATTGATTATGCACTTGTAAATGTATGGCTTAATTGTAATTTTGATTCAATAAATAAGGGGTCTGATCATTTTATTTGTGTAATTGGTAAATTACATACATTAATTTTTGATTTTTTGCAAATTAAGGATAAATTTGACTTAAAAAATTAAATTTTGATCGGAATTTCGTTACGTGATGATCATGTGTATCTCCAAAATTGGGTATTTTCAATTTCTCAACAAAATCTGCTGACGTGGCTATTTATAATCCCACTTAGAACAAAATATGATGACTGTGGAAAAAAAAATATTGACACGGCGAATAATATGGATTAATTATTCGTATGACATGCTTTTTGAGGGAAACTCAATCCACATAACAAGGTTCGTAGATTGCTATTGTAGAAAAAATGGTTGTACTGCGATACTTTTATGACACTACTTTTTAAAAAAAAATGGTATTTCCAGATAAATTTTGCAAAAAATTATTGATATAGATAAACATTTAGGATTTATTTTAAAAAAAATAAAAAATTACCGACGTGAAATCTATTAGGACAAAATGGGAGGAAACTAATGCCAAAGTTTACTCCATGTAGGCGATTTTAAAAAATATATAAAATTTAAGCAAGTTAATATTTAAAAAAAAAATCATTTTTTTAATGTTAACCGATTTACCTTTTTTATACTACGAAAGTCGAAAACTGGAAGTAGGCCAATATATAAAATAAACAATATAATTTTTCCTAAATAAAAAACTAACAATTCCATGTTGGGCTTTCATATGGGCCTATTAGAAGTTTGGATGGTAGCCCAACATCAACTTGTTGGGTTTGTAAATAACAACCATTGCCTAGACTCGTTTCTTTTCTCTCTGACTTCTGTGGACATTGAGTTCAAGTTCGGGCCCACTCTCAGGCCCATAATTACACTCTCCCAGCTAGCCCAATCACCACATACTTTAAAACCCAAACCCATTCTGTAAATTGCTGTAGATTAGGATGAAAGTCGTTGCATGTTTTTTTTTTTTTTCAAAAATGATAGGACATGTATTAATTATTTCATAATTCACTTATTGACCCCAAAATATTATGAGAAATTCACTATAGTACAACCAAAATTCTACCTTGACAAAATAATTTATCCTCTATAAATGTTGTGTATAAATGAAGGGGGCAAAAAAAAAAGAGGAAAGTGAAAATCGATCTCCAAAATACTACACCAATTAGAGTACATCAAGTGTAATATCCACCGTTTATTTACACATAAAAATATATATAGTTTCGGGTGTAAAATTCACGTTTCATCAGTTGGGCACAAAAAACACACACACACGTATGAGTATGTGGATAAAAAGTGAATTTTTACGCGATATATAATCCACTAAATATAACATATATTTGGCAAGTGAAAATCAATTTTCAAACAATACGGGAATAACTTTGTAATTTCACAATTAAATGCCGAAGGAAAAACCGGCTAGGATTCTAATGATTGGTAAATAGGTCACAAACTTGTGGTTCTTTAAAATTTCGTAAATAGCAATTTAATAATAAAATAATATTAATTGGAAAATATAATTTAAAAATATTGCTCCACATAGTTTATACAATGGTGCTTAATTGAATGGCTTTAATGCTTATCTTATTGCCATAGCAAGAAATAATTTTTTAATGAAAATATAAAGATAAGAAGTGATAATTTCAAACATCCAAACTTATATTATAAAAATAAAGTGATAATAAACTTAGATATAAAAAGGTTATTAAACTAAATTGTTTTCTAATTGCCTTATATTCTTGATAAATATTAGACTCATTTGAATAAAAATAGATAATTATGTATTTATCCGACTTCTGTAAAAATAAAACACACACTCTGAGGTGGTAATATTGAATTTGATGAGGTTATGTCCACACATCGCACTTAATTAAGCCGAAATGTCAAGATATATGAACATGATTGATCCACACTCTAAAAAAACATAAAATATTTTTCATAAATATTTTAAAATAAATATATTTCAAATATTATATCATCGACCCATTTTAGACCATAGTGAGCTCTATTGAAAAATAGAACTAAATAAATAAATATTAGGTACTAAATCAATCGAAGTCAAAATTATCACATTTTTGACTAACTTGTTACACTTTATTTGACAATTTAGACATTGCAAAATTTTCAAAATGCACATTTGACATCTTCTCCCTCGTTCCTAAAATTATTGCTCCATTAACTATGATATGAAGTCAACTAGTTTAATATTTGAACTAACTTATCATATTAATTTTTTTATCATTTCAATATTATTAAAATTTTAAATCATAAATTTGTTATATTATTCAACTAAATTGAAAATAAGTTATTGGACCGTGTGATTAAATATAATTTTTCTCCTGACAGAATCACAATCGAAACATGAAATTTGTAAGGATTAAGATGAAACTATAGCTTTTGACACGACGACAAATGTTCGTTTTACAATTACAATTAGTATCAGAGTCAAGATTCATTAAATTGCATCGTTGTTAAGACTGCGACATACGTTTGATCCTACAATTGGTATAACTTTTGGCACAACAGCAAACGCTCGATCTTACAAATTATAATTAAAATTAATTAAATTATTTATTAATATACTCACAAAATAACCAAGTAAATTAGTCAACTTCACCAAGCACAAAGAAACTTATAATTTTGAAATTGATAGAATTATTATTTTATTTTATTCAAATACTTGTAAGAGAAAATAAAATTGATTACTAAATAAGCAGCAAATGGTGGATGCAGCCGCATGTTATGGTTGCACCGACTAATAATTTTCAAGATGTTAAACTTAGGAATCCTTACCTGACAGGCTGGCACGCATAGACTGATGGACACAGGCATTGCTCATTTTTTCTCTTTTTTGGTCAAAGAAATGTGACATAACAACCTCGTTTGAATCACCCCCACGACCAAAACATTGTGTTTCATGCTTTCATTGTTGGTATGATAATTAAGGTTAAAACCTAGGATAAGATGTAAAGGTACGAGACTTTGGCTCTAAAACTACAACGAAAAATGATGGGAGCTAAGATTTTTAATTAATTGATTTATTTTTTTTAAATAATGAATAAAAAATATTTTTTATTATATGAAAAATAATTTTGATATTTTTAAAGGAACAAATTTTAAAATTTAATAAATTATATGTAATATATAAAGACTTTGAGGGAAGGGCGACTACCCTTTCCTGCTCCTGCCCCTCTCGTCCCTAGATACATGTCTCGTTATATTTGTATCATCCATTTGTTATAGCAAGACTCTTTGGTATGTCATCAACATATATTTTATTGAATTCTCTAAAGTGAAAAATTAGCAGCTAAACTTATTTTACACAATATTAATGAATATCAGTGAAAAATTCAGACAACACGAACTATAACACAAAAGCATGTATCTGGTTGGAACATCGTATAAATTATATATTATGTAAAAAGATTAATCTTACTTTATCTTCTTTTATTTTTAATGAGCGTCACTTTATCCTATATACTCTCAATTATCTCATTTTACTCCATTGTATTCTCATTATATCTCACTTTACTCTTTTATATTCTCATTATTTTACGTTACCACCATGTACATTTGAAAAAATAATCAAATTGCTATTACCTATTACTTATAGTAACATTACTTTAAAATATTTTAATTTAATATACTTATATTTAAATACTAATATTTTTTTCAACTTAATTAATTAATATTTAATATTAAATTTATTTCATATTTTATTGTACTTGTTTTAATGGTTATTCTTTTATTAATATAGTTCCTATTAAATTTTTATATTATAGAATTTTTTATTAGTTAATACATTTTACTTATAAATTTACTATTCATCATATATATAAAAAATATATGATATATTTTCAAATCATATTTTGTTAAATAAGTAAAATATAAGTAATAATTTTTTTATTATTAATGGATTATTAAAATTTCATAGAAATAATGTTAAATACAAAAAAATCATATTTAGATTTACTTTAATACTATTAAATAAGTTATAATAGTCAAATTATCATAACTTGATGAATACTATGTTAAATTTAAAATAACTTAATGAATATTTTTCTAAATTTAAAAATATAGTCATTTTAAAAATTAATTTTATTATTATTACGTAATTATAATGGTTATGTTTGAATTTAACATAATTTCTATGAACTGATGATAATTCTATTAATAATAAAAAATATTGCTAATATTTTATGTATTTAATAAAATATTTTTTAAGCTTTATAGTTAGTAGAAAATTTATAAGTAAAAGCGTATTATATAATAAAAAATATCATACTATATACTAATTTAGTAGGAAAACTGTTATATTATAAAATATTTATTAAAATTTAAGTATAATAAAATTTTAAATAGATTTAATATTTAGTATTCATTAGTCAAGTTGAAAAAATAATTTGAAAATAAATACAAATATATTAATATCAACCTATTTTAAAGTAATTTTACTAAAAATAATAGGTAATGGTAGTTTTGTTTTGTTTTTTAAAAATAAATGGTGGTACAATGAAACAAAAAGAATATAAAGGAATAAATTGAGACATATTATCAACAAGAGAATAAAGTGAAACATAATGAGAGTATAAGGGACCCAAATGAAATAATTAATAGTATATGGGGTAAAATATCAATAATATAGGAAATAAATGGAAATTAACCCTATACAAAATTACATAAAAAAAAATAATCATATTGATTTAGCTTACTAATTTTAATTCATTAAATTAAATGACACTAAAAAACTTATTTTAGCGACGCTAATATACAATCCTTTGATTTGTAACATAAAAATATTCGTAACATAAATCTTACTCTGTAGTACTATATTATTCGTATAATGTTTATATTGGAGCATGCTTTTATGATGATAATTAAAACAAAGAGGATATTAACATCCATCCTATGTATGTAGTAGTACTTGGATTTGTCATGCACCAATAGGGGAGAGATCATCATTCTAAAATCAGTATTTTTATAATTAGATCGATATCTAAATTAGTAATTAGTTCAATTAATTGAACTGGTTGATTTTACAAAAAAAATATTATATTTTTTTATTATATTATATAAAATAGTAATATAATAAATTAATTATTATGTAATATACTTTAAAAATAAAATAAATAATAAACTAAAAAAATTATCAAACAAAACATAAAATCCAAAATAACCGCATACGTATAATAAAATACAAAGTTTAAACTTTTTAAAAATATAAAATAAAAATAAAAATATTTAAAAAATTAAAAATTAATTTGATCGGTCTTTAATTGATTGAACCAAAAATCAAGTTATTTAAGGTTTATTGAACCAATCGAGTGTAGGTTTCCAGTTCAACCGACTAGTTTTGAAAATAATGATTAAAACTAAACTTAACAATACTTATCTTGAAATCATAAAATTTTTGGATGCAGAAAATGCAAAACACCCAATCATTTATGACTGTTAGATGAAATATAAGAAAAAAAATTCTAAATGGCATCCACATGTATCTATATAGAACCAATCACCTTTTTAGGAGCATAGTCAATTTCATTAAATTAAGATATTAACAATTAATTAAGTACAATCAATAATTTTAAATCAAATCATATACATGATGGGAATAATTATAATGAAAGTAGACCAACAGATAAAATTTAAAATTTTAACGAAACACTTTTGACTTAGAGAAAATTCTTATTCAAATCCAATTTAATCTAATTTTACATTGTAAGTTTATTATACATGTAATCAATCATGTGTGAATCCACTTGCCCAATGATTAGGTTGGATTCAAGTTGAACAAACCCGATTTGATTAGCATTTTAAGGTCATTAATTAATAATAGTAAGAATCATGAAAAAGATTAATTAATTGTTGTAATTGTAAAATCTCGAGGGAGGTTTATTCTGCCAAATTGTTCAGCCAAACAAAGATAAAATGAAATTCAACGCGTTTACACAATACACACCTCTTCCTGACGTGGTTGTCACAGCGCGTAGACTTTTTGCATGCAATAATTTTTGCAACTTATCTCTTTCCTTTTTTTAATTTTTAATTTTTAATTTTTAATTTTATTTTATTTTATGGGCTCTTTCTTTTTCATTCATCTATACATAGGCTGACCTTTTCACAACTGAACAAACAACTTCAAATTCTCCACATACCCTACCCCCCACCGCCACCCCCCTAGAAAGGCCTATTACAAAACCATATTTCCCTTGTTTCTTTCAAAGAAACCATCCATCCATTTTCAATCTCCATACACAATTTCATAATCATGGCCAAACCAAAGCTCCTCCACTTCACAGTTCTCTTATTTTTACTCATCATTTTCCAACTTGGATCAGCCCGAGCCCGGCCCTTGTTGCATGGTGCAACATTTTATCGAGTAAAGAACATCGTTAATTCATCGACGACGACGACTCCATCCGAGCATGAAATCAAGAATGAGTTTCAAGTTAAGAAGAAGCTTGGAGTAGCATATGCCCCTTTGCTGATGAACATGCTGCCTAAAGGAAAAGGCCCGGCTTCCGGCCCGAGCAGAAGGATCAACAATGCTAACTAGCAAACGCCAGAAATTAATAAAGGGTCCATCTTTTATTTATTTATTTATTTTATTTTCAATATTTTGTTTATTCTTTCTGATCAATCCTCCATTGCTGATCAATTTTTCATGTAGTACTGAAATGTAAATATATACTAGAGTATGATATGATTTACTTAATTTTAAAGGGTTTTGCTTAATCTTAATTAAAATCTTGTTTCCGTAGATGGGGTCATGATTTTCCAAAACCCAAGTAAATATTAATTGAATCTTGTAAACGATACACACACTCACATACACATATATGTATGTGTGTATAGAAAATATAGTGAAATACACATTCGATACACATCAGCAGATATAACATCTCTTAAACTCGTAAATTGAGGTCATTTTTAGTTTTAAGAAAACAGAAATTTATGGCTGAAAATTTCAACTTATTCTTATCCCGAAATCATCTGCATTTTGCTTTGAGTTTAAGGACAGCATGATTTTCTGGAATCTATTCATCTTCAAAATATTTCCAGCCAAATTAGCAGCTATGTTATACACAATGTCTTGTGCTAAGATAGGCTGTTAGAACCCTAAACGGTTTGAATTATGCCATATCAATAATTGAATTCACAATGTATTAACATGATATAATTTGGATCGTTCAGCCTTTCACACCCAACCCCTATTCATAGGGTGCTTCTTTCTTTTTCTTTTTGGGCCCTCATGCTTTAATTTTGAGGTTTTTTGTATTTTCAGGGATTTTTTTTTAAAGAAGAATTATGCGATACACTAATTTTAAAATATTTTGAATTTTTTATTTTAATTTATATTTCATTATTATTGCATTTTAAGAATGCACGTTAAATATATATAATCTATAATTTTTAAAATAAATATTTTATATATCTGATAATTATCTATGGTAAAATAAAAAATGAAACATTAATTTATTACAATAAAGAATTTGAACGAAGTTTCGAGATCATATTGGTACTTTTGAATTAGTTGATCATTTTCTTTGACATTCTACCTAAGTTAGTGACTAATTCCTTAATCCATGACGGAATCAACCTGAGAAATGTGTCATTATCATTAAATTATATAATTGTGACACTCCCAATTATGTTATTATTCAAGTTAGCCTAACATTAAATTGGCTCAAACAAGAAGTCAATGTTTGTGTACGCATATTTCAACTCTTCTTTTCTTATATATTGAGAAAATATGCATTCTAATGCATACCTTTTTCTTCTTTTGATCACATCATTATCTTCTTTTGACTACGAGGTGTGTGGGTGAGTTTATAATATTTATTAGAATAAGTTATAAGATATTATTAATTATTTGATAAAAAATTTATGTAACGAGTTTATAAGACCCAAATATAAAATGTTAAGATCTTATTGGTTCTTTTGAAAAAAGTAAGGGTTCTCAGCTTATTTTTAAAATCGAAACAAATTCTTTTAATTTTTATTATATTAATTATAAAATTATCATTATTAATATATTATAAGTGTTCCATAATCTCATTTTATCTAAATACTTTAAAATTTTATTTTTAAAATATAATATAATAAAAAATATCTTATAAAATATTTAAATTTTTATAAAATAAAACACTTATGGATCATCCGGATATTTTCTCTTTGTAAAAGTGATTTGTATTCTAGGCCTATCCATTCTCCCCTGAAGATCTGCTATTCTCAAATGGCCCAGCGGGTTGTAATGTTTGGGTTGAAGCCCACATTCATATATAAAAATTTATTTCAAAAAAAAATCCACACACATTGTTGAAAAATAATAAATGGAGATTAATTAATAAGATCTTGCCTAAGAAACTCTCAACAATTCATAATTTAAGTCATTAGTATAATATATTCACTGCTATTCTCCATCTACTTTAATAGTAATTTATTTTGATTTAATTTTTTTCTAAATTATTGATTATACCTAATTTATATTTTGACATATTGATGTACCAAATAATGTAAATAATTATTTATTTCCAAATATAAACAAACAAATAAACAAATAGAAATTAACTGCTGGTTAAATCGCACTTAGCATATTTAGTTGATGTTTACTTTGTAAAAATTGATTCTTGACGTTAATTTTTTTTTAAAATGTCTTATCATTTAAAATAATGACGTGATATTGTTATTTTTTTTAGAATAATAATATAAATATGCATAAATTATTATTTTTTAAAGTCTCGTCCAAATTTCTGTTTCAAATTAAATGAAATTATAAAAAGTGAGACAGTGAATATATTATATTAATGACTTAAATTACAAGCACTATGAATTCTAGAAGTTGAAATTCAAATCCAATATATGTGCGGAAATTAGGTTAATCGTTTTGTTAGATAGTGGAGATAAATAAATTTCCTCTTTCAATCGATCATATAATATTTTTTTTCTTTTATTTTTTTAGAAGGATGTTGATTGATTTTTTAATTCTTCTTTTGATAATTTGAACTTATGACAAATAAGATTGTAAATGTAAGGTACTTACCAATAAAATACGTTTATTTGTCAATTAATCGATCATATAGTATGCCATATAAATTATAAAAACTTTTGAATTTTGATATTATAATCAAATAGTATTCGAATCAAGTTATACACATTTTAATAATCACCAAAGAGATAGCACTTTATGAGAAAATAAAGCAATATGAATTATTTTGAAAAAAAAATATGATATTTATTTAAAGAGTATTTGAATAAATCTATAAAATGATAATACATTGATGAATAATGCGTACACGTGAATAATAATGAATAAGTATGTTATTTTATATTATATAAAATATTTATTTTATTATCCAAATATTCAATAAATATGTTTTATACCATTTGCATGCTAATATTATAAATGTAATAATAACTTATAATCTAACTATTTACAACTCTCTTAAATAGTGTGGAATGAACCGATGACCATGCACATATCATCATGAATTTCAAGGTAATCAAACCAACCCCGCCACCCCCTCTTCCCCAACAAGCCCCAAAACCCCCACCTACCCCAGCATCTAATCCCCAAAATATCTACAGACGTAGTCAAAATCATTGTCCAAAAAAGAACCAAAGAAATAACCCAATAATAATGCTGGTGCACAGTGGATAAATGTGCTGTATCAATTATTTAATATTACCATGCATGTTTCATTTGCCCCTGAGACTTCTTCTTCTACCTTGCAAACATTTTTACTCAATTCCTCTCTTTTCTCTCTAATCAGAGGAGAGAAAAGACAAATTTGACTTCATTAATGGCAAAGGTTACTGGTAATTCCGCCATGGGATGTATGCTTACAGCAATTATGTATGTTTATGTTATTTCAGTGGCAGTCACAGCTAGACTGTTGCCTTTGCACCCTTACCTGAATGGTGAAGAAAAAACCCTTACCAACATTTTTGATACTTCAAAGTATGGGATTTTACAACTGAGCAATGGCTTGGCTAGGACTCCTCAGATGGGGTACCAAGAGTTTCCCTTTTCTTTCTTTTCTTCAAACTTTAGTATCTTGTTGAATTTTTGTCTTGGCTTCCTTTTCTTTTTACTTCTTCTTCTTGTTTTTTTTTTTTTTTTTATGGATCTGTTCTGCAATTTGGAATTAATGCCCAACACTGATTTCTGATTGCTGTATTGGTTTGTGAAGTAAGGAGAGTTGGATTTTTCTATATGCATATTGGTTCTTGATTCTGGTGGTGTTTTGGCCTTCTATTTACATTTTTTTTTTTTTTTCTTTTTGGGGCGAGGGTGGGTGGGGGAGGCTGATTTGGACAAAAGTATTGAACTTGCTGATGGAAAGGATTTGTGACTAGTTGGAATTGGATGACTTGATTTGCTGCATATGTTGGACTCATATTAGATGTTTGATCATCTTTAAAATAGGTAGTTAATTCTAGTTTGATGGAAACCCAGATGGTACACTTTTCGCTTATGAATGATTGGTCTCATTGTCTTGTGGAGCAGATGGAATAGCTGGAATTTTTTTGCCTGTGATATCAATGAAACAGTTATCAAGGAAACAGGTACTGCTTTTGCTTTGTTGGAAATTAATCTGCTTAATTTTGATTTCTGTACCACAATGTCATTTATAAGATATTGTTTATGAGAAGTGGGAGTTTTGGAATAGAAGATAAGGTATATCTGATTATTTGGTTTTCTTTTCTTGCTGAATGAATGAGTATCACAAGGCCACCACTGTTCAAAATGGGTTCTAATTCTTTTGATAAACTAAAATCTATCTTCTATTGGAGGGGATAAAAAATAATGTGACGTTGTTGCCAGAGATACTTTTATGCTAAAAGGCCTAATTGAACGAGCGACGTTGTTGCCAGAGATGCTTTATTGATCTCTTTCTAATAATAGAAAAAATCAGTGCTTTTAAGACCATATTAAAAGCTTGCTTGAGATTGTCTTGGACAACTGGGGTACCACATATATCAGTGAGGTGTACTCCTTGATGATTCGCATGTCTAAGGTGCTCCTTGAATACCTTTCATGGATGATTTTCAATTACGCAGGTGCTTTGCTTGTGCCACAGTTCTTATGGATGGTTTTGTGACTCGTTGGTGGTTTCAGTTACTGGCAAAATCTCTGTTTACTGTATTTTATGATTCAGCTAGTTTGTTTGTCTAGAATATAGAGTCAAAATATGCATGCGCAACAAATATATTCTCAACTTTGATTACCCCAGCAATTGCCCATACTTTTTGATATCTCGCCTCTTTAGTAGCTAACTCTTCCGTAGTTCCCCAAAAATATACTAATCCTTTTCCTTTTTCTTTTTGGTGCTTTTTGACAGCTGATGCACTTATTTCTACTGGCTTGGCCAAGTTAGGCTATATCTACTTGAATATAGGTAATTAATGGACATGTTTCCCTGATTTAGTTAACTTTGTGACTTGGCATGTTCTTATATGCCTATCATGAAATGCAGATGATTGCTGGTCAGAACTGGTACGGGATTCAAAGGTAAATAATCATCTTTGCAACCATCTGTTTGTCATAATGCTTTTTATGCCTTGTGTACATCAAATTACCATTAATCCTGTCTGCAGCATGAAAGCTTTATCCATCCTGAAAGCTAAACTTCTAGTTTTAGCGGATGTTTCCCCTATTTCCCTTTCCATTCCTAAGGAAGTATTGAAAGAAGCATTTCTATCTCCACAATTATAAAAGAGTTGTATAGCATCTCCCCTTATGTTTGGCTTGCCATTTGAAGACCAGAAGTGATATAAGTCTAAAGATTATCATTTTGCTTTATTCATACTAAAACCTGGGTAATTGTTCAGGGTCAACTAGTTCCTGATTCAAAAAATTTTCCATCAGGAATTAAGTACCTGGCTGATTATGTGCATTCGAAGGGCCTGAAGCTGGGTATCTACTCAGATGCTGGGTAGGATGAATTCTCTAACATCTGGTCCAGATACTACAATTGAACATAGATCACACTTTTTTCCTATTAGGTGAAATATGGTACCTCTGTTTGTATCCTTTTGCCTCCTTACTGATTCATGAATTTTCTGCAGGGCTTTCACATGTCAAGTTCGACCTGGGTCACTTTTCCATGAATCTGATGATGCAGAACTCTTTGCGTCTTGGGTGAGTTCATATTCCTTCTTTAGCAATTTTCTGTTGTCTCCTCGTTTATGTCGGAATTGTGGTTTATCTTTCTTTCATTTTCTTTACGTTGTAGTTCAGTTCATACGTAACTGGTAGTCTTCCCAAAAGAAATAAGTATCTGGTTCACTTCATTTCATATTTTATGAGTGAAGTTTTGATTAGTGTTTGACTAGTTAAAAAAATAAAAAGATCTCGAGGTTCATAAATTTCATGCTGTTGCCTTTTCTTTCATTTTAAAGGCTTTGCTCGCTTAGTGCCTTGCAGCATGGGGAGGGCTGGCCGATGCTCACCAAGCATGCCTCCCTTATAATGGGCTTAACAAAATAAATTCTTGCGACACCACTAGATATTGAAAGGGCCAAGGAAGCACACCCACTCTCGGTTGAGCAACTGCACATCTTTTAACCATAGCTGATAAACTCTGCATTTTCATTTTCATCTAGGGTGTTGATTACTTGAAGTACGACAATTGTTTCAATCTGGGCATTGAACCAGAGAAAAGGTAAGTGTCTAAATTTAATTTCATATATTGGCATCTATATCGTGGTCTAATTGTGGATTCATGATTCCCAGGTATCCACCAATGCGCGATGCACTGAATGCCACTGGACGTACAATATTCTATTCACTTTGTGAATGGTAGCCTCTATAACCGACGATACTCATATTTTCTTTTGTTTGCTTTTTTTTTCATTATTCCTATTTTTTTATCTTAAATCTTAACTTGGACGCCAAAACTGATTTTTTACTTGGTAAAAAATTTGGCAGGGGTGTGAATGACCCAGCCTTATGGGCAGGCAAAGTTGGAAACAGTTGGAGGACAACTGATGACATTAACGATTCATGGGCAAGGTGCGTGGAATATAAAGATGTGTCGTCTAGTGTGTCCAATGACTTTTCCGCATATACTCTTTAAAAGAAGTTCTTACTAATAATCTCCATTCCAAAACCAACTAATAACAACTATTTTCTGGAATGAGTTCCATAAAAGTGTTCAACTGAAATAACCTGATATAGGTCCATTACCTCTTATGTGGGACCTCACTTTGATTGTGCTGGTGTAAGAGATGAAGATGGTGATGAAAAACTGTGGTTAAATAATATACAACCCTTTATATTACGACAGATTTCTCAATACTTTCTATCAGTACCTCGTATCTTGCAAATGAGTTAAACAGCACAGTGAAGAGAAAAAGCAGGATGAATGAAAAAAAATGTTTGAATGATCAGCAGGAGGCAATCATGGCTGATTTTTCCTACTTTAGAATTGTATATGGATAAGTTACATTTACCAAATTGCTAAATTATTTTTATCAAAATGCTGTATTAATGTAGCTTCTGTTGCCTTTTTCATTTAGCATGACTACAATTGCTGATCTGAATGACAAGTGGGCGGCCTATGCTGGGCCTGGTGGATGGAATGGTAGGAATACAATCTTTCTTTTATAGATCGAGTGAAGGCGTGCCTGTTTACTCAGTGTATGAATTCTTTTTGCAACTTTTCTGGTAATTTCTTTGACACTTTTGGCAGACCCGGATATGTTGGAAGTTGGAAATGGTGGCATGACATACCAGGAGTATCGAGCACATTTCAGCATTTGGGCTCTGATGAAGGTGCTCTCTCTGACAATGAATTTCTGTTTAGCAATGAGTACTTAGGCCCACAGGCTGCCTTATGTTGTTTTTGCTGCTTTTGGTGTGGGATTATCACAGTTGCAAGTTGTTGGCCAGTCCTTAGCTTTGCATGCATCTTTTTGTTTCCTTTAAATGAATTTTCTTTTATGTTCAGTTAGACACTTTGATCGTCATTTTACGAGCCCAAAAGTGTGGATTTTTTCATATTTGGGAACAACAGTCCAATACTACAGCCTTGTAAAGCAGGATTGAAGGTCTAGTAGGATCAAAGTTTAATGATTTAAGGTAGCAAAGAAAAATCTGCGCTGAAGGTTGCCTGTGAACAGTAGCTAAGAGTAGCAGTTCGTGAACAGTAAGAAGTAAACCAAGACCAAAGAAATCTTTATTCCCCCAGGAAATCACAATGTCAAGAAAGCATATCTTGCATTTAATAATTTGTTACTCAAAGCTAATGAAATGGACAACAATAAGCTTCCTTTCTTGAATAGAAAAGGCTTTCCTCTCAAGAAACTTATTCTTTATTGTCTAAACCAAATAGGAAGATAATTAAACCATAATCAAGACCTGTGCTACTTCTAATAACCTTTTCCAGCAAATTTTCAAATTCCCAACATTCCCTAAACATTAATTCTAAAGAAAGCTGAATCAAGAACTCTACAAAACTCCAAGATGGCTGATTATTCGTGCATAATCCCATATTAGCGCTTGAGTTTTGGAATAATCTTTCCTCTCTTATAAACTCTAATTGGGTGTTACCATTCATATCCATTGTGTGGCCATCAACATTGAAGGAATATCGTCTTTTTCAGTCCTTCACAAACTAAATCTTGCCTTTATCTTCAGGCTCCACTTTTAATTGGTTGTGATGTAAGAAACATGACTGCAGAGACATTTGAAATTCTTAGCAATGAGGAGGTTATCTCTATAAACCAAGGTAAGATACTTATTTACTGCTCTGTTGCTCTCTTATGTGTATGGGGTGACAAAATAAAATTTGTATGGGTGGCTTTGTAGTTCTTCATGCTTACCCTTGTATCTCCATTAACGTCATTTGAGATGTCATTTTTGCCACTTTCTTCTAGTTGCATAGGCTAGTGACGTTTTATCTGCTAGCAGATCCACTTGGGGTTCAAGGAAGGAAAGTTTTTGCATACGGGCCTGATGGTTGTTATCAAGTATGGGATTCTTGATCCTCTTTTGTTTGTTTTTTTTTTTTTCTTCCCAGCATTTGCTCTTAAGCAGGAAAAATTAGTGATTTAGTCCATTGAATATTCTTGTCGAAGTCTTTACAATTAATATGTGGCATATAGCCTTCAACATCAGATACACAAGCGAACAGATAGCAATATTAATTATTGCTGCAAGGACAACTTATTACTTTTGATTGTTTGGCAGGTGGTGCTTCGTTACTTAGTTTTAATGCTTATTGGTTAATCCAATTTTTGAACTGTCTCTAGTTAAGCTGATCATATGATGAGAAATTTTCGTATGATATATTGGTTCTCTTGGTCTATTACATTATGCGACACAATTAATTTGTTCTTCAGGTCTGGGCTGGTCCACTTTCTGGGCAACGTTTAGCTGTTATTCTATGGAATCGATGTTCAGAAACTGCCTCTATCACAGCCAAATGGAGTGCACTTGGACTTGAATCTTCTATCAGTGTCACTATTAGAGATTTGTGGAAGGTGAGTAGGAATGCTCTGTGTAATTACATAGCTGATGCATGCCATGTTTCTGTCACGTAGTCGAGCTTGACAGGATAGGTACATTGACAGTTTCTGGAGTTTGGCCCTTCTAATGTTTCAACTGTCACTGGTTTAAAATGCTTTCACTCTGCACACGTGACAGTTGCCCTATCCTTGGGGTGCTTTCAATTGGTTTCTGCCTTATGCCCTTTATTGAAATTCTTTCTTGCTTCTTTCTCTTCAGTTCTCAGCACTTTATTGGGGTGCATCTCATTCTTTTATTTCCCACTTTATTATGAGTTCCTACTGAATTTGTGATTTCATGAACCTAACCTGTCTGAATTGCTTGTGAAGTCTTAATTTTTCTTGATTACTTTATGGCAGCACAAATACGTTTCACAAGATTCTGTGGCCTCATTCAGCGCTCGAGTTGATGCTCATGCTTGTGAAATGTACATTTTCACTCCTTTGACAGAGACTCATTCTGCAAGTTAGTTGGATGACCAACGCGAGATTTATAACTTGGTACAACCGTTTTGGATGGTTAATATCCATGTCCACTGCATAAAAAGTTGGTAAATTGAATGTATAAAAGATAAGATTTTTGTCTCTACCATCATTGATGCTGTAATCTTGCAATTCAAGATTGTTATCTCAACTTCTTGTGGGAGTTTAGCAGATGCTTTGTTTTTGTTCGTGTAACGTAACGTGATTAATAAAATCAAGCACTACTATTTGTGCAAGCGCAAAGAAGTTTGACACGGGTAGTTTCCTTCCTAGTATCGAAAAACATTTGCTTACACATGATGTTCAACACCAAACACTGAGGATTAGTTCAATCATGCAACAGTATTATTCTCGCCATTTGATGTGAAACCACTTAAGGTAAGAATTTTTTCAGATTATCTAAGATTTTGGATCAGTTGACATGGACAAATGCTAGACTTATATAGGAGTGGAATTTGTATCCAAGACATAAGTTGTGATTTTTAAGAGTGTCAGGTACATTATAAGCATTAAATGTTCCATAGTGGAGAGTTGTAAATATTTGCATATCAAGCAGTAGAAAATATAACTAAATTGATGAATACAGTGAGAACAATCATCATCGTCCTTGAAAAGATAAGGACGTTGACAATTATGTGCAGATTTCTGACATAAAAATGATGATGTCAGGCTAAGAACCACAGCAGGATAATGAACTATATTAGATACAAATATATGAATCGCATAACAAATGAATGAAAGTACTACATTTTTTGTTTCAAATTACGCAGCTGAATCTGGAGGAGACGAGCATGTTTAAGGTTTCAGACAGACTTGTTTTAATTGGAAGGTCGTTGCACTTTATCATCAGTTTCAGCATTCTTTCCCATGTCAAGAAGCAGTGGCCAAGGACTCAATTAGTAGCTGGTATCCTTCAGGCACAATAGACTGGGTCTGTACACATGCCGATAATGCAGGAACATCAGCATTGACGTCTAAAAACCTAGCAATCAAGAGCAGCACATGAAAATCAGAAATTTGCTTCACAAAGGAGAGGCTCTTTGTCCGATCCAAGTGATTTTTCATTGCCTTCATTGTCACTGGGGAATTCCTGTTCTCGATGGGAAATGTTGATGAAAGTGGACCCTGCATTCTCATAAAAAGTTAACATGAGAGAGGGAAAAAGATCTTACAAATTATACATCAATACAGTTGTGCAAACACAATTTTAAAGGTAAAATTGACAAAAAAAAAATGTCAAATGTGTGCAGCAAAAATTCATGAAGCAGCCAAAGGCTCGTGTCATTTAATATCCTCTGCCTTCTCATGAAAAATGTCAAAGCAACAAACACACCCGTAGGCCTCTGAGATAATTACCTCTTAACTCTCTCATACAGTGAAGACTCTTATGTGACATTCAATAAGATTTGCACCAGACATTCTTGAAATGAAAAGAACTTGTTAAATTATTTAGCACAAATATGATACAGGAAGTCAAGGCAGGTCTTCAGCTAATGTAAATCTTTTTATCCGACGTTGATCAAGCTGGAACATGAAACAGGTTTCTAAACCAACTAAAATGTATGGATGAATCATAGTCTAAAAGATGGCACATCAAATCATTAGTTCTTGCAATAAATAATATGGGCTTACAAAAGAAGTGAACTACATAGGGTAGAAAAATACCACAGTGGTCCAGTCAAGCAATGCCTGTAATTCTTGCCTACAGATTTTGACCAACTAAACAGAGAAGAAGATTCAAGTAAACAGAGAGAGAGAGAGAAAAAACAATAAAATGGACAAGGTTTGAACATGTTAGGTGTGTCACGAAAGTTGTAATTGGAGAAGTTCGTCAAAAGAAGATAAAAAGAACAAAAGAAGCTGAATTCTAATGAAAATCGAGGAATCATTTGATTGGCTAAGAAGATCTCGAAAAATTAAAACACAAGACTGCACATAGTTTGGCAAAAGTAATAAGAGTAGTGAACTCTTTGAAGCCATTTAAACTTCAGAATTGAGGGGAAATGATACACTTCCAGCAAGCATGTTACAAATTTTACTAGAAGCATATAAAAGTTTGAGGAGCAGGAAAAAAAGAAAGAAAGACTAACATGGTCAAACCATGTTGTGAATAGGAGAATGAAAAGCATTTCTTCTACATCAAGGGGAAAAAAACTCTTTCATGGGGAGAATTAACACCTGATGTCATTAGAGACTGCTTCCTATGATAACAAATTTAGCAAATCTTGACAAACATTTAAAATATCACTCTCAAGCAGCCAAAAATTGATCTCAATGGTCAAGGAACTTATGTCAAATTAGGCCAATTTGGGAAGACATGGAACTTGATAATCGTGAAGCTTATGCCACATGAGAAACAGACAAATAACCAAGGTACAGCTAATACCCAATCTCTAGGCCCCATGGTCCCATGGAGCTGGAACAAGGGCCCAATTTCGGACCAAGCAAAAATGAACTACATCATTGACAAACATTGAGGAACACTAGATTAAACAATACTATTGTCAACAAAAATAAAAAAAAAACTTTCATTCAATTGTTAGAACAAGTAAAATAAATGCAACTAATTTTAATAGTTTCTCATGACAAAACCTGTCCTCATAAAGATTAGGCAGCGCAAAGCTATAAAATAGCAATTATATTCAGATTCCCATATTACGAAATCCAAAGCTAATGTGGCAAACTGGGGAACAACAGCATCACTTTGTTGGGAGCCTCGAGTTTCAGCAGAGATGCCTGGAATATGAGTATTTACCTATGGAACTTTAATTAAACTGGTCTATATATTCTCTATAATCAGTAAGAATGTCCGTAAGTATGTCAAGGTTCTCATCTTGGGAAACACGATGACTACAGTGTTTGATCACTTCTTTCATTTCATGATCAAATCTCCAAGTAGTTTTCAGAACCATTACAGAAACCAGGAAAAAGTGAAATGCTGGACATTATTTTATCCTTGCACAGCACAGTTCCTCCAACATACTTTTTCTCACTTCCAGTTTTCTTAATATTTTATTTACATATTTATTAAAGTCTTCCATTTTAGTTTGAAGCATATTCTATTCCATCTATTATAACTAATTGACAAACTTCTGGAAATAGGCAGTAAAATTCTTTTACCATCTTAATTTTTTTGCTCACACATCACGTCAACTAATTCTTATCATCCAATGAAACAAACAATAAAAAAGCCACAAAATAGATAAGATTCATCCCACTAACCTGGTGATCCAAAATCTTCACAACCACCAAGAAGAAATCATTGTCCACTTCCCTCGTATCCTTTCCTCCGACCACCACATCCTTCTTCATTCTTGAAAGCTTTGGATCAACCTCCTGCTGGATATCCCGTTCAAACCACCCTTCCTTAAACAACCGAATGCACATATCACTCATTTGAAAGGCCTCAAAATGCACATCCGCTCCACCATCCTCATTCACCTCCAACTTCACCACAGCAGTCACCCACTCCTTCAAATCCCCTTCTGTATGCAACTCCACAGCCTGCAAAACTTCAGTATTCGACATCGTGTAGTCCTTTTTGTCCTGACTAATCGTCTGCGTAAATATAAACCCCACCCTCCTCATCCCCAACCCTAAAGCTATAGCCTCAACCAACTTCTCCTCGTCAGGATCCCTCAAAAGTATCAAATTCTCCTCCGTCCCCTGTTGGGGCGGCTCATAGATAAAATCCACCTCTACTGTCCCTTCCTCCGACACTGCCCCATACATAAAACCCCCACGCTTCACCGCAAAAGCCAAACTTTCATTCACATAATGCTGGAACACATTTGCTGCATCACGATCGAACGACACAAGCTCGCAATGCGCCTTCTCCTGACGCGTAATTCTCATTTGTTTCGCTATCAAGTCATCCATTGTCATCTTCTTACCGAAGGAGCCCGCAGGTTGGAAGGTTGGGCCCGCAACAGTGCGTTCGCCTTCATAAGCAAGGTAAACAATGGAGCCGTGGGCAATGTTGGGGAAGGAGAGCCGCGCACTCGGGTCCGACATATCGGTGAACCGGGCCAAATCGTTAAGGGATTTTGCTAAGAGCAAGTTTTGATTTTTGGAGAGAATTTGAGCATGGGTGGGGACCCGGAGCTGGGTTTCGATTTCGGATTTGAATTGGGCCACGGTGGCCATCGGGTTGTCGATTGCGACCCTCTCCAGACCATCGCGGCTTCGGATTCTGATCATCATCTTTGCTTGGGTTTTACAAAATCAATATGATTATTCAGGCAAAATAATCAAACAGTTGGCGTGCACTTGCTGTTCTAGCTTTACATAAGCATAAAATAATCAATATATTTAAAGGGAAATTACTGCAGATACAGTAATTTATTTAACCCCCAAGAAAACCCAAAGCATACGTGAGTGTGGGGACACTTAAAAAGATTCCAAGCGTCAGAACAGGAAATTGGATAGTAGAATATTGGAGAGAAAGAAAAGAATTTGAGAGGGGAAGATGAAACAAAATTTCAGGAGATGGAACTCTACTGCAGTGCAAATCAGCGACAAAGGCTGTTGCTTAATCTAGATCACTTTTTAACAGTACCAAAATATCCTTCATACTTAACATTTCTCTCTTAAAAAAAGCCTTAGTCCCTTTCAACAAACTTAATATTTTACCATCGTACCAACCTTCACCTCTCCTGTCTCCATTTCGTCACCAGCCACCACCACAATCGCCACCGCCACCCTAATTGCCACTTTGTACCCCGTTTTACCATATCCACCATTCATTAGCATCTTCACTGCCACATTACATATGTTTTCGCCACCTCCATTGCCACGGTCTCACCATCGCACCGCCACCACAACCATAAAAAAATATATATTTAGTCACCTCTATTACTACATTGACCTCTTCTATACTCTCTAATCCTTGAAAAGATGTCTATCAATGGGCAATGATGCATTCTTACCTTGTCGCATTGTTGTATTTTGCTCCCCATTAAAAGATATACGGGTGTTTGAATGATGATGACGTCATGTATATATATATGTATTGAAACTTCTCATGATTGACACGACGGTAATAGTGAAAAGTAATTCATTAGACATGGAGGTTATATAGTTTATTGGCTATTATGAGTATTGTTGCATTAATAATACAATAGTTATGAATTATTGCTACTTAACGAATGCATTACTAATAATAAATTAATTCATAACCATTGTATTATTAGTGCAATATTGGAATATTCATAATAGTCAATTAAATATATGCATTATTAGTACTAGATTAATTCATAATTATAATTTACATAGGAAATAATGTCACAATAACGATGCATATAATACTTTGAGCACGCAATTTTAGAATACCATTTTTCCATATTAGTGGGGCCATTATTGAATGCATTATTATTACTCCATAGATTAGTATTATTGCATTGATGCATAACTTATGCAGTTGAAGTACTTCACAAATGAATTATTAGTATTTTATAAAATGCATATGAGCCTCAAATCTACATCACTACTAATTCAAAAAATTAGTAGGATTATGATGCATAATTTATACTTCATGTAATACACTTGAAGTTATAATGCATTATTCTTAAATAATGTTTTGGAAACCTTGGAGACTAAAGTATTTTCGTAATTGAATCGATCATGAAATTAAATTTATTGTCAATGATTAAATCGGTCGGATTAGTTCAATCATCAATCTAATATGACTAATAAAAATTAACTATATTATAAGGTAAAAAAAAAATAATCAACTAAAAAATATACTTAATAAAACTTAAATTCAAATAATTACATACATATAACCAAATACTAAATTTAAGATCTCTTAAAAATAAAAGAAAAATAATTTTTGACTGATTTAATCGGGTTTTTTAACTAGTTTGTTCGATTTTTTGATTGGTTTGATCGAATTTTTTTTTTTTATATACAAACGGATCAAATAAACCACAAATCCATGATTCGACTATTTTCACTAGTCAGTTTAGACCAATGTTTTCAAAATCGGATCGGACGGATCGATTCAACTGGGAATCAGAGGTCGGTTCGCTCCGGTTAGGTTCAAAAATTGTTTGACCGGTCAAAACCGCCCAAAATCGGTTTGACCGATTTTTATCTTTTTTTTTTTTTTAGAAATATTTAAATTTTATATTTTATTATATTTATGTAATTATTTGGATTTTATATTTTGTTATATAGTTATTTATTTATTTTTATATTTAAAATATATTGTATAATAATTAATCTATTATATTATTATTTTATATAATAAAATAAAAAAATATAATTAATTTTTATTAAACCAATGCAATCGATAATTGTTAACAAAAATTAATTTCATCACGAGTCATTTACAAAAACATTGGTTTAGGCATTGAATTTGGAGTGTGTTGCACCTATGCTTCTAAAAACCAATTTGTAGTAATGTAAAACGAGATAAAATGGAGCTTCAAATACAAAGGATAATTAAAAATATATCTTCTTTAACTCTAACTATTAAATATTTGAACAAGTAAAATAGGCTAACTTTGAATGTAGTTTAGGCGGTTAAATGGATAGTTCTATTTTCAAGCCCATTTCATACACGTTTGTTTTTATTTTAATTTTTAGAGTTTTATATAAATAACTACAACTTATTCTGTTCCCAAATTATGATTCTCTTTTGTCACATTACAATGTCAAATTGTTTCATTTCTGAACTTATTTATCATATTAAATTATTGATAACGTTAATGCTGTTAATATTTCAAATCTTGAAACTTGTGATGCAGATTAATATTACTCCATTCAAATAAAAAAAAAATATATCAAATTATATATAATTATATTTAAAAAAATAATCAAATTAAATAGTTAACATTATGGTCTAAAAAAATACTAAACTACTCAATATTCGATTTGAAATCAATGTTAAAAATTCATTTGAACTTGGTTCATTAACTTAATAAACCAGGTTTGAAAATATTCATTTCATTCAATAAAATTTATAACTGAACTCAAATTCGACTCCATTAATAAAAAAATAAAAAAAAATTAAATTATTCGAGTTCGATTCGTGTTTAATTCGAATAAATCTCATTTAATTTCAACTTGATTAACAATCAAATTAAATTCAAATATAATTTTTAAAATTTAATAAAGTACAAATAAATTTTACTCGATTCAATTTTTTTTACGTTTATTTAACATTGGAATAATTTATAATTAATAATTTATAGTTAGTATTTTGTCATCGTATTTGCATTGGCATTTGGTGTGGTTGGTGCGTTTGCCACTTCCAGCCATGTTTTCTGTTCCCTTAAGCCCCTAACCCCTTTCACTTCCCTTAGCCCACCAAAATGCTTCAAATCCCAACCCCAAACCGAAAGGGGCCTCTCTTTTGACGTCGGCGACACCTTCTTCCGCCTCGAGAGCTCCATCGGTCGCGACCTCGGCGTGCTATCAGCTGCCCACAATGCCCTCCGGGTGCTCGACGCAATGTGTGGCTGCGGAATTCGTTCTTTGCGGTATCTGGTGGAAGCTGATGCTGATTTTGTGTTGGCGAATGATGCGAATCACGAGCATGGAAGCGTTATTTCGGGGAACTTGGAGAAGGCGGATGGAGAAAATAAGAGGTGGGAGGTTAAGCATTCGGATGTCAACCGGGTTTTGGCAGAGTGTTATTTGGAGAGGGATTATTTTGACTTGATTGATGTCGACTCTTTTGGAAGCGAGTCAAGTTTCTTGAGGGCTGCCATGTGTGCTGTGAAATTGTATGGGCTTTTGTATGTCACTTCCACTGATGGGTACTCTTCGGGAGGTCACCAGCCACAACAGTGAGTTATATTAATGAAAATTAAGTGGTTTTTAGTATCTGTTGGTGCCTTCTTTTTTACGAGGCCAAGAAGAAGTTGGTTGGTTGGTTGATTGATTGATTGATTGGTGGTTTGCATTTAAGTGAATGTAGGTGCATGCATGGATTTCTGAAGATGCATTAGTTGCATTGTTGTTGAATTGATGGTTATCCGAAGAAAAAGAAAATAGAAACAAAGTTATCTGCTAATCATTGAGAAACTTTTGCAAGAGCTGATTTCGCGAAAGGTCGAGGGTTTGATAAATCTTTTGAGACTGTTTTCTGTCCGATTAGATTTGAAGTTTGATGTTGGTTTTCTCTATTTTCGTATAAATTTTGTATTTGCAGATGCATGCCTATGTTGTTTGCAGTTAAAATATTTAACTTATTGAGGAAAATAGAATTTGTCTATTTGACCATTTAGAAAATACACTAACAGGAAGTGACTTGCCCTCCAGTAATCAATGAGTTTCTGTGAGGTAAGAAATAAAGATTTCTGTATGTTTATTGAATTCTGAATGTGATTGCTTTGTCTGCTGAATTCTCTTAAAACGTGACTTATGGCAGTAATCTTTATGCCTCATAGTACATTGGCTGCGTATGGAGCGTACATTCGGCATATGCCATATTCGAATGAAGTTGGACTAAGAATGCTTATTGGTGGGGCTGTGCGGGAGGCTTCTGTGTTGGGTTATCATGTTGTACCACTTTTCTCATACTACTCATACCATGGCCCAGTGTTTCAAGCAATGCTCCAAGTTAGGCGTTGGGGCTTTCCCATTAAGAGGTCTTGAATTTTTGTCAATCTTGTCTACACATCCTGCCTTCTTTGTCTACCTCTTGATTGTTTATCTTCTGCGCTTTTAACAGGCATTACAGTTTCATCAGCTACTGCATTAAATGTGGAAACTCTCAAGCATTCTCATGGGATGAACTTGGCGAGATGAGGTGTTCATGCAATAACGTAAGCCTTATAATCCTTCTCAAATAATTTGCCTTAAAATCCTTCTGAAATAATTATATAGACACTGAGAATCCTATGACTCTAGTATTTGTTCCAGGCTTTCCTTGCTTTAGCTTTATTTCATCTTTTTTATGTGCATTAAGAAAATATCAGAACACTAAGCATTTTCTGTATCCTTACATATCAAGTATTGTATAAGCACAAATGCACAATACTTATTTTTTTTAATTGTAACAGTGGAAATTGGTATCTGAAAGTGGAAACCATGGAAGAATTTTTAACATGAGCTAATAAAACCTGAAATATCTTCACCAATACAGTTTGCTCTATGTGAAGCAACATAATAGTGCTTTAGCTTTGTTTGATGGAAAATGTAATGCTCGTCTTGGTTCCTTTCAGATTCCAGGTTCACTTCTTGTTTCAGGACCCATTTGGACTGGACCTCTTCACAGTTCAACCTTTCTTACTGAAATGCTAAACTTAGCTGAGCAATGGGGTTGGATAGGCAATGGAATAGGAAAAAACCTTGAAACGTTGATCAAACTAATGATTGATGAAAATGACCCCCTGTTGCCATTCGGATACATCAAGATAAACAAGGTGTTTATGAAATCACCGATAATGTTTTGACATTTTGAGGTGCTATGCAGCCTCTACCATCACATTTCACATGCTTCTCCATTCATCTTTCCTGTATAACTGTCTCAGGTAGCAAGTTGAGCTAAGGTGAATTCCCCTCCCATGGATACTGTATTGCGCACCCTGCACAAGGTACTTCCCCGACATAATATTCTTTTAATTCCAGAACTCCCACTTCATGTTTTCTTTCTAGTTTATGTTCATATGGGCAAATAAATATGGCATTTCATCTTTACAGTAGCATTTAAAGATATACTGAAGCAGAGCAGCAAGTGTTCAACTTTGGCGTTGAACAAACAGATAATACTAAGGAAATCCACTTTTTCTTGTATTGAACAAGCAGACATCTACTGCAACTGGCTTATGTGATTTCATAATAAGAATATATAATTTTGGAGGGCATGATTACAGGAGGGATATGCTGCCAGCAGATCACATATTGCCTCTAATGCAATCAAGACAAACTGTCCCATGGTTGATTGCGTAAGGATCATGAAGGAACTCCAACATTGTTCCGCAACCTGCTGATGAAAAGTAGCATCAGGTCACCAAAGCATAACAATTATATCCTCTATAGAAAGGCGCTTTTCAATTCCAAACTGCCAAGAAGCCTGTGCTTGTTTGCTTCAACAAAGAGAGGCTAAAGAATGAACATTCATCAGTTCAAACTCCAGATATACCGGATCCTGTGCCAGGTTTGCCAGATTTGTCGGTGATAAAAACCCAGCTATTATCACCCAGCTAATGATCGATAATGAGGCTGCTTATCCAGCCTGCACAGCATCTGCACCAGTGCAGATTTTGTGGGAAACAAAGCATTAATATGTTTACAGAAGGGGGTAGAATCTGGAATGCCCTTTCAGTAAGAGTGTAAGAGCATACAGACAGATCATGATACAGTCTATGATGTTCAGGAGCCATAATTGTGCTATTGCAAATTGGATTGTCAATCTGTTGTACAGGTTGGTTTTTGCCATGTAACACAATTCCAATAGAAAACAAACTTCAAATCAATAAGTGCAGCACGAGTAAAGTTACAGGAAAATTTGAACTTCAATAAGCAAGTAAAAATGTTTTTGGACACCGAGTATGTCAAGCTTAAAGGTTAATGTATACCAGTGGCTCATGACAACCAGCAAAAAGTAAGCTAATAAAGAGGGTTGAGTGTTTATGCCCATATATTTATTTCCTCTGGTCGCCAGTGCAGAGACAAACTGCTGTGGCAATCCAGACAACTATTCCAACATAACAAGTTTGTCCAATCAAGGGCACTCTTTTTCATAAACTTCACTAGCATATTTCCAGTTCATGACCTTCCATATGTTCTTCAGGTAGTCTGGTCTCACATTTTTGTACTGCACAACAATAAGCAAAAAACTACATCAGTAACGTTAAAACACACAATGCCTATGAGCTTAAAAGAACCAATGAATTAATGCAGAAGCCATCTGAACTAGAACCCATTCCACATGCATGCAAAGAACACTTGTGGACTCCTGTATCCCCCAAGAAGGGAACATGTATGTGTATGTGAAAAGAAAAAATAAAAATAAATAGCGAGGGGAAAAATAAAAAAAGAAAAAGGAACTTTACCACGTATAAGTAGATTAAATGGTAACAGTATCATAATCCTTTCCTATTCTTCCCCATAATGATTAGTAGCAGAAACAAGCTTGATTATGCATCTAAAGTTTGCTCCTCAGACAGATAAGGTTAATGTATTTAACCAAGAATAGGAGAAAGAACTACCTGCAAATAGTACGCATGCTCCCAGACGTCAATACCAAGTAATGGAACCAAACTTGGTCCTTTAGTAACCAGTGGATCCTGCAAAGCAAAATGGTTAGTACAGGAGGACGGATTCAATTACTTAATCAGAACAGCATTCATATTTGATCTTTCAAATATAATTTATCAACAAATGAGAACCATCTTAATTCTCTTATACTCATCTAGAAACTTGATAATAGAATATAAAATTTATCAAATCCCTCACAAGTGCATGACTTCCATACTGAAGCATATTGAATTTTCTAACCCTCTTTTTGTTACTTTAAACTATCTTCACTTGGGGAACCAGCACACAGTAATTTACCCGAGGGCAGATGCAAGGTCATCATTCATTTTCTGGCCAAGATATTCTTATTTCCTTGTGATTCTCATATATTTCAAAAGTGAGCATTCACTTAGAAATGATGGCCTAAAGGCTAAAAAATATGAATCAAATAATATAGATGAGGAACACATTAAAGTGAAATTATGAATCTGTACAAAGCTTTGCATGAAAAGTTGTTATTATCACCCTCAAGTTGTTGATTAGCTTCTACATTATGATAAAACTAACATACACTTTCCAAATTTAGCCAGCAAGTATGAGACCCATGTAGAGAACAATATATTTAGGGGGCGTTTACTTTTATGGTTGAGATATAGAATGATTGATAAAAAATATAATGAGATGTGGGATTGGGATTAAATTATCAAGTAATATCACGTGTACTTCATATGATCTAATAATGGGATTAAAGTTGCATCGTCTAAAATACCTTTTATCTCTTTTTTTATTTTTTTATTTTTATGATTCTTTCGTATTTTTCTTCTTTTACCCATTATTCTTAACTACCGCCATTCTTTTTCTTCACCATTCTTCATTAAATAGCAATACCACCGGGCCCTAATTTCCCTCTTTCTCTTCCTTTTCCCCTTTATTCTATTGTCTGTTCTTCTCCACTTTTTCAATTTTATATTTTTTTATATTATTTTCTCTTTTCTCCGGTTGCCGCCTTCTTCCCCTTTCTCATGTTTCTCCTCCGCCATTGTCTTCCGGTCACTGTCACAACCGCTTGCCGCCACCCATCATTTCCCATTTCTTTCTTTTCTTTGCCTTTGCCTTTTCCTCTCCCTTTTTCTTTTTTCTCCATTTTCTAATCTCTTAAGTTTCAGCCTGCAGTGGAAGTAAAAATGTGATATTGGGGAAGAAAAACTTACTGCTTGGTTAGTAAAATTGTGATCTTGGGGAGGAAGGATTTGTGTAATCTAATTTGTGATTTTTGGGAAGGACACATTTGATTTTGAGGCTGATAGCAAGAGATTTGTGAATTTGTAAAGTTTTTTTTTTGTCTTTTTGGCATCTTTGCATTTTAGGATTATTCCATCACACCTCCAATGAGGGATGGCATATCTAACCAAAACAGTGAATAGTACTGGGCTGGATGATATCACACGGGCCTCCATCAAGCAATGCACACAATGAATTAGGTAGGATAATTTAATAAATCTAGGCTAATCAACAAAAGTAAACGAGGCCTTATGGAATAAAGCAGACTCAACATTAAGCAGTTAAATTTTGAACCCCAATATATTCAAGAAGTAAAGTAGACTCAACATTAAGCAGCAAAAGCCAGAATCCAAGGGATCAGTAACATTAAATGTCACATTATTTACCTGATTTGCAGTGGTCTCGACCACCAGGCGCTTCAATTCTTTGTCCACACCAAGCCACTGGAAATATCGGTAAAGTAAAATAAATGGCATTGACAGGAGACTACAATTTGCGAAGAATCCTTTGTGAACATCCATTACAGACAACAACATGGTAATAGTGAAAATGCAAAAAGCTTACCACCCATCCAGAACCCTGTAAAGCAGCTCCTTCTGCATTCATCTTCTGTACTAATGCATCCAAGGAGCCAAAGTGATTGTCAATAGCCCAACCTAAAGAACCCTTGGGAGGCTCACCACCACCTTCCTGCAAAGAGGTGTTAGCTTTTTGAAGAAAAATTCCCAATTTCAAGTAATAGACCATGAATAGATTTAAAGTTTGGTATCAGGGAGATAAACATACACGAACAGGTGCAAGATTCTTCCAGAAAATTGAGTGATTAACATGACCTGTATACAAGATTACAGTAGTAAGCAAGATCACATAGAAATTACTAATAATGCAAGTCTCTGCAAAATTCCACAAGATCACCAAAAGAAAACCCAAACCCAAACAAACTGATGAAGTTGAAAGCACGAAAATGCCACCAATTAAGCATAAGAATTCCACCATAGAAATGTCTAACGCTCCAGAGCTGACATCATTTTTCAGCCATGCCCATGACAAAGACTGAACCTTTCTAAATTAAAACCCTTCTGGAAAATGCATATCCAATAATAAATAATGAAATATTCTTTGGTCCATGATGCTAGTCACATATTTTTTTTCTTCAATCACTTTTAACCATTATCAGAGTGGCATTTTATGATCTGTCCAGATACTTCAAAACTCAAACAGGGAAAAAAGGAAAAACATTGCAAATAGCAATGTTCTCTACGCTTTTCACAAACCCTCCATGGATGTATCTGGCAGCATGAACTTAAATTTTAATAAAATTATTCACTTTCCAATTTGAAGGTCCAAATGACATGCCACTAAAAGAATCCCAACGCCTTTTCCAAAAAACTAAAGGCAAAAAAATCTCAAACCTACTCCCACAAGCCCCACCGAAACAGAAATCAATCAAAATTAGCAATGCAACAAAAAAGGAAAAAAAAATGTTCAGAACCTCCGCCATTGAATTTGATGGCGCTCTGCAGCTTGACAATGGTGGAGGCATCCCCCTTGGCAATGGCACCATCGAGCTGCTCGAGGGCTTTATTATAATTAGTTATGTAAGCCTGGTGATGCTTCTGGTGGTGAAGCTGCATGATGTCACCGCTAATGGCGGGCTCCAGGGCTCCATAATCGTAGGGCAGATCGGGCAGCGAGAACGTCTGCAGTCCCCGGAACCCTAGAGGCGATGTTCTTAGGGTTTTCCTAGTGACTAGGGTTCGGAGAGCCATAGCTGACTGAGCTGCAAACTTCTGCAGAGAGAGAGAGATGAAAAGCAGAGAAATGAAAGAATGGAGTAAATTGTAAAATTGTATTCACGAGGGTGATGGCTTTTGCCTTTTGGCATGGTTGCTGCTTTTTCTGCAAAATTATCTTGTTGTGGACTAGTGGAGTCGAATTCAATAAAAATTTATATTTTAATTTAATTTGATTATTAATTAATTAAATTATTTTTTTATAAATTAGTTGAGTTAAATTCAATTTAAAATTATATTTTAATTTAATTGTTAATTGAATTAAATTTGAATGATTTTTAATCGAATCAGATACGAATTGAGTTCGAATATCTTGATCTTTTTACACATATTTTATTAATCAAATTGAGCTCTCAAGTTAAACTGCAATTTATATTGAATGAAAAAAATATGTTTAAATTTTATTTATTAAATTTGACTAATTGAGTTCAACGAGCTTTTAGCAACCTTTGATTTGTTTTTAAATCGTATTTCTACCATAATTTTCTTTCATTTAATTATTTTGAAATATCAAAATATTTTTAATCCACAATACATAATGATTGGCCCAATTCTAGATCGGATTTGGACGGATTTATCAAAATTAGAATTATGCCCCACTAAATTGATATATAGTATCATTAATTTCCATCATTGTTTTTTAAAAAAAAAATTATAAATTTACTCAATTTTTTATTTTTACAACTATTTTCTAAAATTCAGTGTTCAATCAACTCGATACATAATATTGGGTGTGGAGGGATTATGTTTTTTTTTTTTTTTTATATAAACAAAGAAAATAGATAATGGTAGTTGAAGTAAGAACAATTAAACAACAGTGATTCAAGATATTACTGATTGTTTTATATTATTTCAAATACCAATTTGTCATTCTATTATTGCATATAAAAATACTAATAGTAATATAGAATTCTATACCAACAGGACCAATTTAATTACATTTAATATTTAATACTGTGTGACTAGGTAAAAAAATTTGAGGTTCAGATACAAAATTTACTTGTAGGATTTTATAAAATCAAAATCAATTTTCTTTTCATGATCTTTAAACAAAATAGGTACTATTAATATTCTAAATTGTTGAAATATAATGAATATATCATGATAAAAAGAAAGGAAATATGTTCTTTCCGAAAAAGGAAAAGCGATAAATCGGGAATTATATTAACAGTGATATATAACGTTTCTCTTAATTATTAAATTCTTTCCAAAATAATGGGGATTATATCAACGGTGATACGTAGCATGACTCAAATTATTTATAAAGATACTTATATACTTCCATTTATAATCAAACAAAAGAAAAATATTCTTCTATATTACATTTAATTCCAATTTCCAAACCAACTATATTCTTTTTGGGTAAGGAAATCAACTATATGCTTGTGAATCATTTGAATAATATGCCAAACAATAAGAGCACCGTTTTCCACAAAGTTTCCAATGATTTTTGTTTTTGTTTTTTGTCTCTCTAACATGATTGCTTTCAACCAACCTCTCATATAATTAGGTATAAACAAATAATATATTTATGTCCAAATTTGTTTGAATTTGAATTTAAAAAATTATCTTCAAACTTGATTTGATAGTTAGTTAAGACAAACAAAAATCAAATTCGAGCGAATAGTTTGATATTTTACATTTATTTTTTTTACTAGACGAATTTCATATCTTATCGACAAAAGAAATATATTCAAATTGAATTTGTTAAGCTAACAAATCAAATTCAAACGAATTTTTAACTATCAATTTCAAGTCGAATATCAAATAACTTAATTTATTTTTCAACCCTACATATAATTATTTGATTCTGAGCTTCTCCTGACATACTCATCAACTACAAGAATAAACTGAATTAATGTGAATAGCATAAAAAATATGATTACAGTAATAGAAATTAAAAGCAGAAAGAAAATAACAAAGAGCAACTGCCCAAAAAAGGGCATATCATCAGAATCTCTCTTTAACTTGAAACTGGAAATCATTCATCAGAACTTAAAGAACCAAGTTGCAGGCCACATGATCTATATACTATACATTTTTTAGCACAATCTTTAGCCAACACAAGGTACCAAACCAAATATAATAACACACAGAGACCACCAGAGCAGAGTAAATATAATATAAGTGTTACAGCAATCTTATCAATCTATATATACAGATAATTAACAACAACACTGGAATGTCATGGCCAAGGATTATATTATCCTAATAGTATTAGGTTTTTTCATTCTGTGCTCTGGCTTTAAGAGTTCACAATTGAAGTTCGGAAATGTAGATGGTGTAGTCTTGTGCTGATGGTGAACAACAACAATGATCAAGAATTCTTCAAAGTTTTGAGACAGCAAAATTAACAAAGCTTGAACAGAATATCATCTAAATTCTACGAATACAACGGTAAACATAGATTGGCCACAGGAGCAATTCCAAGCAAAGTTTTTGGCAGTTTCTTTAGATTGGCCACAGGGGAAATTCCAAGCAAACTTTGGCTTTTGCTAAGAGAAAAAGCCAATTTTTTCTCATAAGTTTTACAATTTCATAGTCTTCTATTCTGTCAGCAACCACAAGTTAATATTCCATTCACCCTCAGTAAAAAAGACTTGATGTTAGAAGGGTCTTAGAATTTGATTATAAGTCCCTTAGCTGAACTCTTGCACACTGTGAAGGTGCAACCACTGTGAAGGTACGATATATCTAGAGTAAATAATGCTTATAAGCAATCCAATCTAGTTTCTGTCCTGTTGCAGTTCTTCATTATGTCTGCTTTCCTATGCTTGAGATCCATCTCTGTTTCCACTAATACATCCAAAAACCCTTAGAAGCCCGCCTAAGACCAAATGCGATGCAGTATTGAAGATGACAACTATATTTGAAAACACTAAGACTGAACCTCAATAAAATCTCCCCCAGCCAAGCTTTTGCAAGCTTAAATAGAAGATACATGGAAACATATTCAAATCAATACAATCTAATTTCCCTCTTGCAAAATATTTTTCCTGCATCAAATTTGACTATCTATTCTCTTGTCATTGACATGGGGAATGCTTCTCTGAACCTACCACTGCCTAGAATTTGCTCCATATGCGAGTCTCAGGCGGTAAAGGTTGATGATTTAATCAAGGACAAAGAAGAAGATAGTGAGCATAATGGAAGGGAAGGAGAAAGTTTTTTCTATTACAAATTTCATCGGTTGAAGCAGGTAGATTGATCTCACTTCTTTGCCTTCACATTCATTTCAGCTTAACTCTGAAAACATTTGTTCCATGCTTAGGAATGGTTACACACACACAAACAAACATATATATATATACATACATACATATATATTTATAATCTGTACATTCAGTTCAGTGGACGATTTACCGCAGCATAATCTTAAGCTGTCTTTTAAGGCGACAAAGTCTTATTTGTAGAGAATATGGATATTCAATCTATGGATATTTCCCTGGAGACATGGCTCTGTTACCATTTAGTACCTGAGATAATTGAGATGTTTAAACATGTGTAAAAAATAGAAAGTCGAATTCTTCTTTTTCCTCTTCCTGAATATCAACCCAAAAGTTACAACTATTGAAGTGATCTTAATACCACATACACAAATAACATTTTTTAAGGCTTTCTCAAAGTTTGGTTATAATATTCTCAATGGAAGCTACTAACCTCATATTGAGATGCAATAATAGACCATAGCAAATATGTGTGTTTCACTTGAACTTATCTTAGCATACAAATGAAGATTCTTTATATCAAAAGCACTATTACTCATCTTTCCTCATACCTAAGCTTATTAAGAGTTCCTTGACTTAAAAAAGGATAAGATTAAACTTATTCTTTTATTTACTCTTTTAACTTCTTTCACTTGGTCGATATGACTAAAACATAATAGCACCTATGAAGAAGATCATGACTGTATAGTATTGGACAGCTACATAAGCGAGCAAAAGCAAAAAATCTTCCCTTACACTTTAATTAGTACGCTATACCTTGTCCGTCACTCCTTCCATTTAACTCTACCTCACCCATCCTTCCCATCCCTTTCTCTAGGTATTCAATACATTTAAATTTTCCATGATTCTCAATCTAAAAAGCTAGTGCTTATATTGTTAAACATGCAAGGAATATTAACTCTCTCTTTTCCTTCGTCAAATATTATATCCACAGTCCTACAAAGATAGCATTTCACAGAATAGAAAAGTGTAGATTCAGTATAACATAATAAACCAATTAAATTCTCAAATCAAATTAAGGGATGGATTTGACATCTGCAGTTCATTAGTTACTAGCAGCATTTCAAAGTACCTATGTCAATCTAATCAAGAAAACATGATGTGGTTAACTCTAATGTCACATGAATCTGACTTCGGCTACCAAGTATGTGAATCAGTCCAATAAATAAAGACGTACAGATTTTCTTTCCCAGCTTGGGCAAAATTACTTTTTTCAATTAAAAAAAATTACCAGAAAAGAATTACATAAACTACATTTATTTTTCCAAGTATGGATCTTGGCTTTGTTTATTCATTGACAATTGTAGATTAAAAAAGAAGAACTCAAAGAGAATAAGATCGACAAAGAGTGCGAGGAACAGGAAGACAGCAGATAAACTTGGAAAAGTTTTTCAAAGAAAAAGAGATGCAACATGGAGTAACTCACGTGTTTTAGCTTCAGACAAAAGTTGATGTCTGCATTTTACAAGGTCTGAATCGACAAATGCTGTTATTTCCTATCACCACTCAAAATGTGGAAACTTGAGTTTCAGCAAATGGTACCAAATATCTACCAAAAAAGAAAATTGCAAAAAAAGAAATCAATTTAAGATAGCATTAGATATAAATATTCGGTCATTATTCTGAATGATAAACATGTTTTCTTGAGAATATAAAGATGGCAAATAAAGAAACAACAGGCATTTATACATAGAGAAATAAATTGATCTTACAGCATGCAAAATGCCAACTGGCATCAGTTTCTCATACAAAGCTGATGTACCATACCGTGTTCCGTGAGCATATAGAACTCATCCCATCCTATCATGATTAAGAAGAGATATTCCAAAATATGCATAGATATTACACGTTTTACACATGCATGAGGTTTGAAGTTTTCCCTTTTCCTTTGCCTTTCCGCGATGCTCTGCTTTTCATTTAATAGCTATAAATACAGACTTACGTATACATCTAGCTTAACTCCACCCAGCACTCAGTTATTAGGTAGACTGAAAATAGGTTCTTCTATGATCAGAATATGTAGAATAGAGGAAGTGTAAGAGCTCAGGCTTAAAGCTGTTTCATACAGATCAATTACTCTTCATAATCGTTATGTTCCTCAACCTCTTGTTAATTGCAAACAAGCTACAATCCATAATTTCCCCATCTTTGTTCAGTCAACACTTTCAAGCATCTACAATTCCTTTGTCCAATTAAATATATTATTTCAATGCAGGTTGCAGAGAAGCTGGCATCTTTGGCCAAAGTTGCATGCCCTATAATTATAACAAGCTTGCTCATGTATTCAAAGTCCTTCATCTCTATGCTCTTCTTGGGACATCTTGGAGACATTGCATTGTCTGGGGGCTCATTGTCAATTAGCTTTGCCAACATAACAGGGTACTCTGTCCTCAAAGGGCTGGCCATGGGGATGGAACCAATATGCTATCAAGCTTACGGAGCAAAGAGATGGGCAATTATGACCAAAACCTACAGAAAGACTTTCATTCTCCTCTTAGCTGCAGCCTTTCCAATCTCTTTGTTGTGGCTAAACATCGAACCTATCCTTTTATGGTTAGGTCAAGATGAGAACATTGCTGCAGTGGCCAAGATCTACATCAAGTATTCAATTCCCGACTTGATTGCTCAGGCACATTTCCATCCCCTTAGAACATTCTTAAGGACTCAAAACATTAACAGACCCCTTACCATATCAGTAATAGTTGCCATGCTTCTTCACTGTCCAATCAACTACTTTCTAGTTGTATATATAGATTTGGGTGTGAGAGGAGTTGCCCTAGCCTCAGCATGGAACACTTTAAATGTAAATCTAGGTCTGCTGGTGTATCTTTTCCTGTCAAAAACCTCACTAAGACCTTGGGATGGGGACATAGCTAGCATGTTCTCTGAAGGCTGGCTGCCACTCCTCGCCCTTGCAGGTCCAAGTGTATTATCTGTGTGCCTAGAGTGGTGGTGTTATGAAATATTGTTACTGCTTTGCAGTCTATTAAGCAACCCACAGGCTAATGTTGCGGCAATGGGCATTCTAATACAAACCACAAGCCTACTTTATGTATTCCCCTCTTCCTTGAGCTCAGGTTTGTCAATACAGGTAGGCCATGAGTTAGGAGCTAATCAGCCCGAAAAGGCACAACAGACGACTATTGTTGGTTTCACTCTGGCAGCTCTATGGGGAGTTTTGGCTTTCCTTTTCACCATTGCAGTAAGAGATGTTTGGGGTAAACTTTTTACATGTGAGCCAAAGATTCTTGGTTTGACATCAATTACTCTTCCTTTATTAGGTTTTTGCGAATTAGGTAACAGCCCCCAGACAGCTGCATGTGGAATTTTGGTGGGCTCTGCCCGGCCCAAGATGGGTTGTCATATAAATTTTGTGTCCTTCTATCTTATTGGTTTACCAGTTGCAGCTTTATTGGCCTTCAAGTTTAAAATGGGCTTTGTTGGGCTATGGTTTGGGCTCGCAGCAGCACAAGTTTCATGTACATGCATGATGGTTTGCACTCTCGTTTACACAGATTGGACAAAGCAAGCCAGCAGAGCAAAGGAGCTAACGCAGGAAAAACAAGGTAGGACAAATGACTTGGAAGCCCCTCTCCTAAGCTGAACATGTTAACTAGCAACTGCAGATCCATGAACTTGAATAAATTGGAAGTAGGGGCTGGGAATGGGAATATTTGTAAAGATACGCATGGTATGAATGTCAAGAGAGGACGTGGTGCAGGTGGGGTGAAATAAAAATGGGCATGAACCCATTTCCCTTGTATCTATGACTAACATAACTATCTACTCCAACACTATCAGAGAGTTGCGATCTCTTTTTAAGATTTTAAATCATCTTGATAATCTCCACATGTTGTAATAGACAAAATACCATACATCTTAATTGGTCAAACTTCCACTTGAATGTTCTCTTATGTAGTAATAGAGAAATGAGATGAACAGGACATGCAAAAAATGCAGCTAATCAAAAATCCATATCAAATCAGGCATGTTATGCGCATAAATAAAGTTTTCATTTGAGTTAATGATAAAGGACTAACATACAAAGAAACTAATATCTTTAAGAAATATTTCTTATTTTCATCAGAATAAGTAATACTGTCAACTAAAAGAATCTCGCTAAAGATTGTTAGCATGTCATATATGGAAATTTCTGAGCACAGGGAGAATAGAAGAGTACTCCTTGAACTCATGACAATGCTTTGAAACTGAGGAAGGCTTTCATCTTCATCTTGAACTTGCACTTGCATGCCACACAACAAGTTGAAGTGTAGAAAATTGCACATATAATTATACCTACATACAGTCCTTCAAGCACGCAAATCCTTGTCTGCTTCCCAAAATGTGCCCTTTGAGAGAGGAAGATCGTTTAACTTCGTGGTACTGTTCTCCACATGTAAGAAGGGATCAGATTCAGCTTCCTTTGGCTGGATAGATGACAAAACAAAGAGCTTAGCAGAATGTAGCAAGTATATGTCCATTCTTCAATAGAAAGTCTCAAGGAAGGAACAAGTTACTAGATTTGAAAGGAGAACAGACAGCAGTGTCCACTACCTGAGTCTGTGCTGATGCTTCTTCAGCTTTTGCCTGATTCTCTTGAGTGCAATAATATGAATATAGAATCATGCCAACCAATGCAACCATAATCCCAAAAACGTTCCTCCAGCTAAATGGATCATGAAGTAAAGCATAACCAAATGCTAACACTAAACAAGTTTTGAGATGCCCAAGAACTTGATAGGTGACAGGAGATGTCTTTCCTATCACAAGGAATGTGCTAAAATTAACCGAGATTGAGATCAGACAGGATAGAACAATAAAAACCTGCAACGTCAATAACGAATTCAGATCTAGATACCATTTAGTAAGAAAAATCTAGTGACAGAGATCCAAAAGTCTCATTTTACTTACCACTACTCGTGGTGTGTATTCGAAGGAAAATACATTTTGTTTAGTCAAAAGCCTATCCAGAAATGGACCCGAGATAAGCAAGGTCACCGCTTGATAAAGACAAGACTGATACAGAAGTTGGGTTGAAGAAACCTTATATTTCTTCTGGATGGTATTGGTCATCTGAAAGAAACTGATTAAGATCTCAAACAAAAAACAATCCAAAAACCAAATGAAAGGCATACTGCAAGATAGTTTATTTTCAAGAATGTATCACCTACACCTGTAGAAAATTGAAAACCAAAAACAATAAAATGCTGCAAGCATTATGACAGATCTAATTGAAGGAAACAAACAAATCTACCCAAAAATTAGGTAGGGCCTTGAGCTTTATATGATCAAACAGGGGTGATTGTCTGCCCAAATGGAAGTTACCTTCAGAAAGAAGGGAAAAAGGTGACAATCTCTTAGCTAAGAAACTTTAGCGTATGTGAGGAGATACCGAAGACTTCATTTCAAAATCTTGACAATGCATATACGCAATACCACACTTCCGTTGATACGGAGGTAAACCATTAGCTGTTAGAACTCTGGTATGGCTTGCAGCAAATACAAGGAGGCTTAAATACACTCTCAGGGCCACTAACATTGTGTTCTTTGAAGTTAATTGTTGACTGTTTCTGGATTCTCCTCAGGAAACAAAGTGGGTCTTAGTGCACTGCTAAGGTTTCTGCATTTTACCCTGACAGCCTACATGCACAAAGTACACTAACAGCCTTTTAGATAGAACCAATGTTCTTGGACTTCTGATTAGTTCATCATCAGATTCTTTGCACAAAGTACACTAACACCCTTTTAGGTAGAATCAATGTTCTTGTACTTCTGATTAGTTCATCATCAGATTCTTTCATTAAGGATCTTTATGTTTTTACGGTACGAGCCTAAACGAGAGCGTTATCAGATTTCTCATCTCTCCTTTAATTGCTTGCTGCTAGCTTTTGCATATCATAATTAGACTAAAGTAAATCAAAGAATGCATCTAAACGGAAAAAGGATACAATTTGAGCAACACAGGTAGTAACAACTGCAAGGAGAGAAAGAAAGGAGCCTAGCATATTGAGCTGCAGATCAGTAATCGTTGCAATCCCAACACCTAGAAGCAGAATTGCCAAAGAAAGCTTAATGCTCCTACTGCAATAACAGAACTCAAGAAATATTAGAGACAGAAAACATCAATAACAGACAGTTCCAACCTAAAGGATTAAAACTATCTTAACCTTACTGAACAAAGCCTACACCTGACTCAAAACATTTGATGATTAGATTGAATATTTCTTAATGAAAGATAGATGTATGAAAAGGATATGAGAGTATTCCATTGATTGTTATGTGCATGGTAATGCATAAACGAAAAGAGCTGCCTATTGTGTTAGTCATGGCTTACTCAAAGAAAATCCATGAGTCTAGACATCCCAATTGGCCACCCTATAGTCCTTACCATGCAGATTAATATGGCTAGTCGGTTAGGAGTTACATATATTCCTGAAGCATTGCCAAATAAAAATAAAAATTACTCCTACCCGTTATGACAAAATGTAATCAAGAAAATAACATAAAGTAGGAACAAAATAAAGTACGTAAAAATCATGTCAATGTCAACTGCTTTTCCGTAAAATGTACAACCAACCTGAATGTTTTGCTTAAGAAAAGGGTTTCCAAGAGTACTGTGCAGGGGATAATTGCCAACTTTGTCATCTGGTATGGTAATAAAAATAGATCTTTCGTTCAGAAGACTAGGGATAAACAGATCAAAGTCGAACCAGCAAAGGCACAGCAGAAAAACTTTACCTGATAGAAACCAACTGAATTGAAACCTAAGCTGAGGTTTAACAATCCAATTGAAATTCCATTTAAGATACCAAATCCAATGACAGTTTGTAATTCTATTGGTTTGTGCTCAAAGAATTTCATCGATAGTGCCACATGAAGAGAACAAAAAGTAACCAGCAGATGCCAGCTCGTTAGAGTTGTAGCTGCATAAAGAAAGAATCAGAATAATGTCATTTCCTTCCTGATATAATATATCATCCCATTTTCAAAATTAAATTGTAGCAGAATAAGATGTTATTGTAAGCAGGGAGAGCTTTCTTTATCTAATTAGGAAACCATATTATGAGCTAAAAAATATTCCTACATGTTATCAGAATTAGGGTCTGCTTTCTTTATCTAATGAGGAAACCGCAGAAGTGGTTAAAAAACACGATACATTGAAGAAAAAAATGTCCTTGGTGAAACTATAATCACTCCACTATCTAAACAATTGTTCAAATAACAAAGTCTAGCAGTTATGACTCATTGTAATGCTCAGGCTTACATTCAGTTAAAAATCGTTCTGCTTTGCAGCTTCAGAAACAAATGCTTTAAAATGTTCGCTATGAAGCACAAACACGAGAAAAAGAATACACATCCAACATGCTACTACAGGATACAAACATGACAGTGGAGCATAAACAATAGGATTGGAATTAAAAACACGAACTAGCAAACCAATTCCAAGCACGAAATCGTACATTCCTCAGCATCTAAAACTTAATCATAGCAAAAAATTCTGTTTTTCCCTAAAATCCACACAAATTAACGTGATAATCAGATAAATAACAAGTGGCTCACCAAAAATGAAATGCAAAGTGCTCATAAGCGCTTTATTACAGATCACGATTGAAACCGATGAAACCACCGACAGAGTCAGCGCCCCTATCGTCCCCAACTGAAACCCTTTATTCTCGCTCATCTTCCCTTCTTCTCTATTTCTTCTTGCGTCCCTATAATCAGTATTGCACGATTAACCACCCAAAAAGAAACGATCAAAAATTCGAACGAAGAAATGATTCGAACCTGAGATAAATATAAAGATATATGTGCGCGGAGCGTACGTGATCTGAAATTGGGAAATGAAGCGAAAAGGGTTGCTTTCAATTAGGGCAAAAGTTAGGCAGTCACTATCGATGGTTCAACTACAGTTTGTCGCGCAAGCGTGTGCCTCAATACACCTGATTATTATATATGCACACGAATATACAAAGATTTCAGTCAATTCTTTGTTAGAGTGTGTGCGTGTATATATATGTATCTATAATCGTGTGTGGTCTACTCAACTAGGGGAAGAGGGGTGGGGTTGGGGGAAGGAGGGGGACGCGCGTTCAGTTCTTCAGTTGCATCTTCTTCTCCATTGAACGCGGGCGGACGGACGGACGGACCTGTTTTAAAATGCATCTTCCAGAATTTTATAGGGTTCATAACGACGACGTATTATGTGCTTTTTAATTATTTATTTATTTATTTTCGGCAAATTTCTTGCTACAAATTTTGGATTTATTTACTTTACTATACCTAAAAAAAAAGGGAACTGTCAGTACCAAATTAAATGTTATTATTTCCATTTTTTTAGTATTCAAAATAATTTCTAATTTTCTAAAATAAAAAATATATATATTTAAAATAATAGCGTGACTGTACTATTTTCTTGCTATTATCATTGAAGACGAAATTACAAAAATATTAAAAATATTAACTTTTCTTAAATGTTATTAATTATTATTTAAAGTTTAAAGCATTCAAAATAATTTCTTATTTTCTAAAATAGAAAAATTTTACTTAAAATAAAAGATTGACAATATTAGTTTCTTGCTATTATAATTAAGGACAAAATTACAAAAATACTAAAAATATTGGCTTTTCTTTAAAAGGAAATTTGTGCCAATACAATTTAAAAAAATATATGTGAGTAGGTGTGTTTTAGCTTTAGCAAATTGGTTTATTTTGTTATTTTATGCCGATAGTCTTTTTAATTATTATTTTTTAATTGCATATCAATATAAAACACAAATTTTAAAAAACTTTATACCCCAAATTTAAAGTACAAAAATAAAGGGGAAAAAATGACTTAATTGTAATCACATTCCTAATTATTGTATTCCAATGGAACTTATAGAAATTATGAACTAAAATATGATGCTCCAGGATGAGAAATGGCAATAATGTTCGATACAGTAAAGTAAATTCAATTATGGTGAGATTTTTTTTATAAGAAAGCGATCGAGTATCTATCACTAATTATATTCACATTTTAAATTTATTAAATAATAATAATTATATTATTGATAATATTGAACTACCAATCAAAACCTCTTAATTATAGAGTCGAGCCTTACTATTGAAAAAGATTGAGGGAAGACTCTTTTTTAAAATTGTAAGCTAATATCGAAATATCATATATTTTCTCAAAAGTTTACATAAAAAATAAAATTGCATAATGTTCGCTTTGAAAATTTTAACAAATTTTGTGACTGGTAATGTTTTTCTACGTGAAATCCTTAAAAAAGGCAAACCACATAAACAACCAAAAAAAAACAAAAAAAAACTTGCTTTTATCACAAAATAATATTGTTAAAGGCAAAAAAATAAATTTTATAGTTCGTAAATATACATATTTAAAATATAAAAAATTATATAAATATGCATGTCGTCAATTATTTTTAATATATATTTTAACATTAAACTAAAAAATACGAGATAATTCACTTTGATATTAAGTAACTATATAAATTACTAAAGCATAATATAGATTTCAAAGTGTTTTTGGTAATTTATTTGGTTGTAAATACATTTTTATGTTGATCATGGTAAAAAAATATCTAAAATGACTGTCTACTTTTAATGTTAGTATTAAGATAATTGAAAATTTATACATTTTCATATAGTTTATTTATTTTGAAAATGCATAAAATGATGTCCCTTCAAACATTATTTATTTTGCCATTTGCGATAAGTATTTTCCTTTTTGAGATATTTTAATTGGTTTTTTAATAAAAACATTGGCAAAAGAACTTAAAAATATCAAAACTTTCATGATTATTACTTATAAATGTTTTTTATTTTAATAAATTATTAAGATTTAACCATTTTCTTAACTTTCCTAAACTTTTTTTCTGTTCCAAAATGAGATAATTTGGAAATTAAAATAAAAAGGCCCTTGTCAAGGGTAATAGGGGCAATCTGTCACATTTTTTTTATGGGCAAACGTGTAATTTGATGATGAGTTTAGGCCATCTTCAATCACACACCAAACCTTACATTAAAATATTAATTTTGATGTAATTTTATTTCTAATGAAATACCAAATATTACACAAAAATTGGTGTAATGAATAGTATTACACCAAATTTAATGCAACACTATTTATTTACATCAAATTTGGTATAATGTATATATTTCCACTTTACTCCCAAAATTGTTCTACTCTCAATTTTAATTCTATTTATATTTTATATTATATATTTAATTAATTTATAATTTAGTTTTATTTATTTAATTTTAATTTTCTTATTATTTTGCAATAATATTTGTAGTAATTAATTATCATAATTAATAAATAATTAATATTTACGATAAATTACAATAATTATCACAATAAATAAATATATTAAAATAATATTACTTGTAATGTAATATTTTTCGTTACTTGATATTAATTGTAATGCTTATTTTTATAATATAATTAATAAATATAATATTAATTATATGTAAATTTTTATTTAGTAGAATTAGTAGTAATAAAATATAAATAATTAAATAATTTTATAAAAAAAATAAGTAATAATTGAAAAATAAAAAAATAGAATAAAATATTTATTTAGTATAAAATTTAATATAATAATTAAAAATAATTTTAATTAAATTATATCAAAATATAAAATTTGATATAAAATTTATATTAAATTTAGTGTAATGAGTTGGAGATGGCTGAGTGGCATCAGCGTTTCCATCCATCAGCCGCCAAAGACTAGGGGGCCAAATGTCATATTAGTTAATTTAAGGAGGTAAGTGAAATATGCTAGGGAGTTTGCGGGCCCATTGCTAAGAAACATCATCTTATATATATTTAAATAATTTTTAATAATTTAGTTTTTCAATTAGATATTTAATTTTAATTTTCTTCACAATAGTTGTAAAATAAAAAATCAGTCTATTTTCATCCAGTCCAAATTTTGACTTTTGAAATGATTTTTTAAAATTATAAATGAGTTTAAAATAGGTTTTATTTAATTTCAAACTAACTCATCCCATTTATTTTTTATTTATTTTTTTAATTTTAATATATATATTCATTTATTATTATTTTTTAAAGAATATAATTTTTAATATTTTTAAAATTAACAAACAAGTCTAACAGATTTGGGTGGGAAGTAAGTCCAAATTTTAAAAAATCTTAATAAGACAAATTTGAATTTTTACAAATTCTCCCTAAAATCTCCTCGTTGCCGTCTCGATGTCTTGCACTCTATACCCTTTGAGATGAAATAGAATGCCTAGAAAGGAGTTTTGGAACTAAACAAATGTTTTATGGGTCATTAACTTATAATAAAAATATTTATTTAATCATTAAATAATTATTTCTATAGTGTTTATAGTTTAATTAAGAAAATAATAGGAATATTGTTTTTATCTTGTAAAAACTACATTTACAAGGTTTCATTTATTATTATTTATCAAAATATTTCAAATACCCCTCTCCCCCACCCAAATAAAACAAAAAGAAAGAGTTCATTTGTTAGAGATAATTAAATAAAAGTCAATTATAAATATGTATTTTTTTATAGTGGATGCTTCCTTTGGTTTAATTGTTTTTATTTTTGACAAAGAACAAAAAAGGAATTAAAAATAGGAACGACGTCGTTTTCAATCCGACGACGCCGTAACGTTTTCCTCGAAGATGATTGGTTAATTGTCAGACCAGCCGGACTTTTCAATTTCAACTCTGAATAGTTAATACTAGTAAAAGGGAAACCGATCGATTACTCTCCGATAATACAATCAATTATATTGGGTTGTTTCAGTAAATTGAGCTTCGATTTAGGTTAGAAACGGTTTGTTTTTTGCGAATTGCGGATTTTCCTTCGAGATTTTCTCAAATTTGGCGTTTGATTTTTTTATTTTTAATTTTTCCGGATGTTATTGTTTGTGAAAAATGCAGAAATGGAGAACTCAAATTCAGAAGATTTGTGCGGCGTAGAGCAGAATGCGGAAGGAAGAATTGATGATCCGGCGTCGACGAGCTCATCGTACAAAATGTTCGGTCGTCAGGCCACTGTTCATCAAATGGTGGGTGGCGGCAAAGGTATATAATCGATAAATTAAAATTATTTTCTGAAATTTGATTTAGTTGGAAGTGCAGTTGTTAGAATAAGCTACCATGCTCCACTCCTGGTTTCGAAATATACACGTAATTATGCTGCTAATTTCAGTTATTTGTACTGATAGTAGCTGTTGAAATTTTGAACATATCATGAGCTATTGTTTTTTGGTAGTCTAGAAACGGTTTTAGAAATTTTTCTGTTTATTTGTACTATTTAAGTGTGTGCTCAGTGTTGTTTAACTTTGACGGTTTGATAATATTGTTGAGTGTGGTTAATGGCTAATTATAGCAGAAACTTTTATGTAAGTATGAATATATGATTTTGTTTTTTGAGGAACAAATGCTCCAGACACTTATTCGATAAAGCATCAATCACCTACAAAAGGCAGATTGTTTCATTGACAATTATGCATAAACTCAATGGCCTGCTTTATTGCAAGAACTTGCAAGATATAAAACACCGTCAGTTTTTGTAAGGTAAAGCTAGATAGGAGTTAGTAGACTGTTTTGAGATTATACCCTGAGACAGGGTTTATTCTACTTGGTAGAGGCAGGGTTTATTCTACTTGGTAGGTTTTGTAAAATGTTAGGGACTCATCAATGCATTCCCCTTTCTATTGTTGCTATGGAAGTAATTCTGCATAAAAAGGTGTTGCTTTTGACTCTCAGTAAGCAAGTATACAATATGGATTTAGCCAGTAGACATGTTAGCTTGAAGTGATTAAAGTGAACTACTTGTTTTAATTTATTCCAATTTTACCTGTATACTAAATTCTTTGTAATTTGTGATGCTTAAAGTGATTTATTATGTATCACCTATTATATTCTCAACTTTGATGCTTAAAGGGTGAGTGTTTCTTTTTCAATCAATCCAGTATCTGTAAGTGGCATAAGAAAATGATGTTCAAAATAAGAAAACCTCCTCTAATGTGCAGTGCAATTTCTCTTGATTTGCTGAAATTTCCTTGACCAAGAGAATTTTCTGTTTCTTTTGTAGCTGTGGTACTTGAAAATTTATAGAATGTCCTGTTGGAAGATTGTTTTCTTAAACTGCAAGTTGAAATAGACAACTGCTATGCCTTAAAGAGGAGAATGATAATTACAAATAATCATGCTACTAAACCTAGTGGTTGTATTAACTTTTTCTTGTTTTACAGTATTCTTTCCCTCCATCCATTTTCTTTGCCCTTGATGTTTTGATGGGCAGTTAAGCAGTATGTTTGTTACGCTTCTACGGTTGCTGCCTTCATTTTAGATTCACTTCTGCTTTTTCAACTATTAGCCCATCTCACTGATTTTCTCATCTGGTTTTTAGCTGCTGATGTCATACTGTGGAGACGGCGTCGTGTTTCATGTGGCATAGTTGTTGTTGCCACTTTTTCCTGGTTATTAGTTGAGCGCTCAGGGATATCATTTTTATCTCTTTGTTCAGATGTCTTGCTGATTTTAGTTGTTCTGCTGTTTCTCCGGGCAAACTATGCTGTATTTAGAAACAAGTATGATTATTCTACCTCTCATGTTCCTGCATTTCAAGTCTTTGTTGTTCTATTTAGAAATCATCTGAGATCTTTCTGTTGCTCTTTGCACAGACAACTTCAGACACTACCTGAACTAGTTCTATCAGAAGAAATGGTAAACAATGCTGCTGCATCATTTCGTGTCAAAGTCAATTACATGCTGCTTATGGCTCATGACATTACTCTTGGCAAAGATTTTAGACTTTTCTTCAAGGTTAGTGATAAGTGATTTATGAAGATTGAAAATAGCTACACAAAGAAGCCTTCCCACCCAATCCCATGCCTTTCTCATCTATTTTTTGCCACATTAGTTGGCATGATGTTAATATTTATCAAATTCCACGAATAGCAGTTGTACAGAAGAAGCAAAGAAAACAACCAAAGGTAAGACTTCCTGTCAATTATGAATTCACAAGTATGTTCTGAGTTTGTTTAAAGTGCCAGGAAATGTTTCTCGGAGGTGTCAGGGAAGCACAGATTCAATTATACTGAATTCTAAGATAGTAACGTAGATTATAGATTACCCTTTACTCATCTGCTGCACAAAGTGTTAGGAGTGTACTACTAAGATATATAAAAGACAAATAGAAATATCACCAGGATTCACCTTGAAGTGGGTTTACACTACCTTGCCCATTTTGAGAAACAATACATGCAGTGAATATTATGTTTTTATTGAACTAGATGGTCTGTACTTGGCCTGTTTGCTACCTACCTCATATGTTGTCTGTTTTCTAGCATACTATCATTGACATCTGATTGCCTACTTAATTTTTCTGCGTACTGCTAGAAATATCACTACTACTATGTATTCCTTTTGTTTTGTGCAGTTTTGTGTTGTAGAGGACTCTTGTTCTCAAAACATTCATGGGCATTTTAAGAATTTTGGTTGAAAATATCTGCTGCACATCTAATTTGCTGTTTCCCTCAAGTTCAAATTCTTCAAACTTGTTGACATATGTGAATGCAAATGACAAAGTTTTGCTTTCCTGAGGCCATATTGCATTATATCTTTCATTGATGTTGATTTTCTTGTCATGTGAAATTTGGTGCATTTTATGTGAGACACCATTAGTAGTATTTGAACTTGATTTTTATGGAACTTTTCTGTGTAGATCTTGCCAACACTTCCATTGAACTCCCCATTGATAATCATGGTTCAAAACTTCAATACATGAGAGAGAGTTATGGCATATGATATGGCAAAGACATTTGACTGCATTTGAATTTAAAACATGAAATGGCAAACACATCCAAACTAGCTTTCTGCTAGGAATGAATGGAGGTGTGGTTTTGGCCACCCGAGTTTTTTCCTGACAGTTGAACAATGAAATGCATGTGCATCTTTATGTATTTTGCACTTCTGCTCTATGACTCCATATAAAGGGATGAACTTTCACAGCCTTGATGAAAATTGCAGGTCAGCCGGAAAATTATTCACTGCATTTGACTTTAAAACATGAAATGGCAAAAACATCCAAACTAGTGTTCTGCTAGGAATGAATAGAGGTGTGGTTTTGGCTGCTCAAGTTCTTTCGTGACTGACTTTATTAAACAATGAAATGCATGTGCATCTTTATCAATTTTGCACTTTTGATCTATGACTCCATAGGATGAACTTTCACAACCTTGATGAAACTTGCAGGTCGTGATTGCTTTGTGGCTCTTGTCTGTGATTGGTAGCTTGATATCTTTCTTCACTCTCACGTATATAGGTACAGCGGTTTATCTTTGGTCTTTTGCTTGCTATTTGATGTCCTTTCTTTTGTAAATCTCTTATGTTCAGTTTCTTTTCTTTTAGATCGATAAAGATCTCTGCTTATGTTTTGTCTAAGGCAAGCCAAATATGGAACCCTGTGTAGTTAAACCAACTGCTTGGTTCCTAGCATTTTGAGAATTGAACTCACTGGAACATACTCATGAACTTACGATATAAACTTCCATTCTTCAGTGTGTTGAGCTGAAAATGTTCTGAACTTCTATTTGTTTATGGTAAGATGCAACAAAATTTTCTGTGGATTTATTATTTGGTGACATTTGGAATGTCAAATAAATCGAATGGTGAAGTGGGCGCTTAGTGCTTCTTAAGTCATTCTCTTTGGCAGCTTGGTGAAACCTTATATTTTGTCTGTGTTTAATGAAAAGTTTTGTTTTGTTACTGATGTCAGTGGACTTTCCCTTGAAATAAGTTTGATTACTTACATTTACCATTTGACAGCAGGAATCATTATTTCTATTACAATTCCAGCTTTGTACGACAAATTTCAAGACCATGTCGATCGGTGTGTTGGGATGATACATCGGAAATTTTCGAAGCATTATAAGATAGTGGATGATAGTTTGCATAGCAGACTACCTAGGGCTCTGACCAAGGACAAAGATCCTTAATTTAGATCGGCTGCTTCATGGATTTGGCCAATATGGTGTTTCCTTCTTTTGATTACATTGGAGAAAGTTCGAGGTTCCCTTTTGCATTTCACTATACCTTACTGACTAATCTCCTGTTTCATTGTAGAATCAGAGGATCAAGTGTGTAAAAACAAAGTATAATTCTGAAAGCTAACTTTTAATCATTCTTCTACATTTTTCACGTAGCCTTTTTTAAAACAGCAGATTATATGGCCTTAGAATTGTAATGTTGCTGAAGCATTTAGGCTCCTTCTGGCCGGCTCCATTACTATTGTTACTCTGCGCTTCTATTCTGTGGAGTTCCTCTGATACTTTGGCATTTCACTTGGTACCGTAAGGATGTAAAATTGAATGGAAATTTTAAGGAAAAAGAGAAGAAAAACCATAGCTTATTAGGAAAAATTTGGATGTGTTTTGGAAAAATGAATAGAGAATGAATTTATTAGAAAATGTGATATATTAAGAGGAAAATGTATCGAAAACGTAACATGATATGTATTTGAATGTATTTTGAAAGAATGAATTGAGATTGAGAATGTTTTGGTGGATTGTGTTAAAACACGTTTATACCTATATGTGATTTGATATTTTGGCTCACCGTGTAATGCTTAGGCTTCAAATGAGCAAGGATCTGATGCATTACTGTGATTCATCATTTCAGACAATCACGCCAAAAAAAACATTCATACCCAATGCAAACTCCAGATCCCGATCCACAAAACTGATCAATTTTAATTTTTTCCTGCTTACACAAACCAGCAGGTGATCTCAATCTAGCAAGAGGGACAGACCCGTTTTCCAAACTTCAAATGCACCTATTACTGCCGTTCCCCACCATGACGCATCAGCACAAAAGCACATTTTTGTCCTTAATTGATGATGGAGGGAAGGCCCAAGAGAAAGCTTGTGGGAGTATCTGGAATGACAAACGCGAATGTGTTGGGCCGGATGCTGCAGAGCCTCGCGCCAGCAAATTGTTATTTTGCAAGGTGGTGAAAGTTTCAAAATCTAGTCTGGTAGGGGATAATGGAAAGGTGACTGTGGTGGCAGCAGTGGCTGTGGCAGTTAGCCCTCATATGGTTAGGGTGCCTCTATAGCAGGGACAGTTCATCATTATTCTTAACCACCATTAAGTTCAGCCTGCAGAAAAACTAATCATTCTGGTCTTTGGATGTATCCGATGAATTTTGGTGATTGATGTACCCTGGGAGATAAAAAAGGAGCTAGGCGGTAAGTAAATGCCGCCTATCTGATCTATCATTCATCTGCTTAATGCATAAACAACTCTATGGAGAACAAAGAACAGTGGTAATTTCATGTAAGCCGAATAGATTTGCAAAACATACATTCACTCTAAACAATATAGGGATATAACAACTTAAGGTCTTATCTCTTATTTTGTTTAAATACCTCAGAATTCTGGATGATGAGATATGTCAGAAGATTTTCAATGTTCACTCTGATGGTTTTCTCATATCTACAATGGCCATGAGGAACTTTGAACTTTCAGGATACCAAAAGAGCAACTTCATACTATGCATCCTCCATGTATATCATGCACTCTGCGGAGCTCTCAAGATGGCGGATTATCACTTTGAAGCAGGTCATTGGCTTTGTTCAACCAAACATCATAAATCTCATCTGAGAACAGAACAAAGTGCACCTGCAATACAATGTAAAGTGATAACGATGGGTGTCCTCCGATGCATATACAAATAGGACCATTGAACAAAGCAATTCTACTATTTAGAAAATTTAAGGGGGTTAGCTAAGCCGTTTGAACATTTGATCTGCCATTGATTTCTAGAAACTAAAGGTTTCTACCAGCTTTGGAAGTTAGACAGCCACACGTCATTTAACCATTCACAGCTTAATGCAGAGTACTCCAAATCACAAGGGGGTATAGCATTGCGGATTACAACTAACTAAATGAAAAACATTAACATATAGTGAGAGGAAATTGTGTTAATTTATACTATCAGTTATCCATTAACACGTGTGTATAAACCTGAAACAAATAGAAGTAGGAAAGAATAATCAATTGAACTCAAGACAAAGGCAATGCCCAAATATTCACCAGCAAAAGCTACGGAACAAATAATATGGTGTTCCAGAAAAGGAAAGTACCTCCTTCAAGTCATTTGCAAATTCCTTGACTGTAGAGATGGCAACAGTTGCAGCTTCTTCATAAGGATATCTGCGACAACAGGATATTATAAAGTGGGAAAATAATTCACCTTAGTAGAGTACATGAACCAAAGCTACCAATCAAAGAACAAGTAAGCAACATAAATTTTTGTCTTTTAAATTCTGTAAAGCAGCATTTGCATTCCTCCTCATGAGATGCTAGTTTTTTCCAAATCAAGGTTTGCTTTCCCATGAGCCATATTTTATAGGTTAAACTTGTCTTGTGTTATACTAATCAGCATTACAACATAGCAAAAAGATCCAATACACACATTCGCAGAATGATAAAGATAAAATTTGCATAAGACATCATGATTATTTATAGTCAGAAATTAATCTAATTTTGAAGACAAAGAATACCACTGAATGCACATTGATCTACCTGATTAATAGTACATAATGCAATTTCAGCAGGAAATTATTTCTTTGAATTGACAGTTATAAATGCCTATGCAAAAATTACACAAGAACTGAAATTTCATTAGCTTCAGAAAATGAGCCATGCTGTGACAGCATACCTAAAGACGCCACATGATATGGCAGTAAAGGCAATGTATTGCATGTTGTTCTCTTTGGCGACACGTAGACAGTTTCTGCAATAAGTTATATTGAAGAAAAAAAGAAAATTACAACTTTAACTATAAATTAAATTATCAAGCAGAAGACTTTAAGCAAGCTCAACTAAATACCTATAGGCATTTCTCAGAGAGGCTTCAGGGTTTTCGTCCATGTCATAGATGGGTCCAACTGTATGAATAACATGAGAAGCTGGCAACCGAAAGCCTCTACACATTTCAAAATGTTAGCATAATACATCAAATGATTAGTTAAAATATGGACGCAAAATAAAATGTCAAGTGTTTGATAGTGTATATAATCCGGACAAGGAGCACATACGGAGTAATCCTTGCTTCTCCAGTGGGGCAGCGAACTCCAGGCCGCACTTCTGGGACCTCATAGCATGCTGCCAGTAATTCTGGACCAGCAGCTTGATGTATGGCTTCAAAAGATAAGGGGAGACGAAAGTGAAATGAGGAAGATGACTTAAGAGTGGATTCTGCTAAAAAAATAGAAAATCAAATAATTACCTCCATCAGCACCACCACCTCCAAGCATCCGTTCATTAGCTGGGTTGACCTATAAAAGGACCAGTCCAAACAAAGAATATAATTTAAACTAAATCATACAAAAGTTTCGACGTTCCACAGGAAAGTTTTGATGAATCCTTGACAAATTTTGCGTCTAAATAAAGAGAGAAGAAGTTATAGCAGGAAGATGGCATCTCAAATTAATTTCAGTTGCAATTCCTTGGAATAATAAGATGACATTCTAACTCATTTAGCTTGGATTTGAAAATTAAATCCCTGATGCGGATTCTCTCTCTGCATTGAAGTATAAATAAATTAAAGTGATACATTCCAATCAGACGTTTCGAAGCTCATGTGAATCATTAATCGGATAATTTTAAACTATGAGATTGTATTATCATTTGATAGCCATTTTAAGTGATTTCACCAAGTTGATCCAGCAAAATAAATATTTTTCCAACTATGGTCACACTTCAGTCAGGACCAATGGAGTAATACAATTAAGTGCAAGTGCTCCCATTGTAGCAAGACTCTCCCATTCTTCTCATCCTAAAGGGACTTGCTGAACTTTCACGACACTGCAGGATGACATCCGACTGGCAGGGCTTCAAAAGCACTGCAAAAAGGGTTCAACTTTTCCTCTAGAAAGTAGGTCAAATTCTTGGAGGGAGAATCATCTGAGCTCACAATTCATTTCTTATACTCTTCTTTTCATTATGTACTCAAGTTTCATATCTTTGAATTTATAATTGCAATTTAATTTTCACAGTAAAGATGAAAAAATCCCAAAAATCATGCCCTAGTTCCAAAGTACTTAACCCCAAAATAAAATCTTCCATTTTTTCTTTCTCCATTTCTTTCGACAAGTAAAATCTAAACCTCAAAACAGAAATCATCTAAAAAAAAAAGGACGAGAGAGAATAGAGATTGTTACAATGGCGTCGGAGGAACCATCGACGGACCACCGAGTGATGTCGCCTTTCTTAATCTTGAGAACACTCGACTCCGACAGCTGGTACACAACCTGACGGCCTTCACCTCCGCCGCTCGACATCTTAGAAAATCCGCCGCCGCCGCCTACGCCTATGCAGTGCCTCGTGGTTGAAATGACAGAAAAGGGCCTGAGTAGCGGTTGAATGGCAGCAACCTGATGGCAGTCGTTCTTCAAGAATCCTCGACCCCGACGTGAATTGCGGAGGGCTTTAGGGTAATTTCGAGCGGAGAAAATGCTAAAAGTTTTAGAGCAGAGTGGAGCAACGGAAGTCATCAGTTGACCGTTACTTCACTGTCAGTGGACAAAATCATCTAATAAATATTAAATTGAATTGTCAATATTATAATTTTGAATTAAAAAAAAAAAGAAACTTCAGCTATATTTGAGAAAATAATTCCTATTTTTATCTCTTTAAAAATGAAAAAAGGTGTATGTTTCCCTCATGTTTTGACATTATTTTTTGAAAATATTTTCAGAAAACAATACCTAAATTAAGACGATGTTTTGAATTATTTTTTGAAAATACTTTCTATTATTTAAGAAAATATAAAAACAAGATTCATTTTATTTTTGTCGTAAAGTAAAAATTTGTTTGGATTAGTACATTACCAAATTCAATTTTATCGATGCTACACTCAATGCGAGTATTGAATGTCTTATTTTCCCTTACTTCTTCTAGTTTTTATTTTTATTTTTTGTTTTGAATTAGATTTTTTGGTTGTACGGGACAAGTGATGTGTATTGGTTACAACGGGGACCAATTGAATTGATTTTATATACTTGTTTTTAAACCTGTAATAAGTAATGTTCTCTAAAAATAACTTTTATTTTCAATTGTTTCAACTTTCAATTCATGGCCAATATGTATAATTAATTGTTCATCACTTAGTTGGGCAGTCACTTCAAGCTCTTAAAAAGCCCTTAAGAAATTTTTTTTTATGTGATGAGAAGAAAAATGCCAAATAAAAAGTACATTTAAATCATATTATAAGTAGGCCCAACTCAGTTTTTGTACTGAATCAGGAATTAAATCTACAAACTTATACCATATGATATTCTTGGGTGGCTTCATCCAATATAGCCACCATTTGAACATCTTTTCAAAATAAAAATCCAAAAAATAAAAAAAATAAAAATAAAAATAAAAATAAAAATATTTCCTATGACTTTTGCTACACACATATAATAGGCCTAAGCGGGTGCGAACCTGCCACCACAGCTCCCACAGCCTCTTCCATACCTACTCACCCGTAATTGCCATATACAAATATAATTTGATTCTTTTTTCTTTATTTCCTATTTTTTTTTCAAATACTTGTCTATAATTTGAGTTGATATAGCCAAATGCAACTAGAATTGGCCACCTTCAAATGTTTGTCCAAACTGCCAATTCGCGGGTGCGACATTGTAGTTTGTAATAGTTCTTCCATCACTAGTGGTGATTTGAAATGAGAGACTTTGCCCGTTGAGATAAGAATTGCTCTGCCAGTTTTGGCCCCAATTTCTTGATAAGGATTGCCATCCAGTTCTGGACCCCTTGATCGACACGCTGTGGACGTCCCCAGCCCCAGCCACGTTGGTGATCAACACTAGGTTGAAGTAGGAGTGGCCATTGATTGTGAACCTTATTCCCCCCTTCTTTCTGCAGGGCACCCTGTCCAAACACATGTTACATCAGCAAAAGAACGACTAATTTAAGCAAGAAAGAAACACCAAATTGAAACAGAAGATAACGTTACCTTCTAAAAGAAACGGGAACAATTCCAGCTCGGTATTGGGCAATTTGCAAGAAGGCAGGCTGAGCCAAATCAAAGTGCTGGCGAGGAGGGTTGCACCACCCACCATTGTCATTAGGCAGGGAAGGGTTAGGAGGGCAGAAATTTGTGGCAGTGACTATGATGCTGCCCCCCAGGCACCATTTCGGGTCCCTAGAACACGTTAACTCGTAGCATGACCCGCAGCTCAGGCCATTGTTGAACAGAGCTGTGCTAAGTGCTGCAGTGTTTGTGCCATATCCTTGGCTGTACAAATTACCATACCCACAAGCACCTCCTGGAATAGAATAGTAGCCAAAAAAATGGTTGTCACTTTTTTTCTAGCAAATTGGGTGTGACCAAAATTCAAAAACTAAGTTAATTCCCCATTCTCATAGGGGACAACGTATGGTCCCACTCAGTGGCGGAGTTAGGGGGCGACAGTAACGATCGCTCCCTCAACTTCAATTTTTTTAAAATTAATATTAATTTATATATAAAATTATTAAATTTTAAAAAATTTGTCCTCCTTAAATAAAAAAAAATATTATGCAATACTGAAAATTTAGAGCACTTCTATGTTAATACAACATATATATGTATATGATTTTCTCATGCGCGTAGAAGTAGGTTTCTAAGTCATTTAACTCACCCATCGTGCCCGATGCATCTCCACCACCATAGAAAGTAGCATAAGCACTCTGCCACCCTCCGTAATCACCATAAGTAGCTTGCAGGCAGAAGCCGAAGAAGGAGAACAATAGTAGAGAGACCATGGATGCTCCTTGGATAGCCATTGTGAAAGAAAGAAGAAATGTAAGGGCTTAAGTGGTGAGAGCTTTGTACAAAATCTTGAAGTAAGAAGGGTATATTTATATAGAGAAGAAATGGGGTGTGCAAGTATAGTATAGAAAGTGACAAATTTGCAGCATTCATGTCTAAGAACCACAAGAAGTCACAAAAAAAAATTTCTAAGTCACCAAGATGCACATGCACTTGTTCCAACTTGGAACTACCAACTGCTAATCTAATAGACCCTACAAGCACATGCATTTCTCAACTGTTTTCTCCTTTTTTTTTTGTCTTTTTTTCTTGATTCTCTATCTTATTTTCTTGATTATATAATCTTTAGACTTTTGTAAGTATGTTGGATTATTTTTTTCTCTGATTTTGCCTGAAATTGCGCTTGGCAGGTATGTACAAGACTTACAATATTGGTAGAATTTGACTCTTCAAAATTTTTGAAAACTTTTTTATGTTACATTAATCAGCAAGGCATTGGCCATTAACTAATTGAGATGCAAAAAAGTCAAAGACTCACATCCTTAAATTCTTGGCATTATGGAGGTTTAGATGATTTTTGGGAAAATTTTATTCTAAATTTGATATGTGGCACCCATAATAACTATAGAGTAAGTGGTTTTTACATGTTTTATGAATTAGTTTGCATACGACTACAAAATAAGTACACGAGTCAGAAAATAAGTATAATTACATTTCTAAGCTAGCCATGACATTGGGTTTGTGTTGCACCTCGACGGCCTCAGACTCGTTCCGCTTGGGATAGTCAAGTTTTAATAGATTTGAATTGGGTTTTGGGTTTTTTATTTTTAAACTCGATCCGACTCAAACTTGACCTATTTTATTTTTTTTAAAAAGATATTATATATATTTATATGATTTGTTTTCCAGAAAAATAGATTTTTTTAAGAAAGTTTTAATAATATTATTTTTTTTAAAATATAATTATTAATATTTTTAAAATTATAAAATAAATCTAAACGGTCTACGCATCAGATCTAGATTTGAATTTTTAAAAACCTTAATATGTCGAGTTTTAGGTTCATAATCCAACCCCATCCCTAATTTGTAAGCCCTAAATTTGATGGCAAAAAAGTACCAGAAACAATTAGAAACTACTAATTAACTATTTAAAAATATGGTTTAACATTAATTAGTTTTTCATTAAATTAATTTCACTTGAAGAAATTGAAAATGTAAAAACTATTTGTTAACTCAGTCAAATGTGCATAAGGTCAATTTAAGACCAATTGTGCAAACCTAAGGCATCTGAGACTTTAGAGCCATAATTTGTGGTGAGCAGCATGTGTAAATTTGTTTGGTGAATTAAAAATTATTGACATAACTCATTTAATATGAAAATTAATTGAATTACCTAATGTGTACATATGGAAATAAATAGTATTATATGTTGGACCAACCAAATTTTGCAATTATAATTTAGGCAACAATATTAATTTTGTGATAGGGATATTAAAATAATAGTCAGTTATCCTCTTATGAAAAATTAGATAAAACTTATAAGCATTCCTAATAATTACACTTAAGTAATGATAATATATTTATTTGCGATTCGCTGATAAAATCGTCATTTAAGTTTCATTGATTACACGTACATAGTTGGTAAATTTTATAATTGTAGACAAAATTATTGCTTCAAATTGAAAGATTTGATCAAATTCTAGATTTGTTACGTCAAGAATTTTTAAAATTTAAACCCGACATATTAGACTTATTAAACCCATTTTATTATTTTAAAAAATATTTTTTTTTAAAAAAAATAATATACTAAAATTTTCTAATATATATATATTAAAAAAATCACACACACACACATATATATATATAAGTTTTAAAAAATAAAATACAATAAAATGTGACTTTTCAAAGCGAAACGAGTTTAAAAAATAAAAATTTAAAATTTATCAAAAATTTATTTATAATAATAAAAATTTTCAATCACATCCTATGCCTAAAGATTACGGGGCAAGTAAGATTTCACAATCATTAGTCCAATTAATACAAATACTTTTAATTATTATCTTAATCATAAGTAGTTTTAATGAGATATTATAGGTAGAAATTGGTTGAAGAAAACATTGTGAAGATTTTGATTAAGGGGCCTACCATGTTAGGGGCACATGCAAGTCCCTGATAAGATGGCCCCCTTTGTATCTGTACATCATTTTCATAATCTTGCTGATATTCATTTATAATCACAAGTAATCCATCGATTGGTTCATGCTTTTTATTTTTCAATACAAAAGATAAAATTAAAAATATATCAATATGTGAAAATAATTAACAAAATATTGTATTAGTTTATGTATCAAGAAAAAAATTATTAACACGCATGACAATAATTATTCTCATAACAAAATTACAATCTAACATGAATTGTTACACGATTTATAGATTTGAATTACATATTTATTATTAATTATAAATTTTAATGAAACAATATAGTCCGACAAAAGGAACATGCTTTTGGGTGGGTTGGGTAGGCCAATTTTGTTGACTTGTCAAATGATATTCATATTGAGTATTAAATATAATTGTGAATTAGTAAATTTCATATAATAATATTGTCATTTTAATTTAAGATATTATTATGTGTACATTCAAAATAAATTTGTTAATATAAAACTCAAATTGATAGCATGATTTTTTAAAGTTTTCTTGTTTTTCACGTTGCATTGAAAATGTAATCTCGCACAATGATATAATATCAAATAATTCTCTCACCATATCTTAACTTTTGTCTCTTGTATGTGAAAATATTTTGGAGGTGAAGTTTGAGATTGTACTTACTTTTCATAATGCATCTTTTTTTTTTTTTTTTGTCTTAATGAATCAATAATATGTACATATAAATACATTATGGAAATTAATTATCAATATTTTTAATAATCAATAATTAATAACAAGTAACAATGTATAATTAACTAACAATTATTACGAAAAGTAGACAAATATTAATATTTTGATGGGATTCAAATCCAGTACCTCGTTCGTAGGACTCATTGAAGGTGAATCTTGTTTACCTAAACATCTTAATTTTTATTGGGTTTTCGTTTTAATACATGATTCTGTATTTTTTTTTAAAAGTAAATACACATATTCTTTAATTTTTTTGTGAGCATTACAATCTTAATTTTCACAAATACATATAGTCAATGTCAAAAAATCAGCTCTAATTTTTTCTTTATTCTCCATTCTCAGCATCAGATTAAAAAGGAAAAAGAAAAAGATTAACTATTTTATTAAACCATCAACTTGAAATTGTTTTTTAGCAATCCCCCTTTCAACTAGGATTGTAGCTGTTAATGCAAACAGGGGATGAAATTATTGCCATGATGTAACTTGAAAATTATGCAACAAAAGAAGTCAATTTGCCAACATGTATTCTCTTATTAAATGTAATGATTTCTTAGAATGAAATAAAATCCATTGACCACATGAGCAGTTTGAGCCACAAAATCATTCAGATAATTTAAATTTTGATTAAAAAATAAGCCCATGCTTCAGTTATTCAATTATTGTTGCGTTCGTATTGCATAGGATGCATAAACACTGCACAAAATAATACCACTTCTTACATGAAGTCTTTGGTTTCTATAAGAAAAGGAGCATTGTGTGTCCGATAGTCAATTATTTATAACTATTTTCGTTAAAATTTAATACAATACACAGTACGCTGACTGTTGTATCACAATCATATCCAGAAGTACTTTCGAGGCACAATAGAATGAGAATGAAAACTTATTTTCATTAATAACTGAAGGTACGTTGCATTATAGAATGTATTTAATGTGTAAAACGAGAATAATGAGTAATTAAAAATATTTGATAGTTGACTTGTTGATGAACTAAAAACATAATAAAAGATCCAAACTAGTTTTTTCTTTATATGTATAAATATGTATATCTCCACATATATTCACATACATACATATAGACATCGATGGTTATAACATGAATATTTCATACTCTAATTTTTCTTAGAATTTATGTTTCTTGAAATATACAACAAAATATTGCGATCCATCAATACCTAAAATAACATCCACAAAAGTTACGTGGGTTTTTTTCCAAATTTTAATGTTTAGGGACCAAGGGTTATTGTTCTTGAGAAGGGATTGTCCAATAGTCTCCACTTGTTATCAAGACATGGAGTAGTAACATTTTGTGACATGGACCCAAAACTCCTATTAACGTTGAACAATTTCAAGGGGTAATCAATAACATGGTCAAATTTGGCAGCCACATTAAAGCCCCACATGAAATTTTCCAATGGAGCACATCGACGGTTTGGAGTGGTTCGTGAAAACTTGAGATTCGGTGCATCAAGATTTTTAAGAATTCAAAACCCGTCTTGATCCAAATTCATTGGATTTGGATTAGATTTGTTAGATCTATTCTATAATTTTAAAATTTGAAAAAATATATATATTTAAAATAATACTATTAAAAAATTTATATTTTTTAAAATACAATATTATATAAATATATATATATATATATATTTAAAAAAATTAAATAGGGCAGGTTCGGAATGGACGAATTTGCAAATAAAAAACTAAAACCAATTTCGCATTCTTTTATAACTCTAAAAACCCACCCAAATTATTGTCATCCTTAATAAAGTGCAATATAGTTTACAGGCTCCTATGTTTGCCATCTGCAATTTGGTGGTGTTAGGCCAAGTTTTTGGCACCTTGTGAGGTATCAAGGGAAGTTAATTTTGGGGTCCAAGCACCCTTTTTATGTCTTAGACAAAGGGGATGTGTGAGTCTTGCTGGGTGTAAAGATTGTTAGCTTTCTAAATTGAATGAGGGGACCCAAAAACAAAAAAAAAATTACAATAATTTTTTTTTTGAGTCGTGTAAGTCGTATTCTAAGTAATAGTAGGTGCAAGAGTACAATAAAATGGAACAGAAAAAATAATAGTGAGGTCGAAATAAGTGTTGTCATTACAATGAAATATTTTACGATAAATTTAAAAATCATAGAGACAATGTAGCACAAACAATATATTAGTTTAAGTGTTAGTATCCAAAGTTCTTATCCAACATAGTGTATTTCCTTACAAATAATTAAGTTAGGACCATTTGAATCTTTTAAATTTTTTGTAAATTTTCACAATCCATATTGATTAGTGTTATCGACAATCCTACTTGAAGTCTCAATCTTACTAAAAAATCAACAAACCAACCACCTATTATAAAGATGGGGTAACATTGGCATTTCAAAATTTACTTGAAGTGCTCTAAAAGAAAATGCTTCTAAGAAGTGACATGTTAGAAAACTTAGAAACAACAATGTCAATACTCTTTTGCAACTCCCATTTACATTAGTTCTATAGAAACCACTTGTGATCCATCAATACTATTGAGATATACAACAAAATATTGTGATCCATCAGTACCTAAAATAACATCCACAAAAGTCATGTGGGTTTTTTTCCAAATTTTAATGTTTAGGGACCAAGGGTTATTGTTCTTGAGAAGGGGTTGTCCAATAGTCCCCACTTGTTATCAAGACATGGAGTAGTAACATTTTATGACATGGACCCAAAACTCCTATTGCAAAAGATGTCCAACATTGAACAATTTCAAGGGGTAATTAATAACTTGGTCACATTTGGCAGCCACATGAAAGCCCCACATCAAAGAGGTGCAATATAGTTCACAGGCTCCTATGTTTGCCATGTGCAACTTGGTGGTGTTAGGCCAACTTTTTGGCCCCTTGTGAGGTATCAAGGGAAGTTAATTTTGGGTCCAAGCACCCCTTCTGTGTCTTAGACAAAGGGGATGTGTGAATGTTGCTTGGTGTGAAGATTGTTAGCTTTCTATATTGAATGAGGGACCAAAAAAACAAAAGAATTGCGACGATTTTATTTCAAGTCGTGTTAAGTCATTTTGTAAGAAATATTAGGTGCAAGAGTACAATAAAATGGAACCGGAAAAAATAGTAGCATGGTCGAAATAAGCATTGTTACAGTGTACTACGATAAATTTAAAGATTATTGAGACAATGTAGTACAAGACAACATATTACTTTAATGTCACAATGGAAATATCCAACATATCATATTCCCCACAAATAACTAAATTAGCACCATTTAGACCTTACTTTTTTGTGGGGGGCAAAACTAAGATTTTTCATAAGTTTTCACAATCCATATTGATTAGTATGTAGTGTTATCGAGAATGCCACTTGAAGTCTTCGGGCTCGTTTGATTTTTTTTTGTTGAAAATTGTCATTTTCAGCATTTTCAGTAGAATTTTATTGATTTTTGTGTTATTGAAAATATATTTGAATAATTATTTTTAAATAAAAAATTTATAAGATTAAAAATGAAATTATATTTGGTTCATTGTTTTCAGTGTAATTATTTTGATAGTAGTAGAGTTCACAATTAATATTATATATGAGTTAGGTATTTTAATAGAATAAATATTGAACAGCGAATTCCATATTAATAATGTAGTTAGTAATAAAAATATAGTAATAAGAGTTTATGAGTAGTTGTGAATCCCTTTTACATAGGATTTAAGAGACATGAGTTCATTGATGAAAAAAGTTGATTGATGTTTTATAAGAATAATTTTGAAAACGAGGGAATAGAATTTGAAAGTATTTTAGGTAGAGAAATGAGACGATAAAATGAGTTATTAATAATGAGATTGGATAAAATAAATTTAGTATTTTTAAAATAGTAAAAAATAGAAAAACTCTCACTAAAAAAAAAAACAAATGAGGCCTCAATCTTATCCAAAAAATCAACAAACCAACCACCTATTCTATAATGATGGGGTAACATTGGCATTTCAAAATTTACTTGAAGTGCTCTAAAATTAAAAAATTTCTAACAAGTGACATGTTAGAAAACTTAGAAACAACAATGTCAATACTCTTTTGCAACTCCCATTTACATTAATGTCACTGGACTACAAAACAGAAAATTTTTGGAAGTTCAATAGCTGTCTAACTTAGCAAACTTCTGCTGCCAAGGTCTTTCTTTTTATCTTTTGATGTCTGGTTTCCAGGAATTCAGAGGCTGACAGAAACAAGAAAGTGTTTAACTCCTCAGATCAATGACATAAATGTACCAAAAAGATGTGTCCTGATTTTAATCAGGAATTAAAACAAGGACTAAGAGGTGTAAAAGGAAGGGAAGAAGCAAAGATCATTCAGGATTTCGATAGTTTACGTTTCAACTAAGAACTTCGATTTTCTGGGATTACATCAACATCGGTATCAACATTGAGGAAACATCAATAGGATATGGGAACATGGTATGAACATCAGGTAGTTATATGGGCCTTTCTATTGGTCCCCCTGTACTGATCATACCAGCAAACCTGTCTCATTGTTCACACATACATAATTCTTTGCCAAATCAACCAGAAGAAATAATTGATCAGTGCAAGATCCAGGCTTTGGAATTTTGGACATTATGAGATTTGTTAATCAAAATGTATCACTAAGAATGTTTTCTTGATAAATCATAAGCCCACCTCAATGTCTACCTCACAGCCGTCTTTTTTCTGGTAAACTTCAAATACCGGACATATCTTCGGGAGATTCATAATCCAGCTATGATCAAGAAAAGTGTCAACATCTGGATCATGTTCGGCCTTGCAGGTAATTTAAGGATTACATCTATAGTTTAGAGTGCCAATTTAACCACAGATTTAACTGAACCCACCCCAGAAGTAGGGGTCCTTTACAATTCCAAACCTTACCAGTAAACATGGAAACAAAACTTAGTCAGCTTGTTTACATGGAAAAGGCATCAAACACTTCTCAACAGCGAGATTATGTTAAATAACATGTATCCAATTAGCAGCCAACAGATTCGATCACTAGGATCGAGCAACATAGAAACTGGCAGAGGTATATCATGATTGAAAACAAAGAGTTTGAAGACTGATCAGAATATCTGAAAAACATGAAAAAATCATACCAAGATAACATTAAAATTACTGAGGTTACAACATGGAACATTCTAGTTAATTAAGACAAAATGATGTGCGGATCTCATTACACAGGACAGACAGATTAGCAGACTGAGTCCCCCCTCAGTCAGTAAATGAGAAGCTTCACACAAGAAGTGAAGCAGTCAAGAACACTACAACCCTGCAGCCCAAAGATGCGACCACATAACAAGACGTGATTTTTTAGTTGAACGAACAACTTAAACTGGAAAAAATGAAAATCGATTGCCAACACAAATAAGAATGAATACCAAGGAACCTACAGTACTAACGAAAACCTAAGACCCCAGTTAAACAAAAAATGAAAAAATGTGGACTAGTGATGATTCTGGATGTTAAACACGGTGTCAGTCTATGAACAATTAAACAAATAGGCTTGGGGCAATGGACAAACCAGAAAAACCTGAATCAGAATGTGCTGCTGCTTTCACTGGCAGAAATAGAAGGGCCTTCAGACTTCACTAGATGAGAGCCTCTGCTGCTGATATCAAGACCTTGAAAAGAACCAAGAGGATCTTGGTGCAACGTGTCAGAAAGACCTCGCACATGAGCAGCTGAAAGCATAGGGTACTGATGACTTGACATGCCTGCCGAAAGGGGATGAAATTGCGGCATCTGTACATTCTGGGAATCATTTGGGCCAGATTGAGGCAGAGGGGAAAAGAAGGCAGACTGGCTGTATTGAACATGCTGCATTGCCAAATTGAATGTATCTGAAGAGGTCGATATTTCTCCAGTGGCAATTCTGAGTCTTTCTACTTCCTGCTTCAGTGCTTCATTAAGCGCTGCATATTTTAAACAGCACGTTGTAAATATTTACTATAATAAATTAAATTAAATAAAAAGAAAATATGCATTTTGAAGTGGCTCTGAGACATATAAGTGGCAGGTAAGTGCTTCAGTGCTGCCCTGTCATTTGACCCAGGCTCACCACCCCAAGCCAAACTTAAAGTAATATATTAGAATCACAATAAATTCCATCTAAAATTCCTTCTGCAGTTAAAAGGTGTGCATGACATAATCTTTAGAAGTCATTACGAGATTGCTATAGTAATTTCAGAAGGATCAAATTTCATAATTTAAAAATGATTCTGCGAAGACAGCTATTTTGCAGGTAAAAAACATTGTTTTATAAAAAAAGGAGTACGGCAAATATTTAAGAATATTCAAGACTGCCATAATAAGAGTATATTGTGTCCCTGCTTCATCAAAAGTTGGTGAGAACTGATAGAAATAGCTTGAAAGGCCATTCTGCAGATAGGACGATTTTGGAATTCATGGAAACCATCCTCAATGTGCGGCCAAAGATTCCCAGATTGGTCGATCAAAATAACCACTTGACTCCTATTGGATACTTTTACTTACCATCACGCAACTGAGCTTGCTGTTCCATGGCTTGTAACCGAAGCTTAAGCTCTGTGTTCTCATTACTCAGCCCTGTTGTGTCTCTCTGCAAGAGAAAACATTCACTATTGTAAAATAAAAGCATCAAACCAAATGTTCAAGGTTAAATTTGAAAATATTAAAAAATGTCAATAAGACTACAGCAATAGATGCCTGATGTCCAAGAGAAGTTGATAAGCAATGGGAAAGACCTGGATTTTGCCATACTCTTCCATAATAAGTTTTCTATCATTATTTTTATGGTTCTCCAATTAAAACACAGTGTTACTGCAATTCCAACCTCAGCTGCATATTTTCCCATCTCGTATTTAAAGAAATTTAGGAAATAGAAAACTGGTTTCTTAAATGGTTAAAACAGGTTCCAAGCTGTACTTTTAAAGGTTGATAGCAGGGGCCACGGCTGTTATAGAATGGGACGTAAGACCCTGTTTAATTACAGGAGATTAGAGCCTTGAATATAGCAAACATCTTGGGAAGGGAAATCTTGGAGGCTGTTTTTAAGGAGAAAAGGAGGCTTAAGATTGTAATTCCAGGGAAGAAAATTTAAACCTCAAGATTTTCTTCTCTATAGAACTTTTGCTCATTTAAAGAACTTCAAATTGATATCTTTCCTACCCAGAAGCCTAAACTGCTAGATGCACCTCAGCACCATCTACAAGAACCTTCAGTGACTGAAAAGACTGAAGCATCATCGGTTTTGGTGTCAAGCATTAACATGAATACTCGTCTCAGGTTAACCATTTCTGTTAAAAAACAAATCCAATAGTCCAGTCTCTCTATCTCCCTCAATGCTGCAGTGGTTTACACATGCATGTTCATGTGGAGTCCTAATTTTGCAAAACATCATTTCCTTTTCTATTAAAAAATCACAGGTGTGAGCACACACACTTCAAGATGAGTTTCTAGACATTTTTCCATGCATCTCTTCAAAGGGGCAAACAGTAAAATTGAGTCTTTCGCTGATTCATAGCTAATTGTGAGTACAGTGGCTTCTGTGATTGTCATGGTTGTGAAAAGAAAGAATGAGAAGCAACTAATCAGCTCAGTAAGAAAATAATGAATATTAACCTAATGGATTTTGTTCATTAAATGTTGCAAGGAATAAAACGGCAAAGGAATGGAACTTACAAATAACACTGGCAATATGACAAAAACATGTAAATCAACTGTTTCTGAACCTCAACGTTAGGTCCATAATCAAGCAACAGAGGTACATGCTGTATGTTGGAGCAAGATAATCTGTCAGTTGTATGTTGCCACATTCGTATAATACTGTTAGTTTCCTTTACTCTTTTGTCTGTGCTAAGGTTGGTGATACTTGATATGGTAATATCAATATGCAGAGAGAATCTACTCAATCTAGGATTTGTGGTTCCCTCATCTTTCTAACTAAATGTCACTCCCAACCAAAACTGAAGGGCAAAATTTTGTCTTCGTATGATATCAAATGGTTTGATTTCAATTAGCATTTAATCCTAGACAAATAAATAAGTTCGGAACCATATTATTGCAGATTAAATATTCTAAGCACACTAACTAGAGCATCAGTTTCATGCAAAGCTAATACAGAAAACTACAAATTGAAGGACCAGTTCCAGGACAAGTACCTGGAACAGTGTCAGTTGTGCAGAGAGAGTTGTTGCCTCCGTTTGAAGAGTCTGAACTTTTCTTTCCAGTTCAGATATGTAGCGGGCCTTTCTCTCTTTTGATCGAGCAGCAGACTGCCGATTTGCCAAAATCCTGTACAGTATTATAGATGCATTAGTTGATTAAGGGCAACAGAATCCAACCAGAAAAATGTAAGCAACAGATTATGCAGTGTAGAAAACTGAAATAGTGAATTCATCTCTTCAGATTCCAAGCATGCTAAAAGAACAAATAGGAACATAAAAAAGATACTCGACTGGATAAGGGCATAAACAACGATAAAAAGTTTGAGTGGTGTTCGTTGTAATGTATTTGGATTCACAACAAAAAGAGAAGATAAAACATGGAGACAGCTGAATCCTGCCAAGCAACAATAAATCCCAGATCAATAATCCTAAATTAGCTCTTCATATTGATTCAATTCTGTAAGTTGAGAATAATCAAACAAAAGAGAACGGAAGTAAATATTTTTGCAATCCTTTTCTGGTTTATAGTTTCCAAGTTGAACGTATTAGTTTGATGACATTAATTATGTGCACAAACTTTCAGCAACACATATCAGATGGGAAAAGAGCAAAAAACAGCCACAAAAATGTTAGCCTACTCATAACTACGTTTAAAGTTCAATGTGATGCATTTTATAATTAAGTACAATTGCTTGCATATTCATTCTTCCACTTGGTATCTTGTTTATGGTGCCTCGGCAATTTATTTTCAATCCGAACCTCTTTAATGAAATATACTACTAAGTCAAAGATCTAATTGAGGCAGAGATTTCCAGATCTTCATGCAGAACACAGAATCCCTTCTTTCGATAACTGCTAAGAAGCTAGAATAATCTATTTTAGGCACAATGAGCGGCTGGTGAAGGTAGTCAAAGAATTATCAAAATGCATGAGAAATTGCACATCAAGAAGTTCATCATCTTTTGGTATCACAAAAGCTTACTTACTATTTAAATTACGCCTTTTTCAAGTTGTAACCCAAACAAGACTGCCTAAACACGAGAATCATTTCATTAATTATCCTATGATGTCTCCTATTTACAACATTTTTCAAACAATGATGACAGCTAAATTCCCAAATTAAACTATCAGACAATCGAATCAAGATCTTACAAAATGAAACCTTGCCACTCAAATATGCTGAAAAACGGTTAGTAAGTCAAACATCCATTCCTCAATATTTATCCGAGCATTACAAAATAATCTTCTAATCCACATGGCATAAAAAAAGCTGTAAAGTCATTTTATGAATATCTGTTTAGAATTAGATGCAACTATCCCAGAGATCACTGCAGATCAAATCATTATTCCAAGAAATTGCTAAACCATCGTAAAATCCAACCCTCAATTATTTACAAAAACAATAAATAAATTCCAACTCTTTGTGAGAATGCACTTAACAGACTAGTAAAACATTCAGTCAACTTGTTAGACCAAACTCAAAAGATCCATTTCAAGATCCAAGCTAAACCCATAATTCAACACAAGTAAATCCACTCAAATTCACCTCACAATCTTAAATCAATAACACACACACATATATACCAGCAAAATCCAAAATGAAAAACAAATCAAGAATTCCCAAAAAAAGAAAAAAGAAAATACCTTTTGGCGCGCTTAGGATCAAGAGTCCATAACTCAGCAAGCTTATCAGGAGCCATAGCTTTCTTAGCTTCAATACTATTCTCGTTAAACAACAAACTCGAACTATCCACCGAATTACTATGCCTATGCCTCGGCCTAGCAACACCATCACCACCGCCACCGCCGCCAATCTTGTCCCCATCCTCCGCCCCCGCCCCACCACTCCCGCCACCCGCATTGTCGAAAACAGAGTCACCAATCCCAGATCCGCCGCCGGCGCCGGCGCCACCGCTGAGCTTTTCAATGTCCATGTAAGTAGAAAACAGATCATCCTCGGATCCCATCTCCTCAAAACTTCCTGCTGGCGCATCAAACGGGTCCGACACCAGATCTAAGTCCTCCGGCAGCCGGAAGTTCACCTCGGAGTGGGCTCTCCGGTGGTGGGACGGCCGCATTGCCGCAGATAACGGCGGCGGTTGGTTCAGCAAATGCTTGGAGTTTGGATCTTGCATTTCTTGAGAGTGTGTGACTGTGTGTGGAATGGTTCTAGTTATAGTTGTAGTTAATAAAAAAGAGTACTCTTTTTCCCTGCAGTTTGAGTAGTAGTGGAAGTAACTGTTTTTACTTTTGGTTCTTAGGACAAGTTGACGAGGAAGTCTGTGTTTTTACTAGGTGATATTGGTGGTTGAAAATGAATGTTTTTTGGGGGTGGGGGTTGGGTGGGGGTTACTTTTGAGGGTGTAATCATATCATGGGGTGGGGTAATGCATGGGATCCGGCCCTGACAAGGATGTTAGAAAAGGTTTTCTTCATGTACTTCATGTTATGTGTATGGGCTATGTACGCTGGTTTGTTTTTAATTTCAAAAGGTATCTTCTTTTTTTTTTTTTTTACTATTTAAAATTTTAAAAATATATTTATTTTATTTAGTTTTATTAAAAATATAATTTATTTTTGTTTTAAAATTTTATTTTTAAATATATTAATATTTTATATTTTTTATGTTTCTATCAAAATTTATTTTTATAATTTAATAAAAATATTTTCAATCATAAAAATATTAAACACATAAATATAAATTTAAAAATAAAACCAAACGTACTCATACCGTTCTACAACGCAACCTTTGGTGCCAAATTAGGCTTTCCGTTTCAATATTTGAAAAATGAGAATTATATGAAATTATAGTGATTTGACTTGTTCATCAAATGCTTAAATATATTAAAATTTGCCTCTTTTTTTTTTTGAGCTGTTTGTTTTTATATTTAAATTTAATTTTATATATTCAGTATTTTTAGTGTTGAAAATATTTTTATTTAATTTTTTATAAAATAAAAATATATTTGGATAGTTATGTTTCTATATTAATTGTGTATGTTTGAAAATGAAAATGCATTTATTGATAGTATTTTTTGTGTAACAAGAAGTAAAATATTAATAAATTTGAAAATAAATTTTATCATAGTGCAGGAAAAGAAGTGAAATGTTAGTAAGTTTGAAAATAAAAATAAATTATATTTTGAATAAAAATAAATAAGATAAATACATTTTTGGAGTTTCAAATAGTAAAAAATAAAAGATGGTCATTTGAAAATGAACACAACTAGACCCTTTATTTCTACACCAAAAATATTGCTTCCTTTGTCTTAATGCTAGCATATGTTTATTTTGACTTAATAACTTTTTTTAATAAAAAATAAAATAAAATAAAATAAAATAGAGTATTTTTAGGTATTATCATTAATATTGATGTTAAAAGTTAGTGATATCATATTATTACTTTTTAGTACGAAGATATTATAAAAATAAAAATATTTAGGAAAAACTATTTGTTCGAATTTTATTAATCCCTTTTTTCTTTTTGAATTGTCCCAAAACAATGCTTTATTTTCAAAATTGAACTTTTTTCCAAAATTACTTTATCACTTATATCAATAATATGACATCCTTAATTCTCAATTACTATTTTTAAGGGTAACAGTATAAAAACATCAAAATATTTACCATTTAAACTCTCTCTAAAACTTGATGTCACTTGTCAAGGTTAAATTGTACCCATAAAAATGGAAGGGAGAAATAAAATTTTCTTCTAGACATTCTAAAAAAAAATAAAATTAAAATAAACATATATGATTTGAATATCATCTAGAATTGAAATTCGCTAGTTATTTATTAAGATCAAAGACCTTAAATTCTTATGATTTTCTATGAAATACATTAGATGTAAGCTTTTAACACAATCTTTAGTTTGAACATTTGAATCATCTTTTTCATAAGAATCAATCGATTTCATTACTTCACAAATGAAAAATTTATTCGGAGAAAATATTATGGGACGAGCATTTCAAATCTTTTATTTCAAATGAAATAAAATTATGAGGATATTTGACAATCGAAACTAAAATTATTTTTAAATTAATCATATGCAATAATCAGATATTTTATATAAAAAAAACAAAAATGATAAATTTTTGGTCGACTATAATTAATAAAATCAATTATTTGGAAATCAAATTCTAAAAAAAAATAGTTATGCTATGATCAATTCTTGTAGAATCAACTTTCCAAAATTTACGCCAAATTCACCTTTAGTAATTTTGGAGCAATCTTTTGAAGTCTTGTACTAATCTTTATCTTTGATTAATGAAACATAATTATTTACTTAAAATAAAAACTCTTACATCTTTATTGACATTTGATTATGTCATATTTTTTTCCATGTAAGAATTAATTTGTGACATTTTTATTTTTTTTTGTATATATTGTGCGAAGAAATCAATAAAAAGATGTCAAAACTAAATCTTAATTTCACACAGATAAAATATGGCTATTGCTAATTTGTGTCGTAAGATATTGGGCTAAATCTTACGACGAGCGCATTCTCATATTTAGTTGTTATAGTTGAACTTGAAATTCTGAACAAACGATTGATAATAAGGCGGATAAAAATAAAAATGACGTCAAATCATCATATCTCTTGTACAAGAACAAATGATCGCTAGTTCCATTCATATTGTAATGGATTTCTCATCATCCAATTCCATGAATACGATTAAATCAATCCAAAAATGATGTAAGATTTAGGGTTTAGGGTTTTTCTCTTTTCTATCTTTGTATTTTGTTATATTTTTCATTTTTCTCATAATTTTAGCTTAAAATGGAGTCCATGTGACAGAATGTGTTTGTTTTCTGTACTCTCTCTCTCTCTTGTTGATTTAAAATTGAAATCCTCACTCCAATCCTGTTATGTTTTTTTTTTCTTTTTTTATACATTCCACTCTTTTCTTTTCTTTTTTATCTCTTCACCTTTTATTTTATAAATAATTATATATTTTTATGCTCATAAATTTCAATGAGGTTTTTCCCTCACTTAGTACACCAATAATAATTGTTTGTGATGTTAAATAAACGTAAAGAGTGGACGGAAATTTTCTTAAACCTCTATAAATATTCTATTTTTTCTCATTTTTTGTGAGTTGTTTTGAGCTTTTTTTCTCTCTAAATCTTTTTTTTTTAAAATTTGATTTAATCATCGAAAGATTTTTATTATTACGTTTCAACCCCTATAACGATTTGTTCTTGTTGTCGCAGGCGAGAACCTATCGTTTTATCCAAATATTCGGGAGAACTTGTCCATTACGCTCTTAGCGGTTGAAATATTATCACATCAGAATATATATCATATATTAGTTTTTACAATTTTTTTTCATATTCTCTATTTTCAACACGAAATTATTGCAATTAATTTATTTTGATAAATTTGATAAATCAGTTTTTTTTCCATCACGGGGAGGTGAAAAAGGGTTGAAAAATTTATATGTAATATACAATATTTACAATTGTTTAATTTTTATTTTATGGAAAATATTTATTTTATTTGTTATTTTCAAAGTCAATTCAAGTCAGGCATTACAACCTCATTAACATAGTTGGAATTTATTTCATGTGACAGCTACGTTGTTAGACCTTTAGGAAACCAAATTATTGTCATTCTTTATTCCATTAAAATATACAATTTCGTAAAATAAATAAATCAGAAAATATGTCTTTATCGACATTTAATGAGAGGAAATAAATAAAAATAAGTTGCTCATTTATAATGCATAATTAAAATCATGCATGGTTCGACGTCCTTTCTACATGTTATTGTTGACTCCCCACCCCCCCACCCCCGATTTTGACTATTTTTCTAATGAATTTGATCATAAATAGTTTTTGGAAGCTAAATTATAAAAGCAATAAACTTGAAGTGACACCACAAAATTTATGTCCTACTAAAATTTAAAATTTTACATTAATTAGGAAAAATAAAATAAAATTTTGAAAAAAGCAAACAAAGAAAATTGGTTGGACGATGTGCTTGTCTACATGATTGACTAGTCAAGAAAGTCTATAGGTAAATTTCTGGTTTCTACAACTTGTTAGTCATGGGATTGAATCACCCAAAAATAATTTATTATATGAAGTTCTTGTTAGAACAATTAACATAATTTTTGTTGAACTGTATGATTAAAAATAATTATTTTATAATAGGATTATAATCAAAACGTGACGTTTGGGCTATTAAACGGTACAAAAAAATTTGATCCCCCAAATTTCAATTATTAAATTTTGTTGGGCTACATGATCAAGGGCAATTACTTTTATTATGGGACCACAATTAAAATGTGACATTTTAGCTATTAAACCGTACAAAAATTTAATCTCTAAGATCCCAATTATGGTACAAAAATTTAATCTCTAAGATCCCAATTATGCATGCTAGGTCCACAAAATAGCTGACACCCATAACATGGGCAGTAGTATCAAACAATTGAGAATGTCCCTTTCTCTTGTACAAATTTTATCAAATTTATTTTGCAAAGAACAATAATTATATAGTGATAAATGAACAATTATTGAAAAATAAAATTGAGTAATTGACTATTGGGGTGACTTAGGTTAATTTCATCATCGAAAACTTTAATTAGCTTCCCATCTTGTCAATAAACTTTGTCTAGACCTAACACATTTTATGAAATTAATTGAACAAATTGACTTATTAACACCGGCAACAAAGTGTTCCAAAACTACCCCCGACCACCACCACCTACGATGGTTGTTTGCTCAAATTGATTGCCATATAGCTAGATTTTCATGTCCTTCGAGGGGCTACAACTTTGAACTACCACCTACTTCGATTATTTGCTCAAATTGATTGTCATATGACTAAGGTTTTATATCAACTATACATCTTTTATTTTATCCAATAATTATTCGTTTTCTTGTAATTCAACGACCAGCAGTGAACGTAATGTAGAATGACCTCGACCACCAACGTACGACTGCAACCGTGAACCACCACCTACCATGGTTGTTTGCTCAAATGGATTGCCCTATGGCTAGGGCATTTATGTCCTCAACTGTAAATCATTCATTTCACCTGATAACTAATGCCCATAAAATTTATTAAATGTTAGAGAAGTAGGTGATGATGACTATTAACTTGGGTAAGAAAAATTGAGAAATCATGTGCCACAATATTACATATGTTACACACCTGAATGAGAAATCAAAGGGTCCCCACTGGATTCGTGGATGGCCATGGAGATGTTGCCCATTTGCCCTAAAGCCAAATGCCATCTCAATTCTCTTTTGTCCTAAATAAATTAATTAATTAAATTATACATTATTATGCAATAAAAATAGTCAAATTAATTGATCAACCCGCATTAATTAATAACGCACACATTTCAGGACTGAATTGTTTTTTTTTTCGTAAATAAGTAGATTTTTTTTTTTCTTTAGTCGGAAACAAAACCAATACAATCTAAAACTATTTTGCAATCTCTATTCACCAAATTTAAATCAAATTAAATTTAATATTACAGGCATTGAATTTGAAAGTTCTATTATAGCAAACTTAATAAAAAAATAAGTACTTGAATAGTTTTTTAAATCAACAGGTAAAATACGATGAATCATTCTTATGGAAATTAACTGCAGAGTATTTATAACTAATATAATCTTACTTTGATCAAATTTCATATATATTCTTTTATGTACCTTTTTATTTTTTTATTTTTTTCTTCAATTTTCTTTCTTCTCTCGTGAAACCATCTCCTTTAGATGCATAGCAATCATACATTCTTTTAACTTTGGCAGTTGCACATGGAAATCCTACTGCCTGTCTCACCAAATAAATGTATATTTATTTTTCATGTGGTTGAGAGATTATCATATTTATTCAAAATAAATAAATAAATAAAATAATAATAATAATAATAATAAAGATTTCGGCTGAGCATATGATTATTATTCTTTGCCATAAGCCATATATCATCTTATTTTACAGTAAAATAAAAATAATATAAATTTTTAAAAAAATTAATATGACATCACTAACCATATAAAATGTTATCCCACAAGACTTCTACGGGTAGAAAATATTCCTCCAAATAAAATCAAATATAATTTTCTTTCATAATATGTGAACCAACAATTCACAAAATAAAATTCAATATAATATATTTTCTCAAAATATTTCTTTTAAGACAAAATCAAAGGCTATGTTTATATTTATCAAATCTTGATATTGGTATTAATGAGCCCAAATATGAAAAAAAAAATGAACAAAAAATGAAAAATCCTAAAGAATTACTTCGCCCATCAATTGACAAAAGGAGTGAAATAGTGGGATAAGGATTTGGTGCTTAGAATAGGCATTTTTTTTATTACCATAAGCTCATTGTGGTTAAGTGGGATCAGGTACCATAATTAAAATTCTCAAGCATCCTCTTCCCCCTTCTACTTGTCTTTGTAAAGTTTGTAGACTATGTTTGGATGTAACATTTTGACGAAGAAATTGATGCAGTGCAAGAAGTTAGTAAGATTGTTAAAAGTTTATTATTTTTGGTAAGAGAGTTGTTAATATAGTACTGCGCAATATGTTCACATCAATTATTTTTTCAAATTTTAGTGTGTGTCGAGCATCATAACTTTAGTGAAAGTACATTTTGAGGCGAAATTTAATAGTTTTGATCAATTTTAGAATACTTTTCTATATTTATTTTTTTTTTGGATAAGTTTTTTGTTTTTGTTTTTTTTTTTATTACTATTGGGTTAGATTCCTATCCAAATCTAATTCAAAAGAGTCATATTTGGTCTAGGACTAAGTTATGAGGGTCCTAGAACTAGGTTAGTAGAGTTACAATCCGAATAGGTTATAAAAACCTGTTTATATAAATATCAATATTAACATTTTTAGTTATATTATCATCATTCCTAAGTAAACTTACTATATCTTTGGCATCTTAAAAAATATTCTTCTATTACAAATGATTTAATTTTTATTTTATTTTTTAATACTTCTTCAAATAAAAATCTAAGATCCAAACGTAGTGTAAGTGTAGCTTCATAAGTTAGAGCTTCAAATGGCAAACAAAAAATGCATTTTCACAAGGGGCATCTTCCCAAACAGTGTCCCTTTGCCACACCTACAATTCTGATAGCATCTTCAGAAACAAACCTACAATCTTACATCTCCAAAAACCTCAAACCCTTCAAATCTTAGTTGTATCAGAATCAAAAAATCAGTTCTCTGTCTGTCTGAACAAGAAAATTTAGATCACCAAAAAAAAATAAAAAATTTGCCCTTGAGTTGTAGCAGCAGTATTGGTGAGGTCTACTCATATTTCATTCATTTTCTGGGTGATTTTCACCTCTTCAGCCTGTTTCGAGGGATCAAAGTTTTGTGTTCTTGAAATCTTTGCATGTCAAGGTTGGTTAAATTCTTTTTCTGTCATACTTTTCAGCCCCTGATAAACTGTGCAAAAATTTCCCTTTTCCCTCCCTTGTCCTCTCTCCCAAACAGAGTCTGTAAATCCCTCGGAAAGAACCAAAAAACATTGATATTTCTGTACTTTTTTCCTTTATCTTTAGTAAGTTTGTGAAATTCTCCCTTCCCAATATTTTCAAGATTGAGGACAAGGAAAACAAGATAAAGACTTGTGATTATATGACAGAAATGAATTCTCTGCTTTCCATTTCTTTTGTGGTCCGATTTGCAGTCTCTCTGTGCATGAAACTGAGAATTAGTGGTTGAAAATTTGAAGCCCTCTTTTGTAGAAGTTTTAAAAGTGATCAGAATTGTTGGACACAATATCTTTATTTGGATCAGCTCTGATGAATTTCTATCATCGGCCCCACCGGTTACTCCTGGATGCACAACCTGGTGGTGCACCGCCGGATAATGGTGGCAGAAGCCACAATGGCTACGGTGGAGGAGGGGCGAATTTCGACACCAACATGGTGATCATTCTTGCAGCCCTGTTGTGTGTTTTAATATGCGCTCTCGGGATAAATTCAATAGTAAGATTCATCCTGAGGTGTGCCAGGAGGGTGAATTCGGATGCCACGGACGAAACGCCGCCGCGTTTTGGCGGAAAGGGCCTGAAAAAGGGGGTGCTCCGCCAGATTCCAGTGGCGGTGTATGGATCAGGGAATGGGGTTGCATCCACAGACTGTGCCATATGTCTTGCTGAGTTTTTGGATGGGGAGAAAATAAGAGTCCTGCCTAAATGCCACCATTGTTTTCATGTTAGGTGTGTGGATATTTGGCTGGCTTCGCATTCGTCGTGTCCCACCTGCCGACAGTCGCTGGTGGACGAGCAGGCGGAATCCGGTGGCGACATGGTGGTTGAGGTTGCGGGGAGGCAGGTGGGAAATGCATCAGGTGGACATGGTGGTGATGCTCCTGCTACTGGCTCTGCTGACGAGTTGGGCTGATTGCATTGAATGTTTATTTTCTTTTATACTTAGGAAAGAAAATGGAATGCAAGAAAAGAATGGCTGTTTTAGCTGATCTTGTTTGTTTTCTTGGTTTTTGTTAGTCTTTGGGATTGGCTTATAATGTTATTGTTAGATACAAAACATATTTTGTTAGAGATTTTGGGTAGCACTAGCTTCAAAAAATAGTGTTATGTTGAATAGGTTATTCACCTAAGAGAAAAAATTTGTATTTGGGTTCATTATTATTTAGTTTTTGTCTAAGTATAAGTATTATGTTAGAAGAATCACATACGGCGTGTGTCAAACATGCACACACGATGTAAATATTAATTCAACTTCAAATTGCTTTGCCCCAACTCTGCAAAATGACATATAAAATGCAAGAAAATCTTGTAATAATTACTGAGTGTAGGAGAATTGAAGGGCGATACTTAGGGATTAAGTTATAGTGGGAAAATGAAGAGAAACAAGAAGAATATAAGAATAACTCGATAGGATCATTTGCTCTATACCCACATGGCGAATGCTCAAATAGTCTAGAACATATATATTCTCCCTTAACTTTTCTTCTTTAGAATGGATTTTGAGATGTGAATATAAGCCAATTTTGAGTAGTTTGAAGTATCTCAACTCATCTTATTTGGTGGTATTGTTCATGCTTCGTACAATTCAGGACATGTATTAAATGTACGAATAATTATCAAATGTTTTATTTTATTAAAAAATAAAATACCCAAATAATGGATACCCAACCTTGATTAGATTATTTCACAAGCCGCGACTTTATCACTAATTCGAATGTCATTCTCATTGGTAAGATATATCCCCTTAAAATTGTCAACCAAAGGTCCGGATTAAAGGTTCTGATTCCACTTTGATCTGAAAATGAACTGCATTTGGTCCAAGTACAAAGTTGGAGGCATTTTGTCAAGTTCTAAGTTTGGAGACAATTGTACCATGGTTTACCAGTAAGTTTTAAAAAAAAATAAAAATCAAAAACCTTACAAATAAATGAAAGGGAGGTATAGGATTTGAACTTTGAGATGGGCCAAATACCACATCTTCTTGATGATTTTTTAACTGTAAGAATTAAGTCTTGACTAATTCCACATTAACTATTAAAATAAATGAACTTTTAACCCATTATTGGTAATTTTGTTTGGCTAGACTTGAATTCAATTGAGAGATTAAAGAGCAGTTGGTGTTCTCTTAAATGTTCTCTAGAACCAACTTCCTCTAAGAAAATGAACCTACTTTATCAATAATATATATAGAGACACTTAAACTCTACTTTATCAATAATATATATAGACACATGGGTGATTGGTACGAACGAATAGAATTAGATAGAAATAAAATGACATGTGTATATCAATTTATATGTTTGGTATGTATAAGGAATGAAAAATAAATGGAATCGTTATTTTTTATTTAATTTCAATCTCATGATTGATAATTAGAAATGAATGATAGATGTATAAGGAATGAGAAATAAATGGAATCATCATTTTTTATTTGATTTTAATCTCATGATTAGTAATTAGAAATGAGTGATAGGAATAAAATAAAATAGTTTTAAACACTAAAATACCCTTTAGTAGAAATTTATGAAAATATTTAATATGTTATACATCAATGAGTTTGTTATTATTATTTTGATGGATTTTAACCAATATATATACGTATATATAAAATATAGATAAAATCTTACACTAAAATATTTTTTAAAAAAAAAATACAAAACATCGACAAATGGGTTTCGAAACAAGTTTTAAATTTTAAATTTTTTTAAACTTGGATATAAACTGAATACGACCTATTAAAATATTACATATATTTTTTATTTATAATATATGTATTTATGTGATATAAATATATATATATATACTGAATATATAAATATAATATTTTTATAATAATAATACAAAATTAATGAATAGTTTTTGCTAATAATATAAAAGCAATAAACATATTTAAAATTTAAAAATTTTAATTATTAAAATATAAATAATTATTTTTTATTAATAAATACTATTTTCTCATATATAGAATTTTCAAGTTAATAAAAAATTTGATGGGTCAGGTTTTAAATTTATCCATTATATTTAGTAGGATAATTTTATCAAAAATAAATATAACTTCATTCATGACTCATTGGGAATAATAATTTATAGAGATGAAGTGAATAACTAATCCATATTTTGTGGAATGGAGATTTTTCTATGGAAATGGATATTCATACCCCCAAATTATATCAATTATATAAATGGGAATGAACTTAGGAATGCTCACATCATTCTCAAATACCAATCATGTGGTAAATCTGCTTGCAATTCAAATCAAAAAAATTTAAAAAGATTCATATCACATGCAAATTAAAGTTACTCGTGTCCTATTTAAAATCATATAAAATTTAAATATACCATGTAAATTAAAGTTACACGTGTCTTACTTAAAATCGTATAAAATCTAAATTGAATTGATAGCAATTCATATCCAAATACAAAGTTATCCCAATATTAATTTTAAGATAGATAATCAATTAGTGCCTAATTGATTTGAAAAGCACATGAGATAGGGATAGATAAGGATAAGAAGCATATCATGTTTGGAACACAAAGAATCATGACAATGTGCTCCTAGAATTGGAATCTCAGTCTTGCTTTTCTTTCTTTCTTTCCTTCTTTTTCTGTTCTTCAAAGTTCTGATGGGAACTCCTCAGCTGACAAACAAGCCACTCTTTTTTTTTTTTTTTCCTTTATTTATTTATTTTTTTGTTCCTGAAAGCATTTCTTCGTACAAAAAGGTAACTTAAATTTGATTGAGACAACAAATTGCAAAGGATCCTTTAACATAGGACCACCCTTGTAATGGCTTGGCTTATCAACAATGTCTATATCCTAGAATTTCCTTGATATGGGAAAAGATCTTGGACAAACAACATTTTTTTTTTTCAAAGAGAACAAAATATTTAGATGATGATTGGTAATGCGAAAGAAATCCGAACAATTATTAGCTATAAAAATAGTGTAATTCGTAAAGGGTACAAATTACGCTCCCCTATCCCACTAAACATATAATTTGTATATCATCTTATAATTCGCTCAATATTTGAACTTTAGGATAAGTTTGGAATTAAGTCTCACAAACAATGCAATTATTGGTACGATAGAATTTAATAGTTAAATTCGCTATTGTGTGAAGTTTATTGATAGAGTCCTTTAACTACCGATATCATCCTCTCGTCATAACGGAGATGTTTGTAGTCCAATAAACTTAGTATGAAAATCTCTTTCAATTGGTGAAAAGATAAAAAATTAATAATAATGTTCTCTTGAACTTTTATAAGACGATAGCCGCTGCCTCGTAGCTTTAGTTCCTTACTAAACAGACGCTTGTATTATTCTCGATATCTATTTATAATTCTAATGAACTAATATTAAATTTTAAATGTACACCCTAGTAGTTGAATACAACCACGTTTCGAATTCTATGGTAATTTTTAATTGTATTTGATATCTTGATAACAAATGACCTTAATTTTTATATTTCATGAATTTAAAAAAAAAATATATATATATATAATGATTGATATGTATTTGTTCGTTTTTTAAAAACGAATTATGTATCATCATACCACTCGGGGAGCAAAATTTAGTTTGATTTGGGCCCTAAGTTCGCAATGTTTTTGTTTGTCATATTATCAGTATCCATTAATATTGGGCTCCTGAACTTTCTTGGTGGCCCAAAGGAGTGGAAAACAAATAAATTACATACATTTTTTTATTTGTATCTCAACCTAATTCAGGGTGGACCAAAGGAGTAGTCAACAAACAAAATAAATACATATTCTATTTAAGAAATAATTATCATTCATTGTTTAACAAAAAAAAAAAAAAAGAACAATTTACTTGTGTTTAAATTAAGTAATTGAGAACTTAAATCATAAAATAATGAGTAAAGAAAATACTAAGCCCTATTTCTAAAAAGTTTTATTGAGCCCCAAATTATTATGAACACATATAGCAATTACTAAAGCAAATATTGATGTAACTTAATACTAATTAAAAGGGTATTTTCGAGTACTCTCAACATTTTTCCATTCATTATTTGAAATACCTGAGAATTATACTTTTAATACATTAATATGTCACAGTTCATTATCTATTATTATACCCACTGAGAAAAAAAATAAAAAATAAAAAATAAAAAATAAAAAAAGTAAATAATAAAAATTAGATGATACTTGAACTCAACAAGGCCACAAATAGGCAAACTTGGTACAAATCCACACAAAACCATACATCTTTTGCTCTTCAAGATTGCAGCAAACCAACATTCATTTTGATAACTCAGCAGAGAGAGCAGTAGCTAAGGAGGAAATGGTTGATGGAGAAACTGCCCTAGTCCCACCCAAGTACCATTTTTGTATCATCTCCACCACATTTGCATTCTTCACTTCAATCTTTGAGTCTTCTTTTCCCTCCGTTGCAAATACAATCTGTCCGTCAAAACAGATTAAAACGACCCTATTTAGATCATTATTTTTGTGAGAAAAATCGATCCATTACAAAAAAAAAAAAAAAACGAATACTAAGTATTTTTTTTTTATTTAGGAAATGTCCCAACTCCTTTAGAGGCTACCTTATCTCGTCAAATATAATATATTATAGTCCGGTCAACTATAGTATATTATAGTATGTCTTAAAATCTTAGGGAGTCATTTTTGTCTTGGGGGTGCAGGGGCTATGGTTCAATATATATAGGGCTACTTTCTTTACATTTTCAAAGGCTGTCTTTTTAATTAATTTTTAGCATTTCTTTTATCCATTGTCATCAGAAATACTATTTACATCGTTTTAGAAAAAAAAAATTATCAAATTTAGGGATGAAAATATATCTACCAAATATTTTTCCACGAGAAATGTCTTCTCATACATAGAAAACTATAAAACAAATACAATTTTATTTTCAAATTTATATATTCCATATAAAAATATAACCAATGCAATATATTTTCATTTTTACACGAAACTCAGTAAAAATATTTTTAATGCTAAAAATAATGAAAAATATAAAAATGAGATTGAAAATGAAACCAAACAGGCTATGACTTTGTGTGTGTTCTTTTTCTACCCCTTTCTCTTATATAATATAATAAAATTCAATAAAAATAGGTGATGAGAATGCAAATTTAGAACCTGTTTGGCCCCATCAACATCTAATTAATGATTGATTGCTTAATTTACCTCAGCAGTGGGTGAAGTAGCTGGAAAATAAAATGTCAAGATAGAATCTTTCTTGAAATATTTGGACTGGAAGAAGTCCACAACTTGCTCCAATGCTTCTTCTTCCTCTTCTTCATACTTATCAACCGCTGCCAAACGGTCCCTAACTGCACTCTCCATTTGAACTCCAAATTGTGAACCCTTTATCTCCTTAATCACTACCACCCTCACTAACTTATCCACTGGAGCTGCAATTTTTTCAATTTGAAACTCAATTTTTTGTCAATATAGGGAAACTCATATTGCAGTAAATATAATTAAATAAAGTAATAAATACAAAATCGACTCCTGAAGTTTAACCTGTTTAGTATATAACTATTCATTTAAGTTTATAAATTATAAATACCTTTAAGATGTTACGAAAAATTCATTCAGTTTCGTCTCTATTTTACAACTAACAACTCTCAAACAACTATGAAAAGGGTATTTATAATTTATAAATTTAGAGGGGTAGTTTTTGTAAATAAAAACTTTTCATTTTTGTTTACAAATTGCAGATACCATTGAGTTGTAAGGAATACCCTCTTGGAAATAAATAACCCCTCTCAGAATGTGTAATTCAAAATGAAAACAAACATAAAAAAAAATATTTGTAATTTATAAATTTGAAAGGATAACATTTGTAAATAAATCAAATCTCACGAGTAGTTCTTGTAATTAACCTTTAAATAAATAAACAAAAACAACAACCACAACAATAATAAATAAACAAATAATAAGAACACTAATGATTATTATTATTATTATTATTAAGAATTCACCTGAAATAATGGCCTCAAAGAAATCATCATCTTCTGCTAGGTCAGTTGCTGCTTTACCCTTCCATTTCTTTAAATGGGACACAATTTGAGGATCCATGTAAACTCCTATTGCTGTAAACTTAATCTGGAGGAAGTGTATCTCAATGTCTGTGATTCCTGATGTTCCAATATAATCCCCAGTTATCATAAATTTATATAATCCAACATATCTGGAGTCTATTTTTCCAAATAATTTGTTCAAAAATTAGGAATAATCATCTCTCAAAATTTTAATTTATTGAGGCTTTTATAATTTTACCATGGCCTAGCAAGGACAGTGTCTTGGTGGTGCTGACTTGAGGAGGAAAAGGAACCTCATCCACCATCACAGCCTCAATCTCAGTACCCACTGCACAAATTAACATGCACAACAAATTATTTAAATAAGCACAACATAATTTTTTTTAAAAAAATAAAAATTTAAATTATGAAAATTATTTTTAAAATTTATACTATTTACAAAATATAAACAAAACTATCTAAATTTATAAATTACAAATACCCTCCAGATATTTTTTTCATTTTACGAATTATATCTATTGAGAAGTATTTATAAAATAAAGATAAATTTCAAGAATTATTTGAAATACCTAAAAGAGGTACTTATAATTTTAAAATATAATTGATTTTTTTTTCATAATTAAAATAAACTTGAGAGGTAAATAAATTCACTCATAAAATATTATAATATCAATATGCACATCTACCCCCACTTGTAACGGGATTATAAAGTAGGTTTGTAAATTATTGAATCATATTAAACTGCAAAACTACACATCACATCATGCATATTTTACCTTTCTATCCTCATCGACGACTTATATACCTATAATTAGCATAACCATCCTAGTTCACATGTTCCAAATTTGAATTTTATCTTCTATTGTATATCATAAATAAATCTTATTAAATAAATACTCTATTCTGAATCATATACTTAACATAACATTTATAAATTATAAACACGAATTGAAATAGAGAATTCCAACCGTAAATAAAAAAAGAAAGCTCACTCTTTGATTTGATCTTGATCAATAATTTGGGAGCAGGTTTTTTGTCTGAGACTGATGAAGAGGTAGCAAAGTGAAAAAAAATGAGGATAGAAATGAAAATAGGTAATAAATGGAGGAGTGAAAGTATGAACCAAACCCCTTTGCTTTGATGATCATATATAGGCAGTGTTAGTTCTAAGCTACCCTTCTTCAACTTGTATTTCAACCTTTAGGGCACGTAGCTGCCCACGTGGTTTGCTCAAAAACCGATGCATCACCACCGTTGATTTTACCTAACAAAATCGCTGCCCACTTTCCATCCATGCCATGCTTTTAAGTAGCATTTAATGAATAACAAACAAAAAATCTCAAAAAAATTCTTGTTTATATATGTTTTGGGTAAATTTAATTAATTATATAATAAATATTATTATTTTTATTTTATGATTGTTCATTTTTTTTATGTATTTTTATTTATATATGACCACTCTGCATCCCTATATGCTGGCTGTATTGAGTTATATTCGTTCAAACTTAGTCATAATTCCTCTTTGTTTCTCTTTTTATTAGGAATACTAATACCTGATAACATAGTAGGAAGTTTTAATTTAAATCAAATATGATTAAACCTAAATTAATCAGATAATAAATTGATTTAAAATTATCATATAATTAAGGTACACTAAAAGGAAAGTGTCTATAATAAGGCATATATATATATATATATATTTAAAAAAATGATCATTTGAATTTATGACCATTTAAATTATAAGTGTATAATAATTATTAATAAATTATTTTAACTCGTCTTTCAATAATAAGATTAGTATAATTGAAGTTTGGTTGAGTTTGGCGACCTAATTTGGACCCAAAAAAATTATGTAGATTAGTACTATAGTTTTTATTATACTTTGTGGAACTCACCAAAAGTCTAAAAAATATAAAGGAATATAATGTGTAGGTGTAAAAAGAACTAGCATAAATACAAAAAACAAATAATAAAAATAATAATTTTGACTAACAAAATGAATATATTATATAATGTTGTCAATTGTTTATCAAAAACTACATAAAAATAATTAAAGAAATAAATTTTATTTTTTACTATCCTATGCACGTACAATTAATGTAAATTACTTATTATTAATCCCATGGAACAAAATCTTTTAGGCCCCTTAATCCAACATATGCTAGTTTGTAACTTGTACTTCTACGCTATTGTTCTCATCAATACATACATACATACATATATATATATATATATATATTGAGCAAATTGAGCAATTCTCCAAATTTCGTTATGAGAGACTTAAATTTATGACCAACTTGATCGTAAATATAAGATATTTACTAATAAATGATTTTATTTCCTTGCTCATCAATATATATATATATGACTAAATATGTATTTATACCTTTATCATACAAATATACATATGTATTAAACGAATGAGAATATCGATTCATTTTCTAAATTCATTTCGAGAGGCTTGAATCTATTATCAAATTGATCGCAAGTGTAAAATGTTTATCAATAGACAATTTTATTTTGTCGCTTATCAATATATATATATATATATATAACTAAGGATGTATTTATACCTCTATCATACAGATTGTTGGTAATAGTTCTACTCTTGCTATATAGTCTAATTTTCAAATCATTGTTTTTCATTACCTATGCCTTTGTTTTTTTTTTTTTTATAATTTCATTTTCTCTTGATATTAATTTCACCCCTCATCCTTGCATTTAGGCTTAATGGCATTCCACTCTACTAATAATCTCATCTAAAAATATTTTGAATGTTCATATACACTAGCTCTATACCACTTCTTAAAAATTTGGCCACTTCTGCTATTGAGGTTTTAGTTGTGGTAAGATTGAGGAATTGAGTTTAAATTTTGTGTTAATCTGTTTATATAAGGTTTTATTTGGAGTTAGTTTTTGGTTTTAATTATATTATATATGTGAAAAATAATGAAAAAATTTACTATTTAAAAATAAAAGGGGGATTGTGATATATGTTTGGTTAATAGTGTCACATTATATATTAGTTTTAAATTAATATAATAATTAGATAATATACATATATATAAGTTTATAGATAAGATGATTTAAATATCTATATATATATACGCATGTGTAATAATGATTAGGGATTTCATATAATACTTTTAAAATAGATGAAAATGTTTTTAGATAATTCAAATTTTAAATATTTAATTTTATTTTTCAAAAACATTGAAATTGAAACCAAACTGAATGTAAACAAAGTCTTAATAGTTTCTTTTATGTGTATTAGACATCTTTATGTAATTTTTTTTTTTATATTTATATTTAGTGAGTTTGAAGTTTAAATATAATAATTAATAAGCTTTTGACTACACATATATATATTTTATAAATTTGTAGACCACTTATGTGAAGGATAGAAATAAAGGCAATGTTCCAAGGTTGGTCACTTTGGTGATTAAATTGCAAAAAAATAATTGGGTCTATAAGGTGGGACAATTGAAAAATTCGAAAGATAATAGGCATCTTGAATTTTAATGAGAAAAATAAATATTAAATAATAAAATTGAATTTACTATTTCATTAACCCATATGAAGAAAACATTTGAGTTATTGAATTCAAATTAGAGGACGGCGGCAAGATTGGTTTGTTCCCCCAACTAAACCTCGTCCGATTCCATTTGAATTTGAAAACCAAAAACAACCAGACACCCAAAACATAAAAGAAAATCATCATAAATAACATTAAAAAAAACAAGAATCAAACATTTGAGTCATGCATTTAATTTAAGTAAACGCCTTTTTTGCATGTGCCCAAAGCCAAAATTATTTCCCCACTGATTCACCACAAGAAAAACGCTTTTCAGCGCGCTCCTTCTGCAAAATTCAAATCCCATGTCCAATTCTCAAACCCACACACACGCATACCATTAACACTCTTCCATATCCGGTTACAAAGAGAGAGGAGAGAGAGAACCCTAATAATACTTATCACATCCTTTGGGCCATTAACACACTTTAATCAAGAATCTTGTTTCTTTTCACTCTTTTATTGTTTTGCAATCCTTTCTTGTTTTAAACTTGTCATTTTGAGTTTAAATTTGTGGGATTTGTTCAAAGGGTCGGAGCTTAGAATCTTGAAATTGAATTGGCAGATTTTTATTTTTCACCTTTTGTGGGATTCATGGACAGTGAGAGTCGGCCATTAACGACCTTTAATCAAGAATCTTGAATCTTTTCATCCTTTCTCGAGCCCGCGTTTTCTTTTTGCAATCCCTTCTCGTTTCATTGATTAAAGTTGCCATTTTGAGTTTGAATTTTGTCGGTTTTGTTCCAAGGCCAAAGCTTAGAATCTTGAAATTTAATTGACAGTTTTTTTTTTCTTTTTCACCTTTTGGTGCATTTATGGATAGTGAAAGTAGGGCTCAGAGTCCATCTTTAGCCGAGCCCAGATCTGATTCAAAGGTTGGAATTTTGAAATTACAGTGGATTATTTTATATATAAGTTGTTTTTGTTGGATTAATTTCTAGCTTCATAGGCTTCTTGGCTTTGATTTGGTAGGTTTTGGCAGGACAGAAAAGGGACGTTATGGAAGCTGAAGAATCATCTGAAAGTTCTCACAAAAGAGTGAAATTGAGTGATCTTGAATCTGTTTGGCCTTCTAAAGGTGTGACTTTTGCCCTTATCTGCAATTTTTCTGTAAATTATCACTGTTTTATTTGGATGCTGATAGTTTACATTTCTTGATTTTGTAATCTGAAACGTTTGTGATATAACATTTGATGTGCAAGATGCGACTCTTATGGGCTTAATTCAGACTCTGTCTAGTCCAACATGTGGCTTGTTATTGGTTTTGTTTTTTCATACTCAAAAGGATTCCTAAGTTCCGATTAATTTATCGACAAAAAATGGAATGTCTATTCAGTGAAAATGAGAAATCTAGTTTTGTATTTCACACTTGCCTTGATACTAAGATGAAATAATTGCATCTCAGTTTATCTCTTCCTTTTTCTTGTTGATTGATTTAGGTAAGCGATTTGTTCCTTTCTTTTGTCTGATATTATCTGACAGATTCTTTTTGAATTCTTCGAAAAATTAGATGCCAGTTACTAATCTCATTAGAGGAAGACAAAATTCCCCTTAACAATAAAACGAAAACTTGAATTTGATGCAGCTCAAGAAGAAATAGGAGGACACAACATTGTGCATCCAGATGTCAACTCTGATTCCGGAGCACTTGATCTTAATGTTAATGCCAGTCATGTTAGCTTCACGGTTGGTGTTGATGCTCCAGCATGTACTGAGGAATCCAATAAACTCCTTACCTCTGCGAAGAATGAAAAAAACAGAGGGTTTGATTTAGATCTAAATGCTGAAGATATGTCTAGTTCAATCAACAATGACCCCTTCTATCCCTTTAAGAACTACGAACATTTGAAGTCCAAGGATGATTCTGATTGTGGAAGTTCTGTGGGTCCACTGGATGAAAAATATTCAATGAGAGTCTGGAAAGGGTTGAAACAAAATAATTATCTGTCTACTCCTTATGGTGCTGTGCCAATGCCAATACCAAAGACACGTGGGAGGAAGAAAAATAACAATGATGTAATGAAGAAGAAGATAGAACTTGCAAAGAAAGAACAGGTTGATCGGTTTGCAAAGGTTGCTGCGCCAAGTGGTTTGCTCAATGGGCTAAATCCTGGAATCATTAACCATGTGAGAAACAGTAAACAGGTTCACTCTATCATAGAAGCCCTAGTGAGGTCTGAAAGAACTGAAAATCAACGTTCTGGAAGCAAGCAAGGTAGCCAAATCAAGAATGCTGCAGGAGAACTCACTGAAAGGGAGGACCCAGTAGACATGCATAGGTCAGGAGTAAATAGATCTGCACTAAGTCGTGGATATGTTTTGCTGGAAAGAAGGCAGATGGGAGATTATGCTTTTGCCAAATCAAATTATTTGAATTCTGAGGTCACCAGAGGAGATGATGATTCATATTTGGGAGAAACAAGGATTTTTGAAAGAATGCCTTCACAATGCAACATAGGAAATAAGGAAGATGGGCTTGCACTAAAGCTGTCGTCATCTGTAGCAGTTGCATCAGAGAATATTAGCTGTTTGTCAAATGAGGAATCAGGAAATCTTACCAGTGTTACTTCACTCTCTATTAAAGGTTTGTAAATTCTTTTCTATGTGTTCTCCTCTTTTGATTTGTTTCATGGTTCAGTATATGGTAGCTTGAAAGTTTCGGAAGACAAACATTTCAGAATGGACTTACAAAAATGCATTATACTACACATACTTTAAAGCATTGTAATATTCCGCTTTGACAAATGAAGTTGAATAGTCCAGGTTTAGAAAGAAGAAACTATTAAAACTGACATGGACTTTTGTTTAATTTTCAGCTGCTAATGTAGCTTCCCAGTGGTTGGAACTTCTGAATCAAGATATCAGAGGACGTCTTGCAGGTAGGATTTATCTTTCAAAAAATGAATGTGATGTTTGGTTTCATTTTCATTCTTGCATTTTCCTTATCAGGAGACAAAAAATGTGTTTGCCTCTTGCATTTTACGAGAATGGTATTTTCATTCCCCTAAAATAACCCTACTATACCCCCACTAACTATTGTTTTGATAAGACATCTATGGTTAAATCCAAAAAATATATTACATCATGTTCCCAACAAAATAACCAAACACATTTTCTTTGCCTACACATTCTCATATCCCATTACCAGAATATATTTTCCCAAAACAATCTCCCCAGAATGGCTGGAAATGAAAATATACATAGCGGAAAGGTTCCAGTATGCGCTTAAAGTGGTCTAGATTCCTAACAGGGATTCGTCTCTACTTGCAGCTCTACGACGCAGTAAGAAAAGAGTTCGGGCTGTTATCACCACAGAATTACCCCTCTTGCTGTCAAGAGAATTCTCATTTAACATAGAGAAAGATTCATACGTGACAAAAGGTTCTACTCTCTGTGATCCTGACAAAGCATCGGCTGATGCCCATGTTGTTAGATGGAGCACTCTCTTTGGCCAGATGGACAAAGCACTTTCTGAAGAAGAGAGTTACCTCGTAAGTTTTATATCTAGAAAAATTCTCTGTCTGATGTTCTGTTCTTACACCTAGTCACTTGCATACTTTCCTTGTCTTCATATCATAATAGTGTTATAAATGTTGTTACAATTACACCATAGTACAGAAGTTCAACCAGATGATATTTTTGTTATTTTTTTCATTGTTTTCTTTGTTGTCGTTGCTTGGACAGAATGGGTTTTGAGAAGTGTCTGGCAAGCCTGAATTCCATTCTCAGGATTCAAATGAATCTGCACTTCTGTGCTGCCTTAAAGATTCCTTGGGATTGGTGGCAAAAAAAAAAAAAAAATTGTCATGCCGTATAATTGATTTCTCTATTTGACCCCGATTAGCAACACCAGTTACTATTTTCAGCCTTTTTTTAGAAAATAAAAACAAAAATAAACTAGTATCTGCATGCATTATATCTGAATCATCACATGATTATACTTGAACCATGACATCTTGGTGAGCTTCAGAGAACCAAGCCGACTTCTTACCATGGTATTTGTGGAGTATTCCAAGATTTTCTTTTTTCGTCCTAGGAACAATGAATCTGCTTTTTGCACTTTTCTTGGACCCAGTTTCCACAAATTTTCTTCACTCTTCCCTGTGATCAATATTTTTCATTTTCTGTTTACTGTTTTGTCAAGAAGTGATGGCTTGAGTATTTCTATTTGTCAATATTATCAGGAAAATTGGTTGAACCAAGTGAAGGAAATGCAGTTGCATTCTGAAAGGGGTTTTTGTAATAATAGTTTGTATAATGCATCACAGGAGACAGGTCCAATGGGAAATAACAACAGGTAAATATCAATAATTTTATTGTTGCCTATAGTCGTGCTTGTTTCATAGATAGCATTGAATGCTTAATGGAGATAAGTTGCTAGACACATACCTGAGTTATGCTTGACATCCTAACACCCTGAAGTCTGAAAAATTACTTCAAATTGAAATTTCAGATGTATGATATAGCAGCACTCCTTTTGTTATCCTCTTTTATTCATTCATTTACTTGGCAGTCAGAATCAGGCTTATCAGGAAAGCACATATGCACTTGTTTTGTTCTCCTTTTCTGGTTTATAGAAATCAGTCAATCTGTTACTTGACATAGAGACAGTGTCCGGAGCACAAGAATCTCTCTTAATTTTAGACTCATTATATTCACGTCTTGATTAACTTGCAGTGATTCATCTTTACGTCAAATGATATGGTATAATTAGCTGACCACCCTTTCAAATGCCCAGTCCTGTAGTCATAGAAATATTCACCGATCCCCAGTTAATCCCGTTATTTGACAGCCAAGAAAGAGAGTTGCTCCTATACCTAAATGAGAGTGTTGGTTGTACAGAACCTCTCCATTGAAAGCCTACAAACCATAAACTTTGATTGTAGCAGTTTAGTTATGTTTCACTCCAGATTTATGTGTTGCTTTATTTTGCTGAAGGCAATTATATCTGCTTTGAAGGCTGATGATTTATATACTGACTACTTAGCTAATTTGCCATAAACTTTTTAATTCAGATTAGGAGAAGCCCATGACTCAGAGAAGGATTTAGCTGTTAGGGCTGCTGCTGCTTCAATATATTCAACTTGCAACTTCTTGTTAACTATGGAAAACCTACCATGTTGCTAATTATCCTAACAGTGATTTGTCCTTGACTGGAGAGAGAGACATTCGGTCCTGGGCAAGTTCTTTCATCATTGGCATACACTAATTAGTTTTTCAGATAGGGCCTAGCGTATGGCTAGGCAATCTTTTCAACAATTTCTCAGTGTTTAATTTTGTTACCATGTATCATTAGATGCTGAATTCATTGAGGTTTTTAGCTAATTTCCTGTTTATTTCAGCTTTAGAGCTGAGAACAGTGTACTTGTTTTTGGAGAATTTAATGAAAATCAATAACTGGATTTCTTTTTTTTCCCAATCGAGTTGCAATGTATTTTCTAACGGCTACAGCTTCAGCTCCCAACAAATAACATCCCAAATTTCCTATGTCAATGGAACATAGACATTTACATGATATAAATATATATATAAATATTTATTGTTCTCATTGTGTATATCTCTGACCATTCTGATTGTGCCAACCAGCAAGATTACTGATGATAATACTAAGACCATCATGAAATCAAAATTCAACTCAACTGAGCCATGGAAAAGTTTTTAAAAGTGATTTGGTTTTAACTGGTTAGAAAAATTTAGAGAGCATACCACTGTATTTCAAGATAATAAACTTTATATATCAAAACTTTTTATTTACAAACTCTAAAACCAACATATATTACAAGATGTTCATATCCCTAGCTTCACCATGAGATAATCACTAAATTGGCATGGTTCTACAATTTACTACCTCTATACGGTAATCACGTGTGAGAAATGCGACAGATAAAATTACAACAGCGATGCAACATCAGTGACACAGTTAGATTAAATCAAACATGAAACGAGCATGCAATATTATAACTCGGTGGATCAGCTTGTTCACTAAATACAACTCTACAGCCAGTTGGGTGGTGTCTTGATTGGTGATGGCTTTGAAGGTGGATTCTCTGTAACTTTGGCTAGTGAACGATATTGCAGCTTCACGCTTTCTGCATTGTCCAATGTCTTTACCACATACCTATCATTTTGAATAGGTGAGGCAGAATAAGCTAAACAGCCTTCCCCCAAATCTGACGAGGAAATAGAAGATTCCAACCAAACACAATGGCAAAAAAGTTACTTTCATCTGTATTCCTTTGACTGCCTATTACTCACCCTACTGTAGCACTTCATTAGACATAAAAACTTGTGCATCCACACAATAATCTAGGAACTTACAGATGTGACTGCTGTCCCCAGTCATTTATTTTTGGTCCCTCTCCTTTAAACTATAAAAAATAAAACAAAAATTCATAGATAGTCTGATGTGGCAAGCGGGCACCTTACATCTGAATCCACGGTGTCACACCACATTCCACCCCACCCCCCAAGTTTTCTTTGGAGATACCAGTACTCTCTCCCTTTCTGTTTTTTTCCTTAACAAAGCAAAATGACAATACCATTGACTTTAGGTTTCCTTCACAATTAGGGAAAGACTTCAACACATGCACATAGAACATCTACGAGCTATGCTGATATAACAGACAAATTCCAATGACTGTTCAAGACTCATTGAAAAGTAAGAGAAAGTTCACTATAAGAAAGAGGTTTACCATCCATTCAAGCACTGAGTGGTAACAATAGCCTCACGCCCGACAAAACGCTGAGGTGTTCTCTTGTTACCCTGATTAAGTTATTCATAATTAGAAATTCCACGTAGTTCATCAAACGATGCACAGGAATTTTGGTATTCTTTGCAAAACCTTTATGATAACCCGGTCGGTAACTGCGAATGGAAACTGAACTCCTTTCCCCCTTGGGTTATCTGTGAGCATAGAATCACCAAATGTCCCCTTTTGCTACACAAGCGGCCAAATGAAACTTAAGTTAGATCCAACCATAATATTGTAAAAGAAACTGTAAGGTATCGCATGCTAAAAATTACTGTAAGATAAAGAAACCACATTATTTATAATCAGGGTTTCATCTTATTGGGTTCTTATATGGAGCTACTTTTCATTTTTCATATCTAATTCACAGAGGCAGAATTGTATACATGACGACTAACCCGGTCATATCTTTCCCTTCTTCTTTTCGACGTATGGTTAACTTGCAACTCTTCTTCCCTCCTGAATGCCTGGACAGCTAGGCGTAGAGCTACACACAACAAAACCAAAAGGAAGTAACTAAGAAAAGAACAAATTATTTAGATATTCAAGAGACCAACTGACATTAATTGCAGAGCATTGAAACCATCATATTTCATAAATTTAAGAAACTGAGAATCCGAAAGATGTGTATTAAAACTCTGGATTAGCATGTATAGTACATACACTACAATGAATCAATTCTATAAAAGATTATTCAGTTGCTAATTGAAGATATCATAGGATGATAGGCTAGAGATACTTGTGCAAGAAACATTTGCATGTGATAAAATTGGCCCTCTATCATAGTCGGTGAGTCAAAAAGCTGGCAGCCAAATATGATAGGTACCGGTCAAACTAACATAGAGATTAACATTTCCTAGACACACTTGCAGCAGAGATCCACAACACTTATGAAAAGAACATGGCAAGGGTATTTCATACTCAAGGGATACACTGGAGCTCATCTTTGTTTTTTCTATAAATGAAGAATATTTCAACTTACATAGATTAGGAGCAATTGAATCCTCCAACACCGGTTGCGAGCATGTATAGCAAGCTTTCTGAAAATGCATTTTTCAATTAACCCCAGTTAAATAAAATTGCTACTTGTATAAACAGTATGGAACCAAGCAAATCAATCTAGAGAGGTTGATATCAATTGTTTGATTTTCTTTATGAGAGATAACACTTAACAGAAACTGATCAAAAATCACAAAATAAAGGGAGAGAAAAAAGATAGGAAAGGGTACTAAAAAGAAGTAGAATCACTAAGTTAATATATCAGTGAGGTAACTCCATTTAAATATACTCATCCAAATAATTCTGATTCTAAGCAGCTAGCAACACGTAACATTATGGAGTCATGCATGACCTCAGTAAGAGTAACATCAATCATATATTATCGTAATGCAGCTTGGAAAGAACCCTATAAGTATAAACGTAGTTCCAGCACAACCAAAGTACTTGTAATAGAGTGGAGAATATCTAGAAGTTCAGTACATAAAGTTAATATATTCCTGTGGAAAATGATGTTCTCAATTACAGATAACTAGTTTGAAAATGTGAAAGGAAAAATGAACACTTGATTAAAGATAATATAGGTTTATTAGCTGGTGCGTGAATCTCCTAGCCAGCCCTTCCAAGCATGCTTCCTTAGAAGTAGAGTTGAAATGCAAATCTGAAGAGTTTTGCTAGTTCTACTAAGAATGCAATAGAGCACCATGATAATTCTCCACAGAGTAAACCTTAGTTTTCTGGAAACTTACCATTCTAACAATTTGCTGTATTCCACCGCTACCAAAGGAATGTCCACAAGGCAATATCATTGCATCTTCCATAAGTGTTCCTCTGTAAAGAGGCAATTAAACATGAGTACATATGTGTAATAGCAATCATTACTCATTTTACCAAAAATCTACCTAGACACCAAACCTTAAAGGAGGAAATTTAGCAAAATTCATAAGCCAAAAGATACAAGTTTCCATCCTCTCTGTCTTTTGCCAAGGAAACATTATATGATGCACATTTGAACTACACTAACTTTACCACAAAATTAAAAATTTCAAGTGATTGTGAAGCTCAATAGGTAATGCCTTTCAGATTAGCTGACCGAAAGTGTAACAAGGACAGGAAGACATCATCATTTAGGGAAAGACTTGGGGAAAGGGTGCGCTACATACAGATGTTCAAAGCATCAGCAATCCACAACTCTGTGTGTGTGTGTGTGTTTTTGTGCGTGTGAGGGAAATAAATCAATCATTATGTCACTCTATCAAAATTACATATCACAGCATGATAACTGTATAATATTTTCAAGTATCAGATACTCCACACGCAGTTCACTTAAGCAACCAGAGATTGCGCTCATTCGCAAAAAAACTCAATTCTTTTCCAATTTGTGAAAAGGCTATGTTGTTTACTCCCTATCTCCAAAACAATCAACCTCTCTAGGCAGAAATGACTGCCACTAGAAACTACCGGAGAATTTGGTTCACACCTCGCTTCTGTCAAATCTAATACTAGCAACAATATCTAAAACCTTCATTTCGCTTCACAGCCAAACATGATTGGCTAACTTAGTAAGAAAACCAAATAAATCTCCATAGTTTCATCCAACTACAGTCAGATTTACCAAGCAACATCCAGCTGAAACCCCAAGTCCCATTTAGAGATTAAAGGGTGAAGAAATTGAAGACAAATAGAAGAACTTGATATAAAGTTTACACAAAACAAAATAAAATTGACAACAAAGACATGAGAGTTGGAAAACATATACGTTAGAGGATCGGACAGGATGGCCCTTAAGGACTCCCCAGATTCACTTAGATATGAGCCCTCCTTACTTCCGCTAAACCCACAACCATTCTCCATCATCACAATATCCTTCTGCCCTGATGAAGAGCTGGGACCCTCCGCCCCGTTCAGATACTGTGGGTAATACATTTCACCGCTGCTGGCGTTCCTCACTTCACCACTTTTGTTATTGCCGTTATTGCTTTCATTTCCACTCTGTGCCATATTCCCGTCTTTGATACCTAAAATACAACAGAAAATAAATAAACTACCATAGAATCCATACAATTCAATGCACTTCCCAAGAGAAAAAAAGAAAGGGAAAAATTAAAGCTTTTATTTCATTTAAACCACCTAATGCCGAAATGTGTTTCATTTTCTGACTACTACTGTTGGCATTATATCTTTCCTTTTGATTACTGTCATTGATTTTAGCGACAGTGACAATATTCCCCAAATTGTTTTCTACTTCCTCCTCCTCCTCCTCCTCATCATCATCATCATCGTCGTCATCATCATTGTCATCTTCCGCGTCATCCTCCTCCGACGCGTCGCCGCCGGAGCTACGGCCGTTGGCATTCCATTGGTGGCGAAACTGGGAGGCTTGTGGCGGCGGCTGCAGGGGCGGAGGCTGGAAATAGTGGTGGTGATCAAGGAAGCTGGCCGTGAGCTCTCGGGTAGCAGCTTTAGGGCCGGGATCACCGGTGGCGGCGGGACGGCGGTGCGGCGGCTGTGGGCCACGCGCGAAAGCTTCTGGAAAAACCAGCTGCGGATGCGGGTTGAGTGCGTTGTGAATTTGTTGGGGTGGAACCATGCCCAACTTTTCAGAAGCCATTAGGGTTCGAGATTGAGTGGAGCTGGAGAGTGGGAACAGGGATCATTAGGGTTAGAGTTGGGGGTTGGAATTGCCCGGGGGGTGGGGGTGGGGGTGGGGAACGACGTCGTGGGAAGTGTATTTCAGGTGGTGTAATGTTAATTAATCATGGAAAAGAGAATGATGGGACAGCCGCAGAGACCCAAAGGTCAACTGCCCTACCACTCACCCTTGACTTTGTATTTTCTTTTACATATTCTTTGACTTTCCCCTCTCATTTAATGTATATATATACAATTACTTTAATTTTTTTTTTCTTGTTCCAATTAAAAAAATTTAATTTGAATAGGTACAAATTTAAAGAGTCGAAAAAAATTGTAAGTATTTTTTTCTGTTAAATTATTATGAATTAAATTAATTAAAACTTATAAATTTGTAGTGACATGTTATTATTCATTACTTTAAAATTTTGTACTTTTAGAATATATGATAAGTTTTTTTATCATTTCAAAAAGGAAATGAAGACACTCAATTTGATTATTTTTTCAATCATTATAATAGATTTAAAATTAACTTACTATTATATTCGTTTTAAAATTATTATTTACAAATTATTTCCTTAAGTCTAAAATTCTCAATTAAAATACAACATTAATTGAAATTGGTGGGCTGTGATGTTGGGCTAGAGGCTTCTCTTATTAGCAAAACAAGATGCGGCCCTTATCAAAATGGGCCAAGTTTAATGGTGTAAGTTTAATGCTTTATAGAACTGGGCCTATGATAATGGTTAATGGGCTTTGTTTGGAATGGATAAATTCAACATAGTCCTCCCTAATTTTATCATAATTTACCAAGTTCAAAAAATAAGTTATTAGCAAGAGTTCATGATTGTTCAAGCTAAAAAAACGTAGGCTGCGATTGGATGGGATGTCATTTCGGAAAAAATTCAATTTCACGAGAAAATTAAATAAAAAATAAGTTTATAGAAATGAGAAATTATTTTGGGTTTATATTTGGATGGGTTATTTTGTAGGAGCTTGAGTGTGATGTTGACTATTAATGTGATTTTTATTTTTTTTGAGATTGTGTGTGGATAAATAGTTATTTTATGAAAAAATCTAAAAAAAATGTTAATTTTTAACTTTTTACATATTATTTATTTACTTATTTTCTCCTTTATATATTTATCTCTCTACTTTGTTAGTAATTTGTAATTTTTTATTTTTGATTGTTCTGAATGTGCACAAAGTAAGATTTATGAATATTTATTGATGTTGCTCAATTTGGGATCGGATATGAGTAGGTAAGAATTAGATTCGATTATCGATAATTAAGCTGATTTGTTTTAAAAAATATGTTACATTTGTTAAGACTGACTCCCACTTAAAACCTTTAATATTTGAGTCAGATCAATTTCGAAAAAAAGATAAAAAAATTTAACAAAAACAAGTATATATGGAATATGAAAAGTCATATTATGTATTTATTGTGTTAGTAAAAAAATAATTATAAACTGTGATGTTATGTGTCTTATACTAGTAGATTGGGGTCGATCAGATCCCTAATTTTGAATAGGGTAGACCTATATAAAAAATTCAGTAATCTTTTTGTAGATATGTTTTGCTTTTAAAGATAAGTAAATCAAGCCCTTGTACATTTTGTGTATACATACATATATTGTATATGTATATACCAATGATTTAATTAGATTATATTATTACGAAACGTAGTGGTAGATGAAACTGTGCAAAAATATAATGATTAAGCACAGATTATAAAATTTATCTTGTGGAAAGTAATGGACGCTATAAGACTATGATGGTGGTACTAAATGTTACCAATTGGTGCTTCTAATAATGGCCAAACCCAAGTCTCAAAATTGTGAAGGGTTTCTCTCAAGAAAAGCTTTCACATCGGACCCAATTTTAGGAATTGACAGAGTCGCAAAGAAACATTGGAATTCAGCCGTTGACGCGTGCGCATTCCTCAATTAATCCGTCAATGTTGTCTCTTCTTCCAAACCTTAGCTTCTCCCAATTACCTTGTATTTTCCTTTGCAGATACAAAAAAATAATGTCAACGAGCTCCGTCATCTTCATTCCAGACTCATTCTTGTTCATGCTACGGACCCATATCACAAGGGTCCATTCCAATTCAAACCCTCATCAGATATCTCACCACAGATTCTGATCTCGAATCTAATAAAATCCAACACAATGGAATGTTTAAGGATTGCCCTCCTCGTAATTTTCTTGATTTGTGTTGTCCCACGTCAATCCGATGGATCTTTTCTTAAAGTTTTTCGAAAACTAGCACAGGGCGATCACAGTTCCAAGGCAACCGATCAGGTATGGAAAACATATATTTAGTGCTTTATTTCTGTTCGAAGGTTTGGTTAAATAGTCTGATCATGGAAACTGTTTGTTTATAGATGTCTCCGTCGCCTAGCCCTGTTCCAGCGGTAAATTTGGAATCTGGGAATGCTCAAAGTCCTGTGTATCTACCAAAGGGAGAAACTTGCGACAAGGTGTGGAATAAGTGTGATATTAAGGATTACAGCATTACTGCCTGTGTTCCTTTTGTTGGAAATGGTAAGTTTTTAGTTTTGTCATATGTTTCTCTCCGTAATCAGTATGAATGTAATTAGATTATTAATTATGCAATCTAGTGTATTGTGTGATGAGTATTATTTTTGGGCAAAAGACATTAATGAAGCGTAATTCGATTCTGAAATGCTGTTCTTGTTCGTTGCTGCATCTAGTTATGTTGTTTAATGTGAGCCTAATACCCGACCTTGAGAAATTTGGAGTGCAAGTGTGTTCACACAAATGCCTGCACAATCTTGATGCACTATCAGAGGTATCAAAGCCATGGTCAGTCTTCTAGCTGCTAGTTTGGGAAAAATGTCAACATAAAATGCTAGAGGCTCGTGAGAGTGTCTCAAGATTCACAAGCTTGAAGAGTTGAACAAAATAGATAGAGAGTGAGAGTGGTAAAAGGATCACATGAAGCATGAGACGTGTCCATGGTGGAGCTCCAGGAGATTAGCAAGCAAGGCTCTTAACAATGTGAATCTAGAAGTCCACAAAACCCATTCAGTAGTATTTTGGTAGAGCCAATTGTATGTGAAAATTATATACAGAGAAGGAAGTCAAGAACTTTCTTAAAGTAGATGAAGCATGAGTTGATTTAAGATGAATTTTGTTGGTGGATACATGAGAACTGATGTAGTTCATCTGTAATTATGGAATACTTCTTTGTACTGGGAGATAGTAATCAGTAGCGCAAGAAAGGGAGTAGAAGGAGTCCAACAAATTAAGGAGCTACAAGAGAAGGCTGAATACTCTCCAACTCTGAGGAACTATGTTGCCCCAATCATGGGAGACTACACGCTGACCTTGGAGAAATCTGGAGACCATGTGCTTTAGGATAGTTACGCAAGTGCTCACACACTCAAACTCAGCTATACTCTACAACTACAAGTCAAATTCAATTGCATTATATGCTAATTTCTGAGAATCTGCAGTGTAGAAATTGAATGTTGTTCAAATATTTTAATGTAGTCCATGCAAGAATTTTTCTGGTCTCATCTATATTGTACTGCGAAACATATCATGTTGTCAGTATGGGACCAACTAGGTTCAAATTGATGATGCCAAACCTAAATGCTCTACTTCTGCGATATTTCTTGATGGTTCTAGAGAAAAGTACAGCTTTTTTTATGGCCATACCTTGATGATTATGCTATAGAAGTAGTCAATGTTTTTTGTGTAAAAAATTACACATGATAGTGAGTAGTTGACATGTTGGATTAATATAAAGAGTTTGTGTATGTAGTGTTAGAAGTGTAGAAAAAAACATACAATTATAGCAAGTGAATCGGCTTGCTTTCAAGCTTGATCCCATTGAAAACATGATCTGATGTTTGTAAGCAGTCTTTCATTGTGTTTTGTATTTCTCAACCATAAGCTTACTTTGATATAACATAATGTCTCCAGAATTGGAGGCCTTTACTCTAATGGCTCATTAAGATACAGCAAGAGTCCTTGTTGCAGTAGTAGGTTAAAAGAAATGACAGACCGAGTTTATATCAACTCTTTTTGAAAGATTGTATGTCGAGCAACCACAAGGCTTTGTGCTTAAAGAAAGTTAGAGCCTATGGAAATTGCTGTAGGTTGATAATTGCTTATTATTTTTAGTAATTTTTTTGCAATATCTTCCTTCTCATTTTCGTCATTTTTTCTATGGCATGTCTGAAGAAACTTCCCTAAATGCTCTATTACATGCTCTCTTTTGCTTTCCCTATAGGGGGACTTTTCAATCTAATTGTATGTATGACTTCAGCAGTTTCTGAAAGTCCTACCTTACTGACCTTTATACAAGTTGAAAGTCTTATTCTTGGAGTTCATCGTCAGGAAGCAAATGTTTTATGCCCTGGATAGGTCATGTGACTGATGCATCTAGATCTACCTTTATGTCCATGATTCAAAGAATCAATGTTATTATGTGGAGCTATGTCTGGCATCATGATCGTTGCTCTGTTGTTCATTTTCTAGAACCAGGCTTTTTATAAGGTTTTAGATATTGAATTGGGTATTAACCTGTTATTATAATTTATGGAATAAAAACTTTCATGTGTGTTTTCAGTACTATGCTTCTATCCTGTATAATTTAATACAATCAAGACATTTTGTAGGCCTCCAGTTAGATTTTTTATACAATGCTTCTTTCCTGTATAAGTAAAGGAATACAACCTATATATTTTGTTGGCTCCAAAATAGATTCTCTCTATTTTCTTCCCCACAAAACTCATATACATGCATTTAAAACACAACATACAAGAAGATCAATTGTCGGCTTTGACATCTCAGGCAATTTCTCATAGTAGAGGGGCTCAAAGTATCTATTTTCCTGGCAGGATCACAGGCTTCGTATGTGCTTGTCCTGAATGGTGGTGAGAGCTCTCTTAAACTAAATATTGTTGTCCGTCCTGCGAACATTACCCTGGAGGATATAGTAATATCTGGACAAGAAGTCAAGAAGGTATTGGTGTTACCATGTTTTTCTTTCACGTCCAATTTATGAAGTTCCTTTTATGATAACAACAAGTAGATATTGGATGTGTTGGAGGAAAAAGAAATAGGAAGACACTTGATTTACCTCTTTTTTTCTCTCTTACTAGAATCTAATTGAAATGATAGACTTGAGTTACCACAAGAAAAAGTTCACGTTATCTCACACATTAGCATCTATTGTCAACTCCCTTAAGGTTTTCTTTGCAAAATCAACCATGAGAAGAAGGGAAATGTACACTTTGTTTGGTGTTATTTCTGATATTTTCAAGAAAATATTTTGGAAGAATGTATTTTTGATATATGATTGGAGAATGTGTGGAGAATAGAAATGTGTTTGGATGTTTTGTTAGGAAAAAAATGTGATGTATTTTGGGGGGACATTTTCAACTGTAGGTGCTTTGTCAGTGTTGTTTATTGTAGTTAGTAGGAGATATTTTCAATTGTAGATGTCTTGTCAATATTATTTTATTGTATTAGTGGGAATATAGAAGGATATATAATTATTTATTTGAAATAATGATTAATAAGTATTTAAGGGGAATGAAAATATGTTTTCCCAAAACATTTGCCAGATCCCCGAAATGACTCCAAACGTAGTGTTTTCTTTTGTTTTGAAACTAGATTCTGGATCCAACGAGCAACTAGACTTTGGTTGAAATGTTATGCACAACATGTTTTCCCATGCGCGGAGGGTAGAAGTAGGTGACCCCTAAATATTTATAAGTTTTGCTTGAGATCACATTTGCTTGCTAACACTGGATCAGGTAAATTTGCCATCAAATACGGGAGGAAATTCTTCAATTTTGCTAAAGGTCGGAAATGGGGACTGTGTAATCCAGATGGGAGCTTTGATACCACAAGGTTTTTATTCCATTTATTTGACACCTATCAACGGGACATACCTATTGTTTGTGGCTGCTCTTTTCATTGGAGGGATTTGGGCCTGCTGCAAGTTGGTGAAAAGGAGACGACATTTTGATGGAGTTCCATATCGGGAACTTGAAATGGAGCAGCAAGAGTCCGATCCTTCCTTTGTCATTGAAACACCCGAAGGATGGGATCATAATTGGGATGATGACTGGGACGAGGAAAAAGCAGTGAGATCACCAGGTACCAACCATGTTGGAAAAGTTTTGGAGAATGGTGCATCTTTGAAGTACATCGATACTACTCAATGGAGAAATGATTGGGATGATTAGTTTAGATATACAACCCTCCTCAACTATCATGTGGACAACCTACAAGAAGTGGTGGATAGTTGAAAAGCTGATGAAAATCAGGATTGTCACCCGGAGGCATAAAACCGTATAATTTTTACCCTCATAGCCTTGTTTGAATCATGCTGAAGGGCCTGTCCAGCTGCTCCAGCATAAACAGTTTTGCCATACTTCATACACATCTTTTTCTCTTTTCATCTCATATATATTTACAAGATACTTAGCTCTTGATGATTTTCTTCCTTGTACAATTAACCTTATTGTCTGTCAATTAGGAGCAACATAGGTAGCATAGGATAACCGAGCAGCGGTTAAAACATGCTGCTGGAAAACTGGTTCAACAGAACAGTTTGGTGTATTGTTTTTATTTTCAAATGCATGAGTTACTTCATTTTTACTTTAGTGTTATGCCCTGCACTGCAAATATCACCATGATTTTCACTGAGGCATTTTCACAGTTGTGTTGTTTCTTAAACAATGGGAAATTCAGAGGTTTTTGCTATTGTTTTGACATTTAAACAGAAAGGAGATTAGATTGTGAAAATGGTTAATTACCAATTCATGATTGACTATGTTGGTAAAATGCAAACTAGTTGAAAGAAATGACCTCAGCTCTTTCTGAAGCTTACTAAATAAGTATAAAAGTTGAACTTTCATCTTTGAAAACAATTTATGATGGCTACAAATGGCCAAATAGTTTGGTCATTCTATTGGATTATAGGGTTGGGTGGTTCATTCCCATGATCCAACGGTCTTAAATAGATCAAGAGTGTTGTATCCGATTCATTCAAAAATTTCATAAATGATCTTTTTCAGAGAAACACTATGTATGTAAAGAGCATCTCTTCAATACTAGGAAAAATTATAAACTTAAACTATTGAGAAACCCCAAAATAGACAAGCACTATACAAATGAAAAAAAAAAAAGAAGGGCAGCAATGTGCATTAAACGTATTAAGGATAATAAGATGGTGATGTTTGATGGTATAATGGCACTTTCATAAATGCAAAATATGAAGCCCTCCAATTATCTAAATTTCTTTTTGAAATGCAAAATTGTTGCATTTCAATAAAGAGAAACTTATTCAATAAGCCTAGCCTTCTTTTTTATTTTATTTCTTTCTTTCTTTTTTTTTGTTTTGTTTTTTGTTTCTTCACTTTCATTATATCACATTTTTAATGTTTAACTTCCATCTTTTGTATGTCTTTTGTTTTTTTCTTGTTTCTTCTTTTCTGCCACTTTTAGGGGTAACCAGGTCTTTGAATGTAATAGTAGATTCAATTTCCAATTAATGAGCATATTTTGGAAGAGATGCATTTTTCATACAAACATTATGGGCTCTCAAGAATCCCACTACTATGTGCTCCATGAAAGTACTTTTTTCTTTTTTTTCTTTTTTTCTTTTTTAATTTTTAAGCTCTTATAAACAAAAGAATTGCTCCATGACAAGATGATTGCATCTCTCAATAAAGCAAAAGGGTTTTGTTATTCCTAAGGCCACCTTTCTCTTGCTTTCAAGTGTGCTTAATATTCTTCTTGTTATTCTCTGTCTTTCCAAAGGATTCATCATGCAGCTTTTCTTAACTTTCTATCAATCTGTTCAACCTATACATACATATGTGTGTGTGTGTGTGTGTGCAATCTCAAATATCAGTATAGGCATTGAATGTGGAAGTCTCTGAGCATGACAATTCTGCATGGCTCAAGAAATACTCCAAGTGAGGATGCATTGGAATCTTAGCTACCATGCATTTTGGCAGTCCAAACCATGTTTGAAGCTCAATTAAATTATGTTTTGTAGGAAGTATCCACTCTTTATCTACACGTAAAAACATACACACCCATGTGGGTGTGTGTGAATGAAAAGTGGATTTGTGCGGCCGAGAATAAAAGAGGAGAAGAGTATTATGCATTCAAGTTTCCCCCCTTTTTGGTTAGTTTCCAAATGATAGGAGGAAAGAAAATACAATCATAAATAGTTTTTCACTTGGGGTCACCTTATTTTTGTTTTGGAAAAATAAATGTGTTAGTTCCGATACCACTGTTAGAAATTGAGAACATACTTTTATATGTTTGTTAGAATTAGGTTGATCGAAACTTTTTGAAATAATTATGAATCACAAAAAAAAACATATATTTGGTTCTTGTAATTGGTTCCCCAACAATGCTAATTTGCCATTATTTCAAGAAGTTTTAGGCAATGCAATTCTAAACAAGCTCGATCAAAAAAGGCTTTTCATATATATATATATACTCAATTTTTAACAACCCGAAAAACCTTAAATAAATTTTTCTATTCGAAAAATTCATGAAAATATTTTTTAATTTGAAAAACTCACTCCACAAAACTATGCCATTAAATATTACAATAACACTGTCAAGATTTAATAATTTTTAGATTGAATTGTCCTTGTGCTAGTTGGATTAAAAAAAAAAATAGTAAATTAGGTTTTTTGACTTGGAATTTTTTTTTCTTGGGTTTCTTAGACAGATTAATGATATTTAGAATAATTTTTTTTTAAAATTATTGAATAAACTAAACAGTATTCTTATTCTCCTTTCCCTTTTTGCCCTTCCACAGACATGATATATTAGTCACATTTGGTGATCAAGTGTGGTTGACAATGCATGCCTATAAAATAAATCCAGTTATAATTGTCCCATGTGCATTAGGGTTGAAAATGCCAATTGGTTAGGTTGTCTTGGGCCCAACACCATCTTACTATGAAATTTCTTGTCTAAAATTGCATTAGGGTTAGGGACAACTCATTTTGGTTAACCATTCACATGGTCCTAACATTTTTATGAAAAATTTAACAACTATAATACCCTACCAACCTACCAAAAAGGAATATTAATGTAGATGTATTATCTTTATGGGTTATTAAGGATAAAGAAAAGAAGAGGAAGACAAATGTGTAATTCTTAAAAGTTCTAGAATTCCAAAGAATAATTACGGTTAGTATAGTGGACCTCACCTAAACCAAAAATAGTAGGATTAATTTTCATAATAATAATAAATAAATAAAATATCGAATTTTCTTTTATAAAATTTATCAATTTCAAAATAAATATCCAATAGCACGTTGATCAGTTAATTCAATAAAAAAGGGGAGTTAGCACTCGATTTCGTTGGTACCATCCAATCTAATCCAATTCAATTGTTTACTTATTCAATTAGTGAATTTGCAAGCTCAGTCAAGCTATTTTGAAAATTTCAAATAGATGAATAAGGATCTTGTTTTTCAATTGTCTATCTAAATTTAGAATGTCGAACTTTTTAATGCATTTTCGAGTATTCATTATGATAAATTGTGTAATTCAAGTATTTATTCCTCCGTCGATAAGATAATGATGTAATCAAATTAACTGGAAAATAAATATAGTCTCCAACCAAGAAAAGGACGTGGAGGAGGAGGAGAAACCATGTGAATTTCAGCAGGCTTGAAACCTAACAAAGTCTCTTCATCTCATTTAAAGAAGTTAAAGCTGGAAATTGGCTATAAAGAAAGGAAATATATATATATATATATATGTGTGTGTGTGTGTGTGTGTGTGTGTGTGTGTGTGTGTGTGCATTTGAACAACTTAGAGATAATCAAGACCTAAAGACATGGGTGGCCACATTATTAAAAGGGAGACTGTCAATCCAACAGCATCAGCATCCTGCAGTATTCTATTTCCATTCCCCTGACAATTTTTCTTTTCTTTATTATGGTTTTCTCTATTCTCTTTGATTCTGCTTTTCATTTCTGGCCTTTTTTTATAGTCACAACTTAGATTATTTGCTTGGGAGTGGGAACCAAGAATCTTGGAAACCCTCATAGACTGTCAAATGTTACTTTTGACTTGTCAAATTATACTATGATCTGTCACTGTGCATGCATGTTTCAGTGGAATATATATATATATATATGCATGTATGTATGCATGACCTTCAGTACGTGGCCTGTTGTTCTAGTTGGAAGTGAACTGCAAACAAAATAGTTTTCAAGCAAGCATTGAATATAGGGAGACAAGAATCACAAATGGATTTTGAAGCCGTTAGATTATACATAATGATATTAACTACGTCTTCATACACACATCTAGTGGCACTTAACTCTACTGGGCAAGTACCCAAGAGTGGGTTAAGATGAAATTTCCCCTGCTAAGGGTGCTACCTGTCTGAAAAAATGAGCACGTCCATAAAGGTGTCCATCAATAGACATTAAAAATTTAACTTGAAAATTGAATACAAGATCATAATCAGAAGTTCAAAAAGCACCAGTATATTAAGAGACAAGGATCAGTAAGTAATATCCAACAGGGTTTTCAACTGGAAGCCGGTGGTGAAAAGGAATCCGGTGGCCAAGTGCAACATGGAGAAGAAACTACAAAAACTAAACTAATGAACCAAAAATTTTAAGAAATGCAGCCAAATGGGAGGGAAAGAATTCCAACAAGTAAAATGTTGACTTCTTTCCTTTCAAAATAAACCAACCGGATTCTTCTTCGCCAGATCAGCAGCCATTGCTAAAGGATATCCTAACAGTTAGCTGAAATCTCCCAACTCATCCTGGCTTTCTGAAGGACTTCTGATCAACTCCAATATGTTAACGACTTCTGCCATTTCAGGCCTGTTTGAAGGCACTTGTGACGTGCAGATCAAACCTAACTTCATCACTGGAATTGCCTCCTCAGCTGGAAACTTTCCCTGCAGCCTACCATCAACGCATTCCTCCACTTTGCCTTCTTCCAGTGCTCCTCTAACCATGTCAGAGAGCACTACAACGTCATCCTCCATGTACTCAACAGGCCTCTTCCAGTGACTACCTCAAGAACCAAAATGCCAAATCCATAGACATCGCATTTCTCGGTTATCTTAACAGTTTTGCACGCAAATTCAGGCGCCATGTAACCAAGGGCACTCTGAATCTTGCTGCTCAATACATAACGATCCAACATCGGTAGCAGTCTGGCTAAACCATAATCGGCAACCTTAGGTTCCCCTGAGCTGTCAATCAAGATATTGCTTGATTTCAAGTTATAGTGGACTACATTCATTTGGTGCAAATGAGCCAAGCCTTTAGCTGCCCCAAGAATAATGTTGAATCTTTCATTCCATGGCAGGTAGCTTCCACCAGATCCTTCATGGAGATGCTTATACAGATTTCCACCAGAGACAAATTCATATATGAGGAGCTGTAGCGATGGGGTCCAGTAATAACCATCAAGTGCCACAAGATTAACATGGCGAACTTTCCCCAACTTCTTGACTTCCCTTTCGAAATCTTCTTGGGACTTGACGAGACTTGAAACAGTGAGCTTCTTGATGGCAACTGGGCGCCCGTCTCCAAGCATAGTCCGGTACACAGCTCCAAATCCCCCGCGCCCAAGTTCACAATCTTTATTGAGAAGAGCATGTGTTCCAGTGCTAAAATCAGGATCACCTGAAAACATGACGAGCTTCCCCGAATCGCCTTCTGTAGATGGTGAATGGCTAAAGTCATCACCACCAGAAAAATTAAGAGCTACAGCAGTGTGAGGCGTGGCAGCACGTACACAAAGATTAAGTACAGTGATAGCAATTACACCGATGACAATTGCAGCAGCTGCACCAATAGCAATTAGGGCCGAAATGCTGAGAATTTTTTTCCCACGACCAAAAGTTTGGGTGATGGTACCCGGTGTGGCATCAGTAGAGTTTGGATTGAGTACAATTGGTTTGGGAAGGACTGTAGGGCAACTTCTATTGACTGCCGCCCCACAAAGAGATGGATTTCCAGAGACAGATGATGGATCAATAGTATTGAAAAAGGCACCAGCTGGCAGTTCACCTTGTAGCTGGTTGTGTGAAATGTTAAATGAATGAAGGCTTACAAGATTTGCCAGCTGCTTTGGTAGGGCTCCTGTCAGCTTATTAAAAGAGAAGTCCACAATTTGAAGGTAAGTAAGCTTTGCAAGAGATGCAGGAATAGAACCAGTAATTTCATTATGAGCGAGAGACCTGCCAAATTCAACCAAAGCCAAAAGGAACTCTGTTAGACTGCATAAGGTTGGACAACTTAAAAGATTTGATAAATCAAGCAAATTTTCATAATGAGCATCAAGTAGGAGGCTCTCCTGATGACATTAAGCACGCACCTAAAAGATATTATCCAAAGTTACAGAAAACACAAAATGGCCCATCAAAAACTCATGCACTTCTTTTTATATATACATTAAGTTGTAGTAAAGCAACCATTAATATATTATTCCCAACTATCAATGTACAGCTCTAGAAATAACAAGATGGCAAAGAGGATGTATGAGAACCTGTATGACATTAGCAGTGCAAGTTACTTGGAGCGTAATTACAACTGACTAAAAGGCCAAATTCAAGTGGCTTACATCAGAAAATCAATTAAAATACTCAAAACAATGATACTATACAGAAGCTGCAAGATTAATCTCATAAAGATTGTTGAAACAACATCATGCTTGTGCAAATGCAGATGCTTGACAAAGATGGCATAATAAATCATGAGACCAAGCAGAAAACTCACAGGGATGTAAGTGCAGCACAGTTCCCAATTGATATAGGAATGTTACCCCCCAGTGAGTTCTTTTCCAGTCTCAACTCATTAAGAGATGTGACTAATCCAATCTCCGAACGAATACTGCCATTTAACTGATTCTCACTCAAATCCAGAATACTTAAGCTCTTCAATTGTCCAATTTCTGAAGGAATGCTGCCCGTGAATGAATTCCTCGCCATATTCAACAACTGCAAGCTGCTAAAATCCCCTACAGCAGATGGAATTTCACCTGATAGCTTATTTTGGGAGACATCCAAAATCAAAAGCTTTTTCCGTGAGTTCTCATTTGATGAAGCAAAAGCATTATCAATGCTCCCATTTATTCCATTGTCTGAAAACAGAACTTGCTGTAAACCAAGTTTGAATAACCAAGAAGGAAGATTACCTGTCAAAGAATTATGACTAATATCAAAAGCCAGAAGATTTGCACAATTGCTCATAGCCTCAGGCAAGCTTCCAGTGAGGGCATTCTTGGATACATTCAGAATCTTCAAAGACTGAAGCTTGCCAAAAGAATCCGGAACTTGGCCACTAAAGTTATTATCAGAAAAATCAAGGGTCTCAAGGCTTCTCATTTCTCCAATCCATTCAGGCACCTCCCCTGTGAAAACATTTTTGCCTAAAACAAGATCATTGCACAAGGAAAGCTTCTGCATTGTGCTCGGAAGCCCTCCAGAAAGGGCATTTTGGCTCAAATCAATTGACCTCAACAACAAACAATTCCCAATTCCATCAGGAACTTCGCCAGTAAGCTGATTATTTCTCATACTTATTGCCCTCAAATTGTTCAAACCTTCAATGCCCTTGGGGATTTCTCCCTCCACCATATTATCAGATAAATCAAGTGACCTAAGCCCAGACAATGACCAAAGTCCCAAAGGCAGTGGCCCCGAAAACTGATTGCCCGAGAAGTTGAGTGAAACAAGAGTCGCGCAGGAGCCTAAACTATCAGGAATTGGGCCCGACAATTTGTTTTTAGCCAAAGAAATGGATCTCAAAGAACCACATTGGCTAAAGAAATCACTTGGAATAGAACCCGCGAAGCCATTCTCGCTCAAGTCCAGGACCCTCAGATCAGAGAGCTGAGCAAAGCTGAGGCTTATGCTTCCTGTGAGATTGTTTTTGGCGAGCGAGAGCTTTCGCAGAAACTGCAATTGAAGGAGTCCTCTGCTCAGTTTTCCTGAGAGGCCAAAGCCATCAAGAACAAGGTCAGACACTCTATTGGATCTGGGGTTGCATTTTACCCCAACCCAATTGTTACAAGGGCTATCATCTTCTTCATTCCAAGAACTTAATTTCCCATCAGGATCTTGAATATCAGCCTTGAACACAACTAACCCCAGAACATCATCATTCAAAGAAGGGCTCAAAGATTTCACAAAGAATGGAGAGAAACAAATGAAAAACAAAATACCAAGTAGGCTTCTCATTTTCAAGAATAGTAAAATGCAACTCCTCAAGACATTGCTTGGTTTAAAGCAACCCCATGAAGACAAATTTTACCTCTTTTGAGAAAAATAAAGCTTAATGACCGATAGAATGACTTTGAATAGGAGCCGAAACTACCAATGATTCTTCAAGTCTTCTAAGCCCTCAAGGACCAAACTCCACGGTATAAACTCGTCAAAAAGTGCAAAAATACAAGCATACTCGTAAATTTGCGTATGCAGATAAATGACTTCAAAAGTTTTTGACTCTTAACGGCTAGAAATTGTGACCAGGAGAAAAATATGAAGAAAACCCAGAACAAGTAAACAACAAAAGCCCGATGTACATCTACTAAAACAGCCGCATTAGCAAAAGAAATCCTTCAAAAACCGAATAATAAAATGTAGCAAATCTTTTTCAAATGGTAAAGCTAAGACATGGGGAGGAAAAAAAAGGAAAAGTAGGACAAAAATAAAGGTAAAAATCTCGGAGAGAACAGCTGGCTCTTGGAGTCGAAGTGAGTTAACGAAGTGGTGAGCGAAAACAGGATAACTTTGATCTGAGAGAAAAAGAAGTGAGCTCAAGTTTGTGAAAAAGATTCACCGGAATATCCTTCTGGAACGAGGCGGAGCTTCAACGGAAAGCGTTTCCGGCAAATCTGCCAGGAAATGTGGAAAGAGTAGCGGGAGTTTCCGGCCACAGGGAGTCAGTAAAGCATTTAAAGCTCTCTCTCTCTCTCAAAACTTTATTCTAACTGTGAGAGAGGGAAGCATTTATCAATGGAAGAGAAAGCTGTTGTGGCCGCTTTTATTAGGTCCGACACGTGGCGATTTTTGTCGGTTCAGATCAATCCTATGTGGATGACACGTGGTTGTGAGACATGGATTCTTCTTATTCTGTCTAATTTCACAAAACAAATAGTACTAAAATAATATTTATATACCTTATCATGGCTAATAAAATTGGAATTCAAGAAACACTATTAAACAAAAAATAAAAGTGAAAAAAATAGTATTTATAGTATTTTTGAAGTGTCCAAATATCAATACCATATTTTAGATATGTGTTGGTTTTTATTATTTTAGTTTTAGATAAATCTTAAAAAGAAATTATGTAATTCATAATTTATGTATATATATATATATATTCTAGTCGATCAATACGTAAAAAAGTACACTAATAATAATGACAACGAAAAAGATTGAGCTATAGTTGAACATTCAATTTTAATAAAAATAAAAATAAAATATAAATTTATATTACTTGTATTGAGAAAATATGTTGTTTTATATTTTTCTTAATAAAATTAAAATTTTAATCATAGCATGATTGTCATCTCTCAGTGGGTTCCAACTTTTAATGGGTTCTTCAACCACTCACCAAATTGCCCTTGGTTTCACAACAACAAAGGATAAGAGAATTGAAATTAATTACAAAGAAAATTAATGAATTATATGTGTTCGTTTGATTTTATTTTTATCATTTTTAATATTAAAAATATTTTTATTAGGTTTTTGTATAAAAATTAAAATATATTTAAATTAATTTTGATTCTATATTGATTATATAAGTTTCTTGAAATAAATATATATTTATTTTATGGTATTTTTTGTATGAAAAAACATAACTATAAGCAGATTTGAAATTGAATTTGATAAATACATAAAAAAATAAAATATTAGTAAATTTAAAAAAAATATATAAAAATTAAAATAAATTGTACTTTTGATTAAAATAGATAAAATAAATTTATTTCGAAGTTTCAAATATCAAAAACTTAAAAAAAAATCTCTTTGAAAATGAAAACAAACTATTTTTCTCATTTGTATAGTGTATCTTTTTTTATGTTGTTTGGATTTCTTGTGAACATTTTGTTAAATTTGATTCCGATATTGAATTACCTGAAAATTGATTGTTGAGATGGCAGCGGGTGGATTTTTATAAAAATTATCGAGCTCACCTTTTTTTTCAAAACAAATAAATAAATAAATAAATAAAAGCATATTTATTTACTTTATCTTTACTCATCCAAAACTAAAAGTAGCGAATTCTTTATTCTATTTATTTCTTTTCCTTTCCATTACCCTCGAGTCAAGTGCAAGATAGAGACTTCACAATGACATTTAAGCGGAATGGAACACAAGGGCAGTATGGGAAGTCAGGGGAATGGTAATAGGAAAAAAAATTAAAAAGAATTACAGAAATGAGAAGGATAAATTATTTTATAGAATTGAATGAAATATAATGGTAATAGAAGTATAAACAAATTCAGTTAAGCGAATATATTATTAGTCAAATTTGTTTAAGTTTTTTTTATTAAATTTTAAAAATTATATTTAAATTTAATTTTATTGTTAATCGAATCGAGCAATTAAATCGAATATAAATTAAATTTAAATAATTTAATTTTTTTATATACATTTTATCATTTTTTTACTAATCGAATAGAGTTCAAACTTAACTTCATATTTTATTGAATAAAAAAATATATTCGAGTTTTATTTGGTAGATGATATTTGTCTGAACTTATAAATTTTTCAAAAATATCTTAATAAATTGATTAAAAATTTATAAATTGTCAAAAAATATTTAATAATTTTTTTTAAAGAGATTATAAAATTAAAAAAAATGATTGTTTCAAAACTTATAAACTCCAAAGAAAAAGCACTTCTATCTCAATTTTTTTTCAAAATAATATCTTATTTTAATAATTTTTTTTAATTTTAATAATTTTAATTATAAAATTATCATTTATAATATCTTAAAAGTTCTAAAATTTTATTTTATCTAAACACTTTAATAACTTATTTTAGAATAAAATTTAACATCTTATAAATTTTAAAAATATCTTATAAGATACATGAGCATATAAAATATTTTAAATAAATTTAACTAAACACCCTATTAATGAATAAAGTTTAAACTAACTTTGAGCAACTTCAATTTCAATATATGACAATGTGATTTATTTTTCAAGTATAAAAAATATCAAAACTTATTATTTCTTTTCTTTAGGGTGTCTCAAAATGTTGTTTTATTTTTTAATATGAATATTTTTTAACTAAAACTATTGTCTTGTTTAAAACAAAATATATATCACCATCTTTCAATCATTATTTTTAAAATAATATTATAAAAATATTTATAATAATTACTTTTCAATCCGAATATAACCTATTTTTTTTTAATTAAAAAAATTGAAAAATAGCTAAAAATAATAAATAAAAGTAGGTGGAAGAATGAGAAAAGGTGGGTGGTGACAATAAAGAAGGTTGAGTAATTAGTGGGGGTGTTTCATGGTACAGAAATGTGCAGAGTGGGGGAGTGGGGGGGGGGGGGGGGGGGGGGTTGGTTAGGAGAGGGACTCCACTTCTGCCTTTAAAAAAAGCTTCTCTTTTTTCTGCTTTAGATTCCCATTGAACCACCAAAGAGAGGTCCACCACCAGCCTATCCTATCAAAATCTCATGATTATCCAAAGATTTTCACCTAGTCATTTCAGTACTTTTTTGCTTCTATTATATGCTACATTCCTGTTAAATTTTGCCTTTTTGCTGTTTTCTTGATGGATCCCCCCAAATAACACTCATTCCATGTCTCATTATATCTACTTACACTTTGTTAGGTTCCACTTCCAGGGTAATTAATTTAAGTTATTTTAGACAAGAGAGGAAAAAGTAAAAAAATTAAATATATTTATAAAATTATTTTTAAAAATAATGATTGAGATTTAATAATATTAGATCTATACTTTTAAGTGATATTTATGAAAAAAAAATCCATTTTAGGAAATGCAATTTTATTTTAACACATATCAGGAAGAAAGTAAGAATTATAAATTTGGGACCGAACAAGTATTTTATTTGTGTATCTTGTAACTTTTAACTAAGCACTCAAGAAAGAGAGTTAATGCAACTTTTGATGTCCATTTATAAATAAGTGTATATTGGTTATCATTATATATTTATATATAATTACATCCACGTATATATAAATATATGTAAAATATATGATAAGATGAATAATCGATACATTGGTTGTAGCAATTGAATTAGATAAGAGTTGCAAAAAACTACCTTAAAATGTGAGGCATGTATGGTTTTATTTTCATTGAGTTTTTACTCTTTTTTTTTACTATTTCAGATAAATAAATTATATTTATTTTACTCAATTTCATCGAAAATATTCATTTTTATCTTCTCATTTTACATCAAAAATACTTTTCAATCCTATTTTTTTCAATTTTCAACTATATATTACACCATGACCTATAATTATCATCTATATTTACATAATATATCACTATTTTCAAACAATATCATTTAAATGAAACTCACCACCTATAAATCATTCTAATAAATTATCATATGCAAACTAAATATTAAAAATAGGTCTCACCATTGTCATTTCATCTAATTATATATTATTCTTCAAACAATATCATTAAAAAATAGGACCTACCACCTATAAATCATCATAATAAATTATAATATACACACTAATTATTCAAAGTGGATCCCACCACGATTAATTTCATCTAATTATATATTATTAAAAAAAATACTAAACTAAATATATTTTTATTTTACATCCTATAAATTTCTTATCAGAATTCGTATAACTAAATATATTTTTATTTCTACGTGAATGAAAAATTAAAAACTCATCTCGATGAAATAGAAATGAAAAATCCCAATGAAAATGAAATCATACGGATCCTTAGAATGTCAACAATAAATTGAAGAATTTAACACATTAACTTTGCAGGGGGTCACTCTAATTTACTTCAGGTGAAATTATTGGACTATATTCCATCTTTATTACAAATGTACCTAGATCTTCAAGTGGCATAGGAGATTCTCTTCATGGTATTTATGAAGTAATAAGGTAATTTATTAGTAAATATTTTATATTTATAATTTTGTTGGTTATTGGTCGAATCACTAGAAGAGAAATTAGGAATCAATTCATATTCTCATAGTATTTATATTTTTTTGTGTGAATCGGTTATATAATTATTATATTAAAAATATCAATAATATGTTAGTTCAAAACCCTAAAAAGGAAGAAATAGTCTTAAAATTATCAACAATTGTTGACACCAATAAATTTGATTTTAACTGCTGTATTAATTAATTTAGCCAATTGTTTCATCTAAAATGAATAATACTAGTAATATAATACATAAAAACTTAAAATTTTTAAATATTAAAACTATAAAAAAAATCATTGTAATAAAATTAGTTCAAAACTAAATAATTTAATTTAGTATTATAACAAAGGAACAACAATTTTGAGACATAAATTTCACAAATAATAACAAAATATAAATTCAAAACTAATTTTGAATAACAGCATTGATTTGACTTTATATCTCACTTACCAACAGAAGAAAAAAAAAACTGCAAAAAAAATTGAAAATTAAAACAATAAAAATTTAATCATAATTTCCGTATAATTTGTCCCAATTCCAAGTCCAAAACTAACCACACAGACGGCGTGTTCCAGGTCTAGGTGGTCCAGCTATAGGGGGGCCTATGGGACGGGCCAGTACAAAAGTCAAACGTTAGGACGCCACATTTAACGGCGTGAAAAAGAAAGCACTGAAGGCAAAACTACAAACGCCTCCAGACAAAAACCAACACTGCCGTTACGTCAATTTTTCCTCTGAAAAAACGGTTCCCCAAAAAATCGAAGAAAAATACAAAAAAAATTATTCCCCCCAGCTAACAGCTAAGGTCAATTGAGCATTCACTTTGGACCATAGTGACATTCTCGGATTCGAAAATAACTCATTAGTCCTTAAAATTTGTAACTCAAATTTTATTTAAGATAATATAAAAATATTTTGATAAAATCTTAGTAAAAAATTATATATTTATATTAAAAAAATAGACAGATATATTAATATAATATAATATTATTTAAACATGAATAGAGTTCGAGAATAAATCACTTTATTAACGAAAAGTTTGTGAAATTTTGTCATATTATTATTTATTAATGATATACATGGGATTTCAAGTAATTTTATGTTATAAAAAATATTATGTTATAAAATTTTGAAAAAAAATAAGATACATTATAATTAGGACACCTTCCCCCAAAACAAGTAATTTTATTTATATTAAAATAAGAATATCAAAAAATTAAAATCTGTGAAATAAAAAAATCTCATCGATATGTTATGCTAATGCATAAATTATTGTCTAAACATATAGTAAATATACATTAAATACGTTCACATTTTAAAGTGTTTGTTATTTATGAGTAGGGGTGAAAAATAAATTAAATTATTCAATACTCGAATTGAAATTGACGTTAAAAGGTCGTTCGAGTTTGGTTCGTTAAACTTAATAAATTAATTTTGAACATATTTTTTCATATAATAAGATTTGAAACTCGATTCAATTAGTTTAAAACTGAGTGTAAAAATATCAAATTAGTCAAACTCGATTTGATTAAAACTCGTTTAAATTTAATAAAAAAATTAAAAAATATAAACAGTAATCTATTAATTCAACTTAATTCATTTACCCCCATACTCGCTAATGTCGTATCGTTTCTCGTAAAGATCCTATTATTTCTTAAAAATATGGTGATTTGAGCCAAACAAATATTATTTGTGTTTTATTTTAATATTTGTTGAATATAAAATTATTTTTCAATATAGTTGTTATTAAATGACTCAAGTGTGATCGAATTTTAATTATAAACCAAACTGAAATAATTTAGTTTCTTAAACAAATTTTATAATTTTTTTTAATCGAATCAATTTTGAATCTTATCAAGTATAAAAAAATGGGTTAAATTTATTTAACTCTTTTCTACTATCACTTTGTATCAAATATCTCACTCTATATTGGAACCTTCGATTACTCCTTTGGCCTCCAAAAATAAAATTGAATAGATAAAAATACCCATATGACTTTATAATAAAATAAATTCACTTTACTCATATATATAACATTTTTTGCTTTATATAACTTTGAACAAACACAAAAATATTCGTAAAATTTCATACTAACAAATTAAATAAATATGTTGTTTTTATTAAATAAACAAAAAATATCTCTTTACATGATGAACTCTTAAAAAGGAGAAATATTTAAGAAATTAAATATTTTTAAAAAAGACCTATTCACAATTAAATATATCAACTAATTTGATCCTAAATTTTAATAAACACAAAATTAATTGAATAAGGTATCAATTTTCTTTACTTAAGTTTAATAAACCATATTTTAAATAAAACATAACAATGAACGTTAATTTTGTTAAACATATTTAAATAAAATATCTAAAAAATAAAAGATTAACACATTATTCAATTAATATTTTCAGATTTAAGAAAACTTAGGGTCCTTTTTTTTTTTAAGAATCCTTCATATTTTTTTAATTTGTTAGTATGATATTTTACTATTATTTTTTGTGTTTGTTTAAATTTATATAAAACAAAAAAATGCTATATATAATATAATAGGGGTGAGCAATTTTTTTTTTTTTTTTGGAAATCCACAATGGTATTTTTGTCTATTTTATTTAATTTTTTAAGATCAGACGATAATTGAAGATTTTTATTATATAAAAAATTATTTGATATTAAAATAAAAAAAATAAATAAATTTTATCAAAAAATAATAATAATTATAATTATAATTTATTATATTTAACGAATGATTTAAATCGTTTGATTAGATTTTTCACCGATTGGTCAATTCGAGCAATCAACTTCATTTCTTTATACATACATATATATATATATGTTTGCTACTCTTCCCGGGTAACTTTTTTTATTTAATTCTACTTTTTTTTTTCAATAAAAAAAATGAGAGTAAAGAAAAAGAAAATGTAAGACTGACTGCTACAGATTAATAAGGCCAGACAATAAAACGACACACTTGCAAGATTAATAATGTTTTGTTACTGGTTAGGCCACTGTGCACCGTATCCTACTGCACCTCCAACTTAGATCTATATTCAAATTCACAACAATTTTAATATTTAAAATAAATTTATATCAATATTCACATAACATTAGGCGCCGCGCCGCGCTGCTCAGAACTGAGACGCCCTGTTCAACGTCGCGGCGGCGCGATTTACTTGGTTTTTCTTTCCTTCTTTGGGGTTGCGGTGCGCCGGTGCCCCACACGTCGCTGAGGCGTCTACGCCTCAATTTAATCGGCGCTGCTGATTTATTGTTATTTATTTTTATTTCTTTTTTTATTCATTTTCTCTATATTGTACTTATACACAAATATTGAAATATAAGTATACATATCTATGTATAATTTATAATATATAGCTCATACTCAAACAATAATCATTATCTGAACTTAAAAAAAAAAAAGCAATGATTTCGAATGGCAAGTTTACCTCACTAATGTTATTTTCTCAATATTTAACTCCCATTTACAACTTCATTCTTAAAATACAAGATTTTTTAAAAATAAATAAATATTATTTTACTTAATCTAATAATTTGGAATCGGGATTCTCATTTACTATTTTAAAACCAATATTGTAGAAATATTAAAATATATATATATATATATATATTACCAAATTATTCTTAAGTTTGACCTAATTATAAAAAAAAATTTCAGCTAACTTTAAAAATTATAAATATCTTCAATATTTATTTTTATTTTACATATTACACGTGTTGATGGATATATTTATAAAATAAAGATAAAACATAAGAGGGTATTTATAATTTTAAAATACAGTGAGATTTTTTGTAAATGAACTAAATATCAAGAATAATATTTATAATTTACCCAAACTTTTAAATATTTCCAATTCTCTGAAATTTTGTTTAGCATGAAATGAGATTTTTAAAATTAGACTCGATCTAAAGCTAATTGAATTAGATTGTGCAATATTTTTTTTTAGACCCATTTATATGGTATGATTGGTCAAGTTCGTTGTAAGAATGAAAATAAAGGAAATTAGGTATTCAAATTATCAACCCTTTTGGAGACTTGTCTTTTCTTTTGAGACTTTAGGGTAAAATTCCATTTTTTGAAAGTGAAGTATCAATGGTAGCCAGACTTGTGCCTTTTGACACCTTTGGGATTTACAAATCATGCATTCTTTTGGTTCAAAATTTCACTGTTAAGGGACCAATGTTCTTGAATTTTGTAACTTTAGATTATACTTTCCGAGTCTTAAAATATCAAATAGTGAGAATCGTGTTATATTAGTCAATTGTGTTGATGTGATGTGATTCATATTGTTGGGTGTTATCACACTTAATATAATAATTTTTTTTGAAATATTTATTTATTTTTATAAAATTTTAACTCGTTATTTATGACACATCGCTGATTTAATGTTGAGAAAAATGTATTACCTTTGATTTTAGGGTTGTGTGGACTATTAATTTCCAATAATTGGGGCTGGTTGGTTCAATTTGTTTAGCGGTAGGGTTGGAGGGTTAATAAGTAATTATATTACTTCGGTATTTGTGGTCGTAATTTAAATATACAATACTAAATAAAAAGTTAATAGAACTTATTTGTTGTTGCAATTCAAATAAATAACAAAACAGAAAAATCGAATAAATGAAAGGGAGAGAGAGCAAGTGGGTATTGCAAACGATAACTAAATTATCATGATTTGTTGGGAATTTAAAATTTTTAAAGTATTTATAGAAAAATATTACAACAAAGGAAAATAAATAATAAATTCACTATATCTATGTGTGTGAATATATATATATATATATATATATACATACATGTATGTGCACAATTACGTGTATGTGATGGTCGAATTGCAAGTGAGATTGATTTTAATTATTGAATTTGTTTCGAAAATAACGGATTAAATATTATAAAATTATTATTATTAAATATATTTATTGTTTAATTAATTAATCATTTTGATCAAATAAGCCGAATTTTTTTTTTTCTCTATTTTCCTTCCCCCACCCCCTTTTTAAAAAATAAATAAATATATTTTGAGTGAAATTAATATTATATCATTATATCAAAAATATCAATAACTAATCCAATACAACTATCAATAATAATTTAATTATATCAATAGTAAGAAAACAAATCTCACATTAATATATATCTGACATACATGCAGACTTGAACAAGACCTCGCCAACTTTACCCCCTTTTTTTTTTTTTTTTTTTGACGTGAGTTGCAAAATTTGTGCAAAATGATTACAAAGTAAAACGTTTTTTCATTAAAAAAAAATATTTATCATTAAAATAATTGTTTGGTGAAAAATATCATTGTGGAAAATGATTGAAACATAGTCAAATGAATATCTACCTACAGCTCTTTATATGTACCTACTAAATAATTCTACTCATTTTATAATTTTTTTCATATATTTATGAATCTTGTGATGAAAAAGGGTTGTCAAGTGTATATGATTGCAAGAAACTTGTAAGTAAAGCATATGAATTGCTAGAAACAATGGTATAATAGTGTGAGAATTTTTTGAGAATTTTCATGACTTTGGCAAGAATTAAGGATTGGCCCTTATGAGTATGAAAATTTATTTTATGTAATTATTAGGTAGTTAAAAAAATTAAAAATAATGTTATTGCTTCTAGAAGAACTAAGAAATGTTTGGTTTTATTCTCAAATATCGTTTTTATTCTCAATTTATTATTTCAAATACATCCAAATATATATTACGTCCGTTAATATATTTCTCACTAACATATCATATGTTTCAGTATATTATTCAAAAACACCCAAAACAGATACTAACATTCTCTAAGGCTTTGTTTGTTTGTTTTTTTATTTTATGGGAGAATATGTGTATTATATATTGAAAAATATAATATATATAATTTTATTCTAAAAAATAAATAAATAATAAAAATAAGAAGAAAAAATGATACCAAACATAGCCAAATAAACTAGTAGTAAAACTATCACTTGCATTTTATTTTTTTACTTAAATGAGCATTAGAAATTACACTCCAAATTTGAAAAAAAGGATAAAAATACGAAAAAAGTTAAAAAAATATCTGTGGCTGCTGGGATTCGAGCCCAGGTCTCCACGGCCACAACGTGGAATTCTTACCACTAAACTACAGCCACAATGTTGTCCTTTAGTGATAAGATCTTTTTACTAACCGAAAGAATGATAAATCATAACAATCGGCAGCTGCCTGTGCTTTCACAAATATGTGGCCTCTTCTTTCTCTTTATTTTCCATTTTTTATAATTACAATTTTAGTGTTGTTTAAATTAGGATACAAAATAAATTCAAGGGAGCCGAACATATTACTGTTTTAATTTATTTAAGTTTTTATCGAATTTTAAAAATTATATTTGAGTTTGATTCGATTGTTAATTAAATCGAACTCTAATCAATCGAATATGAATCGAACTTAAGTAGTTTAAATTTTTAATATATATTTTATTATTATTTATTAATTCAGTCGAGTTCGAGTTGAATTTAAAATTTTATTAAATAAAAAAATATACTTAAACTTAGTTTGTTTCGTTTGACGAATCAAATTTAAATGAGCTTTTGAATTTTAAATCGAGTATCAAGTAATTTGATTTATTTTAGTCTTAATTTAAAATCATCTTTTGTTCTCTTCTCTCCTCTTACTTGTCATGTAATTAAATTACATTCAAAATTTTTATGAAAAACTTTTATTTTTTGCCATTTTTTGCAGACGCATCAAATGTGATTTCCAACTATTTTCTTACTTATATTTGTGATAGCATAACATCTAAGCTAAACTATTATAGAATTACCTTTTTCCTCCATCCATTTTTATTTTTATTTTTTTCATTTATTTCTACTTACATTTTCTCAACGAAATCTTTAGATATTATATATAAATTTATAAAAATTCGGATGAACACATTTATTTCCTATCTCATTTAACTCTCTGAATATTGTTTATAAATTTATAAAAAAAATATTTTTTTCAATATTCTTAAACCATCCACATTTATTTTTTCCAATCAATCTTCTTAATTATTTCTTTTTTATAAATCACAATCATTTTTAAATCTTACCCAAACTAACCCGGCCCATGATTAAAGATGCTAACTAAAAATTACAAACTAGCCCGTCGTAATCATTTTTATTTGTCAAACAAATTGGCCCAATTCTCTGAGCCCATTAGAAAGAACACCACACCTCCCAAAAGGAAAAAAAGAAAAATTCCTAATAAATATTTTCTCGTGGTTTAACAATTGAAAGTTGGAACTTGGAACCCTTCAAATTTTACGTTTAGTTGGAAAAAAAGAAAGTGAAAATTATCAAAGTGTAGAATTTCCAGCAATGGGTTCTTCAGATGTGAAGCAAAATATTGTTTTTGCTCTCTGTAAACACCTCTCTCTGGATCCCGTAAGCGTCCTGTTTTTTTTTTTTTTTTTTTGTGTGTGTGTAATTTAAGAATTTTCATTTCTATTTATCCAATCAGTTTTTTGAAAAGGGATTTTAGTGTTAGTGAAGTTCGCTTCTGTTGCCGTTGATTTATGCAGAGCCCATTTGCAAGTGATTTGACTAGTGATTTTAAGAGCCTTTGCACAAGCATTCTGAAGTCATCACCAAATGGGGATGCACTTGTTAACAATAATGAGGTGAATTATGAACTTTGGATTCAGTTCTGTTTGTGTTTTGTGTGTGTGTGTGTAGTTGGGGTTAGTGTTGAAAAATATTAAGAGTTTTGATGTTAAAAACTAAAAGTCTTTGTTGGCAGCTGATGAAATGGGTAGATTTTGCTGAAAGTTTCTTGGAGAATCCCAGTGCGCCATTTAAAGTTCTTAACGAATTGAATGAAGAGTTGATCACGAAGTCTGTTGTACTGGGCAGTGGGTTTCAACCTTCTGCTGCTGATGTTATCGTCTTTTCAGCTGTGCATTCACATGTGGTACGTAATTTTCCATTGATTGTGCTGCTAAATGGATGTTATATATTTGACAAATGTTGGATTTGTTTCATCTAGTATGTGTCTTGATGAAATTCATTTTGCCTTGTGCTTTACTCAACATCAGATTAATTGGCGTACACAAAGACAAATGTATTTCAGAATGTGTATCTGTTAACTTCATGGAATAAGTGCTTAATAATTCAGCAGACTATGTTTTGATCAAATTATGCCCTTTGATGTAGAAAGAGATTTCGTTCATGTAATATTATAACTATTGTTGTGTTGTATGCAAGCTCCAGATTGGTCTTTCAAGGTCAGACAGAGAAAAGTTGCCACACTTGTTGAGATGGGCTGATTACATCCAGGTAGGAAAAGTCAGTTAAAGATCGAGTTTCAATTTTTTTTCTTTTGGTTTTTTGTTTTTCTTTATTTGCTCTTCTGAGTAATGCATAACTCATTCAGTGGCAAGTACTAGTTCCACTTTTGCCATGCATGAAAAGGTGGGAAGGAAATCTTTTTGTTTCATTTCCTCCTCAGAAAAGGAATTAATTCAACATACAAGATTGTTTAACTGCCAATGAGGCCTTTATTTCTGTTTGTGAAATAAAAAAGCTCAGATCATAGGAAGAAGGTACTTGCCAAAACTATTTCTTTTAGCGAAATATAATTGCTTCTACTCTTGTAGACTAGAACATTTGAGAAGATTGAGATTGAAACCCCAAATATACATATGTAGTTAATTATGGACTGGTTTTTTAAAAGGCAGTCGTAAGGCGTGCCAGGTAGCAAGGCGCTCAAAAAATACCTCAGTTCAATGCGGGGGTGTTCATCCTATGGGGCATACTCCTGGAGTTTGGGGCATACTCCCGGTGCCTGGGGCGTATACCTTTTGTGCCCCAAAAGCACCCCAAGTCACTGGGCATGTGCCCCTAAGGAATGTAAATAAAATTATTTTTTCCAGACATTAGAAGGGCTTAATCATCTAAATTGTGATATGCAATTATTTTAAATTCAAATTTGCTAAAGTAAGATAAAAACAATTAAGAGAAAAATTAAAAAAGAAACTCTTTTCAGCAATTTCTTGCTTCTATTCTTTAAATTTTTTAGCTTTTTTCCCTAACTATTCTTAAGCTTTCTATTGATTTTAGAGATATGTCCTCTTCTACTCTCATTTTTTGCTTCGTATGACAGATTTTTATTTTGTTTAAGAAACAATAAAAAGATAAAATTTCTTTTATTACATTTCCTTCTAAAAACTGTGTTTATTTATCTCACGGTTTTGATATTAAGAAATATATATATTTTTCTATTATCTCAAGGCTATCAATTTAGTTTCTTCTAATTTATAGAATTTTAAGCCTTTTACCCTCGATTTTTATTTCGCAATATTTTTCGTTAATTTTCTGTTGTGTTGGCTTATTTTCATAATTTTTAGTATTATTTTTATTTTTTAAAAATATTAAATATGAAACATGGGGCATATGCCCCATGCCCAGCTCCAGGACATGTGAACACCTCTCCGGACGCCGTATGCTGTGTGGCTTTTAAAACAACTGTTATGGACCCATCTTGTTGACTGAACCTAATATTGAATTACCTTATGCTCTAATTTTCATATTCATGTCTATTACTTAATTGACATAATTAGTGGTGAACTGGTTGTAAACTAAAAATCATTCATCTAAATTTCACTTGTATTTTATTTAATTTTTGTTTTTCTTTGGCTTTTTATTTTTCTTTTTTACCTTTTTCAACTTTGATCCGCCATATTTCCCGTGCCAGTGAGAAGCATATGCTCTTATGAACATTTTTACTTGTGGTGCAGAACAAGGAGGAATTTGGGAATCTTTTCGAAAATATTTTGCTAGAGAAAGTTCAATTTGTGCCCCCGGTGAGTAATTCCCAATCGATTGCATTGTATTGGACTGTTTTTTTTTTTTTTAAACTCTTTTATGATTGATTAGTGAAATCCCATTTATATAATCTTTCGATTACTACTTTGATAAAAGGTAGCAACAATATGCCAGGTGGTGGGGTATAGCAACAAGGCACACACCATTAAATGTAGCACATGTGCTAATTTCAGGACATTGTATTTTCAATAATTACAATGTAGTAGGTTTTAAGCTAATATTTGTTTTACAATGTACTTGCAAGCAAAGATTGATTTATTGAAGTTTGCAGATGTTATTTGTGTAATGCATGTTCTCTTGAAGGTCTTTTCTGCCACAATCATAAGCTTAAACTTTGATACATTTGTTTGTTGAAATTTTTCTTTCTCCAGGCATCAAAATTTATTAAGAAGGTTGAAGATTCCAATGCAAAGAAAACTGTCCAAGAGGCAAAACAGGCTGATAGTTCAGGGGCAGATTCAAAAGGAAAGAAGAGTGCTGATGCTGTAAGTGTTTACCCTGTATTTCATGTTGGCAATTTAAAGTATTATAGCTAAAAAATCCCTGGCAGAGATGATAGGATGCATTTTTAATTTTTAAAAATGCTGCAGAGTTTGAACTTCTTATTTGTGTTATGATGAAACTCCAATTTATTTTTGGGACATTGATATCGGCTTGCTGGCTGCTTTACTTTGAGGCAAGAGATTTGTTTCTTTTGTATATTTTTTGTGGAAGGACTGTAATCCTGTTCAAATTCTTGAAAGATTATGTTTGTCTGTATCAACTTCTGAAAAGATTGTATGATGGTAGTTCCGAAATGTCATCACAAAGTTTCTTGTTTATTTACTTCTTCCTGGATGGAATATATGTCTAATTTCTGTTGGGTGAGGTCAGTGTGTTGCATTATTAATCATATCTCAACCATAAATGGTTCTTCTACACTTTGATAATGCTGCTTTATTCCTTCAAAAAGCAAAAGAAGAAGGTTGAAGGAGCGACTCAAGCCACAGCAGACAAGAAGAAACCACCTGAAAAAGAGGTGGACAAGAAAGATGAAGAACTTAGTGTCAGTTTGCTTAAAATACAGATTGGTCATATTCGTAAAGCATGGAAACATCCGTCAGCTGACAGGTAAGGTCACTAAACTATTGTTCTTCTCTTGCTTGGTTAGAAATGAACTCTAGATTATTGTGAATCACACAACTCTAGTCTTTGCGTGGATGAGTTTGATGTTGCATCCAGTCAGTCCAGAGCATGAAAAATCGTTTAGGAATTTCCTTTGATAGACCTTCAGTATAGTTGGGAGGTCTTCTCAGTTCTTAATGTGATTTCATTTCTTAAATTTTGTCTAAAGAATACCTTGTCCTCTTCCTTCATTTACAAAATCTTGTTTTATCGAGAAAATGATGTCTTAAACAAATATTCTATTGCACTTGTGTTTTTCTCTGTGTTTTCGTTTCACCCAGCAGGGGTTCAAGCCAAAAACTATAAACTACGTATATTTTTATCTTATGTGTGATAAGTTGCCATGGATACTTACAATAGAATTGAACTGCTCTACAATTTTTATTAATTAATGCAGCTTGTTGGTTGAGAAGATAGATATTGGAGAAGCAAAATGTAGGCAAGTTGTTAGTGGCCTAGCTAAGTATTGCACGCCAGAAGAGTTAACGGTATGAATTCCATGTAGATGTATATTGGATCCTGACTCTTACTATACCATAAGCTGCTTTATATGTGGACTGCTGTTGAAGTCTTGATTCGTTTTTCTGCCTTATTGTTTCACAGAACCGCCGTGTGGTACTTATAACAAATGTAAAACCTGGGAAGTTAAGAGATGTGATGTCAGAGGGATTGGTATACTTCTCCAGTAACTTTGTGCTGTGAACATTCTAGGCCTCTTTTAAATTTTCTTCCTTTCTACATTCCAACTCAATTAGTGGCATTGTTTGTGCCATGTTACTCAAGATGGCAAGATATGCATCATATTGATTGCTTTATTTTTTCAGTTAAACTGAAATATTTTTGGGACACTAGTGTAACATTGTATATTGACAACTTTAGACTTTGAGGTTGATGATATTTTCTGCCTATTTTTTTTGTGATAATCCTTTCCATCATGGTACTAGACAGGGTGATATCTTTCATGCCGTCTAATTGGAGATTAGCCATCACATCTACCTCTTTGTCCTTTCTGAAATTTCCAGGTCTTATGTGCTTCAAATCAAAACCATACAGTTGTAGAGCCTTTAATAGCTCCAGAAGGTGCTAAACTTGGGGAATGTGTGACATTTTCTGGGTATGCATGTTACCAACTTTATTCAGGCCTTCTTTATTGTCAGTTATATGTAAATACAAGATTATCTTCACTGCTACATATTTGGGTATTGTTAGTTATATGCAGTTAGTTATATATGTGGGTGTTTGAGTTAGAATATGCAATCCAAGATTATGTTTGCTGCATTATATTTTCTCTTTGTGCTCCCATGGTTATCCAACTTGGAATGTTGATCGTGTTTTAACTGTTTCTTCTATATATTCGAAATATTCCATATGATATTCCTGTTTACATTATTGTGTCCTGACCTAGTTGTTGAAGACAAATAAATCTTTCTTTTGCGTGGTCCTGGTCAACTTTATGGGGTCTTTATGTTCTTGCATATCAACTAATTTATAGATAGATATGATTGGTCTATGCAAAGTTGCTTTTGCTCTCTCAAGTATGTATTTGCTCAAAACAAAAAAAATTCTGTTGCAATGCATGGATTGATAAGTAGTTCAAATTAACAGTTCGTAACTATTTGGTGTTAAGCGGCATTGTTCTTTAGCTAATATCCGTGTTTGTTTGCCAGTTGTATTTTCTTTGAGAATTCTTCTCTTCATGATATTTTGTTCAAGCAATGTTGTTTCTTGGCAATGGTTATAAAGGACTTGGTAAAAAGATGTATTTTGGTGATGCTATGATTGGTTATCAGCATTTTAGTGTTATGAAAAGTTTATTTGTAGGTTCTGAATATTCCTTATGATTTTGCAGTCTTTTTAGTATAACGATTTAAAGGTTCTGACTAATTATCTCTGTGATTGAATCGAATCCATTTCTCCATCTCTTCCTCTCCCCAATTCCATTTTATACTATATACCATTTAACAGTGAATAACTGGTGTTATTTTATTTTAGAACAATGTCCTCATTAATTCACTCAATTATGGACGTAACTGGCACAATGTATTTACGCAGACATGATGGCAAGCCAGAAGATGTTTTGAACCCCAAAAAGAAACAGTTGGATAAGATAACTCCGGTATTTACTCTGATTCTTTAGAATGTATGCTTCATAGTGATGGTTGCCAAATTGGTTAGAGTGTTAATTTCATGGTTAAAGTCAGTGAGACCAACTTTCTTGATTAGTTTTACCATTGTTCTGATTGCACTATTTTCTTGTTTGGTATAATGTCCCTTGGTGCAGCATCTTTTCACTGATGACAAGGGTGTTGCAACATTCAAAGGCATCCCATTTATGACTTCTTCTGGACCATGCACGTCGTCCATTTCCAACGCAAGCATCAAGTGACAAAAATGTCCATTCCCAAAATACCGGAATTCTTTGTATGGAGCATTGCCGATACAATGGATCCTTTTGCATTAGAAGTGATTCTGCTGTGTCTGAGATATGCATACGGCCGTATGCGGTCAATTTACATGCTGCCTCCATCCCCTCATTCACAAAGCAGTGATGTTAGTGAACTGACCCGCATTTCATCTGCTAGCTGATTCAAGTTTACATAAATATACACTTCTGTCAGAACCCAAAAATGAGATGTCATTTTTTTTTTTTTTTTGGGCTTGAGATACTGAGAAACTATCTCAAGGTTTACTCCTCGTGACACAAAGTATTCCACTCTCTGATCCTGCTGTGTTTAGTTAATACCACTATACTTGTTTTGCTATCACAGCAAGAGCAAATAGCTGTTTATAGAGCAGTATGAAATTTAGTGCTCGTTTGTTTACATTTCCAAAGGTCATTTTTCATTTTTTACTGTTTGAAATTCTAAAAGTGCATTTGTTTTATTTATTTTTATAAAAAATATAACTTATTTATTTCGAGGACAATCATTAAGCCAATCTCAACCGTACACCTACAGATTCTTCAAATCTGTAAGGGATCTTCCTAAAATAAAAATGTAATCCGTATCAACTTACAAATAAATATGATGAACTATAACAAGTATAATTAATAACAATCCAAGTTGGTTTCTATCCATATTAAGGTATAGTAGAGCAATTAAAACTCCGTTATACGTTATTACTTCGATAATAATAATGTTTAAAAATAACTTATTCTTAAAGAAATGATATTAAATTAATTCGTGATGATATATATTGCCTTCTACCAATAACAAAATCTTAAATGTGCAAATTGTGATTGAATATATGTTTCCACAATATGTTATGATTTTGCTAAACGTAACTGAAACACTAAAGATTGCAATATGATTTAATAATACACAAAAAGGATTGCAATATCTTTTAATGGTTGTAAAGATCCTTGACATCAACTAAGAATCAAAATGTTCAACATCAAATTCAAAGATTACATGTATCCATTATATACTTATTTTTTTTTATAATTCTTGAACTCTCTTGTAATTTTGAGTTAATAAACGGGTAGAAATTTATGCCAAACTCTCTGTCTAGATATAAACGGTTTTATTTGAAAAAAAAAAATATACTTATTTGCACAAATATTTTGCAGAAAACATGATGTTTTTTTGCAATTTACTGTTTGTTGGTTGCTAAAGTTAGAAAGGGGTCACCAACTTTCATGATGAAGAAATAATAATTAACATGTGTGTGAGTGATTATAAGCAAGAAAAATCACACTTTGCAGCCTTCGCACTGATGAATTTTCAAATATTGGATAAGGAAATCTGACTCGATGTTAAAGGGATAGATTAATTGATGCAAGTCAAGGAGTAACTTTCATGATTATTTGAAATATAATAAATAATTACTTTTGATTGGGGAGGATTATTAATTACATATGCACGACAAACTTTTGTCGCTTTATGATGCGCCTAACAACAAAACAAAATTGTTGAAATAATTTTTTGAGTCGGAAATTAGTTCACTTTTTGACCACTTATTTATTTTGTATTTTGGACGAATTATATATATATTTTATTATTATTGAGTCATAGTTATATTATATTTAGTTTAAAAAAGTTTTATTTGGTCTAAAAAGTTTAAGAGAGTCCTATTCATTTTCATGGTTAGGTTTGAAGAATTTCAATCCATCTATGAAAATTGTTTATACAAACATCAATTGTAACTATTCAATTATTATTATTTTTAAATAATTTATGTATTTTTTGGATCTTTGAAGATTTATTCTTCAAATTATTTCAAAAACTTCGCACGTTATCACTAAACCCTACATTTTTGTTTATACAAAATTTAAAATTTGAATTTTGAAATATTCCATGAACAAATCTACCATAAACCTAATACATTGATGAGTTCACAATATTAAATGCTTCTGAATTCATTTCAACTGGGACAGGCCTCCACTGGTAAATAACTGAATTCATGGGACTCCATCATATTTAAGGAGAGAATTTAATGATCAGAACTCTCATTGTGGTTACAAGATTTCACAGCCCACTTCACTTGAATACTACAAATAATATCACTTGTTATCTTCTAGAAAATATTTGGAAATTTTTATAATCGCTGTCAAGATTCTCTTTTCGTATTTGTTAATTCTTATTTCAAATTCCCATATCGATTTAAATCGGGACATTGTAATAAAAGATATGCCATGTACAAACAGATATTACATCAAAACACATACTTGAAAGAAATCTAATACTAGGATGTAATAATATGTGACATTGAATGGTGTAACAACCAGCTTTAGATAGGATAGTGGATGGGATTTTATGATTAGTGTAGCCTTAGCCCATAAATGATCAAACCCCACAGAATTTAAGCAAATCCAAATTAAGAGGAGTAATGAGGTGGAAATAGGATCTCATGAAGCAGTGGGGAGATACTGATATTGATACAGATACTGATTCTGGTGTAAGAAAAAATAGAGAGACAAATGGGATTCTATGGGTGGTAGAATACTTAAAAGAATCCTGAGCAACCCAAAGAAGATCACGAAATATCTGTGACCAAACCCTCTGGAGCTTTTGCTTTTCTTGAAATACCCAAAAAAAATTTAAAAAGAGAAAAATATCTGAAGGTTTTTATTTGCTATAAATACCACCAACCACATTGCTGTTTGATAGTTCAAATTGTGTTTTTGTACCAACCCTTTGGCCCTCCTCCTTGGTTTTCTGTTTTGTTGTGTATATATCAGTGTGTGTTGTGTGTGTTTTTGGCACATAGCATTGAAGTGGGTTGTGGGTTTTTCAGTCAAGAAAGTGAGAAAATGGATGCTGCCGCTGCTATGGAAGAAGAACCCCATGTTTTGGCAGTTGATGACAATTTACTCGACCGTATACTTGTTGAAAAATTGCTCAAGAATTCATCTTGCAAAGGTAATTGATCCTTTTTTCCTTTATCCTCTTTTTTTTTTAGGAGCATTGAGTGTAATATTTTGATTGCTTTGGCAAATGGGGATGTGCCCTTAAATCAAAGACATTACAGGAAAGTGATGCATTCTTGAAAGAAATGTGAAGAAAAAGAGTGCAAAAAACTGAAAACCAAAAAGATTTTCCCTTGTTCTTTGTTCAATCTTGGGGAACAGTTTTCTGCATCCACCATTTATATATATATATATATATATATCATTTTTGCTTAGTCAATGTTCTTTTTTCACCTTAAAAATAACCTGTTATATTGGCCTACTTTATTCAAACCAGCAACTCACATGGGGAATTTTTAAATAGGATTCAGGCAATATTCTAGTAATGAGAACCAATCATTCCCCATCTTTTTGAGCCATTGTGCTTCTGTACTGCAATATGTACTGACATAGGATTCTTGAACACATAACAAAGTCAATAGCTAATAATCAAATGAGAAAGCTGTGTAGAATAAGAAATAAATCTGCTTATCAAAGTTACTAATAAATGGTTTTGTTGCAGTGACCACTGCGGAAAATGGGCAGAGAGCTCTGGAGTATCTGGGCTTGGTAGATGACAAGCAGAGCTCTGCAAATGACAATGTAGGTCATTTTTCTTGGAAAAACCTATGTTAATATGTCACAGTTGTTATGTCTTTACATTTCAATTCAGTTAATACTCGTCGGTCTTCAATCAGATCATTCAAATATGATACCAGAAAAAAATTGTTTGTCATAGTAGTGTTTCGATATGGAAAGAATCTGTTTACCTTGCAACTTTTTTTAGCAAATATTGGCTGCAAAATCTCAAATATTTTGTGGTTAGTAAGTTAAGAAGATATGCCCACTTTCTTGAAAATATGTAATATGATTCATCTTCTAATATCCCCCACACAATTATTGAAGAAGCGATGGATCTTGTAAAACTACTATTTATTCAACCTTTTCCCACTCTCCAATCCAGCAGGCTTCAAAGGTGAATATGATCATCACAGATTACTGCATGCCAGGAATGACTGGATACGAGCTGCTTAAGAAGATTAAGGTAATTACCGTAAATGTAAAAGTAGAGTACCATTTTTTCTGGCCATACAATTTGAAATTTGATTTTGAGAATTCTAAGAATGCCTTCTTTCAAGCAGGAGTCATCTATTATGAAGGATGTGCCTGTTGTCATAATGTCATCTGAGAATGTACCTACACGAATTAACAAGTAATTACCTCTGGTTCATATCTTGGTTTCCAGCTTCTTTCCCAGATAGAATAAATACTGATAAATGCTTCTGATCTTTCAAATCAATAGGTGTCTAGAAGAAGGCGCTGAAATGTTCATGCTAAAGCCTCTCAAGTACTCGGATGTGAAGAAATTGAGGTGTCAGTTTCTGTGCAATGCCGCGGTTAAAGCATCATAGAAATTTTTAGAAAGGGCTACTTTTGGTCCTGGTTTTGATTCATGATTCTCTTTAATACAGAACATATGCACTCAGGCAATGCTTGCTTTAAACAGGTCAATTTTTTCAGTTAGTTTTTGGCTTAGATTTTGCATTAGAAATTTGTCTGGATTAGCATTTTGGTTTCCTTACAACTTTGCAATTTTTTGCACCAAATTTGCATGTAATAATCACCAAGGGCAAGTACTCTTCATTCGTCTAAAATCTTGCACTGCATTATCAAACTCTTTTGCATTGTCAGAATCACCAAACAATGGACAGATAAATTGAACTTCAAAGACTTCCACCACCTAGAGATTTTAACAAAATATTTGAAAATTATTAGAACTAAAACATGGATTGGATTGATCAATGGATGAAGTAATCAGTAGAAATGCTGCTGGTGGTGGTGGTGGTGATGTCTGTGGTCATCCCATCCAAAGCACTGCAAAACAGGAAAACAAGCAACAAATATGCATCTCCCCATCGTTCTGAAAATAGAGGAAATTAGTGAACAAGGGCAGCAATAACATGGCGCCAGTGGATCGTCATATCGACTATTACAGTCATGGTGGTGGTGGTGGCAGCGGCCCATTTTCTCTATATACCTGATTACAGATAACAGCAAGAGTCAATTAGTCACCAATATATAACTTCCAATTCTTGAGGGAATTGAGATTCTTGATTTCAATTCTTATTCATACCAGCTTAACAAATGTATAACTAGACAAGAACTTACAAACTTAACTTTATGGCCCTTTTGAAGAAAGCCCTTCTCCTGTTAAATTCTTGGAGATTTGAACTAAAGAGAACAGAGAGATTAAAGGCTATTATTATATGGGATTTTGGAGTGTGAGAAAGAATATGCTTACAGAATTGTGAATTTGTCTATGAAGAAAGCAGAAGTGTGGAGGAAAGACTAGTTATGTTGAACTATAAAAAACTTGAGCGTGTGTTCTGCGCGTTGAGGACTCATTATTATGGTTGGAAGTTAACAGTTAGTATAACTTTATAGTTGTGGGTTGCTACTACTGGAAAAAGGTAATGGCTAGCCTGGTATTTTGGGCAAGAATTTAATTAAAATTGATGGAATACAACATTAATGAGACTTGGCAATAATTTGGTGGTTGGATTGTCCTGGAAAGTGGAAACTGAGATGATATTGGGTGGAAAGGGTTATGAATCTGATTTGGGGCATTTGAAAGTGTGTTTTTGTGTCTATAGGAAGCAAAGAAAGAATTGTCATATACATTTTGCAGGTTTTAATACCCCCCCTCCCTCTTGTGGCTTCCAAAAGTGCTAGCAAAACTTCCAATATTTTTGTTTTGGGTCTGTGAATATGTTCATATAAAAATGACATATTCTTCTATTTTCTACCCCATGGTTTTTTTTATTCAATCCCACTTACATAAAATGAGACATTTTCATATAGTAATTGCAGGAGAGGCACTTTCCGTCGTTTGTTTCAATTAGAGATTGTATTTCATATTATATTTTACAGATACACGTACATAAAATATTATTTTAGTATTTTAAATATAAAATATTTAAAGTAAATTATATATATATATATAATTTACTTTAAAAAAATCTGAAGTGCATTAGAGGGGTCAATGGAGGTTCATTCCATCCACTCAATAAGCGTAAGCATTTTGGACTCAATTTAGACTTAAAAAGTTAGGCTTACACCAAATCTTTTTATGTTGTCTAAGGGCCATTTTCCCTAACTCTTTGAAAATTAATTCTACAAGAATTGGATTTGGTACAACTGATTTTTATTTTAACTAACTTTTATAAACTTGATATTGAAAGATTGATTTAATCATATTTATGGAGGGAATACTAAATTTACCAAAAAAATTTTTTTAAATTTTTTGGTCTTATTTTGAGAAATGGCTTAAGATACTAGACTAGTATAATAGTATTGGACTAATATTTTGGCAAGAAAAAGAAAAAACCAAAAATTCAAAAACGTGAGAAATTACATTTGGCACAGCTTCAACGATCATGAAATGCATTCCAATGGCTTCTTCATTTCACGAACCTTTTCGATTTTGAGACAAACTCACTTCTCTTCGCATCATGTCGACGCCAAAATCAAAGCCTTAGTTCAACAGGGCCACTATCAAGAAGCTGTCGAATTATACTCCAAAGAAGCCAGTTTTCCAAATAATACTTCAAGGTTCACCTTCCCTTCTCTCCTCAAAGCCTGCGCTTCTCTTTCGAATTTCCGCTATGGCGAGACATTCCACTGCTCAATCACCAAAATGGGTCTCCATTTTGATCCTTATATCATCACTTCACTCATACGCTTGTACGTTAAATGTGGGTCGCTCTGCAGTGCAGTGAAACTGTTTGATAACGTGTCGCAATGTGGAGTTTTAGGAGAGGACGTCGCGCTTTGGAACTCTATCATTGACGGGTATTCCAAAAATGGGTTCTTTGAGGAGGGTATGGTTCAGTTTCGCAGAATGCAGGTGTTAAATGTCAAGCCTGATGGTTATACTTTGTGTATTTTTCTTGGAATGTGTAATGGTTTTTTAGGTATTTCATATGTTAAAGAAATTCATGGTTATGTTTTGAGAAACATGTTTGATGATGATCCATTTGTAATTACTGCAATGATTGATATGTATTCAAATTCTTGTCGGCCAATGGATGCTTGGAATGTTTTTGAGAAGTTGGAAAATAAGTACTGCATTGCAGTGTGGAATGCGATGATCAATGGTTTTTGTGAAAATGGATTTTGGAGAAATGGCTTGCAGTTGTACTCATTAGCGAAAAGTGAGGGTCTTGAGTTGGGTTCCACAACATTTTCGAGTGTGTTAACAGCTTGTTCACAGGGTGAGGCTATGGATTTTGGCTGTCAGCTACACTGTGATGTGGTTAAGACAGGTTTTGAGAGTGACCCTTATGCTAGTACTTCTCTCTTAACCTTTTATTCCAAGTCTGGATTTGTTGAAGATGCGGAGAGAGTTTTTTATTTGGTCAGAGACAAAGAGGTTGGAATATGGAATAGTATGATATCGGCTTATGTTAATTGTGGTTGTGCTGATGATGCTTTGGATATTTATACTCAGATGCGACGTAGACAGGTTGCACCTGATTCTTTCACCATTTCAAATGCTTTGATAGCATGCAGTATGATTGGATCGTACTATTTTTGCACGATGATGCATGGGGAACTGATGAAGAGGCCAATAAAAGATAGTGTTGCCGTGCAAAGTGCCCTATTGACAATGTACTCAAAGCTTGGGAGTGTAAAAGATGCCTATAAAGTTTTCAGTCAAATGCAGGAAAAGGATGTGGTAGCTTGGGGTTCTATGATATCAGGGAGTTGTGAAAATAGGAAATTCAAGGAGGCGTTATATTTATACAAAACAATGGAATCTGATGGCGTGAAACCAGATCCTAGAGTTATAGCAAGTGCAATTACTGCTTGTGTAGGACTTGGTGATGGAAAACTAGGTTGTTGTATTCATGGATTGGCGATTAAGGAAGGATTGGACTTGGATGCTTTTACTGGTAGTACTCTGATAGAGTTTTATTCAAAATGTGGACAACCAGATATGGCCAAAAAAGCATTTTCAAATGTCTTGCAGAAGAATCTGGTGGTTTGGAATTCTTTAATATCATGCTATTCCCAGAATGGCCTCCCTGATGTCTCCATTAGTCTTCTCCCTCAAATTCTGAGAGATGGCTTGTACCCAGACTCAATATCAATCACCAGTGTTCTTGCTGCAGTTTCACAGATGGCAGCATTGCTTAAAGGAAAGATCATACATGGTTACCATATAAGATTCCTGCTTCCCGAAGAAATTCAAGTGGGGAACGCATTAATTGATATGTATATTAAGTGTGGATGCTTCACATATGCACAACGGATGTTCCAGAACATGTCGAAAAGAGACCTTGTAGCATGGAATTCAATGATTGCTGGTTATGGATCTCATGGTGAATGTCATAAAGCCATAGACTTGTTCCATGAGATGAGAAATTCAGGAACAGCACCTGATGAGATAACATTCCTCTCCCTCATTGCCTCTTGCAATCATTGTGGTTTCATTGATGAAGGTCTAAATCTATTTCGGTCGATGAGAGAGCACAGAACTGAGCCAAAAATGGAGCATTACATAAATATAGTGGATCTCCTGGGCCGTGCTGGACGCCTAGATGATGCTTGTGGATTCATAGAGAATATGGCCATTGCACCTGACCGAGGCATTTGGCTCTCTTTATTGTCTGCCTGTCGAGTTCATCGAAATGTTGAGCTTGGCGAATTGGCTGCCCATAACCTAATTAAAATGGACCCGGAAAGAGGCAGCAGTTACGTTCAACTGTTGAACTTGTATGTAGAAGCAGGACTAAAGGAGAAGGCTGCAAACTTGAGGGCACTGATGAGGCAGAACGGATTAACGAAGCTCCCCGGATGCAGTTGGATTGAGATAAAAAATAAGGTTGATGTTTTCTTCTCAGGGGATTCATCCTCTCCCAAGATAATAAAGATTTATGAGATTCTTCATAGTCTTAAGAATAGCATGAAGAGAACAGAATGTAATAATGAAGCAGGTGAGACAATATATGAGCCAGGATGAGGGATGTACTAGTTCAAACAAGGGGCAACTTGAGGTGTTTTGGCTCATATAGCACTGGCCAATCAAAAGAGAAACTGTCATGCAATTGCTATCCAAAATGATACGAGGTTCTAGGAGAAGGATTTAACCCTAGAGTCAGGCAGATGGAGAATCAGTAATGATACAGCGGGCCTCAAATTGTAGATCAAGGCTTTGTTTAAGATGGTTTCAATGGTTTGCAGAGGTGCTTTTGGGCTTACTGCAGGACTATATGAGGAGCATCTTCTAATTATGAAATGCAATAGTAATCATAGAAGAGGAGCCTCTGGTCAAGCAAAATGGAGAATCAAAAACCATATGGAGAATCGCACTAGTCGGATGAACTCTAAGCGATGCTTTCAAGGGACATTTCTTGAACTTGATAACATTGAGTATTATGAGTCTACATATCATCCGTTTCTTGCATTGAAACTGAATCTTGAGTTTGACATCTGAGAAGCTGTGTTTCGTAGCTGAATCTGATCCCAGCTTGGCATTTGAGCTTTGAAGCTGATGATATTTTTTCGAGGATAATTAAAGATTGTTTTAGTGAGAGGCAATTTTATCCTTAAAAGTATACATATGAAATTTGAGACAGACACAACACAGTTTTTGCAAGAAGGCCAGGCCATCTCTCGACCAATTATGTCAATGGCCATTGATTTTGAAAGAATATGTAATTGATCAGATCTTTTGTATTGTTTATGGATGAAGTTGAAAATTTTACAGGTCAAATAGAATTTCAGATCCATATTTTTCACATAAATTCAAATTACAATCATCACATCTATATATACAAGTACAAAATAAAATTTTTGGTAGAGAAAATTGCTCCAATCTAATCTTAACCAAAATCTAATAATAAATTAAACTGTGAAAAAAGTGCAGAATATCATATCAGCTATATTGATACCTTGATTTTTAACATTTATTTATAGCATGAGAAATGGTAAATCTGTTGCAGAATGAACTAAAATATTATTCATAGGCCGATAATAAGTCCTTTACCCGTGTGTTCTTATATTCACTCAAAAATGTATCAATAAATTCCATCAAAATTGTCACGTAATACCATATTCTCGGAAAAAAGAATAAATAAATAAAAGAAAGAAAATATTATTTTCATTATAGAATACAGGGTTAATTACACCATTTTCCGTAAATTACTACATAACTTTATTAAGTCTTGCATCGACTAGAGGATTATTGGATGATATTGACTAAATTCCAACAAGCAATGTTAATTATAAGGTACTCATCTCTATGACTGTTGTTGCCTTTTTTGGATTCTATTTTGCAAATAATGCTGCAGCTAGAAAAATTAATGTCCCTGAAATGCATCTTTTTTGCACTAGTGAAGTATATTCTCTTTTATTAAAAAGATAAATAAATAAATAAATAAATACTGTAGTTTTGGTATCCATTTATTGGTATATTACCTTTATTTTACTTGTAATTTTCCCCACGCGTACCTGCACCCGCAGCCTCACCCGCAGGCACTGTTCTGGTAAGTTTATATGGTATCACAATTCTGTTCATTATATGAACTTCTGGCGTGGAAATGGGGAGACAATAAATCATTCTCCATTTATTTCAGAAGATGAAGGAGAAGAAACATTGAAACTGGCAACCTTAAGATCTTCAGGTAACAAAGCATGCAGTCAAGTTCAGTTCAAGAATTTCACCTAACATCAGCACTCATCTTCAACAACTTTGGACAAATACAAATTGCAGGAAGGCCAAATGCCCGTATGAGCCCTAAAATCTTCCGGTCGGACATCAATTCTTTAGAGCTCATACCAGGTTGAGGATTTATTATTGGAAATAGTTCTTGGCACACTAGAAATCATCATGGTTGCCAGCAATTCATGATAATAGCACTCAACCTTCAGACAGTGATATCTTACATAAGACCTCACAATTCAAGAATACTCAGTAAGTTACACTGTGTAGGTTCTCCTGGACTCTAGTCACTTGACCAAATCCAAAAGATTTTGCCACATGATAATGGAAGCAGGGTCGCTGGCAAGGCAGTCAATTTGTGTTTTTGATTTTAGTATTTCGTATAATAATTTCCATTAGGTTTTTTACAGGGGGAAAAAGGAAGGCACAGGAGTATTCGGTAAAACTTATGTATATGCAAAGGAAGCTGCAGTTGAATGAGAATACAAGATGAAAGAGGCATCACTCTCTTTTGTCCTCCTCAAGATCTTCTCCTAGCCCAAAGACATGATCTGATGCAATTGACACCTTCCTTTCTTTTCTTTCTACTTTGGATGCCAAATCTCCAGCAACTATTACGCCAGTGCCAGTTAGAGATATACCCTCCTCATCATCATCACCAGTTTCGTATGCATACCTACAATTAAAATGAATAACGAATATTACGCCAATCTTTACAAGCATTAAAGCTGTTTACTAAGCCCCTGCAGTTCACCTATAGCCACAATTCCACCAAAATTTCACAAGAGTCAACTGACAATAAATCACACATAGAGAATGAGAATATATCAACTCAGCCCCAGCCCCATCACAAACAGTACAGAATAGTTCAGTTATTTCTTGTATGTTCCATTTTTTTTGAGTGTTTGCTTTGTTAATGCATCCGCTAATGTTGGTAAAATGTTAGAATTTAATGATACCTGTAAGATTTACAGCATTACAAACGTGGGATTTATGAAAGTGCCTCCTTTTTTCCTTATATTAACAAATTCTAACCATAAACATTTGCCAGCCATGATAACAGAATGCGACACATTAAGTAGCACAATTTCCATTATAACAGAATGTGACACATTAAGGTTGCTTAGAAAAGCCAAACCTTTTTTAATCAAATACTTCAGGAGGAGCCACAAACACATTCCCAGGGTGTGATCTAAACTTCAATTCGCTTCACCTCCCAGATAATATCTGAGGTCAAGCTGCCGTGAACACGGCCTATTTGGAATTCACGGAAGGCACAAATTTTGAGATCATGCTCACTTGAATTTCATACCATTTATTTTATAAATCCTTTTTAACAGCCATATGTCTATGAAACAATACTGGGTCTTTCTTTAACTTCTAATCAGTAACCTGGTTAACAAGTTCACGACAGAAACACATGCCTCCCCAAGCTAGTTTTTGTATGTTTTAGATTTGTGTTGATTGGTGATCTTTGGTGACTAAGTCATAAGATATCGGCTGGACACACTACTGACTTTGCTTTCTTCCTTTTTGTTTGATTTTTCCCTTTCCCATGTTTCAAGTTGCAAATCTTATATCTTAGATATTTGTTGGATTCATATGTGCATTAGTCAAGTGACAATTAACATGACATTTTAAGTACTTTCACAGGTCTCGCTTTTAGATAATATAAAAAAGAAAATATATAAAATCTATTGCCTTCTATTAAACAACACAACATTATAATATAAAGAGAATGTTTTTTTTATATTTAGTGTATTCCGGAATATAAATCTCCTATCTTCTTTCCATTTTAAATTTTCTTGGCAGTTCAGCATCATTTTCTATTTTATATTCTACCTCCGACCCAAAATGAAGATTCTTTTTGCTACAGTATAAAATCAAGTCATTTAACATTTTATTGATTTATATTATTTTCCGACAATTTTGGTATAACAAAAATAGCAACTCGTAATACCCACTCATTCTGTTCTTTTAAACTACTTAAATTTAAAAAAAATTAGCTAAATTGTTCAATCTTGCATTCAAAGGATATCAATTTGACGGCTGATCAACCACACCAATAGAGACTATATTCCAGGCATAGCCCTGGCAGTCTCCAACTCTCAGTGTGGTATCAGGAGATAAATAATAAGGAACTATTGCTAGAAAGGAAACAAGAACATTCTAAAAGTTACCTAGTTGGGTTATGTGAAGGAGCCAAAAGGATGCATATAACCACCAATAACAAGAAGGCAAGCAAAGTCCAGAAAGCTGGGACGATCCAGGCTCTTCGCCAAAATTCGCTAAGGGGGTCACTAGCATTGAAATACAACTGAAACAGCAAAATGAACCAGCATTGTAGGTCAAAAGTACTGTATGGGTGTCAGTTAACCAAAGATGAGAAAGACTGATACATGGTGGCCAAACACACACATGGGAGGGAGGATGGGAGAAAGAAAGCGAGAGAAACTACCTCATAGCCGATCCAAGCGACTGACAGCAGAACAGAAACTGCTAGAGCATTGGTAAACTTTCGGTAGAGCTCAAGTTTGGCCATGCTTCTTCGAATCTAAGGCAAAACACAGAAGCAAAAAGTTTTTCAGAATTCACGTCTAGTAAATATCTTTGGAAACAAGATCAATTGATTTATTCCACTAATATTATAATAAAATGATACCTTATGAATTTTAACAAAGAATAAAAAAGCAAATTTTAAAGAATAAAAGAAAGCGAGCATCATAAACGCAGAGAAAAACAATTGGGAAATTAAGTTCAAGAAAAGATAGCCTTTAAGAAATCCATGAAGGCCTACGTTATTTACAAACAATATAGGAGAACGACCAACTTCTTAAATTAACAAGTTTTCTGCAGATAACATGGTTATTTCAACAGCATTATTAATCTCCAACAGATCAGGAAACCTCAAACAATCAAGGTAAAACAAAACCTTATTTTTCTTTCAATGTGCGGAAATACCATGCATATTGATACTTGCAAAAAACATGATACTTAAAATTGAGTTGGCTCACATGTTGATATAGGATACACAGTTGCTTTACAGGAATATTTACTCTCTCAAAAATTACCATCACTATCTAATGATTTACTTAGGACTTCTTTAATTAAAGAATAAAAAGTGGTTAATTTCAATGAATATTATTCAAGGTGACAGATTAAAACAAAGATATATTGAGCGTAAAATTTTGAAGAGAAAGTACAATTTGGTACCAAGGACCCCCCTTGTCCCCACCACGTGCACACACACAACAGAGCAATGGAGACCGAAAAGAGAAGAGGAAGGCGGTGGAAAGAAACCGTTTCAGAAACTACTGGCTCTGTTATTGAACTGATGAAATTTTCACACTTGGGCTCTGATCTCATAAACACTGTGCGTTACAGTTAACTAATTGTAAGTTATACATTGAATCTGAATGCTTTGTATGCCCATCACCTTTGAGAAGTATGATGCACTACCTATCCCTTAACAGATGTATAACAGTATCGGCACTTTTCTTCTTTACTCATTTGTGTATAGTGCATGAGCATGTAACAAACTAACATCCCTCCTAACCCCCAGTCCCACCCAAAAAACAAAAGAAAACAAAAAAAAAACAAAAAAAGTAACCCCCATAGGAAGAAGTAAAAAAGGCGAAATCACCTGAAGCTTCTCCAAAGTTTTGGATAACGATGAAAAGATCCAAAGAATAAAGCAGGCATCCAACAGTGCAACTGGTAGCACCAAGAAGAGCCTGGCCTTTCCTGCAAAGTCATTGATATTTCCCAAATGTTCAACAAGCTCCAGGGCTTCTGAAGCCACAAAATATACCAAACCCAGAAGAATTAATTTTGAGGTTATGCCTCCTAGGGTTGGTCTCATAACACCATAACCAATTGAAACCACAAGGAGAAGAAGACGAGATACAGTTTTCTTTATAGCACTGAAGGTAACTGCCCAAAGCGTAATTCCAATTGGTCTGCTCCCGGTGGCATTAAAGTTTGCATACTCAAAGTACCAGAGAGCCATTTCACACATTCCCAGGCCTATCACAGCTGTAATTTGATAATGCAGTTTTATTATATCTTTCCAGTGTTGTACAAACCGCAGAAACCATAGGAGACCAAGAACAAGGTATGCTAGAGACATGAGGCCATAAAATGTCACCAGTGGTGCCATCCTCCCTGGTAGATAACCTTCTGGATTTCTCCAGACAGTTCTTCCACTGATTAATGTGCCCTTTAGTTCTGGGTCACAAAACATAAAGTACAGATAGTACATTCCAGTTTTATTTATCTCAACAGTTTGAAGCACCATATTAGCCTCTTCATTTTTTCCCTCAAATGAAGTCTGTAGCTTCCTCGGCCACTGTGGGTTATCAGGGTCTTGGCGGATGATGACTTCACCAACCTTGCACAACCCATCCTTAGCAAGGGCAGGGTTGCAGCATATTGCACTAGAATTCATATAAGCTCCCCCAATCTTATCCCTGTCTTTGACCTCAACTATAATGGCCTCTACCACACCAGTACTCTGCTGCATCTCATTCTGCTTGTTTGCAACCTCTTTTGGTCTCCTAAATGTGATAGACTCAAACCTGAAACCAATATGGCATAAAATGCACTAATTACATTTTTGGGTCTTGTAAGATTAATATATCTGGTTTCATGCCCACGAGTCATGAAGGAGGCCTGTAAAAATTGTCAGGCCAATACACAACATACAGAGAAATGGAACTGCTTGCCAAAATGACTAGTAGGAATAGAACCTCAACACACTAAGGACCCCAAAATCTTAGTAGGAAACCTAATATGCATGCTCATGGATGCTTGTACTGACTGCATGTAAGATAATGAAATGCATAAGAGCCAAAATATGATTTCTCACAACATTTAGACCTCTTGAAAACAGCCGCATCCATCTAGTTTCTTACATTGACAGTTTTGATGAATACTTAATCATAGATATTACCACAGCAAGCGTATCCTAAAAGTTAAAACATAAAATAAATATAAATTTTCGATTCTAAGAAAGATAATTTGTCAAAAAAATCATAGTAAGTACACATCTGACCAGTAATGGAACCTCCATGTGATGTTAACGTTTCGATTTCTTTTCCAATGCTATGTAGCTAATAGATATCCTTTTGATCAGCAATATCACAAACCCAATATCAAATTTTACGAACCAAATTTAACTCATTATTGTCAGGCAAATAAAAAGGTAAAATAACCAAATAAGAAAAGAGGAGGGGAAAACTTGGGAAAATTCCTCACATGGGAATAAGTAGAAGAGAATAATGAAACCATGGTAACACTCGTCTTGCTTGACTATGATACACATTTTTAATGCTATATATGGTATGGGCCAAAAGCTTAAATCAGAAATGAGGAGTCAATGACTTAGGTGATTAACAAAACTGCACACAAAGAAACAGACAGCAAACATTGAAGTGTGTAGCTTCGTTCCTTAAGCTTTGGCGCCAAAACTAAGACCAAAGGGAATGTGCATTACATATTATACAATACATAAATCTTTTCTCAATTTCCTGACTGCTGTCTTTTCATATGCTATCTGGCTGATTAGTTACATGAAATATCACTCATCCCACTAGCAAGCCTCAATTCAATATTTTGAGATGCCAAAATCCCGAAGGTCCTACATTTGCAGTAAACCTATTTTAGCTTCACATTTTAACTAAATTCCTTTTGAGTGGACAACTAAATATTAACTTCAGTCAGCCAAAAACTTCTAAGAACCCTCATGAACCAACAATTGCAAAATATAACAAAATTCCCTCATAGACAGCCAATTATGAAACCTTTGAATAGAAATAAAGAAAACCAAAGAACCAATAAATGGAGTCCTCATATCACAACATAGCCAAACACAAACCATTCATAGACCCATGTTAAATTACCTATCACAGTAATAACCAAATAACAAAGACCCTCAATATCACCTACAACAAGGATATCAGCAAAAAAAAAAAAAAAACTAAAAAATATAATTGCACGAAACTACAAGAAGGCAGAAAATTAGCTTAATTTTTCCAGTAAAACCAAGTATTGTTTTTACCTAATGAAGGATTTTCCATTGAGGGGTTTATCATCATTAGGAGTGGTTTTGGGCGGGTCAAGATTCTTGGAAGCATAGAGTCCTTCACTGCCCCCATGGAAAAAGAACGAATTAAAACGAGGAATGAATCCCTCATTCTTGTACTCATGGATCGAAGCTCTCACCCCATTTTCGCAAACTGAAGATAATAACAACAATATCCCAACAAATATCGTTGTTTTCCTTCCATTCACATTAAACATATCACATTGAATCCCTAAGCTAAATAGCATCTCCCTCTCTATTCTCGTTCTCTCTCTATTATATCTCAGTATATAAATAAGAAAAATAATGAATTGGGTTCGTGGGGATTAGTGTGAAATTAAAAAAACATGTAAAAGAAAAGATGTAAAATGGAGGAATTTTCCAGTGGATGAAGGAGGAAGATGCAGATCTGTTTTTCTTTTTAGTTAGCTAATCATAATTATAGAAATAAATCAGTGAGATTAGGGGTGAGTTTTCTTCTTTTTTCTTATTTTGGTAATTAGGCCATACTCTCCTTTTCTTTCCATCAAAACTTATTATTGAAATTAAAACTTTTCTTTGTATTTTATAAAAAAAAAAAATGTTGTAGAAAAGGTTTGAGAAATGCTTTAAAAAATGAGTTGATAAGCTCTAGCTCAATCTATTTATTAAGATTTTAATAATTTCTTTAATTTATGGTATAAATTATAAAAAATTATTACTAATATATTATAACATTTATAATCTTATTTTATCGAAATTCTTCAAAAGCTTATATTTAAAGTAAAATCTAATATTTTATAAACTTAAAAAAAAATAAAAAAATTAAGAGGTGTCTTACATAATTTTAGCCAAATGCCCCCTTTCTGTTTTGCATTTTTCAATTTTTAGGCAAATTTTAGGGTGAATCATTTCGAGGCATTTTGAATACATTTAGTAATAAAGGGAAAAATAATTAACCAATATCATAGTGAATATCAGTTTAGAATTTTCTAAACGTATCTATACTATTTTAATTAATTCTGGTAGAAACATCACTTATATAACATTGTGTGGCCTTGAGAAATAAATAAAGGGTTTTTTTCTATAATTAAATTATTATGCAATAAACAGAGGAAAGGGGTTTAGCCCAATTGATACATAAGAAATTAGTGTTTCTATAATTAGACACATGGTTAAATTGACTTTATCGATCGATTGATTGATTATTTTTTTATTATATTATATAAATATAAGATAAATAATATAAATAAATAATTAAAAATATATTTAATAAATTCAAAAATTCAAATAACCAATTAAATATCATGTCTAAAATTCTTAAAAGAACAAAAAATAAAATAAAAATGACCAAATCGATGGATCCAATTTAATTTCTAAAATATTGTAAAAAAAGACTATAATTCAAGTGTTGGTGTCGAGGTTTATGGTAGAGAGTAAAAAGCAGACCACTTATAAGGTTGCCTAACATTATATTGAAGATAATTTTGCCATACTAATAATTTGGTTGAGACTTAAAAACTAACTATCTTAACACAAGTAGTTTCTTACATTCATTGTTAATGTTTTTGGTAAATATGTTTGGGGAGAATGATATTTTTATTCCTTCAAAACATCCAAAATTAAAATTTTATTTTTTCAAATCTCTTCAATCATCTCTATATATCTTTCATCATTAAATCAATTCAAATATATATATATATATTTATATATATTCCAATCATTACAAAAATAAATATTACATATATTTATATCTTTATAAATATATATTTTTCAATTACTATTTTAATATAATAATAATAATATAAAATACTATTAAATTTTTATATGATATCACTAACCAAACAAAGTCATATATGAAAAAAACATTTATGATATAAAATATGTGTCGGAAAATGGTATATCCAAATGTGTTTTGTACATAAATATACCAAATTAATATTTTTCAACAACTCATTCAAATATATTTTTTATCGCAATCTCACTCTCAATATATATTTTTCAGAATATTTTTTCAAAATATCCAAATAACCCCAAATATAGGGTTAATTATTACAACAGTCAGAGTGCATTATCAGTTTTGTAAATCTATTATCTATATCATGTTGACACCTGATAGCTATTGGTTAAGATTTCTGTTATGGAGGTCAATTTTACAAAAGTCTTCAATTGCATAATTATATCAATCATGCAAAATAGGGAAGATTGAAGCAAATGTGACACTAAATTGATTGGGAATAATATTTAAGGAAAATCATTAAGGTAATGGCAATATTTCCAAGCAATATTGTTGATGTGGGTTTACCCTTTTTTCCAATTTTGCCCCTAACATCTTTCAGAAGTACCAGGATCCGTTCATTTTTGCACGAATCCCAACTAGATGATTCGATCCAAAAGAATCACCATTGATCTCCCTGAGGTGGGTGGTCGGTAAATGTTTAGAATGATAACACATGTCCTTAATTACAAATTCAAAAATCTATTACAAATTTAAATATTGGAGAATATTGATTGGAGATCCACCCCAAAGAGCGTAACGTGTGCTCTTATTGTATATCATTTTTCAAATTTAAAAAAAAAATTCGGATTGTGATATACACAATTTAATTTACAGGTATTACTGCTTTTCGAATCCATCAGTCTACACATCATAAATTTATCAGATTGATAATCCAAAATACAAAAAAATTAAAAAAAGAAGAAGAAGAAGAAGAAAATTCTATAAAAAAGAAACCAATGGTAATTTAGGTCAAAAATCATTCAACCTTAGTAGTGTTAGTATAAAAATTAACAGTTGGATTTCTTTATATGAAAAATTGGTAGAAATGGGCTTTTTTCGATTAAGAATATTTTTTTATAAATTTTTTGGATATAAAAATTTATTCCTTCAAGCCATGTTCCATGAATTTATTTCTTAGCATTCCCAAATATATCCTAGGAAGACCACTTCATGTGTCTCATTTTGTGCAAGTAGAAGAGATCAACGTCAATGACAAGAAAGGAATCGCTTTCAAAGATAATGAAGTTGGAGAAGGTATCAGACCATCCAAAACTTGAAACCTCTCTTTAATGGCCCTATGAAGTGTATGAAAATATATGAAGTGTATATTTTTTTATTTTTTCAATTAATTCGATTGTCCCGTCTACGCGGGTTTTGATATTGACCTCTATCGATTTATTAAAATTATTAAAATTGAGAACCATAAAATTTAAAAAACTTATAAAAATATATGAAGTATGTATAATTTCCAACTTTTCTTACTCTCTTTCTCTTATAGCTTTATAGCTTTCTTTTATTACTTAAAGGAAATATAAAACTTCTTATATTTTTGCATCAAACATTGATAATAATGTATAAACAATAAAAACTTATCTTATACCAATACATATGTTATATTCTCATCATTTTAATGTGGGACATTAAGAAAATCTCAGAAAAAAAAAAATAATTCCATTTGTCATTAATTAAAAATAAATTAAATTAAAAAAACAACAATAATCAAGTAGTCCATGGTGGAAGACAGTTGGAAACTTCAGAGTCAACAAAGCTACAGTTTTCCAAACAACAAATATATCCACTAATTAAGTATACTTGATAAGCAAATTCTAAGAAACTTAATTAAAATGCAGACAAATAATAGTCACATATGATATCCAAGAATCTCTGACTATTGTCCTGACCAAATTAACTTGAATATTTTCAATAACCACAAGTCTTAACATGTGTATGAGCTTATGAAGTCAAGTGTTCAACCTCCAACCCACAACATCTAGATACTACTCCATGAAACGAATTTTTTTATTTTAATTTATTATTATTATATTTTAGGGTTACATGTCGAATATATGTGAATTTAAGAAAATGAACAAATGGAGCATGCATCAGAATGAAATATCGATTTGAAATAAAAGATCTGAATGTGAACGTTTCATGTACAATTAGATTAACTTCAAGAAATATAGTAAATTGTTTCTACTATATTTAGTCATTAATTCAAAATTGGGAAAATTATTCAATGGTACAAATTTTTTGTTTCAATGAGGGCCAAGTCTTCTGGTGGACTTAATTTGTGGGCAAGAAGATGAAAATGAGCCAAGAAGACCAATGACTTAGTCATAATTTCTAAAGCTTCTTCTACTCAGCGTGGTCAACATATGCAAATACTTTGAAGATTAATTTCCAAATTCTTTCCATTTTTCACCTTGGGGCACCAACACAGAAGCATACATATGAACAGCCTTTTTCTTGTTCCATGAAACATCCTTAATTATTATTTATATCCCACATATGTTGCCCAAATCCAAATAAATCAAGAACTAAGTCGACAAAAAATACCCAAAAAAAAAAGGAAAAAAATCCAAGAAACATGGAGGAAACCTTAGCATTGGTGTTGTATGGGTGCAAGTTGGCCAAAGACCTTGAAGGAAACCTACCAAATTTAGCTAACCAACCACATACTCTACTAAAATCATGTGAAGAAATTATTAGAGTGTTTACTAGCATCAAAGCGAGACTTTCTCAAGGGCAGATGAGTATTCTTGGGCACCCTCACGAATTGCAACAACTTGATCAAATAAGTGCAGAAATTCAAGAATGGCTGAGGAGTGGTGGTACTGGCGCTCATCGGGCGATGGATTTGCTTAACGCTCAAGCAATTCTTGACGATAGAGGCACGTTTCATGACCATACGGATGACTACTTGGGGATAACTAAAATGAATTCGGGTTTCGAGTTAATGGTTGGGGAATTGAGTGGTAGAAGGGATGTGGGAAGTTTGAGGGGTGGCATTGGTGGAGTGATCCAGCCTTTAATGGATGCACCAAATTCCAGCAGAACTTCGTCTTTACAGAGACAACGAAAGAGGTAAGAAATTTCTCATCCTAAAAATGTGCACATCTATGTCTTGGTGCTTGTTACAAAGTAATAGGGTTTAACATAGAGATATTAATAGTAGATAACATTTTTTGCACTTCATGCTACATCATTTCTTTTGCTTTGTTTCTTGAAAAGAAGCATTAGGGTTGCATTGAGTTTCCAAGAAGTGATGAAAGTTATGCTAGCCACCTGAATTAACCTGGTCTTTAGATTGATATCTTGTGGTTACACTATGGAATATTATCGGCAACTATTTATCTTTTCTAGTGTTGTATTTTCTTCGCTTTACATGTAACGTGAAACGAAGTGAAAAAGAACAACCTTTTTTCAAGATTGTATCAAGTTATCTTATCATTATTAACAAAACACATTGATCAAATATTTATATGGTATGTTTTTGTCTTTTGAATTAGAAAAAAAAGGGTTTGAAAATGACATAACCCTCTCCCTTCCCAATCCCTTCCCCTCTCTTCCTAATACTAACTATATTGGATAAAGTTGATAACCCTCTTCCTCTCCTTCCTACCAGGCAACAGAAACCATGTATATTGTCTTAATCTGAAGTTATCAACCATTAATTATTAGGTTTTTTTATAGATACAATATGTGGTCTATAAAGGAAGTTTTCCCCTGAGAAAAATGTTAGCTAGTAAAAGTACATGCTAAGAGGATGTTCATGGGATATAGCTACTTTAAATTAAGGGAACTACTTTTAAATTAAGTTTATAAAATATTAGATTAAGTCTTACACTTAAGTTACTAAGTTATTTGAGATAAAATAATTCTAAAAATTTAATTTATCAAAGATTCTCTCTCTCTCTCTCTTTTTTTTTTTCTATATACTATCTATTTTATATCAACTTACAGGCTGTCGAACATGCTATAAGATGTTTGAATTAAAAAAAAAAATAGCCAAAGATCCTGGATCCAAATAAGACATAACAATAGATATCATGTCCCTTAGATCACATGACATGTACACGTTTAACTTATGCAATGCACATCAATTACAAATCAAGTGATACTTAGTTCCTTATTATACTTGTGATAAAACAGAAACGATCAAGGTGATAAAATAGTCAAGAGGGTGGCTGCCCCTCAGATGGGAAATCCTGATGTTCCTCCAGATGATGGTTATACCTGGAGAAAATACGGTCAAAAAGAGATCCTCGGAACCAAATACCCTAGGTAATTTATTTTTTTAAAAAAAAGTTTTTTACAATTGCCAGTGATGTTTTTTTTGTTTTTTCATTTATTAAATATTAACATGTGTACATATGTGTGTGTATATATTATCTATCTAAGCGCCACACATCCATACATGTGACTAAACTAATTGAACTCAATTTTACCACTAAATTATATATATTTTCTTAAATTTACTATAATATTGAATTATTTATCTTTGTCTGAAGGAATCGTAGATTTGTTTAATTAAGTTAGTTAATAACTTAATTTGAATTGAAATCATTTTCATATCTGATATACTTTGTGTTTTTATACTTATAGACTTTGATTTTTTGAGTTTAAGATAATTTTTCACTTATTTACTCTTATATTTTATTAAAAAGAGATATTCCTCGTGATAAAAACTAGTATTTACAGATTTTTTTGGTCTCAATATTTACCATGGAGCAAAGTAACGTCCTCGGTATTTTTGTCGTAGCAATTATTTGTATTTGATAATTTTAAATTATTGATTGATGATCGATAATTTTTTTTATTCATTATTAATGTATAATGTACTAATGTAATTTGATTGCTTCATTACAAGAAAAAACCAAAATATTGTTGGCACTTATTACTAATATTATCCTATGTCATAAAACAATAATTTCCTTTTCAGTTTTTCATTATTTCATACTCCTAAATAATTGAAATACTACAAAACCTCATTTTTCATGCCCAATTGTAACCTAATTTCAAAAACTTTAGTATAAGAAACTGAAAACAAAAATTAAAATATTTATTATGAAAATATTCACATAAAAGAAAACAATATATATCGCATATTTTGTAACATCAAATTAATTATAGCCTCCACATATAGTAATAACCCCTAGTTATATTAAGACCTGTTTTGTCGAAATTTCTTAAACTATATCTAATCAATAATTTCTTTTCAAAATAAAAAAAATGATAAATTAATAATTATATTAACATTGATAATAGCATTATTCTAACATAAAATAAATATTGTTGCAGGAGTTACTATAGGTGCACCCACCAAAAATTCTACGACTGCCCCGCCAAGAAGCAAGTCCAGCGATTAGACCTCGACCCCTCCACATTCGAGGTCACCTACCGAGGCAGCCACACCTGCCACATGTCCTTCACGGCCCCCTCCGCCGCCGTACAGCAGCCGGAACGAGGGCCAATCCCACCAACTTCCACCACCTTGCAGCAACCACCACCCTTCTCCTCATCACTCCCCACAAGCCTCTGGCTCTCCATGCAAATCTTTCAAGACCTGGACGCCGTTTCTGCTAGCTCTGCCGTGGGTAGCAGCAGCAGCAGCATCATGGCGGCCGGCGGCGGCGGCGGAGGAGGAGCAGGGCCGTCTGCCGCCAGGTTTCCTGACTACCAGCTGCTGCCGTTGGCGGATATGGCGGATGCAATGTTTAATTCTGGTAGCAGCAGCAGCAATAGCATGGATGTCATCTTCTCTTCCATAAATGAAAAATGGGATTCAGAAGAAAAGAAGAAAGATTAATTAAATTATTGGCTACCTAATTGCTTAATTAATAAAAGTTTGGTGATTTAACAAAGAAAGATTAAATTATTTTCCTAGCATTTAGTATGGACTAGCTAATTGACCATTCAATTGATCAGAAATTAAGACATTAAGGGAATTTAATTTTTAGTATATTTTGATTTTAAGTTATGTTCTTGATTTGATTTATTCAGTTTTATTGTATAATCTTGAAGTTGACAATAATTAAAGTTGCAAATATTTGCTTAATGTATTTTCGTCAAATAGAGTATTTTTGGACATAGTTTGTTAGTTCGGATATTCCATTATAATTGGTATTTTATTTTTTATTACAATATCATTAATACATATAAAGTGTATAGATTAAGCATTTGAAGGGTTTTGGAGACCATAAGGCTATATTCGTATATATTTTGGGTTGTTTTGGAAAAATATTTGGGGAAAGGTGTTTTAACGAAATGTATCTTATATGTTCGATTTTATTTTTGGGAATGTATTTGAGGTATAATGATTAGAATGTTTTTAAAATATTTTAGGATAGAGAAGATAGTTTGGAGAAAAAATGTATATTATATTTAATTTTATTTTGGAAGAATAAAAATGAAGCTTAGAAAATAAACCAAATATAGATTTTCATGATTGTATATATAATTGTAAATTGCTAGACATTAAACTTGTGAGTCATTGAAATTCAACTCATTTTAGATGGTACATATGTTAGAACAAGAAGAAGTACAATGAAGGGTATTATAGTCACTTTGGACACCACTTGTGCATAAGGACAACATTATAGCTCTATTTGGAATCATTTTTTAGGGTATTTTTGAAAAAATATTTTGGAGAAATAAATTTTGAGAGCTGTGTTGAGACATATATACATAGAGAATGAAATGTGTCACGGGATTTCAATGAAAATGACTAAAAGGTGAATTTTTAGACCAGCTTTTCAGAAAATAGATTTTATAAGAATTATTTTAATTAGAATTGATTTTTACAAAAAAAATATTATAATAACAATGAATTTTGGAAGAACAAACCCTAATAATGCTATTCGATTTGCATTGAATTAAACCACATTATCCATCGTTAGCATTTTGCAAACTGTCTCTTGTGGCGTTCTTACAATTCAATATACTTTAGGTTGACAAATGACAATAAACCAAAAATAATTCTAAGTTTAGGTTGTCAGATGTCTCCAAATCATAAAAAAGCAATGTTCCAAACGTTGTTTTGAGAGCTCCAATCTAAGAGTGGTCAACCTCCACTAGGCCTACAGGATAGTTATTTGTTAATAAATTAATACCCAACCAAACAACTCCTTATTAAAACTAATTAGCAGAATTAAATAATCGAATTAACAGTACCTTGGAAAATGACTAAATACTTATTAATTTCTGGAATATTTTTAAAAGGTATTAACCCATTCTTTTCTTCCATTTTGTTGATTTAAGTGAATATATATAGGTTTCCGTTTGGACTCGCTCCTCATACTTAATTTCTTGATTTGAAATTTAATCCTGAATTTGAGATTAATATAATTACAAAGATGAATTGATATAAAAAAAAAATAAGTAAATAATTTGAAGATTTTGGGGCTAATAAACACATAAGGATCTTGTTATTGCAATTAATTGGTTTATATATTTATTTATGAAAAATGAGTCTCTATGTATTGAGAACGAAATAAAAAAAAATCAAAAAAAAATAAATTGAATGTTTATGTCATTACATATTTATACACGAATATAAAAATAAATATATTTATATGTAATTATGAATTAAAATGCACAATAAATAATTATGTTAAATTATCAACCACATAAATTAAAAACTGTGATGGCGGCTATAAAGTTCGAGTGGTCCACGTCCCTAACCAATATAATTAGTAATTTATGCCCCTCAAAAATGTGCTTTTTTCCGGCAGTATTTGACCGTCACCAAAATCCACATTCCATCACATTTTGGGAAATTCTTATATGCAAAGATGTGCATGAATAATATAGTTGGGGTACTATCATATCATGTATTTTAATGAAATGGCATTATTTTGAGATGGAAACCAAGTCCTTCTCAAAATAACAATAATAATAATAATAGTAGTTATAATTATTATTGTATTTATTATTACTATTTTTATTATTATCATTGTTATTATTTATTAAACTCAAAAGTAACATTGGGTTATGAATGTTTTATTCAAAGATTACAAAGAAAATAATAAGACAAGACAACGATTTAATAAGTTGAAGTCGTAGTTTCTGTGTAAATATAGAAAAACAAATTCCATGTTTATATGGTCCACAGTCTACAGAACAAAGTACTATTATTGTGTTAATTTAGGTCGGAAATGAATATTTTGAATTATTTATTTTAATTTTAATTTTACTATATATTGCATTTCACATATACCCACCAAATATATGTGATACATAATTAAATATTTATTAAAAAAAATTTAATATACTTGACATTAATTTATGACGTAAAAAAAATCTAATTTACAATAAAAAATTTGAACTAAAAAACATCTGTTCACTTAAGAATTATTATTATTATTTTTATTATTTTACAAGATCAGGTACTTACTGGTGCAAAAAGTAAGCAAAATCTAGATGTCTATGCCCACTTCCATTATAGGAACACAAGTAAAAATTTACTTTGTGACAACATTGATATATATATATATATATATATAATATGTTTATATATATACTATATATATATCTCAGAAGCTCAACATATCTCATCAAAGTGGAAATTGTCTATCTCACCAAGCTGATTAACATCCATATCAAGCCCGTGCAAACTAGTAGACCCACATGAATGAAAACCAGAAGCTCCTTCTTCTTGATAGTAGCTCATCATTGGAGCCCACATGGGCTTATGCCCAAAACATTCTGACCCGATAATTTCCTGCAGCCATGGATCCAGTAATGATTTTGCATCAGAGACATCTTCACTTTGTGTATCTTCTTTATATTCTTCTTTGTTGATCATTGGGTTTGTGGAATATTGATCTTTTTTTGATGGGATATTTGTTTGGAAACTAACTAGGTTGGGTTCCACAGGATCCGAATCCACAATGAGTGGTGGAGCCCTTGGTGTACGATCAGTGCATGTATGGACATTGAAGTATGTGGTTTGATACAAGATGGGATCCCCTTTGATTCTTTGCACTTGTTTTGTAGCTTTGCAACCTTGGTGCTTGTGGGTGCACCTAAAGTAGCACCTGCCCACCACAAAATAAAGCATTTAAATCATGAGTAAGCATTCTTTCTTTCATATTTTTTGTATAACAATGGGTTATGGAGAATGGTTGAGCCCAAACCCTACTTAAATATATTACATTCAGTGCATCCATTCGTATTCGAGAATATCTCCACCACATTTATATTGGGATATAAGATAAGTATACTTTCACATAATGGAGCCCTATAACGTAGATATGACACATTGTCAAAAACTACTAGCGTGAATTGAACCTGCTCGTTCTTGATTGTGATCACTTATTAGCCTCGAACTTCATTTGTTATAGTACTAGCTAGTTAGATATTGATATTACTTAAAAACATCTATATATATATATATATATGAATTTGTGCAATTATTTTTTATTCAAAATAAAGAGATTAAATGAGCAAAAAGATGATAAGCTAGTGTACATAGGCGTGATGTGCAACATAAATCATAATTAATGTAATCGTGATAAATGAAAAAGATCGATGCATGGTAGCTATATTCTTGACACTGTTTATGATGAATATGGTACTAAAATATGATAGCTAGTTCTCATTCCTAATGTTGATAAAAAAAAGAAAGAGGCTAGTGAATTAATTTCTAGCTTATATCGATATTTACCTTGGATATTCAGAATTCATGATATCCTTCTGTCCATATTTCCTCCATGTATAACCATCTTCCATCACTGGATATATCCTCATCCATGAATCAGAAGTCCTTCTGCAAAACATATCAATTAATGAATTCAAACTTAAATTTCACACAAACATATATATATATATATATATGTTTATATGTGTGTGTGTGTGTGTTTGTTAATATACATATTTATATGTGGACAATATTATATGCCAAGAATACACACACACACACACACACACATACATATATATATGTATATTAACAAAATATGCTTGAATAAAAGAGGGTTTACCTTTTTTATAGGGCAAAAATATGCCTAAAAATTTGGTACGGAAAATTGAAAAGGCAAAAGCGACATCTTTGTTTGTTTTATCTATCAAGTTGCACTAAAAGATTTAGGGTAATTAACTGTTCTCACACCTCAAGCAATCATTCTTGATAATATACAGTAACTTCACAATAAACCTGAACAATACTTGCATATTATTGAAGAAGCCTTTATATAAAGATTCCCTAATTTGTGGTAATATTTTTGTAGAGATCAATCATATAAGCTTGTTGCTCGTACTTTCCACATTTATTTTCACACAAACACACACACACACACACACACACACACATATATATATATATAAGCTTGTTGAATATTAAAGTAAACATTACAAAGTAAAAAATGTCAGAATATTTTTTAAGAAATTCATTAGAATAAAAAGTTATCCACAACTAGTTTATTTCCATAATTAATACCCTAGAGTTGATCAAATTATTGTGAAGAATAGTATAAGTAATATCAGTGACCTACCCTACCCAGGAACCAAAAATTAGAACAAAAAAAATAAAAAAGTAAAAGAAGTATAATAACATTAATTATTAATCCCTGTGTCGATCAAATTATTGTGCAGAAAAATTAAAAATTAAATAAATAATATACCAAAAGAAAATTATTATTATCATCATTACATGTATAAAAAGTATACCACTCCAATGTAAGAAAAGAATCTCACCTTCTCTTGTAACAACCTCTCCGATCTTTGACCCCCGGCTTCTTCTTGCTCCCGCCGGAACAGGCGGATCCGCCGTCAACGGCGGCGATCTGGGCCGAGCCGGTTGACGCGGCGGAAGAACTCAGCACAGAAAGACTCTCAGTGAAAGATCTCAAGATTTGGAGGGCAAGATCCTCAACTGAGACAGGCCCATGATCTGTAACAGGTTTATCGAGAAGGGTTTGGAGTTGGGTTGCCATTTCTTTGCCTTTTACCAGCTCTACTATAACCCTTTTCCTCTTTGCATGTATATTTGCACTCAAACTACCCATTTTTCCTTCTTTTTTGCCTCTTTAATTTTTCTGATTTATGGGTGTTTCTGAGCGAGGTGAGATCTAAAGAGATAAGGATTTTGTTGATCCTTTTTATTTTTGGTTGTGAAGAGAGAGAGAAGTAAAGGAAGGTTCAGAGAAGGCAGATGGAAAAGAGATTTTCCTGTGGTTTGATAAAGATAAAACAGAGTGACGTCATGTGTCTTCTGTCACTTTGAGGACGTAGTTGCTTACTGTTGCTCCTCGCTGGATGGGGTTTTTTTAGGGGAATTTCACTTTGCCCCCTCACTTATATGTTTGCTGTCATTTTGCCACCTTAAATTTTGAAAAATGTACTTTGCTCCTTAAACTAAGAATATATAATTTATTTTTCAGTTTTATCCCTCTATTCTATCTAATAAAAAAATGTTGAAGTTATAATATTGAAGACTTTATTTACACTAATAATATAAAAACAACTAATTTAAACTATACCTACTAAAACATGGCGTAATTGAATTTTTACTTACTTTACTATTTAAAAAAATAATAATAAATTTAATTGACTCATAATATCATAAATAGACATTAGATAATTAATAGGCATAAGGTTGATGAGACTGAAACTATAATTTGGACAATGAAGAAACAGTGTGAAAGGAATATTTTCAAATTTTGAAAATGAGGATGTAGCATAAATCACCACCTTTCTCGATCTTTTTGCCTTGATTATACATTAACATTCACATATGGTATTGTGACATTATAAAAAATTATATTTTTTATAAATAATTGTCCGATCTTGTCACTTCGACTCCCTTTTGAGATTTGACACTTTCAATCTTCTTTTAAAATAACTAGATTATATTATCGAGACTTTTAAAAATATTTGTCTTGTACCCCTAAAATATGATTTATACCCACTTGTGTCAGTTTGGGTAAAGATACTCTTTTATTTTAGATTTTTTGTTTATACTTTTAATGAAAGTACTGTTATTCAACAACTATTTATGATAATTAAGAAATAAAAATAATTTAAATATTGTTATTTTATATAACAAGCCAAGTATAAATACAAGTATGTCATTTTATAGTTGGTCTAATTTAAATTAATTATATTATCTTATCAAGTGCAAATAAAATCTTCAACTTTTAATATTTTCTCCAACAAATCTAGAAAGAGGGATATAATTATATATATATATATATATATATTCTTAGTTGGAGGCAAAGTGTACACATTTGTAATTTAAGGAGGCAAAGTCAAACAAACATATAGTTGAAGGATACAAAATGAAATTCACCCCTTTTAATTGGTGGATCAGATTTCTAGATTTATTTTGCAACTTTGAAGGGGAAAAAATCTAACAATGGAATGAGAGTGATTTTTTTTATTTTTTTATTTGGTTATTTGGTCAAGTTGATGATAAATTAAGCTCTTTTCGATCATGTGATAATGAGACTAGTGGAGATAAGGTAAAGACACTTTTGAATTATTTTTTAATTAATTTCTCCAAAATTAATTGATGTGGACAAGCATAGAATGTATCTATGCAGCAGGAGTAATATATTTTCGCAGCCACATGCATATAATAGTATAGAAGAACTCCAGTCCCTGATTAAATTTTTTATTGTTAATAATAGGGATGACATCGGCTGGGATTTGGAGCAGTTTTATTTGACCGTGAAAATTTATTTATTAAAATTTTAAAAATTTAAACTCAAATTTATTTTAAATTTAAAGTCTGAATTCATTAGATCTTATTTATAATTTAAAATATATTAAAATTTATATTTTTTATATATAATATTATTAATTTTTTTAAAAAATATATATTTATATATATTATATTTTTTATTAAAATAATATAAATAATTATAAGTTAGATTGAATTTAAAAATAAAAATTTAAAATTTATTTCAAAATTTATTTATATTATTAAAACTCATCCCAAGAGCAAGGGGCTTGGGACAAGTTCAAGTTTGAAGTCCCTATTACCATCCTTAGTCAAAAATAGATCCATTTGCATCTTGAACTTTGTCCTAGGTATTTTTTTTTAGAAAAAATTAAACACTATAGGAAAAAATAATTACAAACATAACTATACAAACTCATCCCAAAATTTATCCACATCTAAAATTTTTTGAACATTGTTACCTAATTTTCAAGTAAATAAAAAAATTCGACAATAACCGAAACCAATTCTCATTGATTTTATTTTCATTTTCACTGGAAGTCGTAAATTCAAATAGGACTGATTATAAAATTTTAAAAATTATGTAATTTGATATTAAAAAATATCAAATTGCACCTACCTATGCATTATATCATTTTTTATACTACATATTTAATATAATACCAATAATTAATGATCCTCGTTAGTTCTTATCAAATGAGAAATAAATCCTAGTTTTGTAGGTTAATCCCAATAATTAATGATACTGAGGTCCTATCAATGAGAAATAAATAAAGCGTTTGTTTTGAGGATTGGGATAACAATAATGATGTGGGAGTAAGGCTGGTCGGATTAAGAGGTTAATTAAATCTATACATAAATAATAGAGTATTAATTATAAGCAATTCGTTGATCTTTTAATATAAAAATAAAGTATATGTAAAGATTCTTTTCTAAATACAATATTATCCCTTAATTAAAAATTGCGAAATCACCCCCAAACCATTTGAAATTGTCCAAAATCATACTTTAAAAAAAATAATTTAAAATTATTATCTAACAAAATTATATATATGATTATTCAATTTAAATAAGAGAAAACTCCTGAAATTGCATTGCGGCCTTCATTCAAATAGTAATATAAAGCTTTTGTAAACATTGCACCCAATATATAATTTTCATTTGATATAATATTTACTCTTTGAGTATCTAATTTTTTATTGTAAACAAAAAATATTTAATTTTCACCCATATGCACAGAATCTAACGCAAATGCTACCATAATATAAATAGATTAGATAAACTATGGAAATTTTTGAATTTATTTTGAGTGTTTTGATGGAAGTATTTTGAGAAAATATATTGAAAAATATGATGTATTAAAAGAGAAATATATTAAAAATATAATATATGTTTAATTTTATTTTAAAATAATATATTAAAAATAAAAATATTATTTGAAAACAAAAATAAACTCTCTTCTTAACCACCCCATGGGAGGCCACTTCTCCACCCGACCTTTACCTTAAGAAGAAAGAAATAAAAAGGGCATTTTGATGTAGATGGCCACCCCCTACATCACAAAAAATATCTAAAGACAGCAAATTAAGGGGGGACAACCCACCCCCAATTAGAGCATTAATCCCATTTAGTCAGACAGCAAAATTATATTTACTAGGAATGTAACTCAATTTCCAAATAGAGTTTGAGTCAAAAATAATTCTAATCATTTACAGCACTAAAAAAAGACAAATGTGTTGCATTGGAGCTTTGACCATTTACCATCATAAAGTTGCTTAAATAACACATGTAATTTCAAAAACAACATAAAAACAAATTAATTAAATAAGAGACTTTTTCTTTTCTTGATTTATTTGATAGCATCTTTTGATAAAAAAAAGTTAGTGCTTTCATTTTTTTTAACATATGTTATGAAAGTAGTAATATATTTATAACCATATTATTTTTAAAATTTCAATATCTTAGAAATATTTCGCTATTATTAGGCAAGTCAAATCAACTCTAATACGAATTTCTCTCGATTCATTCATCTGATCGTAAACTAGAGTCACTTTTGATTGTACAATTTTTTTCATTAATCACTTCATATTTTTTCATATTTTTTCATTCTCATGTAAAGTTCATTTCACTTACTCCGCTAAATACGAATACACCCATATGAGTTTTGATAATATTATTAATCAATTCCATAATAAGCACCGTTTTACCAACCCCAACTTTCACAAAAAGTATGATTTTTTACCAATAAGATACTCAAAAATCTATAACTTTAATTCTTGTTTTAAAATGTTTAACTGTATAAAGGTAGGCGTTTTTCAAGTATATTGAAAATTCATCCCAGAGTCAGCTCCACCGATCGGAATTCTTAGAGGAGCTCCAGTATCAATCACTTCCATTGTAACACTAATAGCTACAACTCTAACTCTATTATTTTCTAATAATTGTTATGTCTCACAAGTCGCATTAATTAGTTGACTAATAGTATTTCAGCTTTAACTACCAGAGCTTTATAAATATTAGACATCTTGTCTGGTGGAAAGGCTACATTTAGTATCGGATCAATGATTTGGACGTTACACTCTAGTTTTTTCTATCTTTTTCAAGCATGGAAACCCCATAAGAAGTAGTAGGATTAATTCTTATAATAATAAATAAGTAAAAATTTATTAATTTTTTTTAAATTATCGAATTCAAAATAAATGTTAAATAGCACGTCGATAGTTAATTCAATAAAAAATATGAATGAACACACGATTTTATTGGTGCCATCCAATCGAATTCAATTCAATTATTTACTTATTCAATGAGTGAATTTGCAAGTCACTACTTGAGATTTTAAGTTGTAGAACAATTATATCAATTCGAGTAATGTATAAATGCATGAAATTATCTCAAATTTTGAATTCCAATACCTTCTAAAAAACCCCATGACTAAAGTAAATAAAATGTTTCCTTGTACCCTTTCATTTGCCGCATTAATGTACCAAAAATGGGAATTTATTGAAAAGTATAGTTCTTATATCAAATACCTTCTTAAACATTCAAGATTTTCAATTACAGCCCTATTGTTTATCAATAATATTTCATTGGATAAACATAACAATAATCATTTTGATGAAATATTGCCCAAATATTTTGTCATGTTTACGGTATAAACGAATCAAATTGAGTCGAATATGTTATTGCTAAAATTTATTTGATTTTTTATTAAGTTTTAAAAATTATTTTTAAGTTAAATTTAATAGTTAATTGAATCGAATTTGACGAACTTTAATCGAATCAAATATCAATCAAAATCAAGTAGTTTAATTTTTTTACATTTTTTTTTAATTTTTTTACTAATCGAGTTGAATTGGACCTGAATTTTAGATTTTATCGAACGAAAAAATATGTTCAAGTTTGATTTATTAAGTTAACAAACTCAAAAGAATTTTTTGTTGATTTCAAATCGAATATCGAAAAATTTAATTTATTTTTCAACCTTACTTAACACTTTTATAGAATATTATTATTGGAATTGGGTGAACTTTTTGATATTATTGGAGTTGAATGAATAAATTTCCGAAAATTTCTCTCTAAATACAAGGGTAAGATTGTAAAATGGTACTTTTCTACGTTAGATTTGGTATAGGCCATTTGATTACCATTTTCGTAGTCACATTTCATTTCCAGCAAAATACAGAGCAGAAGCAAAGAGAAAAGTCTAAGCAAATCAATCTAGGGTTAATTTTCTTTTTTTCTATTTTTTATCTCGATCGAGAAAATGGCTAGCCCAGGTGCATCAGGATCGGGACTCTTTAAGCTCCTCCGCCCTGGCATGCGGCCTCAGTCGACTGACGTACAGGCCGCTGCCTTCTGGGGTGTCGCCGCCACCACCACCGCCCTTTGGCTCGTCCAGGTGCCTCGATACTTCCCCTTTTTCTACACTTTTACGAATTCGATCTGCACTTGCTATCTCATTTTGATGGGTTCTATTACATTTCTTCATGCTTTGTCGTGTTTTATTTAGTACTAATTTTTTAGTTGGATTAGATCCTGGTGTCACACTTTATATGAGTTCTTCCTCCTTTTAGATGTTGTCGATGTTGATACTCCAATTTTGTGCCAATTTTTTTTTTTTTTGAAGAATTTGCTTGAATTTGTTATTCAGAGAGGTATTTGCGTTGAATTGGGCTGTTTGAATTGCATTTAGAACAAGAATATTGGGTCCAAAATTTGTAATATCTGCAATTTCCTTTCGTGAAACAAATCGCTGACTGGTATTTGCGGGTTTTCTTTTTTGTTTGGGGTGGGGACTTTGATTGTTGTTGGAGCTAGAACAAGAAAATTAGATCAAAATATCTAGAGTTCTGTGACTTTTATTCTCAGTCTCCTTCAAGTTCCAGTCAAACAGTCCTAAAGGGGCATATTAATGAAGTGGTGCGCAACTACTCATTATGGTCAAGCGCAGAGGTTGTTTGGGTCTTGGTAATTGTATCTATGCATTTTCTGATCGCAGCTGATGCTTGAAATTTATCATCTTTCACAATATGGGCTATTTGAGTTGTACTGAAGTAAAAGTTCTAATTTGATGTACAAAAGTTATGTTTTAAGCTTTTCTTTTTTTCACTAAAATGCATCTCCTAAGTTGTCATCTTACACCTGATGGTATATGTGATATATATCAAGAACCCCAAAAAAAGCTTAGCCACTGTAATTTGAAATGTCATGTGATGAGATGAAGAGGTGGAATTTACCTTTTCAAAAAAGATTGGCATGTTGGAGCGAAGGATAAAAGGTAAAGGACGACGAAGTAGTGATATAAAGTTAAACAAAGTATTCGTTTTTCATTTACAATTCACCTTGTATGCACTTTCTTTGGTTGCAACCCCTGGGGGAACATTACTTTGAGGTTCTGTTATTTTAAAGTTAATATCATGTCATTTACCAGTGGCCTGTAATGAATGATGTGCACATTTTATTATTGGCGTGTAACTGATGATAAGAATGGTGGTGGGTTCTTACATTTTCTCTATTAGTCTCATTTGGAAAAATAGATTCCTGTTCTAGATAACATCTTTGTGTTCCAAATTTAACTAACTGGAAAGGCAATCATGCTGAGCCTCTGTCTGGTGCAAAAAGAACAATCAAGAAAGTCATAATCCTTATTTCAGCACTTTGTAGTTGATAATATTCTGTACAGAATTGGCACTCGGACAATGAATTGTGATTGAAATAGTGAAATAGCTTTTAGTCTTGTTTTATTTTACATCTGATTTGGATTTTTCCTTTGTTTTTCGGAATATGGACAGCCTTTTGACTGGTTGAGGAAGACATTTTTTGAGAACTCTGACTCTGAACAGAAGTGAACAGAGATGTGAAATGTTGCTGGTAACTCTTTTTCATTAATATGGTTGTTGCTGATGTGCAAACTCTGAGCCAGCATTGCAAAGAATAATAACATTCTGTATTCATGCTTTTAGCATACAGCACTGTGTTCCTATTTTTTTTTGAGATTCATATGAAAACAAGCTGGGATTTAATCTGTGTCACTCTCTATCTTAGCCAACAAAATATCACGTTTTGTTATTTATTCGATTTTTCTTTGCAGAACTCAGATAATACTAGCTATCATCCATTTCATCGTCGATCTATCACAAAGACATTGGATTACAAACTTTTAAAGATTATCAAATTTGGATGCTAGAACTAAAAATTCAAAGAAATATCTTTGTCATGACTGAATTTGCCTTCACCGAGCTCCCTTAACAGTCGTATATAGCATTCCAAAACCGGTCTAAGGTGTTGGCTCTGCTTCATCTTTTCTTAGAATTTTCCAGTACCATAGGCGTCTTCAACACATTGGAGGTTAATGAATTTGATCAAGACCAAGAATTTTTTTCTTCAAGTTAATTTATGTTCTTAAATTTAAAAAGCACGATTTTTAACATATCTTAAATAAATTGATGGTTTTTTTTTTACAATCTACTATTGCGTTTGTCTCAAATAGGTATTCTATCTTGACCCAAGTTGTTTTTTGAATTTTAAACTAATCGGATTACACGATTTCAACCCTTCTAATTTTTAAGAGATGTTTATTTCTTTGATTGGGATGAGAAATGGCAAATGAAAAATATGATGGGATCTAGGGTTATGATTAAATTATTTAATATATTTTATGTGTATTTTATATAATTATTTAAATAATATATTAATAAAATCTCTTATTAAATGTGTATTTTGATAGATAATTATGTGGATTATTATGTTTTTGACTAATTTATCTTTAATTAAAAATTATTATAAATTAGTTTAAGTTTAAAATATGATATATGGTTTAAAATTATGGATATTATTGTCAAAATATATTATAGATATTTTAATTGGAGGGTGTGATTATTTCATCCAATCTTATAGGCGGGATGAATTATTCATAAAAAATAATCAATTATACCTAATTTAAAATTTTATCATGAATCATTATTATCAAAAGTAAATATTTGACTATATTAGATATTTTAGTATATTTATCCTAATCAAATGAAGTAAACAAGCTCTTAGTGTTTATGAATATTTTGTATCGGATTAAATTTATCGAACTTCTAGTTGATTATAAATTCTAATTTTATTTAAATTAAGATCCAAATTTATTGAAATTTATCTAGTTGATTATATTCCAATTATTTAAATTAAGATCCAAATTTATCGAAATTTATTGAACTACTAGTCGATTGTAAATCTAAAGTAATTAAATTAAGATTGAATCGAACTAAGTTACAATTTCACTATAATTACGATTACTTTGTATCAACGTTGATATCTCTCTAGTCATTACATTATATTATGCTGAGCCCAAGAAGATGAAGCTCAGCCCCATCATTAATTCCACGTGACATAGATTCCAAGTCACGTGCCAACTAAAAGTACAATTACAAATGTACAAACTAGATCCCAGAGACCGTTCCCAAACACAATTCTCGTTAACAGAATCCTAATCCCGCCCGAATTACCTAAAACCTTTCCTGCCGTCGGATCTGGATATCCCATGACACATCTTCACCGTCAAATGAAAAACAAACGTGCCACAGCCACCTTGCTCATCTCTTCCACACACACACACACACACACATATTTGTATGTATTCCGGAAGAAAATATACACTAGAGACACACGGACAAATATACTGCAGTCTCCACGCCGAAATTAGGGTTTCAGTTTCTTGAGAAGCCCAAGTTAATGCTGCATTCATTTACCTAGTTTCTTGAGTTTGTATCAAAAACCCATTATTTTCCCCTCTATTGTGCTGGTTTTTATCTTTATTACTTGGGGAGAGCAAAAAAACACTTTTCTTGGTCTATTGTTGGGTTTATTTGAGTGTTCCTCTTTGTTTTGTATTGAGAGCTCTAATTTACCTGCCCATTTGCTGTTTCCAGTTCTTTTTGATACATTCAAGTTTGTGTCATAATTGAAATAGTTAGTTCGGTCTTTTTCTTTTTCTTTTTTTCTTGGTTTGTAAAATTTGAAGATTCAGTGTTGGAACAGAGATGCTGATTTCTCTGTGAATATCAAGCTTTATTCATAACTTTCGAAAGTGGAATTTTTTGATATAGTTTTGATTTATGTATGTCATCTTGGTTTGATTGTGTAATTTGACGTTCCAGGATTCAATTTGTCTATGATGCGGGTGGTTCTTCAATTATCTTAATTGTTAAGTATTTGTTATTTTGTTTTTTTTGTTTTTGCATTTATTTGTAAGAACGATTTAATTATGTACTTGCTGTTTTGTGTTTTACAGAACGGGACAATAATGGACAAGGAGCTGGCTGAGCTTTTTGAGTCGGTGAAGAGGGCTGCAGAAGTGGCTGAGAGCTCACCAGGGGAAGAGGATCGGTGCATTGATGCTTTAAAACAGCTAAAGAAATTCCCGGTTAATTATCAAGTCCTTTTGTCCACCCAGGTATTTTAAGCGCCTCTTTATTTTGTTTTTTATTTTTTATGATCCTAATTGCAAGGGATATGCCATTGAAGAAATATGAACTCGCTGGGTGGTTCTCCTAACTTTCATTATCAGTTTATTACCTTTTTCACTTGTTTGATTTTTGTGAAAATTGCTATGGCGTAACCATTATGCTAACTGAAATTTAGAATTGTAGAGATGAAAACTGCTTATTCAGAGTGAGCTGTTCTGTGCACATCATTCTATTCAACCAGAGAATGGCATTTGAAAATAAACATCTTTCTAACCATTTGTCTTTTCTTTAAATTAATGAGTTACAGACAATTGATTCCCAAATATGAGCATAATTCGTGTCTTTGACAGTCTGGCATATTTAACCACTTAAGCACCATTTGATCATCACTATTGATGCACGTTCATATGGAAAGCTGTTGTTGGACGAATGGGCTGCCTTGTGAGAAAGAGGACTATTCCTTTTATAAATTGAACGATCTAGTGGTTTGCACTTATTGCTAACTTTACTCGTGGCAGAGTTTCCGTAGTTGAAGGTGAAATACCTTATAAGCACACCCTCAGACCACTCATCTAAGATTAGGTGGAAGAATATTCTGCATGAATTTGTTTCTTTATCTCTTGTATTAAGATTGTAAACTTGCACTTGGAAATATCAAATTTGGATTTCAGGAAATCCTTGCTTCTCACCTACAAAGAAATCTATTCCATTAGCGAAAAGGCCTTGCTTCTAAAATATTATCCTTTTCTTTGACTCAACGTGGAAGTAAAAAGTTCTGTGACGGATAGCTCGATTTAACTTTTGAATGCTGCATATTATGCCTGCCTCAAAATAGATACAGATTGAATGGCAAAATTGCTTTGTGTCGGGCATGACGTTCTATAACTTGCTAATCTCTAGTAGTTAGCAAAATTAATGAAACTAATGTAGAATAGATGCAATTTTGAATAGTTTATTGTGAACAGCCAATAGCATCTTATGTCAGTATTTCTCTACTTGCCAAAATGCTAATCCCTTTTTTTTTTTACTGTGAAACTAATTTAGTCCATAAGCTAGATTTGGAAATGGCTGTTCTTGTTTGTCATTCACTTAGCAAATTGATATCCTTTCGTTGGTACTTACCCTATTTTTACATATATGTATGCATAAAAAATGTGATGATTATTGCGCGATGTTCTCCTTGGTGGATAAATTTATTATCTTCATGGCATTGTAATGTTTTAAATGTCAAAACATAAGTTTTTTTACTTGTCCAGTGTCATCCTGATGCATTGTAGTATGTTTGGTATGAGCACAAGATGGGGTTTTACCCTTAAAACATTAGGCCTTCTTTCTAGCTTTTTACGCGTGTCTTCTGTTTCTGACACACGGGTCCATCGGAATATAAGTTTTACCTGTTTGCCACTTTTCTGGTGTTTGTGCCATCTTCAAGATATTGTAATTTGTGTAAACCCAGCATATGAACATTGCAGGTCAGTAATTTTATTCTCGTACAAAGGTATATTATAGGATTATTGGTGAAATGATTTACTTTCTCTATTTGTTATTTGTCATTGCACTTACGGTTGGGCATTTTGATGGTCTTGTCATTTTTTTACCACTAAAGTCATAGTTCAATGCCCCTTATACTGATTTGCTTTGTTCAGGTTGGAAAACGACTCCGCCAACTGACTAAACATAAAAGCAACAAAATCAAGGCTTTGGCTTCTGATGTGGTTGAGATATGGAAGACGATTATTGTAAAGGAAACAATGAAAAACAATAAAAACGGGGCTGTTGAGAATGATGATTCTGTGAAAGCTGAACCTGCTGGTACAGAAACTAATGAGGTGAATATTCAGAGGATAAACTCTGTCAAGGCTGAGCAGAAGTCCGCAGCTAAGAATGTGAAGCTGGAGAGAGCTACTCCCTTTGGTTCACCAAATTCTGATAAAGTCCTGAAGTCGGAAATTTCCTCCAGTGTCAAAATTGAGAAAGTTGAAGCGGTCCAGAAAACAAGGAATGCTGCTGGAGAACGCTTGCAGGTTGAGAAGAAAGTTAAGGTAGAATATGCAAATTCTGAAGGGCGAAAACCAACATCAGATCCTGTTGGCCCACCAAAGCTAAGTGCTCTGGTATATTGCAAGGACCCAGTGAGGGACAAAGTCCGCGAAATCCTTGCAGAAGCTTTGTGCAAAGTCTCTAGTGAGGTCGATGAAGATTTAAGAGACAAAGTAAATGGATGTGATCCTTATCGAGTTGCTGTTTTAGTGGAGACTGCAATGTTTGAGAAGTGGGGCAAGTCTACTGGTGTGCAGAAGGCCAAATACAGGTCCATATTATTCAACATCAAGGATTCAAATAACCCTGATTTCCGAAGAAAAGTCCTGCTTGGGGATTTTGAGCCGCATGCCATTCTTGAACTGACAGCCGATGAAATGGCAAGCGATGCAAGGCAGGTTCAGAATGAGAAACTCAAGCAGAAATCATTGTTTAACAGTGAGCGCGGAGGTACTCCACAGGCTAGTACAGATCAATTCACTTGTGGTAGGTGCAAGAAGAAGGAGACTACTTACTACCAGATGCAGACTCGGAGTGCCGATGAGCCCATGACCACATTTGTAACATGTGTAAACTGCAATAACCGCTGGAAGTTCTGCTGATGCCAGCAATTTTAATTTATGGCATCAGAGGCTCCATAGGACCTTCATTTTTTACTTAATTTGTGTAGGACTACAAATCATTGCTAGAGCTAATCTATAGCAGTAGAAGTGATTAGGACAGAGATTTATGTTAGTTATTTTAATTAACTCAGTTTTTAGGTATGTGGGTTTTGAAATTCATGTTGCAGTTGCATGCAATTCACACCTAGCAATAGGTTTTGAAATTTTGCTGATCTTGAACTGGTAAAGACACAATAGGACAATAAAAACCCAATTTTGGGTGTGGAGAGAGATGATGAACAACAGTGGTGGGGCTGTTTTGACTTGAGACCTCCATTCTCTCTATTTATCCGACCAAGATTCTTGGGAGGTATTTGAGGTATTAGGATATATATAGGGTTGGGTGGGGACAGACCTGACTATGGGTCGGGTCGAAATTGCGATCAACGGTCAATGGGTAAAAATTTGTTGACCACGGGTCTGACCCGCGGACCCGTAATCGGTCCGTGGATTCACGGGTCGGTTACAGGTCCGAATTTTTTAGATCTGTAACTTTTAAATTATTAATAAAACACTCTAACCAATTGACTATATACTTATAATTTTGAATAAGTAAGTAAATAAGTCTTATGATTTGTTTTTTCATTTTTTTTTCCTCAAATTACTTGTCTTGTTTCTGAAAATCAATATAATTGATATTGTATCATTCTTTAAATTTAATTAATTAGTTTCAACAAATTACAAATTAAATTCTATATTTAAGTATTCTATATTTCATCTTAATAATAAGTAAAATTTTGAAAATTATCTAATGATGCTATTTTACAATTATTTTAATAATAAGTAAATTTGTAATTTTTTAAAAATATTTAATAATATTACTTTACAATATCTACTGTTTATTCCCCAACTTCTTATTTAATATTATTAAATTGTTGTAATGTTTAATCGATTTTATATAATAATATTAACTCTAAAAATCAAAATTTAGTAAATTGTGTTTTATCAAAACAGTGTAAATGGAAAAATTATTTTTTAGAAATTTCATAAATTAATTTAGTCATTTTTGTTTTGGATTATATACTTAAATTTTAGTTATTTTTTTTTTAAATTTAAGTTACTTTTTTTTCATTAAATTCAAAAAATAACAATATTTTTTGTAAATTTAAGTTCAAAAAAATTTTAAAAAATAAAATAAAATATAAGGGTCAGAATCGAAACCGGAACCGGCGGTTAATCGGAACCGTAACCAAAATCGGAACCGACGATTCCAGAACCCAAACCGTAACCGGCCTTGACAGTTAAGGTTAAGGATTGAAATTTTTTTGAACCATGGAACCGACGATTTCGAACCGTAACCGACAATTTTTGAACCGTGGTCAGATTTAGGTGGGGATGAAATGGGCTCCCGCCACCTTGCAGAATATATTGTTCATAGATCCTCTGTGCTAAACGTAGTTCTCTGTATAATTTGGATATAAAATTTGAGGCTCGTATATATTTTTCGTTGAAATATAAAATAATTAATAAAAAATATAATTAATTATTGAATATGAATTAATTTTTTAATAAATATTATATGTATTTTGTTGAATTATAAAAATAATATATTCATACCAAATATAATTTAATGTGCACTTTCCGTGATAAATAAGTGTGATTATAGTAAATTGACTTTAATGCCCTTAATGACATAAGGCAATTAGGTTTATGTTTAAGCTCCTCTCTCTCTCTCTCTCTCTCTCTCTCTCTCGCTCAGGTTTCACTTTTCACCTCCGCGTAGCCGTCGCCATGAGCTTGTCCGCGTCCACTTCCATCTCCTCCAAGTCATTCATCATCACAACATTGCTTATCTCATATTCTATTTCAATTCAAAACATTTAAGAGAACCCTATTCCATTACTCCTCTTCCACACCCTCTTTTCTCAGCCTTGGGCACAAGAGTTTCAGTCCACGAGCAGAGTGAGCGCCATGAGGGATTTGAGGGCATCAGAAGAATTAGAGAAGGTGTAATTGTTACCAGAAATTGCTTGCACCCAGATGGGGTGACGAAGCCGAGCCATATTCCGGCAACATGGCCTGATCTTCTTGCTTGCTTGTTCACGAATGACTTGGGTAAAATATATAATTTGTATGTCTGCAAGTTTGGTGTACTCACTTGGATAATTGAATCCAAGTGGGATTTATATCACACTAATAATTACATAAATTTAAAATTGGGTCGACATTGTGGTTATTCTATAGGCCGAAATCCTCCAAAGTATGCATGAAATTGGGGTGAATTATTTAGTAAATCTAATCCATTCCACGAATATATATGTAGAATCATAGCTTTTATTCGTAGAGTTTTAAGTGTGAAGGTTCTCAATCGATGAGGATGGGGGGAGGGGGTTGGATTCGCAGAGTTTTAAGTGTGAACGTTCTCAATTGACTCAATCGACGGGGGAAGGGAGGATTTTGGGTTCAATTTTTTTTAATGGGCTGATTTTAAATTTGATCAATTGACCAACGTCATTACTATTCCTACCCAAAAATTATTATTTGAATTGATATAAAATTTTAGATGAAAGTGAAAAAAAAAATTTAAAAAGATTTCTCTTTAAAATAAGTAGTTTAAAATTTAAATCACACCATTATTAGTTTATCTTAGATGATTATTTGTTGATACCCAATTTCTCCAATTATGAGTGGAAAACTTTATTCGTGTTTTTTTTTCCAATGGATGCAGCATTTTCATATTTTTTGTATCCAAATTTAGTATTCATATATCTTTTTGAGATATTTAAATAAACTTTTATATTTTTTTTACAAAACACTCTTATATTTGAAATAATTTTCAATTACTATTTTTAAATTTAATCTAAAAATGTAAAAATCTTTGTTTTTCAATAAAACTTAAAAAATGAAACGTAAAGAGTATATAATATATATATTGGTATATGTGTGCTGAAAGGAAGGAAAGAAAGAAATTGGAGGCGTGGAAATACATTAAACGTGGCCCAAAATGCAGATCGCGATTATTCTTCAAAAAGCGAAAACCACGGCTCCAGAAAAGCCCTCTTCCTGCACTTCACTATTCCGCCACTAGAAGCGGCCGCCGCGCGCCGCCTATCTTCTTCCTTCCGACATTCATCCGTCAATTGAATTCACTACCCCGTCTACACTCGCTGCCTTGAACACAGCCCAGCAGAGTGACAAAGCTTGAAGCTAAATTGCTGAAAATCTGCCGTGAAATAATCTTCAACATGTAAGTGATTTTTGTCTTTTTTACCTTTAAAGTTTTAGTTTATATTTTTGAAAATAATTTTGCTCGTTGGTATCATGCGGACTTGTATTGATATTATTTCGTTCCCAAGCGATTGTGGACGAGGGTAATTCATGGAACCAGGGATGAATCCAGGATTTTCAATCTCGGGATTGGATTCCTTTAAAATAAAATGAAAAATACAAATATAATACTTACTATTAACACACAAAATAATAATATTTGTCATATTTGCATATGTGTTCTAACGAAGAGTTGTTTTAAACGAATGCAAAGCCATCTTAATTTAGTACATGACTTGCAATAAATTACCTTGAAATGCGAACAACTCTAATGTTTTAAGTTTTCAATAAAATTATAGCATAACAATAAATTCTGCAAAACAACTAGGAAATTTAAGAGTTACAAAAAGTTGATAAAAGTATCGGTTAAGTTCAAAACCTACCAAATCCCCAAAACACACACATACTATTCAAGAATATACAAATTGATGCAAAATAAAACATATCTACTAGCCTATTTATTTAATTTAGGCATCTTAAGTTGTGCATGACGTCATCAAACTTATCAATGTCAATATTGAAATTTGAGCAATTTCTTTCTCAACGAGGCAAAAAGTCATATTCCTTCTTATTCCGCAATCTTGTCTTGTCAAATTTCATAGATGAAACTTTATAGATGTCAAAGGAGTCAAAATAAGTTTAATCAATCCATCACTGAAAACTTTATAAGAGTCATAAGTTATCAATTTAACGACAAGATAGTAATTCATTGCCTTCCCTGTCTTTGACAATTCTTGGGCTAACTTTGAAAATGTTAACACATTCTGAAAATAGATATTGTGTTGGATATCGAGTTTTAATTGCTCTAACTTGTATTGTAGTGAAACACTAGGATAAAACTTTTCAAGTTTGCAAATATTTGAATGATTTTTATCCATCTCTTGAATCCAAAGTTGAGCAATTCTACTGTACTTTTATCAAAGTGACGAATCATCTCTTGTAGTATAGAATTTATTGTGCTAATAAATATATCAATTCGATAATGATGCTCCAAGATAATAAGATTGCCTTTATGAAGTCGACTTTTACGTAATTGATGAGGAGCATTCATGTCTAGGATATCTCCTATCTCATGTTTCTCATAGAAACTCTTCACTTTATAACTGATCCCATCCATTCTCTCTAAACTTCTGAATAAGTTATTTTGTGTTAATAACTACATTCATTGCATTCCAAATATCTTGAATTGCATTGTAGAATTCTACATAAAGCATCTGCCATTTCCATTAACTCAACCATAAATGCAAGATAAACATAAATTCCAATGATGCCATTATGTTTTAAGCTCCACCAGCTGTTGCTCTGGTACATAAACTACTTTTGTCATTGATGATCATACTCAAAACAAGAAGAATAGGATCAAACATATTAAGTAAGCTAAGAAGAGACCTCGAGTGAGAGCCTAATCATATATCCCTGTACGATGTACAGTCCCAACTTGATTTTTTCCCCTTCCAATTTCAAGCTCGATAATGGACGTCAATTCCACAATTCGTATAGTATTAGCAATTTGTGGTTGATCATGGAATTTGGAAGATAAATCTACTAAATTCACGATAACAACTAAGTGTGAAAAAAATGTTCAATAGGTATAATACTTTAAGGTGTTGCTATTCATGTTAATTATAGTCGATGAGGAAAGTAATAAACATAATGCATATAGGCCCTCGTTCAAAAAGAGAGCTTATAAATAATTTCACTCTTTTCGTATAGTACTAGTACCATCATACCCTTGTTCTCGAATACTTAGTATGATAAGATTATTGCAAGAAAGAACACCAGAGATTCCTCTTTTCAAAGTAGAGGCTTTAATATCCTTTACATGTTCTATATCAAAGAACTTTTCCTGAATAAAGGTTTTTTTGTCAACAAAACTTAAAACAATAGCTATTTGCTCTCTTTTTGACTTATCTCAAGATTCATCTACAATAAGACAATATTTTGCACCACTAATTTCTTCTCTATTGAATCTTTGAACCCTACGCGCATAGAGTGATAATATCTTAGTTTGAATTTGTTAAGTATGAGAAGTTGTGTGTTTTATGATTTCTATAAAATTGTTTCAATTATGCATGTTCGACATTTATTACGGGCTTTAAAGGGTATATCTTGAAATGCACATAACTTTGCAACATTTACTAAATAATTCTTTGCAACTAACTCAATGATTGTTTGTCAATAATCTTCTTAATGTGTTGCACGGTCCATCAAACCATGGCATTGTTTCACAACTATCTTGTGTGAAGAATTGAGATTATTTCCTTTAAGGATCATAAAAGAATGATTTTCACCATCATTCACTTTTTTTTTTTCAAGATTGAAATCCATCAATGATAAATGCATTTCCTCCAGAATGTGTAGACAACTTAACAAAAAGAAAACATGAAAAACAATATGTGATGTTGTTTGAAGGAGAATATTTCAACCAATTGGGAAATAGCTTGTACCAGGCCGGTAAGAACCTTTTACCAGGCTTATATACATACTTATGGAACTTTTCAGGAAGCCTTGATAAGGGTCGGTAATTATATACGCACATCTAATTTCATTTCTTTTATCTGTTGGATTAAATCCCATACGGACTTATGTAATTCATGATTATGTTCAATATGAGGACCATTAGAATCTTGATCAATCTTTCGGACCTTTGGAGAAGACTCTAGAATAGAAACTCAATCTTTTGAAAGATTGAGAACTTTAGCAACAATATTATCCAGGTTGACTGTTGAAGTCCCATGAGTAAGAGAACTAGCACTATCTGATTATGATTTAGTATTTTAGTTGTAGTTTAGTATACTGTATATGGCCTATTTACCTTAATATTCTCATTACGAATAGTTTGATTTAGCTGTCATTATGAAAAATAAGGTTTTGAATTTTTTGGCTGATGGACGCTGAAATTTGGAGTTATAAATTGAAAAGTTAATTAGGCATCTTAAAGAGAATATTCACATAACTAGTTATTATTGAATTAATATTGTTATAAGGTATCTTAACAAGAATATTGAACTAATTTTGACTGATGGATGCTGAAATTTGGAGTTATAGATTGAAAAGTTAGTGTTTTTGTTGGACATACTTGAGTTCCTCATACCAAATTTTGAATCCAATATTGTTGTTGCCTTTTCTCTTTGTTGTTTGTCCTAATTTAAAATTGATTTTTTTTTTCATATAAGCTTATTATGAGTAACTAGAAAATTAATTATTACTTTAAGATACAGTGTTCTCAAGATAATGTTAATTCTCTGAGACTTCACAATCAACTTGGAAATGTTGTTTCTGGAGTTCTCGATCTTTTAGAAAATCAAGCTTCTATTTTATAGTCTTTTCTAATAAAGGTCCAAAAGATTGATGAAAATTGTAATGGTCCTTATATTGAACGGGATCTTGGATTACGTAAGTTTATATAGGATTATTGGATGGATAAAATAGATGAAATCGGGCGTGCTTATCTAATTGTCAACCCTTATCAATACATCCAAGAAAGGTCCCCTAAATATATAGATAAGCATGGTAGAAAGTTTTTACCTGGTACAACCTATTTCCTAATTGGTTGAATATTCTCCTCAAGAAAATGTCGCATATAGCCTTACATGTTTTCTTTTTGTTAAGCCATCTACACATTATGCGGCAAATGCGTTTACCTTTGATGGATTTCAATCTTGGTAAAAAGTGAATAGTGGTAAAAATTGTTATTTTATGATTCATGAAAGAAATAGTCTAAATTCTTCACACAAGATAGCTGTGAAATATTCCCATGATTTGATGAACCTGCTACAACACATTGAGAAAAGATTATTGACAAATAATCATGGAGTTAATTACGAAGAATCACTTGTGATTCAAAGTGTCAGTTGATGTTGTAAAGTTATATGCATTTCAAGGTAATGAATGCCCGCACTCACATAGTCTTGGCAATTTTATAAAAATCATAAAACACATAGCTTTTTACAATGATGAGGTGACATCTATTGTTTTAGAAAATGCTTTCTATATTTCTCAAATTAAAAAATTGATCTTATAACTCTATGCGAGTCAAATTAAAAGATTCATTAGAGAAAAAAATTGTGATGCAAAATATTGTCTTATTGTAGATAAATATCTAGATGAGTTAAAAAGAGAGCAAATGACCATTGTTTTAAAATTTATAGACAGAGAAGGCTTTATTTGGGAAAGGTTTTTTGATGTAGTTTATGTAGAGGATGAGAAATCTCTGATGTTCATTCTCGTAATAATTTCATCATACAAAATATTTGAGGATAAGGGTATGATGGTGGTGCTAATACTATGTGAGGAGGATGGAATGGTTTAAAGGCTCTCTTGTTGAATGAATACACATATGTATATTATGTTCATAGTTTTGCTCATCGATTACAATTAAAAATAGCTCAAAGTGTTATACCTATTGAACATTTTTTTTCACACTTGGCTATTATTGTGAATTCAGTGGATTCGTTTTCCAAACACCATGATCAACTGCAAATTGCTAACGGTATACGAATTGCAGAATCAACCTCCACTAACAAGTTTAAAATTAAAAGAGAAAAAATTAAGTTGGCACTATATAACGTCTATGGGATACATGGTTGGTCCCTCACTTGAGGTCTCTTCTTAGCTTAGCTTACTTAATATGTTTAATCCTTTTTTTCATGTTTTAAGTGAGATCATCAGTGGAAAAAATAGTTTATATTCCAGAGCAGCAACAATTGATGGAGCTTATGGCATCATTTGAATATGTGTTTATCTTGAATTTTATAGTTAAATTATTGGAAATAAAAGATCATTTTTGTAGAATTCTACAATGCAAGTATCCTAAATGCAATAGATGTAGCTAACATAAAAGAATTTATTTAGAATTTTAAAGAGAATAGATGGGGTCATGAAGAGTTTTTGTGAGAAATATGAGATGGTTGTCCCAAACATGAATGCTCCTTATCAATCACGTAGAGGTCGGCTTCATGAAGGCAATCCTATTGCCTTGGAGCAGCATTAGTAAATTGGTATTTACTAGCACAAGATTATATATTACAAGAAATGAATCATTGATTTGATGAAAATGCAGTAGAATTGTTTAGAGTTAAGCTAGCTTTAGATCCAAGATATGGATACAAATTATTCAACATTAATGATATTTGCAAACTTATTGAGAAGTTCTAACCAATGATTTCACTAGTCAAAAGAAGTTGCATATAAAGTATCAAGTGGGCTTTTTGAACTTGATATTCGATGAAATATCTATGATGGATTGATTAAATATACATTGACTTTTCCAATTTCCATCGCAACAATAGAACGTGCATTTTCATCTATGAAGTTTGTCTAAACGAGATTGCATAAGATGGATGATGACTTTTTGGCTAGTTCATTAATAATGTACATTGAGAAAGAAATCGCTCGAACTTTCAGTATTAACTCGATCATTGATAAGTCTGATGTTATGGATGAACATCTAAATAAATGAGTTAGTAGATTTACTTTATTTTGCATCAATTTGTATTTTCTTAAATGTTATATATATTTTTTTCGAGATTTTGTAGTTAATGATGCTTTTATCAACTTCTTGTAACTCTAAATTTCCTAGATTGATTACTGCATTGTGATATTAGTGAAGTATTGTTTTCTTGTCCTTTGTTTTGCAAAATTGATCACTATGAAAGTATATGGTGGAGCACAATGATTGTTGTTACTATTTTATTGCAAACTTTGACATTAGAGTTGCTCCCAAATAATTATTTTCCAAGTCATGTTTTCACCCCATTCGCTTAGAAGCAACTTTTTGTTAGAATCTATATAATTTTATTTTTTGTGTTTTGTGTGTCAATATTAAGTATTGTGTGTTAATATTAAGTACTATATTTTTATTTTTTCATTTTGCCTTTAATAACTGGTTTCCAATCTCACCCCCCGAGATTGAAAATCCTGTGCGGGTGCAGATGGTGTCTCATTAGGATATTTGAAGTGCTTGTGTCTCTGTTGGTTTATAATGTATTTATGTTGAGGCCCATTACACCTTGATCTGGGGGCATACAGGTTTGGTTTATGGTATATATGCTCATAGTATGGGATCTGTGCTCGTGATGATGAAATACCTTGTATTGGAACTTCCACATGGGTCTTAATATGACTGCTGAGCAACTTTGTTTGAGGTATTTATCACTATTTTATTTTTTACCCTATTCTTCTTGTGTTACTGTTTTGCAGAAGAAGAGAGCAAATTTTAAGTAATAACAAGACATGAGAGGAGGAAGGAAGAATCTCAAGAGGGCAGTTGAGGATGAAATGGCTACTCTTCAACAAGGTCAAAGCATAATGCAGGTTGTGGATCTGAGGGGCTCTAATCTTATCGAGGTTAGAATTTTATCTGGCTGTCTTTAGTATTCAAATTGAAGGTTATAATACTGTTTGTAATTCTGTCTGTGAAGGTAATGGACGCAAAAGGACAGAAATTAATAACAATATTTCCAGCAAAATTCCAGAAAAGCATGTGGATTAAACGAGGTGTGGTCCATGAATATATAAGTGTGCGTGCATATATTTATAAATGTTTAGATATTTAAGCATCCATCATCCATGCAAGATCTTGTTTATATTGCCCCCAATAGTTTCTAACTCAATTCTGAAACGCCTAAGCTATTTCTAGAAGTTCATTATCTTTCTTGAGGCAACTCTTATGACTGAATGTTATAGATATTGAAAGTTTTTCATTTCACCTTTGGTCTTATATATAAACAGGGAACTTCGTAGTGGTTGATGAAACTGGGAGAGAAGAGGCGGTCGAATCTGGTAGAAAGGTGGCAGGCATTGTTACACAAGTACTTTACCACGAGCAAGTTCGTCTGCTTCAAAAATCTTCAGAATGGTGCGCACTAGTTTTTTGGCTAAGTTCTATTGCTTCTCCTTTGTGTCTTTGCATTGTGATGAAAGAACATGGTTTAGTTGAATGATAGGCCTGCTCAGGAAGATGAGCTCTGTTGTCACTTTGCAAATTGAACTTAAAACAAGACTTGTAATATAACTTATTTGGGTTCATATTATTTCATCCATCTTGTCTACGGGTAGATGAATATAGCACATAGGATGATGCCTGCTATGGCGATCCCGATCCAAAAGTTCTCCATACATGTGTCTGCATTCCTTTTGAACCAATCAAGTTCTACACTGTCCTGAAACAAATACAGTTTGGGTTGTAATTTTAGTACTTCAACAATTATTAGACCCCTGTAACAATTGCTGGTGGGGCGGTGGGAGGAGTTTGCACAGTGATATTGATTTCTTGGTAGAGTAGTTGAAGTTGTTTATGGTTTTTGTTAAGTAATTTGATGTGTCTGAGTACGCTGCATAGCTCTTGTGTTTTACTTTCAGTGTGAGCTGCAGCATATTGCTTAATGAATTCTGTGTTAATCTGTGTCCCCTCCCACCTGTCTCACCAAAGGAAAAAGAGAACCCGATGTTCCACACAAGCCCCAAATAAGTCCGACTATTCTGCTTTTGCTGCATTGATGGTTTCCAACTCTTACTAGTGCTTGTCGCTGCTAATCAATGCAGGCCAGAGATTTTCAAATCCGTGTCCCAAGAAAACTCAAAGCAAGGTTTACAGTCTTGTACTTCCCAACAGGACGATGAAAGTTCTAGTGATGACGATGGACTTCCACCTTTGGAAGCAAATACAAACAGGCTAAATCCTCTCCTGTCGCAGTTGGATTTAGAGTCTGATTCAGATTCAGATACTGATAATGATTCCTAGTTCATGCATTATAGCAATTTTGTATCCAAACACATGGAGAAGAGATGTGATCAGTTCACATAACACCTCTTATTTTCTATCTGATTTTTGAGATATTATGCCGAGATAATTGTCTTCACCACAGCGGCATCTCTTTTCGAAAGAGATTTTAATAGGGGTTACGAATTGAGTCCAGTCGAATAATATATTTAAATTTTTATTGAACTTAAAAAATTATTTTTGAGTTTGGTTTGATTGTTAATTGAAATGAGTTTGCACGAGATTTAATTGGGTCGAATACGAATCAAGTTAGTTTAATCTTTTTATGTATATATTTTTTATTTTTTTATTAATCGAATCGAATTCAAGATGAGTTTTAAATTTTATTAAACGAAAAAAATATGTTTAAACTTGATTTGTTAAATTAACGAATTAATTTCAAATGAGTTTTTAATACTTGATATCAAATTGAGTATGAATAATTTGATTTGTTTTTGATAATTTTGAGCATTGTGAGGTATCTTTTGCTAGTAATTGATTGACAGTGCAAGGACAATTGCAAATAAAAGGTGTTATATGTAAGATTTTAGTCTCTGAATTTTAAATCTATTATTTTGTAAATTTTTCATTTGAAAAATAAATGATTTTTCTTTCAAAAAATTTTTATCTTCATTTTGTAGAGGAACAATATACTGGTCCTCTGCTTTTCTGTTGGGCCTTTATTCTCTAAAATACATATTGGGCCGAGCCTGAGGAGACCCAGTCACAAGATAAGAATTTTCACTATCGGGCCCAATACAAATAGCCATGAATGCACGTGACACGTGGCCGCTTCCATTTCACTATTTTCGAAGGGGATATTTTTCTCAACTTCGTGAAAACGAGCACTCTACGACACCGTTTTGGGTTTCTTCCAAAGTGAAACACTCCCCTTGGGTAGACCTCCTCAGCCATGTCGCTTTCCGTCGTAGTCAACAAGAAATTCACAAACGTGGTACATATAAATAAATAAAAATTCAAGAATATTTACATTTAACTGACATTTTGCTGATTCTAAATCCATAATTTCATTCTTCGCCTACCCAAAAATAAAAATAAAAATAAAAAATGGCCGGAATTTCAGTGGTCAGAGGCGCCGCTTATGGCTGCTTACCTCTGATTCATTACTCTCAGGTTCGTTAAATTCCACCCTACTTTATTCCTAGTTTGTGTTTGTGTAGGGATTCGTTTATGAAATTGGATTCATTGGTTTTTTCTGAATATATGGTTACAGGTGCCTGTATCTATAAGCATATCGACGAGGAAGCTCAAATATGGCCCCAATAAATTTTCCCTCTTTGCTCGATACTCGCAGTCGCAGGACCTCTTCACCACTCGTCTTCAAGGTAATATGCCTAGTTGATATATATATATAGCGTGATTATATAACTGATGTAGTAGTTTTTGGTCTAATGATATTATCTGGATTAATGGTAGCTTTATTGTATGACTTCGGAGGCGGAAGTCATGATTTTGGGAAGCTAAAAGTTGGAAGTTGAAGAATGTTATTGGAGTTTGGGTTGGTTCACTTATTATCAGAATTTTCATCTTTTGAATTGGATGGCGCCACGAATTCAGTATTTGAATTGGCTGGCAGCAAGAATGGTGTTGTCACCGCATCTTGGTTCTGATTCTTGGCTCCAGTTCTTGTAATTTTAAGAGTCCGGAGTTGAAGTTATAGTTGTGCGCTTATAGAAGAACATATTTATTTTACAGAACAAATAGAAAATGGAATAGGGGAGATTGACTGTCTTTTTGAGCTACATACAAGTAGATGAGGACATCTGATATTGTCTCTATAAACTATTGTAATTTTCATGCACTGGGTTATCTGATTATACAACTATATGAGCATTCTTGTTTTCGTGTGTACATCATGGCAGTGTGGTGCCTGAAGTGTCTGAGGAGGCATTTGCATTTTAACTAATTCAAAATATTTCTGTATAATATTTAGTGATTAATGGAAGATCATAAGGTCTCATATTGCTGTAGATAGTATTGAGAACTTGCCCAAACTTGTGGAGGATATTGTCCAGACATCCATAAATACAGGTCCTCGTGGAGCTCTCAGACTAGCTCAAGGTATCCAAGCAGTTATTGGTGTTGGTAGCGAGTGGCTGGCTGATGCTTCTAAGGTAATAATATTAGTTTTTCTTTTGATTGATAGTATTATATGTTTTCTCGTGTCTTTATGCTATCCACAGTTTTCCTGCTCATTGGTTGGAGTTAACTACTTGGTTATTTGGTCACAGTACTGCATTTAGATTAAATGAATGTTGAAGTATTTTAATGATTAGCAAAAGCCTGTCTTGTCTAATTCTTTCTGATTAGTCCATTTGTATCTCCTGTGATTTATCCCAATCTTATTTGTAAAGACTTGAGGTTACCAGACTGTATCTTATGTTATCTGTTTTCTTATATTATTTTTTTTTTTTTTATGGAAACTTATGTTATCTAAAGACATCCTCGTTTTGTATGAAGGTTCCCTCATTCCCTGTGAACATCCATGTTTATCTAATTAAGTAGGAATTTCATGCATGCGTCTGTCTGAGACTGGCAAAACATGAATACTTTTCACAGGTTGATTTTATCATTATGATCTAATTAGACTGTGGATAATGAGTTCTGATGCTCTTTAACCTCTTTAGACAGCAAACTCATCCGGTGGATTAGCGACTGAATTGCAGCTTGGATTATTATCACCCCTTTATTTGAGGAAATTATTTGAACGCATGGGGGCAACATATATTAAATTAGGTCAGGTAAGTAAAGAAAAATGTTCGCATGATATTTTCCCTCTCAGTATGTGGGTGTCTGTCTGTCTCTCCCTTTTTGGTTTTTCGATTCTATTGCCCTAACAAATAAACTCAACCGACTTTCCCCTTATCTTTGACAAGCTAATCCTTATCACACTTTTATTCTTTGTGTGACTGATCACCAGATCTTTACTGGGTGAACATTGATTTATGTTTTTGTAGCTTTATATGATTATTCTTTCCCCGCGTTTTTGTTGCCATCTTCATACATGAGAGACAAGGTCACTTATGCGTCCTTTAATTTTGAATATGCAGTTCATAGCATCTGCACCAACATTATTTCCTCCGGAGTATGTCCAGGAGTTCCAGTACTGTTTTGACAGAGCTCCTTCAGTTCCCTTCCAAGAAATTCAAGCAATCTTGCGTGAGGACTTAGGCAAGCCCATTGATGCTGTCTTTGAGTACGTGGATCCTACGCCAATAGCTTCTGCTTCCATAGCACAGGTTTGTATCATCGTGTTTCTTTTTGATTCTTCTACTTGTGTAGTATTGTATATTAAAGTGTTGGGTCAATGTATTGAATATAGAATATATCTTGAACAGTTGAACTGCATAATTTGATTTTCAGGTGCATGGTGCTAGGATAAAGGACACTCAAGAGGATGTAGTTATAAAGGTGCTAAAACCAGGAATAGAAGATATCTTGGTGGCAGATTTGAACTTTGTGTATATTGTTGCACGCATCTTGGAATTTTTGAGTCCTGACCTAAGCCGAGCATCTCTGGTACGGTGTGAGCAATTGCTGTAAATAGTTCTGTATTTTTCCCTTTAAATTCAAGTCCATGTTTTTTACAATTAATGCTTACTTTTGATGACCTTAGGAGAACAAGCTTGTGTTCCATTTTTTATTTCATCTGGATAGTCATGTTTTATTCAGTGGGTGCTCACAAATTCCATGCACCTTCCCTGCACTTTTTCCTTCTCTTCTTTCTTCCTTGTTCATTTATTTTTCCTTTTATATCTTGAAATTGCAATATACAGAAAAATTCAACGCACCTTATTTGACAGGTTTAGTTAGGCCTTAATATGTCGACCAAAGTTCTGTTTGTTTTCCTTCACTACTTCATTAATCTTCTGAGCGTCGGGGCTTCAACTGAAGCGTACAAGCATTTTTTTTTTTTTTGAATCTTTTGTTTTTCAGAATTTTACCAATCAGGTCTTGTAAAGTCATAAATTCCTGAATATGTCATCTATCTATTTATGTGATGTAACAGGTTTTTCTTTGTTCATTTTTCTGATATGTTTTGTTACTTTTAGTTTTGTTGAATTATATTGCCTGAAGATTTCTTCTAATACAGAAGTTGCAATGGTAGGTTGCTATTGTCAAAGATATAAGGGAGTCAATGCTTGAAGAAGTCGACTTTAAGAAGGAGGCTACAAATGTTGAGTCTTTTAGGAGATATTTGGAAGCTATGGGACTCACAAGGCAGGCTACGGCTCCAAAAGTATACCAAGAGTACAGTACTAGACGTGTTCTTACAATGGAGAGGCTTTATGGAGTCCCTCTCACAGACTTGAACTCCATAAACTCACTTGTTCCAAATCCGGAGACTAGTCTTATAACTGCCTTAAATGTCTGGTGGGACTCAATGTCATAGCCTGAACGTAATAGAAGAAATATTTATTGTCTTGTGACTGAACCATCTGATATGTGTTTATATAAATTCATACATTTCTGTAGGTTTGGTAGCTTGCTTGCATGTGAAACCTTTCATGCAGATGTACACGCAGGCAATCTGTGGTTACTGCGTGATGGCCGCATTGGGTTCCTTGACTTTGGTATGTTTTTTCTTATTTCCTTTATGTGTTTTTTGTTAATAATTCTTCGTAAAGATTCCAGTTGACTTGGAATCTGTCACCTGCACCTTTGCATCACGCCCTTTCTCTTTGATCTTTTTGATCTTTTCTGCTGATGGATTCCACCTCCCTTCAAAAACCCTACTTGAAACTGCTGACAGTATAGTATCTACAATAATTTGCTAAACAAGTAATGCCTATGATTCTTTTTTTGTTCTCTTGATATAATTAACATAATAAAATTTTCTGTTGCTTTAACAGCTACAATTCTGACCATTTGAAGACTTATATGTGATGCATGGAACCCCTTTTACTTAAATATGGAGTTTTTAATCTCAATTCTAGCGTCAATTATATTACCATAGGCATTGCATGATCTTTAACTAGCTCCTCCTACACTACCATACCTACTTGTTTATTTGTCAAAAAAACCTATCCACTCCTAGAATTTCCTCTCCACGCGCAATCCTTATTGTGTCAAAAGCGCTGAAAACTTGGACCACTGGGAATTTCCAGAGTATGCAAGTATCTCGTTTCTAACTTTTCTTACATCCTTGTAGGTTTCATGTATTATGGTTTAATCTCATATATAGGAATTATTCTCTTTGTTTCATATTGTGTTAAAGATTCTCAAGTTTTTAATTTTTTGTGGGAATGGATGGTAAAGTCAAGCTGCAGTATCTCATATAGAAAGTGAAAATGTCTTTGCATTTGTGGATTAAGATTTGAGCGGTATGATTAGAAATGATTATTGATTTCTTTCCTCAGTGTAAGTTTAGACATCCAGAATTTCCATGTCTTATTAGAGGATCTCTGAAGAATAAAACACAGCTGCAATTATGCAAATTTGGATGTTTTATGTTCTTCATTGGGTTCTATTGTCAAAACACCTTTAAGTATTCTCAATTCCAGAATCAAATTTACATTTTCCTTACGTTTGAATATGATTGCTGTCCTTATAATTCTTGGATCGAATTAACTTATGGCCTTTGATTACTGGATTACCAATAAATGCTGTAATGTTTTCCCGTCCAAATAACAAGGTATAAACACAATATAAATTGCTAAACAGGAATTGTTGGGCGGATTTCTCCAAAAACATGGGGTGCCATGGAGGTATTTCTGGCATCACTAGCAACTGAAGAGTATGAGTCCATGGCTTCTTCCTTGATTGATATGGGTGCTACGAGCAAAAATGTAGACTCTAAGGCTTTTGCAAGAGATCTAGAAAAGATATTTTCCTCCATACAGGCAAGCATTTGTGTTGCTTACAGTATGTCTTTTATCTGATAAAAAGTCAGATGCAGAACTCAATTTCTACATGTTTTACATTTGATATACCACCCATAATTAATTAACTACTAAGATTTTTTAATTTAGAAATTAGTTGTCTCATGAAAGAGCCATTTTCAACAATTCCAAACATTTGAACATTCTTTGTTGGTGGTCATAATTAGCAGATGGTAGTAAACTATTCATTGACAAAGCTTCCTTTTTTTCTAAAATATTTAGTTGAATTTGAGTTAATAATTTAACTGCGTAGGTCCAAATATCAAGCATAAGGAGGATAGCTTAATTGGTTAGATTGTGGTTTCCAACAAGCTGAACATTGACAATTGGATAAAAGGAATAGGTTCACTCCTTTCATTGAAAGATTTAACTGCTTCACCAGGGAGATTTAGTAAAGCTGCCTTGTGAAATTATCACTTGAGAAATCCATCACTCCTCCGGGTACATAGCCTTAAAAAGATAAAAGTAGATGTGGTGAGATAACCAACTAAAAATACACTACCCCCACTGGAATTCAAATTGATTTATGTTTGAGCATATATTGTTTTGATCTCATTCATTATATTTTAACTCATGATATCTGATGTATTGGCACAGGATTTGGATACAGAAATCATTGTTGCTGCGGCCAGAGAACCAAATACAAATGCAACTGCAGTTTCTGCCAATCTTCTTGTTGACGAGAGACAAATGAATGCACTATTTCTTGATGTGGTAAGATGTTATGTATCCTGCCTATGCTTACGTATGTAGACATTTAGAGTTCATGAATATATTTGAACAATTTTTCGTGAGACCTGACTCTTGTTCGCTTCAATAGACTTTGATGACTAGCTAGTTTATTCCAACTTTTTAGAACTACGTAATGGTGCTTCAGTCATCGGAACATTAGCAGCTGACATATAATAATCACTTATTAAATATGTTGGACCCTACTCAGCTACGAATGTATAGCTTTATCTTTCTAGCCTTGATAAGCATTTCTCCAACCAATTATAGTTTGCTGCCAATTTATATTTAGGATGAAGTGCTGATCAGAATCTAATTTTGGCCTGCCAAATTACAGTCCTCAGACCTTCACAATGTCGTAAAACATGGGGACGAATTTTGTTGGGGCTGCCTCCCTGATGTTAATTTTGCATCATATACATCATATTGGGACAAACATTGTTATCTATTCTTGCCTTCTCTTATTTCTGATTCATGCTCTTTGTGTGTTAAATAGGTTCGAGTTAGTGAATCGTATGGTCTGAGATTCCCTCGGGAGTTTGCACTTCTTATGAAGCAGCTACTTTATTTTGACCGATACACGCGACTATTGGCTCCCAATTTGAACATGCTGCGGGATCAGAGGATAACTATTGTTTCAAATGAAAGAAGCAGAAACATTTACCAGTGAGGTTGATATAAAAGCTACCAGTGGCAATGTAAAGTTTACTGGGGATGATTTTTCTTTTGGTCCATTTTGTAAAATTTACTCCTATTAAACAATTCTTCCCCTTAAAACTCTAGCATATACTTGAAAGCAATGTAGACTGTACATAAACAAGGAAAAAGCTGATTATTATCATCTTGTGTCTTCTGGTCTTTATAACAAGTGAGTAGATTTCCTTCGCATTTCTGCCATATATTCTCCATGCAACAGCTCACGACGGGATCAGCAAATATTATAAATTTAAGTTAATTTATTTTGTCATCTGTAAATCCTTTAATTATGTAAAAAAATATAAATTAAATAAATAATACAGGAGTATTCATGGGTAGATATCTACATGTACAACAATCAACCCCAACATTTCACTACAGCACATTACAACTTGACTGGTATTTCAGCTGTACAAAACCCTACAGAAAACACAAAAGAAGAGAGGGGAGTGATTCAAAAAACTTGATGCGTGATGAACTTGCTTGGTGCAGTGGGGCTACCATGCAACTTTTAATGGTCGTTCGTTCTCAGATCCTATAGTTTTCAAGCGTTAGTGCACCTCCGTTGCATTTACTGTATATCAAGCTTGTCTCAAGCAGTTGTTTGAATTTAATCTGGCATCTTGCTTCAAAGCAAGAAATCCTCAGAAAAACAGGAAATTCTTCCAAATGAGTATATGATGAGCACCATTTGTGTATCAAGTTCTGATCACTTGTTTAACACATACCTGGCAGATGCATATCCCATTAGCCGGTGAAGCGGGGAATTGGTGGATGTTGGCAGATTTTCAATTTCTGAGGATGTTTTGTTCAACTTGGCCACCTTTGAGGAAGGTCCAATTGATTCAAAGGTTTCCGCCAAACCATTGTTCTTGTTCTGAGACTCCTTCAAGATAGATTTCATTCTTCTATCTTCCATGGGATCATAAGAACTGACAGATGACATCCTTCTACTGTAAGTATTCCTCTCAATTAGGTCAGATGAGGGCATGATTGAAGCGTCCCCTTCTGTGGAGCAAGTTCTACTGAAAGATCGTCCGTAGTCATCATTAACAGGTTCAACATATTGGCAAGAATTAGAATGAGATATCGGTAACAGATTTCTCTGATGGATAGCATCACTATAGTTGCCAGCGTCACTGGGTGGAGGGGCTGAAGCATTGGGAAGATATGGAACTATATGCTTGCTTTTCAAGAGAGAAAATTTCAAAACCTTCCTACAAGCACCACACCGGAGCTGATGATATCTTTTCTTGAAGAGGAGAAAGTCTGCAGGTAGCTGCAACAGTTCTGAGCAATGATAACAAGGAACCACAGGGGCTCCACCAGCTATGGGCCGGAGATGTCTCTTAGCTGTATGATATTTTTCCCTCAATAACCTTTTCATCTCATGGTCTCTAAGCCTCTGGTTGTCAGGCTGTATTTCATGGCCCCATAGTGAGAGCTCAGAGCTTGTGTAGTGCTGAGGACTAGAGGAACTAGAGATGTTGCAGTGGTTATAACCATTGTGGACCATACAGTGAACATTTTTACAATGCATGTAGTGTGACGGAAACTGTGCTGAGCGATGCCAGTCTTGGGGACAGCAATGCAAACAAGAGCAGTTGACTTGGTGTCTGTAACGTGCAGCCTCCCCTGAAAAGGCCATTCTTGAGACGTTGCATTGGTCTGTCCAATTTTTTGCTTGATTATGTTGTAGATGATATCCAGGATGGTTCAGATCTGCATATATTTCCCTTTCTGGTGTTAAGCCATCATAGTAATAGGGATCCCACTTTTCCTCCATGACCCCAGCAGGAAACCTTCCATTTGATGCAACTTTGGGAAATTGTATCCTGTTGAGCTGATCTTTTAGCTCACACACTGTTCTCAACAGGTCCATTTTATCTGGTTCTGAGTACGAAGGATTATCAGGTAAATGAGAACGAGGGTGAGGTCGGAGCAAATCGTGCCGATAAATTGAAGGGTTTCCAGTTCTCTTGTCAGCTGGGAGATCGCTTGAAGTGAATGGAGACCTAGAAACACATCCTTCTTTGCCCAATCTCATCCTATTTCCACTTGCGTGGCTGTGCCTTTTGGTTTTAGTAAATTCATCTTGGTTCAAGTGGCTGCATTTCATGGCATGATGATCCTTTCCTTGTAAAAATGAGGAATTTGGTGCCCAATAGTTCATCTCCGTCTCACTGTTCAGCATGTCGTTCACCCTATATCCATCTTTTTTGAGCATTACTGTGGTGCTGATGTGGTCTACATCCTTACTCTTTCTTCTGGAGGGATGTGAAATATGTTCTAGGCTTTGATCACCGTCATAAGAAGACTCACTACCATCATAAGCATAGTAACTTCTTGTTGGAGAATTAGTCATGTCTCCACGTTTAACACTGAGCTCAGAGCTGGGGTCAGCTAAAGGTGAACTTCCCATTGTATCTACAGAGCTAGTGCTTCCAAAATTTCGGCTGAATTTCCTCATACAATGATCTAGATTTTCATCATCAGGAGATGTGAAATTGACTGATACAATGCTTCCCTTTAAAGCGCTTTGAGAAGCAACAGTAGAACCTTCAACACTTGCACTCAAATTTTTTTCTGTGCTTGGCCTTCTAAAGGTAGAAAGACCCTCAATGCTGTCATCTACTTTAATACTTGTTTTGGCTGATTGTGATGCATTGCCATTTTTGTGAGAAACAATCCCACCAGATGAAGTCTCTTCTCCAGCATGCCTTATTTCTCCACAAAAGCCTCTATTCTGGTTTGCAGAACAAGTCTGACTCTTTCCTTCATTTTCTAGTGAAACACACTTGTCCTTTGTCCCTTCTCTATGTTCTCCACCACCTGGAAGCACATCATTCTCCTGATCATCATTCTCGGGCAAATTCTGGACTCTGTTAATGAAGTTGTCACCCACGTGCTCACTGGCTTCTAGGGGGGACTCTTCGGCCTCATGATAAATAAACTTTCTTGAGCAAGGGGATTCATCAGAAAAGTTTCTGCTTCCAGTCCATTTCCCATCGCAATCATGAAATGTTCCATCATGACTTTTGGAATTTTGATCCAAAGATGACTTGCTTTCATCGTGTTTCAAAGGTTCTTCAACTCCAATGGGTGAATTTTCAGTCTCATGACAGTTAACCACAGGTGAGGTACAAAGGCAACTGGGGACACTTCTGTCCTCGCATAGTTCCATTCTGCTATCCCCATGTTCATCTTGATAGCTGATGTTGTCTTTATCAGGAAAAGAGTCTCCCTTGGATGGACTACTTAAATCATGATTTGAGCTTCTGGCTTCCTTCTTTTCTGAAACATTATCCTGTTGAGTTTTGGCAACAGGGTCTGTTACTTGCGAGGATAATTCACTATGATTGGTCTCCATTTTCCGAGTTTTAGCTGTATGATAATGAATTACACAGAGAATATAAGGAACCAAGGCCATGGAGAATCAGTCTTAAGATGAATATTATGAGTTGTAAAGATTATTACCTTGAAGAATCGTACCACATCCTCCACATTTATACAACGTAACGTCAGGCAACTCTGCCAGAACCTGTCCGCATCTAGGACATCTAACCAGACGAACTTTCTTTCTGATTTGAGTAATCATGTTTCAGTGGTTATTTCACTCCAATCAAATTGTAATGGTGATCAAATCAACAAATCTGGTAAAAACCACAAAGACAACATTATCAAATTCGAAGGCCTCCACGGGAAGAATTCTCACAACATAACCAGAAATTTGTCGACACAATCATGAATACAAGGAAAGGTTGCAGATAATGACAGATAAGACATGTCTGCAAATCACTCAAGCACTTTCAAAATACCAAATTCCTAACCTTGGATGATTTAACAATTACGGTAATAAATTAAACCTGCATAGTTCTCTGAGAAAGATAACAGAAATAAAGAATGTAACAATATAGCCTCCATGGGAAGATTTTATGGTCAGGAGACGATCAAAAGTTTGGAAATCCTGACCATTTTCCTTTTTTCCCACTTCCTGTCCCAGAAGGGCCAAGCACCCCATTATTGTTAGCAATAGAAAGTAGGAAACAATAAGGCTCTAGCTTGACTAACAACTGATGACAGAAAATAATTACAACTTGTCTCCAGCAAACTGAAAACAATTTTCAGATAATGCATGTGATGCATGAGTTATGTGTCGTACATTTTCAATTGGTCTTTCTGTCGTTTACCAATGCATTAAAAATTATTCTAGAAACCATTTGACCTTTCAAAAATAAACCACTTGAAAGCATAGGGGAACAATAAGCACAAATGAGTGGCAAACCAGTCGGTATTGTAACTAGAGTAATTGCAACAGTTCTTAGATAAGAGGAATAAGTGAAGTTATGAGGAATAAGGAGACCAGAATAATGGTTCAAAACGAGGGAAAAGAGAATGAATTTTTGTATATTAGAATTATCCGATATTGGGCTTAACTAGAGAGCATTATAGTGGCAGAAAGCAGAGCACTACTCAGTATGCAGGGACTGAAGCTAGTCTATATCAACAAGTCATGAAATGCAAACTCTTCAAGCTCATGCGGTACAGTTAAATTATGTCGTGTCAAAAGCACTTGGGGACAGGAGGATTATGTTGACAGAAAATATCGAAAAACAAATTCATAATCAACTTTGAGGAAATATATGTTGTACAAGCTTGTATCACTATTTTCACAAAGCTGAAAACTCCAGCATAATGCTTAACAAGAATTCAATTATTATCATTTCTCGACTCCATCAGAAACAGGTGGGACTAAAGCAAAGGGAACTAAGAAGTAATAATTGAAATCTTCAGATCTTCACAGTATGATTATTAACAACTTCAAATCAGTTGCACCAGTTTACAGGCAAACATATTTCTACTAAATCTAAGTTAATGAAGTATAACTATTTGGTTGGCACTAGGAAAATTTATATAGTTTTTGAGACTACCTTGTTGATGTACAACCAACCAATTCATTTCTTCTAAGAGAATAGAAAATTAGAGCCTACCTTATCGTGCTGACTCTGAAGAACTCTTTAATATGAATGCCAAGAAAAAAGAGAAAATCAAAATCAGTCAACAAGAGAATAGGATGATAATGATAAGGTCACCTTGAGCTACCATCTTTTTCACACAATAAAAGATGTTCCTGGTTATGGCCACAAATTCTGGAAGAAAATAAACATTCCCTCTCCCGCTCATTCATCGAAAATAAGGCAGAACCAGGGATAGAACTGCAGTAAAATTAGAAAGGCAACAAAGTAAAATCAACACAAACGACCATTAAATCCAGAATATATTTTTGCTAAAACTAGAGTTTAGAAAGGACTACTTCAGAAAATTCTTGAAATTGGATCCGACTAAATTCAGCCAGAAACTCACCATTTATTCACATATACACCAAAAATTTAAACAATCCCACCAAATTCTTACCCATGCATCACCAAAAACAGAAAAAGGGAAAGATAAACTTCATAATGGCATACAAATGGATTAGAGCTAAGGACACACCAAAAAAAAATCCAACTTCGCTAAGAATACTAACAGAGGCATTTCAGTAAACACAGATCCGACAAAACTGCAAATCATCAATTACTTCAGGAAAGTGAAAATAAAAATAAAAATGAGAAGCACCTTTTTTCTTGAATGAATTCAAACAGTGCATGTCAAAGGCAATCAAAACCCCTTTACATATCCATTTCTATCCGTATACATGAACCAAAAATAGAGATTGTAGAGTTGGAAAAGAAAACTACTGGTATAGTATAAAAAGCAAGAAAAATAGTCAAAGTGAGGGAATAGACGAACCTAGAAAGAAATGGGGTGGAAGAAGCTCATGTGGAAAAAATCTTTTCTTTATCGCAAAGTATGTTTCTTTTTTCCACCATTCCATTCAAATCTTCTTCTCCTTCCTGGTCTTCTACACTCCTTTTTCTCTTATTCTCTCTCCCTCACAAACACACACACACACACACACACAGCAAACAGGATTATGGTGAAGTCTTCCCTGCCGTATTAAGGAAGACTCTCAATCCCAAGTTGAATTCTTGAGTCATTATTATCCAACTCATCTCTCTCTCTCTGGACTCGGCGCGGAGATTAGTTGTAAGAATGATGCTAGGAGATGCATTTCTGCACGACCATGTAGACAGTAGTTAGTTAATAAACAAGTCAACTGTTTTTGTCTTTTTCTTTTATGTTTTTCTATTTAAGGGAAATAAAACGTTAGGGATCCAAATTTCAAACCTTTATTCTAAGACTAGAACGTCCAACCACTAGAATGATGTTTCATTTTTTATTTTTTTTATTTTTTTTTTGTATATTTTAAGGAAGGCTTAAGTAGTTTAGAATGTAAAATAAATAATATGAAATAGATTAAACATTATAAGCTAACAATAATTATAACATAAACCTTCATTAAACCTTGTAGACTTATAATATGATTTTCTTTTCAAGAATATATCGAGGTTTATGACTTATAATTGATAAAATTCATAAATAAATTGTACTAGTTATAAGACATTAGATTTTATATATACGGTGTAGAACTTAACTAAAACAAAACAAGCTTTCAAGATAAAAAGTTTTAAATAAAATGATTGATAAACATATCATATTACAATAAAAAGTTATCGTTTGTAATTATCCTAGTTCCAAATTTATTGTTTTCATTTATTTTTTTAAAATATTTTTTTTAAATTATCATTTTAATTAAAATAATAATATAATAAATATTGCACATAAATTCTTTATTGGGTTAATGTAGAAATATAATTATGGAATGGAGGGAGTATGTAATAAAGAATAAATAAAAACAGTATTCATAACTCGGCGCCGAGGAAGAAATGTCAACTGTGTCAAAAACTCGGCGGGGACTCACTGGCATTCACCCAAGACCCCTCCGCCAGCTGTAAAATGCCACGTGTCGATTCCTGGCCAAGGGAACACGGCTTGTGAAGCTGATAGCAATTTCACTTCACAGTTTCTCACTCGAGCGGGCCCCACCTAAAGGTCGGCTCAGACAATTAAAGCGCCAACCAACCGCGCCGGGAGTTGTTGCGTTTGACGAATGGGAGAGTGCCAACGTGGCAGAAGTTATGAAGTAGCCATTGTCATGGTGACGTTGGCGGTGACGTGTGCCATGCGAGTATTTCCTATTTGGTAGTCTTCTAAAATTGGAAATTTTCATAATTCATTTGATAAGATATGAATAGAGTTGTAAACTAATTAAATTGAATTAAATAAAATATTGTTCAAATTTAAATTGAACTTCTTCTTGAACCTGAAATTATATATGAGGTTGGTTTAGTTAATAAATAAATTAAGTTGAGACGAGTTTCGATTAATTCGAATATGAGTCAATTTTTAATAATTTAATTTTTTTAGTTTAATTTTGGAACTTAAAAGGAGATGAAATTTTATCAAATAAAAAATTATATTCAATCTAGATTACTTATGCTTAACAAATTACGTTCAAATGAAATTTAATAATTAATTTAAAATAAAATATTTAATAATTTAATTTGTTTTTAAATTCCAGATATAAAAAGGTCATTCTACGGTCCACAAGTGCATAAATGACCATAAGAACCACCTTAGTCAGAAAGAAGTTTTGGACCTAAGCACATTTTTTCCTATAGGCCAGAATCATTGTATCTGATCCATCATAAATTATAAAATAAAATTATAACTTGTTAGTTGATCGATAGGCACATATTAATATTATAAAATAAAATATTAATTTAATAGTTCATGATTTTATTTAGGAAGTAGTCAAGTGAATAGCATCTTTTAAGGATTAAGAAAAATAATTATTTTTTTATTGAATTTAAGTTTCAAGTTGTTTTTATTCGTCAATTATTTTAGGGTGAATTACAAAAATTATCTTTAAAATTTGAGTTATTTGCAAAAAATATCTATCTAAGTTTGTGTATTACAAATATTCGTTTGACATTTATATCTACTTTATAAATTGCACCTATTGAGGAGAGTGTTTATAAAATAAAAATAAATTTTAATGGAATATTTGTAATACTTCAAGGAATTATATATATAATTTCAAAATATATCTGATTTTTTTAATAATTAAATTAAATTTGAAAATTAATGTTTATAATTTACACGTTATTCTATCATAACTACGTCAATAAGGAGAATGCGCATAATCAGCCACCTCCCAACTTTGAATTTAGCAACAACATCAAAGTCCTCTCCCTCAAACTATACATGTGATTTTGGTGATGATGTTAGAAAAGGACATGATTTTCATCGTAATTGCTAAAAGGTGATGATCCATTTTAACAAGACTCTCTCATAGGAAGCTTCTATGGCTTGTTGTGGACAAATTGGAATGTACTTGTTTTGCTGATCGGATTAAATTGGATTATAATGTGGAGATTGACTAGTTAAGTCATTTTCTAATGTTAAATTTTAAATATTTTCTTAAGTTATAATCGAGTATTTTATTTCAATTTCAGATTATTTCTTAAGAAAAATATTAATATGCTCAATATCGCCTTTGTTAAAGCAGTGAAAATATTTTCATTAAGTTTTTGTGTAAAAATTTAAATATGTTTAAATTAATTATATTTATATGTTAATTATATAAGTTTGAAAAAATATTTATTTATTTTATAATGGTTTCTATATGAAAAGATATAAAATATTTGTAAGTTTAAAAATAAATTTTGATTGGTACATGAATTAATAAATTTTAAAGATAAAAATAAATTATATTTCTGAAAAATGAATAAAACAAATCCATTAGTTTCGAACACCCTTTGAAAACTAAAACGAATAGGCTGGCATCACAAATTGAGCTTTTATACTGATCAAAACTATTCGTGAAGAAAGTAGACAGCTGCAGCAACAAAGTCTGCGTTGGAAAAGCAAATAAGCTTTAAGGAATAACACTAAAGCATCACGTATTTAACACAAGTTTACAGTCCTCCCATCATTGTCTAAACATAAATTTAACCAAAACATGTACGATGAGCATGAACCAATAGCAGCACTGAGATTGAAGATGCTGCAAGCTTACGTAAAACATTGGATCAATAAGCATATTGCACCACGGGAAGCAACTAAAGCAATGGAATATCTAAACAAATAAACATCAAGGCATATATAGAAGAAATACCAAACCTACGAGACCGCAACAGCTGTGGGCCGCTTGCGAATAACATATGCGTTGCGCAGTTCTTCATACGCGCTTCTGAAGTGGTCGATCGAAAAACACAGCTGCCTTATAGCCTCCCTTTTTTCGTCAGCCGTATCAGAGATCATGACTGCCTGCATTCCCACCTCTTTCTCTAACTCATCAATTCTTGACTTTAGTTCAGCTGTTAGCTTGTTTGCAGTATCAGAGCCTGCAGTTAGCCGCTTGTTTTCAGAATGTAACTCGTGCAGATTGTGCTCCAAACGTTGAATTTGATCATCACGAACACTTAGGTCAGCGCTGAGTGTCTGTAACTTGGCATTGACTCCATCTTTCTCAGCCATTAGCGTGTCGAACTTCAGTTTCAGCCCATCAAGATTTTCATTCAAAGTATCCACTAGTACATTTTTCTTAGATAACTCTACCTTCACACGATCAATATCATCTTGCCAACTGATTTTCTGGGCTTCTTGCTTTCTTTCCATCTCAACTTTCCCAGCTTCGCATTTCTTGATCTCATCAGCTAACGATTCACATTGCATCTGCAGTTCTTTGGTTCTTGCCTCATGGAAAATCAAACGTTCTGACAACTTAGAAACAGAGGATTCTAGTTGCCATTTCTCCAAAGCAAAATTTCCTGAAGCATCTTGGAGTTCAGAATTCAGTTTCCTTATCTCAAGATCACGGTCTGATAACTCTGCTGTGTACTTTGTTACACTCTCCTGCAACTTCTGAACTTGCCTTTTCTCTGAATCAAGTTTGGCTTCCAAATCAACTATTTGCCTTTGGAGCACCAGAGATCTTTTGTTCTCCTTTTCGATTTCAGCTTCATGCAACTTAATCAGATTCTTTGTTGACAGAAGCTGGGCTTCAATACTACCCATTTTGACCATGACTGCTTCATTAGTTTGTAGTTCGCTCTTCAATTTGGCAATTTCTTCTCCGGCAAACAGAAATTTTTCATTAGAAACCTTTAATTCTTTTTCATAGTCTGAGATTCGTTTCAGCAGCATTTCATATTCTCCTACTTTTATGCTGTCATATGTGAGCTCGTGCCCAGTCAGGGCAATCACTCCTTCCATATCTGAAGTCTCAGTTCCCATATTCGCAATTTCATGTTTCAGCATTTTTCTCGAAGGAAGTGAACTTGAAAGCTCATTAGGAGATGAGTTATAAGATTCTGAATCAGAATCTGATGACAATGATGAAGATTCAGAGCCTTCGTTTGGAGTTGTATCTGAAATTCCACCACCAGAACTTAGAGATAAATCCGAACCAACTACTTGGCCTTCAACATTGTGCATCCCCAGTTTCTTGTCAGGAGTTACAAAAGGAGGGGTAAGTTGAGGGCCAAAAGTAGTTTTCTCGTAATTCTTCATCTCATTCGCAGACTGGCTGTACCCACTCAACTCTCCTGTTAATTTATTGTAGTGGTCAGCGAGCAAATGGTGCCGGTGGGAGATTTCCTTGATACGAGCAATTAACTCAGGCTGCTTCGGATGATTACTATCAACCTTTTCCACCAAAAAATCTCCATCATGTTCAATCAACTGTAGCATTTCTTCGACACTCTGATCTACACCTGCAATAAGGAAACTATTAATATTTCCCTTGTCAATTTTCTATTTGATTTCCCTTTCTATTTTGAACATGACAAATGGTAGCAGTTCTCTTAGGTGTTTGGCTAGATTTAATGAAAATACGCAGAGTATATTCAGCCACCATTCAGGAGTTGGGTGAAAACATCAGCTCTTGTTGTATAAAGGCAAAAAGGGAACGTAAGGTTTCTTTAGATGCTTACCCTTGACATTTTCTGCAAGCCATTCAGAATTCTCCAGACAAATATAACTATTCCTCCATGGTGAATCGAGCTTCCTCACCTCATTCTCCATCTTTAACCTGCTTAAAAATATTAAATATGAGTAGGAGACCTAAGTAAGTTTAACCTGCTAGTAAATATGAGTATTTCTCAACCAAGTATTAAACAAAACAATTCACAATAAACACAACGATATCAGAATAAGTTTAGGAAAATCAAAAGCCTAGAGTATTGCTAACTCTGTAAAACACAACTACCAGTAATGCAGGGACCTGATGCTTAAATTACCATGTATCAAAAATAAAAAAGAAGTGGAAAATAAGGCCAATAATTAGTTCAACAAATTCTACCTATGTCCATTGTGATTCTACTTTTCAATATGAGAGAAAATTCACTCCAAAACATGTAAACTCCGTCTCAAATCAGAAGGAACGACTGCATTGCACTTCTTTCATGTTCAACTATGTCATTTGCTCAGGTGAATATTACTACAAGCCCAAAAGTATCAGATTTGTTTGTTTCCTTGAGTCTTCAACTAGATCCACTTTATTTGAAATACTCATAATTTTTTCATACTTCAAATGTAATAAAAGGTCGATAAAGTTGATTTTATATTGCCTCTCTTCAATTATAAGCCAATTAGCTGCTCCTTGACCAATAATCTAATCTAGTCAATAAACCTTCAGCAAGTACAGATCCAAAAAGAAACAAACAAACGAAAAACTGAATAATCAAATTTAAGAGAACATATAATCCGAAACCAGAGCAGCAAAATAATAACAGAACATGGAGCAACAAACTACCATAAGCTTTGCAAAGACTAAAACTCATACACACACACACACACATAAACAGCATCAGACCACGGATCACAACACAATTACGTAAATCAGCAATAGAACATAGTACAAAACAGAAAGAAAACGGAGTGGCCTCTGAACTCACCTGGAAATGCAGAGGAAGATACACTGAAATTTGAGGCACCAACAGAGAAAGGTGAAGCAGAGAGATTGGAGTCTGTAGCTTGGATACAGATGAGGAAAATGAATAATGAATTGTAGAGAGAGAGAGAGAGGGTCTGAAAGTTAAACAAAAACAAGAGGAAAAGGATGAGAGAGGAAAAAGAGTGGCCTCACCGCACACATGACAATGACTCGGGACTCAAAGAGAGAGAGAGAGAGAGAGAGAGAAATAGTAACATCAATCCCGATTTTGGGGCCATGTTTCCCGCCTTTAACGTTCAAATTATGTCCCATTTCCAATTTAAATTTTTTTTAAAATAGAAACCAACGAATATTCTCTCTATTTTTTGGGATTTCTTTTTATTAATAAAATTTTGTACTTAACTATTTATTTGACAACATTTGAATAATATTCCAATCTGTTTACTCAAACATAATAATATAAAAAATATACTGATAATAAAATTAATACGTAGACAATACACTCACGAAATTTTTAAAAACGATTCATTATATAAAATACTCATCTGTAAAGTCGTTTGACATGTGAAAAACTTACTTGTTTAAATTAATCCACCTTTCCTCTGCATTAGTTAAGCGTATGAAGATTATCGAAATATAAAAGTAATATGAATAAAAAATTATAAAAGTATATGAAAGTTACCATTTTTATGGTAAATTTTTTGTTATATTACGGTAATATTGATTCAAATTGTCTATTATGATTTGGCTTGTACTATAAACTCATGTCGATAAGACCATAAAGGGTGAGGGAAAATTGATTTGAAAGGAGAATATAATGACCCCAAAATTTAAAAACCAATAAAATACAAAAAAGAAAATGCTAGCTATATGGCAATTATTAGGGGCACTTTGGGTACAAGAAAAAGATTGGTGAAGAGCCCGCCATAATTCAAAAAGACATCTTTGTAGATTCCATGTACTAAGCGACAAAGCATTTGGGTCCCCATATGACCAACTTCATATGGGAACGTTACAATATCCACAAAAATAATCATATTCTATATTTTCAAATATGACCCAAAAATAAAAATAAAGTAAAAAATAAAATTACATTATTGATGACCCTATTATGTCCACAAGGATCAATAGTGAATAGGTCCAATTTATTAAGCCTGAGAGTAAAAAATATCTTATAAAAGTATAAATGTTAACACGCGAAACATAACTTTTATCTGAATATTTATATATGCATTATATCATTTTCGATAGTTTTAACGATTTATTCTTGTTGTGGATAAGGAATAGGGATCAATCTCTCAATCAGATAACTTGAGGAAAAATTGACCCTCACTAATTTGAAAATCACCTGTACGCTGCACTATATACAAAGGAGTTGAATATTTCATTCTTGGATTGGAAGTTAGCAACATCAATTATTACATCCGATGCATTAATTTGTTAAATAATACTTTTTGTATATTCATAGGTTCTAATTTAACTTGGTTGGATATGCTCGTATGTTTATATCTCACTGATTTTGTGATGCTTTTGTGGGTTTGGATAATATTGACTCGTTGTTCAAGATTATTTTTTTTTTTATAGAGTAATAGTTAACAATACTTAAACTTTAGAAGAAGTGAGTTGTGATCATAGTAATTCTTGGATTTGAAGTTTGACACTACAAGTGTTGTTGCTTCGGGCTCCATTTGACCTCAAATTATGGGTAATTTGATTCCACATAAAGTTTGGATGTGAAAAGAAAATGTATCATTTTTGTATTTTTATATTATTATCTTTAAAAATAATTATTAAGAATTATTGCGCATCATATCATCACTTAAATTAAGAATATAGTTGGACAAAAAAATTTATTTTATGAAACGAGTCTTATTTTTCAGAAGTACAAAAGAAAATGAGAGCAATAAGCTTGGGAGAAATGAAATATCACTAGTTGTTTTTGACTTTGCTATGGTTTAATTATATGATATTCATTATACTTAATTAGTTATTAATTGATGTTCTAACATAATTATTACTGTTTGACTATAAAATTATTTTTCAAAAAGAACTTGCAGCAATCACCAAGCATGTTCAAAGGCATCTTTATCTTTATATTCAAACAGTTTCATATATTTTTGCTAATATTTAGACTCATTTGGCTTACATTATTTTTCTGAATAAACGCAAAAAAAAAAAATAATCATGTTTTTATTCAATGTGCATGTTTGGTAAATTAAAAACAAAAATGATCAGGAGAAAACAACTAGATTGAAACTTGATTATTTGAGAAATCAAATAATTTGGTAGGTGAAAATATAAAAATATCAGCCCTTGTTTGTTTTCATTTCATTATAATTGTTTTAAAGTGTATTTTTAATTTTGTATTAATTTTCGTGCCAAAAAACTAGGGAAAAGAGTTTGAATATAGTATAGAAGTTATGATTTTATTGGATTAAAAATTATATAATAATTAGTGAGTCATGTTAGTTCTTCATGACTGATCAATCAAATTATGTTGGATTGTGAAATTATTATTTAATTAATTATTTTCATTGTATAAAGAGAAACTATTATTTAATTAATTAATTAATTTTAATTATTTTAAAATTAGTGGAATATCATATCAAACATTAAAAATATTGATCATACTTTGACAAAATAAATATTTAAATTTGAAATTGATGATTATAGAAAAAAAAAATCAAGTGGTATTTTTTTTTTTTTGAAAATGAACAAAACAAATACATTTTTAGTGTTTTAAATAGTAGAAAATGCAAAAATAAAAAATAAAAACAAGGCCATCATCTCTTTTATCTTATCACATTAAGCATATGTAATTGGAATTATCTTTAAAAAATTATCTAGATAAGTATTATAGAAATTCATTCATCTTAAATTGATTGTTTTTATAATCAAAATTTTAAATTTTCCTAATCACAAAAATAATCCAGTCCAGACAAGTCCTTTTGCGAAATATAAATATATCAGTAGTGACTTTTAGAGATCTTTTCCATTTGAACCACCTATTAAAATATATCTTGAAAAAGATTTTCCATCATGAAATTCCCAATTCAGCCCCATTCCTTGATATTATTTTGAAAACAACTAACTCACTACTAAATAAAATTATAGTTATAACAATTTACTCATAAAATTTTGATAGGTCCATTTTGGTCATATGATTGAGAAATTATTTTACAAATTGTACCACTTCATCAATCTTATTAGTTTTAACTAGGTAATATTCATGCTATATTCGGTGTAAGTCGGATATTTGAATTATAGATAAGTGTTCATTTACATAAATTATAGGGATACTTAATTGTAAAGGCACAAAAGTGATCTATATAGAAGAACTTACTTACTAATTGATCTAATTGGATTGTGTATATGAACTTATTGTGATCGAGTTTGGATGTAAGTAAACCGTATGTTTCGAAGAAAACTTAAGTCATTTAACTAAGACAAAATATCCCAATTTTGATAATTTTTCTTAAATTTATATTATTTAAATGATATTTAATTTACTTTATTGGTATCAAAATCATATAGGATTGTATTTTTAATATTATTTGGCTCTGTTTCATGTACAATAATGCCTCAATATATGTTATCAACTATGCAACCCATTTATAAATATTTGATCGATTATTCATGGTAAATTCATGTATAGTTCATTATGTATCTCCATATTATAACATAAGCATATTTATATGATATAGAATCAATCTGTAAACTATCATGCTTTAGTATTCTGTATGTTAAGAGAAATATAAATCTTTAACCCAATCCAGACTCTGATATTATATATTTTTTTGTATGATATGCTTCATGGCTTGAAATTTATATAATTGAAATCTGCATGAAAAATACTTTCTAACCATATATTATACATAAATATTGGCTTGGAAACTAAAGAGATGGCATGTGGATCAAATTTTAAATTTTATGAAACAATTTTGAGAAAAACAGTGAAGAAGATACATTATTATGTCACAATTACTAAAAATTTTAATGCATTAACAATTTAAAAAATTATTCTATGAAATATTTAATACGTATCGAACATGAAATCAATATGTATCCGATATGTTATTTGGTCTATTCAAAATATATATATATATATCTTAATACGACACGATACCGTGTTGAAAAGAACACAACATCGACACGACATATAGTGTGTTCGATAATTATCAAAATACGGCAAATGTCACGTGATTTTGAATATGCCTTGATATTTTACCTTGTTTTGTAAAGTTTTTGGAGGTTTACAAAAAATACACAAAACATAAAAAAAAATCCTAAATTAATTGATCTTTTTCAAGGGTATATTCTTTCTCATTATACTCAATTCACCCCTATAATTTAAAAAATCTACTACCGAATTCATACATATATGTCACACTCATATACTTATATGTTTATATTTCTGTATATATAATTCATATTGGACACTTGTGTAGTTTTGTCCGGATCCAAGAAGTGGATCAAGGTTTGGAAATTGGTTCCAAGTTGGAGAAAACAGTGACACACACACACACACACATCAGTGTACCGCACTACCGGAGACAAAGGCAGCGTGGCCGATCCACTTCTCTGTTTCCTTTTCTTGGGAAAAAACAGTAAAACAGGGACTCGCCATAAACACACACAACTATGTGTTTGTGTGTTAATGTCCACGACCACATGGGATGGCAGTGTCCTTTGCCAACTTTCATCAATTCTGTCTTTTTTATTTTTTTTGGCCCCCAAGGGATTTTGAATACTCAAAAGTGGAACAACAATCTTTTTTCGATTCAATGGCTCAAACCCATCTTCCACAACTGGCAACAGTTTGTAACTATTCACTGTATTTTGCTTTAACAATTTATATATATATATGCAATAGATATTAATTTGACTAATCACTTAGGAGAAATTATACTATTTAAAGAAATAAATTACTATAAAAAAATAATATATCATTCACGTATTGGCGAGATTTGAATTTAAATTTTTTTATTAATTATAAAATTTTGAAACTTAACGTGATCACTTCTTGAATAAGGAATAATTGGTTATGCAAGTAAAATAATCATTTATTGGTGTATATATTATGATATCATTATTTTAATTTAATTTGTGAAGCCACGTACTCATCCATTCAAATATTCATAAACCCTCGAATGAAATTTTACAAATATCTTACTAACAATTTAGCTTAAGGTTAAAGGAGATGAGACAATTATAAATTCAAATCTAATTGAAGAGGGAATTTGATGAGATTGATTTATGAAGAGATGGTTGAAGTGCTGCAAATGGCTCCAATAGTAAAATTTCAAAGTAAAAAGTCCAAAGTTGTATTTCGATCGAAAATTTTGAAAGTTAAAAGTTTGGTTTGGTTTTATTTTCATGCTCATTTTTAAGTTTTTACTACTTTTAGAGCTAAAAATATTTTCGCTATGTTTTCGTGTATAAATAAAAATGTGTTTCGATTAATTATATTACTATTCATAGTATATAGGTTTAAATTGAAAATGTATTTGTTTATGGTCTTTTTAATATTAAAAAATGTAGTATGTGAGTAAATTTGAAAATATGATTAATAGTTCTGTGTGAAATATTAGTATATTTGACAATAAATTTTTAAAATAAAAATAAATAATGTTTTTGATAAAAAAATGAGTAAAACAAATGTATTTTTTATTTTTAAATAATAAAAATGAAAAGATTTTTTGTGGAAATGAAACCAAACGGGCTCTCTTTATACTTATTTAAATAATTTTAATTATTATAGATTTTAAATCATTTAGTAATTATTTTGACTTATTTGTCAATCATGATTATAAATTTAAAATCCACTTACTACTTCAACTTTTTAATTTTAAATTTTTTTATTAACCAGAATCCTTCCTTCACCACTTATCTTGGATATCTAAAATTTCATTATTGAAAGTGACTCAATTTTCTTAATCGATTGTGTTTGTTAAAAAAAAAATAAAAATAGTCGTAGCAAAGTCCTAAATATTTTGTTGGAAGATATTGATTTCAATCCCCAACACTTTTTATTATAAGGAATTAAATATGGTAGTGGAGATTTTTTTGGCTCAAAAATGCATCATTTGATATCTTAGGAAGTCACAAGTTAGATTCTTGTCCGCCATTTTTTTGAAAAATTTTTCGTATTCGAAATTAATTATGATCTTTTTTTATTTAAAAATTTAAACCCGTGAATAAAGGAATGAAGAGAGAGACATGATTTAAACTCTATTCTCACTTGTAAGAAATAGACGTTAGATAACTACACTTTTTGATTTATTTGAAATTAACTCAGACAGAAGGACTGCTGTTAGGAAAGTTGATGTTTCTTGTAATTTGGATATGATGTTTAAGTAGTTAATGAATTTTTTGATTCCTTAATGTTAAAAAATAAAAATAAAAATTACTATTTCTAAGTACCAATTATATTTTATTTAAAAGAGAAGGATCGAATATAAATCATTCCCTATACTCAAATTTCAAATTTATCTGAGTACAATTAAAATATTCTATATATATATATATATATATATATTTTAAGATTTAAGACTACATACCAAACAAGATCAAGTAAACTCTCATTGTTAAAATATCTATATACAACGAAACTAATACTATGAATAAATCAAGGATTTTGTGGGCCAACATATAGATACGATACAGACGGCCAAGAAAACAAAACAAAAAATTTCATAGAAAAAAAAAAAAAAAAACACATCTCACATCTTTATTGTAATATTATGGGGCTCGTTTACTTCACGTGATATGATATAATAAATTCACAAATTTATTTAATATATTATTTGTTTCAAATTATTTAAGTTTATGAATTGTAATTGGCTCAACATGTAATTAAAATTACTTTTGATTATGATCGTTCGATTTTTAAGTTGAGTTATTCTCGATTCGCTCGTCGTTATTAGAAGTATCCTTGTAAGTTTTTTTTCTTCCACTCGGACTAAAGTCAAGCTTAACAGGATCTTTTTTTCCCGTTGATTCTGCCAATCTCGTTCCCTTGGCATGTCTAATTTAAACAAGCGGTTCAATCTATATTAATTTATTGATAGACAAAATTACCCCTATTCGAAATTCAAGTCAAAAATCTATTTTCTTTTGGACCATTTCTTTCTCTCCATACGTCGAATTCTTTGGTAGTTGTACAATAATTTTTTGGTATCGAATTTTTGAAAAATATATTTTTTTTTATACTTCTTTTATCTTAATACGGTGCGTGGATTTTTTATTTTTTTTCAACGTTGAACAACCTACCATTCTCTACTTCCATGCTTGAAAATTGCATTATTAAGGAGCCACTTGTAGAATTGTGATTAAGAAATTAGGGCTTCTCTGAAAATCTGTAATACGATAGCTACATCTCACCTAAGTTTCATTTTTTGCACTCTAATATACCCCCACCCCACCCCACCCCCCCACCCCCACAATTCTTTTTTCTTGTTTGGTTAGAAAATAAGTTATGATTTGTCGAGTTGATCTCGACCTTATCTGACTATTTTGTTATTTTACTACTTCTCTTTTTGTCCTAAATTTATTATTTTTATTTTTTAAAAAATTTGTAAAATGAGGTTCTATTTTCTAAAATATATATTTTTTTTCTAAATTACCCCTCAAGCTAGGCCCTTGTTTGGTTCGTGACAATTTTGTGATCCTACTAGCACTCTTTATGTCTTAAATTTATTATTTTTAATTTTTAAAATTTTTTAAAATGAGGTTTTATTTTCTAAAATATTTTTTTTTTCAAAATTATCCCTTAATCTAGTTTATTGTTTGGTTTGAGAATAAGTTATGATTTGTCTAATTGATCTTGATCTTATCCGACTACTTTGTGATCCTAATAATACTCTTTCTGTCCTAAATTTATTATTTTTATTTTAAAAAATAAAATAAAATGAGATTCTATTTTCTAAAATATTTTTTTTCCAGAATTGTCCCCCTTCTAGTTTCTTGTATGTTCGAGAATAAGTTATGATTTGTCAAATTGATCTCGACCTTATATGACATTTTGTGATCCTACTAGTACTTTTTCTGTTCTAAATTTATTGTTTTTATTTTTTAAAGAGTTTTGAAAAATGAGACTCTATTTTTTAATTTTAGAAATTATCCCTAATTCTTATTTGTTGTTTGGTTTGAAAATAAGTTATAATTTGTCAAGTGAATCTCCATTTCATCTATTTTTTTTTTTTTATCATATTAGTACTCTTTCTATCATAAATTTATTATTCCTATTTTTTAAAAAAAATTCAAAATGAAGTTGTAGTTTCGAAAAATATTTTTTTTTTCTAAATGTATCTCTCGTTAAAATAATAATGTAAAACTATTAACTTTCAATCACTATTTTTAAGAAGGATAATAGTTTTAAAAATATGTAAAGTTTTTACCTTTTCAATACTAATATAAAATTTCATATCTAGTCAAACTATACTTAAAGAATTGAGCACGACGGAGTATTTTATTTTTGAAAAAGTATGATACCAATTTTGCCACAAAATGAAAGAAAATTAGGGATTTTTAATCTAAAAATGAATGGTAATTTGAGGTATAAATGAATCAAATTGAAACGAATATGTTATTGTTCAAATTTAAATTTTTATACAGTTTAAAAAATTATATTTGAGTTTAATTTAATTATTAATAAAATTAAATTTTAATCGAGTTGAATATTGAGTAATTTAATCTCGTTTATATATATTTTATTATGTTTAATAAATTAAATTTAAATAATTTTTTTAATATCTTAACTAATTATGGCAAGAAAGAGAAAAATCAACAAGTGTCTAAGGAATTAACGAATCAATTGAATCTTTCACTTTTGTAACAACCGAAACTTATGTGGTAAGCCGTAAAATTGCTGAATTTGTTGACTGCTTTTTTTTTTTTATTGAAGGGCAACTTTTCTTTTTCACAAAAATAGAAAATTGTAGCAAAAAAAAAAAAAAAGTAAAGAAAAAGGGCAAAAGAAAAAAAAAAAAAAAGAGCTCAATTTCCGAGGAAATCAATCATTTTGCAAGCTACTTTTTCATGCATCATCTTTTTTTCGTTCCGTACTCCCTCGAAAATTATTGTAGATCATTATAAAACTCATCGATCATTAATTATCAGCTTAGAAATAAATTAAGAAATATTTTTTTTTTTGGAAACAATTTTGAAAAATTTATGAGAATTCAATTTATAGTTTTCTCATTAAGATGTTTCTCAAATTTTGGAAAAATAATGTTGAAATTTGAAATCGTGGATGCAAATTTCATGATTTCAAGAATTATTTAACTCAATTTGGTGAAAAATATAATTCAAATATGCAAATCCCTTTTTCATCGTAATTGTTTTCTTAGAGTTTGTTTAATTTGGTTTCATTTTTAAATTTACTTTTATATTTTTAATATTTTCAGGGTTAAAAGTAAAATTTTGTTTTGATTTGGTATATTTAAACCTAAACTATATAAGTTTAAAAATAAAAATATATTTATTTTATTATATTTTTGTATAAAAATACGTAAAATATTAGTTGATTTAAAAATAAATTTAATAGGCGTGTAAAAATACGTGAAATATTAATAAATTTAAAAATAATAATAAATTACATTTATAATAAAAATAAATTAAACAAATACATTTTTTGAGTTTTAAATAGTGAAAAATAAAAAAATGCTATGTAGAAATGAAACCAAATGGGTCTTAATGGTTATGGACAATTTAGGTTATAATTTTATATTATATTGTATATTGCATATCATACCAACACTCAATACTCATATGATTAAATTTAAATATATACTTAAAGAAATATTGTACACACGTGACGTGCAAATATAATATATAATATATAATATAAAATACAATACAAATATTGTAATAAAATATCTAAACTCATTTGTAGGATTTATATATATATATATATTAAAATAAAAAATTAATTAGGAGAGTCAAAATCAATGAAAGGCAATAACTTTTTTTTTCTTGGCATAAAACAAACATTATGGTTTTAAAAAATTATTTAATTTTTTTTTGGTTATTTTCCCATGAATTTAATACTTTAGTAGTGAAAAATCCGAAGTATTTTGGCCATTTGAACCAACCAATAATATGCAGAGGTTAATGGAAACAGCTGGCTAGCCGGCTTCTCTGACAGATGGACAATAACCTTTTAATAAATCCACATAAAAACATATGTTGTCGGCCTGCAATCAGTGAATATATCAAATTAATTAAATAATAATTATTTAGCATTGTAATAAACTAATAAATGTCAAAAAGCTGACAACTTGTTTTCTTTCTTTATGGATAATCAGATGTCAAATATTGTTATTAGCTACCTTGATTTGGGTTTTGACCTAATATTTGATACTCAATCTCCAGAGGAATTAATTTAATCTGACATAAAGTTTTAGATTTATATAAAAATAATTTGATCTGATGATAAATAAAAAAAATATTTTTTAAAAATTAAAACTTATTTAAATTTCGGAAATGAAAATAGGTCATCTATAATTATTGATAATGAAGTATATGTTATTTAATTTAATAATCACAATTTTAACCCAACATTTGATGGTCTAATTAATAAGGAAACAAGATTCAAGTGGTGAAACTCTAAATTGAGCAATTGCACACTACCCACAAATGTAATAGAGTCAAGTTTGGTGCACAAATAATTATTTTTCAAAGAAAAAATCATATTTGCAAGCACAATATACGACCATTTTTGAATTAAATTAATTTATTTTGAATTCAATTATTTGAAATCAAACAGGGACTTAGGAAAAAAAAAAAAAAGCTATTCAAGAAATAATAATATTCCTTTTGTACTAAACCTGCCACAAGGACATGAATTATTTACTATGTCATTCAATTCAAGGGAACAAAGTTTGAACCAAGAAAACAGTCTTCCTACAAAACACACACACACACACCCCATTTCCCAATGATAAATTTTGCTTGAGGCCCATCATCCATATTATACCAAAATAAAAAATAAAATAAAATAATAAACTTGTCAATTCTGCATAATCACATATCAGACTACTCCAACTATAAGGACAACAATTACTTCAATATATATATATATATATATATATTAAAATAAAAAATTAATTAGGAGAGTCAAAATCAATGAAAGGCAATAACTTTTTTTTTCTTGGCATAAAACAAACATTATGGTTTTAAAAAATTATTTAATTTTTTTTTGGTTATTTTCCCATGAATTTAATACTTTAGTAGTGAAAAATCCGAAGTATTTTGGCCATTTGAACCAACCAATAATATGCAGAGGTTAATGGAAACAGCTGGCTAGCCGGCTTCTCTGACAGATGGACAATAACCTTTTAATAAATCCACATAAAAACATATGTTGTCGGCCTGCAATCAGTGAATATATCAAATTAATTAAATAATAATTATTTAGCATTGTAATAAACTAATAAATGTCAAAAAGCTGACAACTTGTTTTCTTTCTTTATGGATAATCAGATGTCAAATATTGTTATTAGCTACCTTGATTTGGGTTTTGACCTAATATTTGATACTCAATCTCCAGAGGAATTAATTTAATCTGACATAAAGTTTTAGATTTATATAAAAATAATTTGATCTGATGATAAATAAAAAAAATATTTTTTAAAAATTAAAACTTATTTAAATTTCGGAAATGAAAATAGGTCATCTATAATTATTGATAATGAAGTATATGTTATTTAATTTAATAATCACAATTTTAACCCAACATTTGATGGTCTAATTAATAAGGAAACAAGATTCAAGTGGTGAAACTCTAAATTGAGCAATTGCACACTACCCACAAATGTAATAGAGTCAAGTTTGGTGCACAAATAATTATTTTTCAAAGAAAAAATCATATTTGCAAGCACAATATACGACCATTTTTGAATTAAATTAATTTATTTTGAATTCAATTATTTGAAATCAAACAGGGACTTAGGAAAAAAAAAAAAAAGCTATTCAAGAAATAATAATATTCCTTTTGTACTAAACCTGCCACAAGGACATGAATTATTTACTATGTCATTCAATTCAAGGGAACAAAGTTTGAACCAAGAAAACAGTCTTCCTACAAAAACACACACACACACACCCCATTTCCCAATGATAAATTTTGCTTGAGGCCCATCATCCATATTATACCAAAATAAAAATAAAATAAAATAATAAACTTGTCAATTCTGCATAATCACATATCAGACTACTCCAACTATAAGGACAACAATTACTTCAATATATATATATATATATATATATGTATATGTTGGTCTGCACACACACACACACACACACACACACACACACACACAGAGACACCTAAAAACAAGTGAAGTTTAGGAGTTACAGAGAGAGAAAGAGTTGACAAGAGAGAGAAGGGATTAAGTACTCATGGGAGAAGAGTCTGCACAAGGGGTGGAAATAATTAAAGGGGAGAGCTTGTGTAATAATGTTAATCCACCACCGCCACCGCCGGTACCACACTTTGTGCTGATTCATGGGATAAGTGGAGGGGCATGGTGCTGGTACAAAATCAGGTGCCTGATGGAGAATTCTGGCTACAAAGTTTCTTGCCTTGACCTTAAAGGTGCTGGCATGAATCACACAGACCCAAACACCATTCTTTCCTTCCAAGACTACAACAAGCCCCTTCTTGATTTCCTCTCATCCTTACATGACAACCAGCAGGTAAACCTTTTCTACACACAGACACACATGTGGGTGTGTGGGTTTTTTTTTTTATTTTTTTTGTATGTATATGTGTGTGTCGTCATGATCAAGAATGTATTTTTGTAGGTTAGTCATTAATGTTTTTGATGATGATGATGCAGGTGATTTTGGTAGGGCATAGTGCAGGAGGGCTTAGCTTAAGTGATGCTATTCACAGGTTTGGAAAGAAGAAGATTAAGCTTGCTGTGTTTCTTGCAGCCACCATGTTGAAATCAGGGTTTGTGACAGACCAGGATGTTAAAGATGTAAGTTTAATTTAATTTTCTCCATCCACCTAATTAACAATTTGGATTTTGCATTTCATTTGTTTTTGTACGTTGCATATCATACAAACACGTGGTAGACGAAGTCATGAAATGAAAATTGAGGGGTAAGATTATTTTTAAAAAAATAATAATAAATAGAGAATTATTTTTAAAAATAGTAAATTTTAATATTTTAGAGGGATAATATTTTAAAAATTAATAATTATATATATAAAATCCACGCTAATTTACAAAATTTTATAGAGTGGAGGTTTGGCGGTCGCCGCCAACTCTAGCTCTGTCTCTCTTATATATATATATATATGTTATGATACAAAATAGAATACAAAAATTACAATATGGAATAATCTTTTTTTTTTTTTATTGTGTTTTGATATTGGTACTAGATATTGTTAATGTCACAATTGATGAAGATGTTAGAAATGCATTTTGTACCCAAAATTAATTAGTAATTGCATATTTGTCATGCAATTGGTAGAAGTAAATAACTATGGTTTTGACTATAGTTCTTTTTAAAATTTTGTAAGTTTTATGTTTCCTATCTATCTATTGGATGTTCTATTGACAGTACATAAAGCCAAATCAAACTGTACTTTTAATCTTTTAACTTAATTATTATGTTTTGTTTTTTTCAACAATTTTGGAAGTTTCAAGTCAGGGAACACTATAATAAAAAAAAATATTATTGATAAAATATTAAATGATAATATTTGAATTTTTAATAATAATATATATTAAGTGATATAAATTTTAATGATAATCAATAAAAAAATATGTTTAAATTATAATCATGACAACTAGAGACAACTAGTGACGTATGTGTATGAATATCTCATGATAACATAAATATAGTCAAATAATTATTGTGGCACTTTTTGTTGTTATTGTAATATCATTACAAATTGTCAATCATGATAATTTAATATAATTGTTGTATCACTAGTATAATTCATGTTACCGTTAAAATTGTAAAAATTATTTTTATAATAAAACAAAGATTTTTGCCACTGTCTATATATAACTAAAAATAACTTTGACATCTGTTCACTAACATTTTTTTTTTCTTATAGTGCCATGCCTGTTGTGCAGTATTATCAGAATTATTTTAAAATTGTCAACTAAAATTATTAGATATTGCATGGAGAAAAAATAGTTTATTCTACTGATTAACAGCGCCTATCGAACATTAAATTTTGAATGCTGGTATTGTTAGATTAATTAGTAAAGTATATGGATTTTCTATATGTTTGAAGCATGTATGTCAATTTCTCAATTTTAAATCAATAATTCATCTCGTATTTTATATTATAAATACAACTATGAAAAATAAGTTAACATTTTCTCCTTCCACTTATTTGTTAATTTACTTAAATATAATTGGTGTGCATTCATATAAAAATAGAATACAAGATCAAATATATCATTTATTATCAATAATTTTACAATTATATTTATAATAATTTAAAATATAATAGTAGACTTAGGGTAACATAAAATGTGGAACGAGTACGCTAATAGCGTCCGTGTAATGTTTTAAAACCAAGTTTATATAAAATGACTTTGGTGAGGTAAGGAAGATAAGGATTCCAACGATGGAGAGTTTGTCTTGAAGGAAGAGTACAAGGGATTGTTATTGAATTGAAGAAAAGGGGTATGGAATTATTGTCAAAGTTGGTTTTGGGTTGGGAAATGGGAATCCTGTCTACGTCATTGTGATGCCAACAACATTGGATGGTTCCTAGGTAATTGTTTACAACTGTCATCAATTTCAGGCCCTTTCTCTCTCTCTCTCTCTCCCTATCTTTTTACATCCATCTTAATGTATTCCCCCCACCCCATCTTTTCAAGCAATGCACATGTTATTGCCAACCTAATTGATTCTTGAATATCAATTGAAAGTTGTTATTTTGATTTTAGAAAAAATAAATAGGATTGTTTTGATTTTTACAATAATTAGGATATGATGGGGTGAAAATTTGGATTGGGGATGAAGTTGTCAACTCTTCTTGAAAACGAGTTTTAATGTATTCGAAGTTGAATTTGTTGAATTTAATGTCAAATATAAAATCGTGGGATCTATTGTCAAATATTTCATTTAGCGTAAGATATTATTTCATAACAACTATAAGATCAATATTCGGAGAATTCTCTTAATTCACTTGATAATTTATTCGAGTTGACAACTTTATTGTTAACGGAATTTTTTATTGGCGTAAGGATTTTAAAAATTGAGACAATATTCACAAATAATTTTGTTTTGTAATGATTCTATGCATAATATTATTCATATATACATATACATACAATTTATTAAAATTGAGGACTTTAATGTAATTGATTCTATATGTTTTTCAATCATGTTACTGCATTATTGTCATGCATTCTTATCTCACTTCACTCCTTTTCTTTGGCACGACTTCTCCCCTTTCTCTTCCCAATTTCTTTTTCTTATAGCTAGTTACATAGTTGTTTTCGATACATCCTATCTCTCGATGTGACAATAGCATCGGTTTAGTTTCGGACCTATGTTGTATGAAGCGAATTTTAATGTTATAATTTTTAAATTCAACCCCACTCAAATTCAACTCGTTTGTTCTTTTTTAAATATTATATATATTAATATAATATTTTTTAGAAAAATAATTTTTTTATAATGATTTAATAGTATAATTTTTTTAAAAATATTTTTTTTTAATATTTTTTAAATTATAAAGTAAATTTAACAAGCCTATCACCAATCTGAATCTTTAACAACCTTAATAGATGGATCTGAAGTCCAGCCACATCCGGCACATTCCCGACCCATTGCAATTCCCACTTATCTCAATTTATTTCTCCCTCTTCCTTTCACCACTTTATGATACTCCTTTATCTAATACTCCATTTAAATTACTCTATTTTAGTCTGACTTTAAATACATGAATTATCATAAAGCAATCATTATCATATAAATAATAAATAAATACATTTATGTTTATAAACATTTAAAATTTTGGACACAGGTCAATAATGCGAAAGTAACTATTTTCTATTTTCTACTTTCATTATATATTTTTTCTGTTTATTTTATTGCTGAAAATTTTAATACGATAAAAAATGAATTTTCTCCAATTACGCGTCTCATTTTTTAATAAAATGTAAAATAATTGTTTTAATATTAGTTTTTTTTTTTCCTGTCTTTAACAGGGAGTGCCAGACTTATCTGGGTTCGGAGAATTCAATGAGGTATATGATATTGGGTTCGGATTAGGAGAAGATCATCCTCCAACCACTATGATGGTTAAAAAAGAATTACAAAGGAAGATCATTTACCAATTGTCCCCTCAGGAGGCAAGTCTTTCACTCTTTTACCACACCCCCACCCAACATCACCCACCCCACCCAACCAAAATAAAATAAAATAATAATAATAAATAAATAAAAGAAAAAGTTAATGGGTGAGTTTTTTTCTTCATTCTTTCTAATAAATGAAAACTATATTCTAGAATTTTTGCCAATTATATCTTGTCCAAGTGGTAAAATTAAATCTCAAGACTCTCAATTAAACAATTTAGGGTTTGAGTCCCACTCCTGTATATGAATTATAATTTATTTTCATTAAATGTATCCTTGCTTTAGAAATTAATTGATTAATTTTCTTTTTAAAAAAATATTCTAAAGGTTTTGGCTGGATCTAGAATAAATATTTTTTTTTTTAAAAAATATTTTGTATTATAAATTAGTTGCTTAATGTAGATTCAACTTCAAGAATTTCGTAGAACAAATTAATGCTACCATAATGCCATATTAATTCGACTTTTAGCTCATTAAATTGTAACTCAATTATGATTGTCAAACTTATCCAAAATAACGTCTATCATATGTACGACATTTATGATGATGGATCAAGTAAAAAAAATATTTATATATAGTGTTATTCGTTATAGATACATGACAAGTGTATATATATTTGCGTTCAGGATTCGACTTTAGCAGCAATGCTGCTAAGGCCGGGGCCGATCCAGGCACTGACAACAGCTCAATTTGAGGAGGCTGAGGATGCAGACGACGTGCCAAGAATATACATCAGAACGACGCAGGACAACGTTGTCAAACCCGAGCAGCAAGAGGCGATGATCAAGAAATGGCCGCCATCCGATGTTTATGTTTTGGAAAGTGATCACAGCCCTTTCTTCTCTGCTCCATTCTTGCTGTTTGGTTTGTTGGTCAAGGCTGCAATTTCTTTTGGATGTTGAAACTTAGGGTTTTTTTTTTTTTGTTTTTTTTTTTAAATTAAAAAAGAAAAGAAAAGGAGAAATTGGTACAGGAAAGATCCCAATTATTTTGATCTCATAGAAAGTTTGGATTCCAATTTGTTCACAAGGGGAAATTGTTTTTTGGAGTTTATTCAACTGTTAAATGTTGTACTGTTATATCTATAAGTTGGAGAATAATACATCGTGAATATTCAAGAGAAAATGTTTATGTTTGGATTCATTTTCAATCGAACTGACATTGAGTATTTATTTATTTTTTAAAATATATAAAAAAAGCTTGTATTAAATTTACCAAAAAAAAAAATAGAAAGAAAGAAAATTACAAGTCCATTAACCAAAAATTACATGAAAGAGCACTCAATTTCACCTTCTTCTTTTTTTTTTTTCTATCTCTCTCATCTTTATTTTCGTTTTTTCGAAGTTTTATTTGTTTGAAAAGATTATCATCAAACTAGGTTACGTTTCACATTATTTTCATCTAAAACGATTATCATCAATATATACACCAAGAAGCATTCAAATACCATGAAAGCGATTAATATATCATTAAATTTGGAGTTGGAGCCTTAGAAATACATATCATTCATTCTTTGCTATTTTAAAATTTACATCAAAATTCTCTTTTTTGTCAAATAGATTTTTTTTTTCAATTTTTTTTTTCTTTTTTATGAAAAACTCGAATTTCGAAAGGAGGAGAGGAGGGGGGTTGAATTTAAACCACTAATTTCACACACAACATGTGATAATACCATATTACATATGATGTCAGATACCACCGCATTGTAAGAAGTGATCATATCATTCATTATACACACAAAGATAAGCTAACTTCTTAAGTTTGACATTTGTGTTCCACGAAAAGTAACAAAAAAATAAGAAAAAAAGAAATAATATTAACTTTAAAAAATATATATATTAGTTCAAGGACTACTTGCATATGCTTTTAACAATCCCACTTGATAAATGCACAACTATATGCATATGATAAATGCACAAATAGATCAAATTGAACTATTGAAGCCATTTTGTCATTAACTATCGTTACGATGGTTTAATGATCAAGATAACTTGCATCCATTATAAGATTTTCAATTCAAATTTTATCGAGAGTTGTAGAACTGTTTTATTAGAGGGTGTATTGTTGCGACAGCAGTTTATAATATTGTAATTGAATGACGAATCTTGATTCATTTATTTAAACTCGATTTGATTGAGTTACGACGAACGAAACATTCCTTAGTAATTAAACTTCCTTAATTGTAATAGTTATACCGAATTTTTATTGGTCTAATTTTTTTTTATATAAAAAAAAGGGATTATGCCACAATTTATATTTTTGACTTAGATATAGTGTTTCCTACTTATTTTTTACTTTCTTTTCTTTTTTTGGGAATATTTATCATGATTTGCGAAAATTGTGTAAAGCATGCGACAAATAAGATGAAAGAGATGATATGCTACGTTTCCTACACCTTACAGAATTGTAGTACTACTACAAGACAAGTAATAACTCACCTCTGACTTCAATATTGGCTGCTGGAGGACATCTTTTTCCAATCACAACACGCCACGTAAACGACCTACTGATAAACGCAACCAAGGAATTTCACGCGATCATTCAGTTATTTTTTTCCGCGGTTAGTTATATAAGTGGCTACGCGACCTGGTTTTTTTTTTTTTTTGTTTTACTTGCTTTTACTTTGCGCAATAATAGTCTCCTCGTCCAGCTTCCCTCCTTGCAATTTTCCTCAAGGTAAAATCTAATTACATTCACTGAATCGTTATATATTATGCTTGTGACCATTAATTTGGTTTGATTTTTGGGATTTGTTATGGGTTTTTGTTCGGTGTTTGTTATTGGGTTCTTCTGATCTTACTTTGGATCGTTCATGTATTTGTTTATTTTTTTTCGTGATCAGTATGATTGTGGAGGTTTTCTTGTGTTTGTTCTCGGTACTGATTGATCTTTGTCTATTCTAGAATTCTGGGTTTCTTGCCTTTTCATTTTCTTGATTTGCCGTTTTTTTTTTTTTTTTGGGTGGGTGGGTTGTTCGGGTGGGGGGGGGGGGGGGGGCGTGATATGGTTTGTGGTTTATGCTTATCGGTAATTGAAGTGAATTCTCTGATTGAGTTCCTTTGTTTGTTTGTCCTTTTTTTTTTTTCTGTTTGATGTTTATGGTTCGAAGATCAATGATCTTTGAGTAGCAACTAGTTTAAATATTTGTGGAGGCATTTGTGTTTATTTGAATTGTGATTTTTCTTATTCTTCTTATTATTTTTTTTCTGTTGGATGTTTGTGGTTCGAAGATCAATGATCTTTGATAGCAACTAGTTTAAATATTTGTGGAGGCATTTGTGTTTATTTGGATTGTGATTTTTCTTACTCTTATTCTTTTTTTTTTGTGTTGATTTTTTGTCCCTCTGGTCTAAGCATAAAATATATATAAATTAATTTTGGAGCTGCATAATTCTGTCAAAAGTTTTATCTTTCTTCCTTTTTGGTTTATGAGCTAATAGCCTAATAGCAGTCATTTTCATGATTTGTCAATTAATTCTTCAGTGAAGCTCCAAACCACTTGTGCATTACTTTGCATTTTGCCAAATATTTCCTGTGTGAATAATGCAGCATTCTCAATGTTTCTCTTGTTTTCATATTTGTCCTTTTGGTTTTGGAATGACTAAACTTTGTTGCTGATTTATTCTCTTGAATCCCCTTGAATGTCTCTCGTTGGACGTCTTAATTTTTCTTTCCTTTTTAGTTTTGGGGAAATTAACTGTTATGTTGAATTTCTCCAGTCTATAGATTGACAAAGATAGTCTGGTGATCCAGTATCGTATTATGACATTCAGGATTTATGGTGATATATTGTTTTAAATAGGGCTCACCTGATCTAATTTAGAATATTAATTTTTGCAAATTACTAAAAAGACTTGTTAAATTTCAAATATTAGCATAGTTACTTTATAATTCAAAATTCTGTTTGTTTTCTTGATCTGTTAAGTCTTTTTAATTACTCTTTTATTTGCATGTATTACTGGCATGACGCTAAATAAATACTTCGATGAAAATCCAATAATAATTTTAACCAACATGAATTGTGTGTTGAGTTGAGATTCAGGCTGGACAGAGATTTCTGCCTTCTACTCTTTTATTATTGTTTTATGTGTTGTGCAAACACTAAGTAACGCTGATGCCAAGGTCTGTAGTGACTTTATGCTTTCTTTAATGCACGTCATCAGTGTCAATTTCATGTTACATTTTCTGTGATCTTTGTTTCAGATTGTTCCCTCAACCCATATTTCTTATACGACCTTTCTTTTCTCATTTTCTGGTTCATATTTAATGCATATATTGAGAGTGGGTGTTTTTTGCTGAATTTGACAACTTCTTTTTCACTGAATTGCAGCCAATTGCCTGATCTTCATGAATTCAAGAAGCCCTGCTGTATCAACCGTTTCCTCTCAACCGGGAAACAAGAACCTTTTCTGGATTTTGTGCTGCTTCTTCCCACGATTTCTTGGAAGTCCTGTTGCATTTGTGAACTTCCTGCTGTTCAAGGCTATTGTCAGGTGTCCCGCATCATCAGTCCTGATTTAGACTCTTTACGCGACCATTTTTTGGAATTACAAGTCAATCTGCTGTGTTGTTTCATCTTTGGAATCATGGTTTCCTCTCAATTCTCAACATTGACTGGGACCAACTTGCTGAAGCCTTTCCCGAATCATGTGCTTCTTCCTGTGGAAGCCCCTGACATCTTTTCATTTGAACATGTTGAGTTGGATTTCTCTGATGTGTTTGGTCCTTTACCAACTCATGCACCTTTACCTCTGATATCTGAAGATTCTGCTGATTTTGTTGTCCCAACTGATGTGCATGAATTAGTTTATGATGAACCAGCTGTAATCTACAGCCGTTCGCATTCATTTGTTGGTCCCTCAACTTGTGTAAACCAACTATCAAAGCTCAGCAAGCTTACACTGCGTGAGAGAGAAGACTCACTGGAACTTGTGGGGGAAGTTGATAAAGATGCTCAAGAGAATTTTTCTGAATCTTTTAGTGAGAAGATTATTTTGGAGAAGTCTACTATTCAAGTTGACAACAACTCAGAGAAGACTGTAGGGCTTGAGGACTTTGAATTTTTGAAACTTGTTGGGCAAGGTGCATTTGGAAAAGTATACCAGGTGAGGAAGACTGGTTCGTCAGAAATCTTTGCAATGAAGGTGATGCGAAAAGATAAAATAATGGAGAAAAATCATGCTGAGTACATGAAAGCAGAGAGGGATATACTGACAAAGATAGATCATCCTTTCATTGTGCAACTCAGATACTCCTTCCAGGTACTTAATTTAGTAATTCTTAATGTGCACCCGTTTTGCTCTTATTTCCAAGTTCGAAACATGGAGCTGCAACATCATTTAAGTATGGTTGCAATTACAAGATGAAGTCTGATAAACATATTTAACTGTCAAAGTTTTACTCTTCCGGAGCTTGGTTATGATTTGAGTCATTTCTGTGGTGCAGACAAAATATCGATTATACCTCGTGCTTGATTTCGTTAATGGGGGTCACCTTTTTTTTCAACTCTATCATCAAGGCCTATTCAGGTATCATGATGTTTGTAATGATAAAAGTTCTCTTATGTTTAATTTAGGTATCTTACTAGTTTTTCTTTTCAGAGAGGATTTGGCACGCATCTATGCTGCTGAGATTGTTTCTGCTGTTTGTCACCTCCATGCACATGGCGTAATGCATAGGGATCTGAAACCTGAGAATATTCTGCTGGATGTGGAGGGGCATGTATGATATCGCCTTTGTTCTTTCTAAACAATAATTGCATGGTTATGTATTTATATTTGTATATGAACTTGAATTGAAGTTAATATCTCCTCCAGGATGCATCAGTTGCCCTTTCGGACAGTATTGATGATGCTACAACTTAAGGCTTCCTCTTATACATTTTATTACAATCCCGTCTAGTGACGTATCTCTATAATTTCAGAAAATTAAAAGCGTTCAACAAATTGTCAAGCTTTTGCTAATTAAGTTTCTTTACTGCCTTCCATTTACCTCTTGTCTGTCTGTTGATTGCAGGCAATGCTAACTGATTTTGGTCTTGCAAAACAATTTGATGAGAAAACTAGATCCAACTCAATGTGTGGAACTCTGGAGTATATGGCACCTGAAATCATTCTTGGAAAAGGTCATGATAAGGCAGCAGACTGGTGGAGTGCGGGGATTCTCTTGTACGAAATGTTGACGGGGAAGGTTAGTATTTGGCCATTAATATTGGAAGTTGAATCTTTATTGCAAGAATTTAGGGATGTGCTGTATTCTAATTGCAACCACTTGAACTTTCCCTTACTTGATATGAAGCAACTAAAATATAATTTATCATGATATGTGTATTGTTTGAGAATTGTTTCATGAGATGTAGTCGCTGCTATAAAAACCAGCACGTCATATAAGTATTTAATTTCATTTTTTTCTTGTTCAATACCTTAAAAATTAGAACACAAAAATCAGTGTACTGTAATACTTTAACTGATTCCAATCTCGAAACATCATATAATAGAGGATTGTAATGTCTGAGGATTGACGGGTCCGTAGACATGTTAAGCATTAATACTCAATATATATGTATATGTACATGTGTGTGTATATATATATATGTGTATAAATATATAATGATAAAAATAGGAATATTTTAAAAAAAAGAAAAGAGTTTCTTATATACATCTCTCTCTTCTTTTTTTTAGGGCATGGATTTGTTGAATTCTAATGCACGCATTAGGACGAATTCTAATATATTAGATTTTGAATTGGAGAAAATGTGACGAAATAATTATTTGTTAAATTGAGTAAATAATGTATCATTTAAGTCAAACAATTAATACATTATTTATTCTCAGTGAATTTATGCAATTTTTTAAATTTTTTTAATTGACAGTAAGAGTTTTTTGGGATGAATAGTTAATGTATAACAGAAATGAAAATAGAAGTTTGTATATAAGAAAAAATTATTTGTTTGATTTGAAAGAATAATTGAAGAGAAAATAAACTACGAAATATACGGAACCTGTACGGAGCCCAATTTTGTATCCTTCCAAAGTTTGGTGGGAAAATGGAGGTATAATGCCCAAAGGACATAAAAATCTTCAATTATTTTTATTTTTCATGTTATTCACAATACAATTTTTTCTTTATTCTATTTTATCGTATTTATTTTTCCACAGCTTACTTTTATTGCCTCTAAAGTAAACTGTATATATATTTATCTTCTCATTCTTCTAGAGTGTATTCCTAGTATAGGGAGGGAAAATAAAAATTAAAAACAATAATACTGTTTCAATTTTTGTTTCCTTATATATTGTATTTCATAAATACACATTAAATATATGTGATCTATATTAAAATATTTATTTAAAAAAATATTTTTTTACTTGTAAAACAGTACAAGATTAACCCTATACTTGCTGGATTTTTTTCGCATGATGTGGTTACTGTTTACTCAAAAAGATTATCTTTTGATCTTTTCTATAACTTCAGAACGAGATTCTTAAATTCAATATTGTTGTTTTTTAATTTTTGGCAAAAATTAACTTCTTGATTATGCATTTACAGCCGCCATTTGTTGGTGGGAATCGACATAAAATTCAACAGAAGATACTGAAGGACAAAATCAAGCTGCCAGCATTTTTGTCTAGTGATGCTCATTCTCTAATTAAAGGGGTAATGTAGTTCTCATTCACCTGTTACTAATTCTAAGTTGTGTAGGCGGCTGTTTATTCTCGCCAATCAGAAATATTAGCTTACTTTTTATTTTTGAATTTTTTAAACAAAATTATATATGGACCTTTTGGATCTTAAAAGTCTACTTGGAATAGTCATGAGTGTCTATTAAAAGTAACTACTGAAGGACATCTAGGGAAGTCCCATGTTGAGAAGCTGATATCCATGAGGTGATATTCTGTGGCTTTTAAATTTAACTTGCCAAAAGTTTAAGCTGATCTTTTTCAATTCCGAAAATCCTTGAGAAGTAGGTTCATTAATCACTTAGATAATGCAGAAGAAATTGTAGAGCCCATAATTTTGAATTTCATTCATGAGATGAATTTTTCGGTGAAGAAGTTGCATCACAACCTAAGAAAATGCACAACATGATACTTGAACTTTGAATTATTTGTACGAAATTGTTTCAATTGTCATACTTTATGGTGTTACCACATACTGCACCAAAAGGCTTGGGGCATCTTAACTTGCAACTTATTGTAATCTTAGTAAAATATAATGACCTCCAAGGACTGATCATTTTCCATTTAATTTCTACTTCAGCTGCTTCAGAAGGAGGCAAGCAAGCGCCTCGGAAGTGGTCCCAGTGGCAGTGATGAGATAAAAGGCCACAAGTGGTTCAAGTCCATCAACTGGAAGAAATTGGAGGCTCGTGAAATTCAGCCAAGCTTCCTTCCTCAAGTGGCAGGAAAGCACTGCGTTGCCAACTTTGATGAGCGGTGGACTAAAATGCCAGTACTGGACTCCCCAGCCTCTAGTCCGAAATTTGGGGAGAACCCCTTCAAAGGTTTCACTTATGTGAAGCCTGCAGCCCGGTTTCTGCAGGTGAATTGACCACACTACAAGTGTGTGTGTGTGTGTGTGTTAGTTAGAGACTAGATAGCACGAACCACTGCTGCTTATTATTACCATCTTTCGCTCTCTAGATGGAGATTTATATTGATGGAAGTGTGTGTTTACTTAGTTGTTTGTTAGGTATTAGAAATATGACTATGAATGGTGGCTGGTTCACCTTATAAATTGTATTTAATGTTACTGTTGATCCTTCAGTTATATCAGGAGAGGGACTAATTTAAAAAGCTACCCAACCTTATCTATCGAGAGCAGAAACAGTTTGCTTTAATATTTTCCTTTTTTGGTGCATTGCAAAGAAAAATGATGAGCAGAACAAGAGATTTCTTCCCACAGTAATAATGTTGTTTGTAAACGGAGAACATCGCAGGTTAAGATAGAAATATTTCACTCTTAAAATCTGGAAGTTTTAATCAATATGGAGCTTAAACAATGTCTCCTGGTTCCAAGCATGCTCTTATTATCATCATTCTACTACCCTTGATGTTTATAGTCCACCAGCCAGAATCCCTTTCACGAAGAAGAATGATTAAATACACATCTAAAGAAAAAAAATAATAATACTCCTTTCATGGCCTTAAAGATGATGATATCACGTTAGGATTGGAAGGCATTGTTAAGAGCTGGCAATGGATGCATTGCGTAGCCTTTTAAATTATCCCAAGAATAGCTAAAGCTTGAATCAATCATGGGGTAGGTACATTGGAATCCTTTGACCTATTATCTTCAGACGATGGCCTGTTTTCAAGTTCAGAATGTCGAATATCCTCAATCATCCGGACGACTTCATCCATGGTTGGTCGCATATCAGGCAGCTTTGCCACACAGGAGAGAGCAATCTGAAGCATCTGCACCATCTCTTCTTCAATGTTCTGGTACTTTGTAAGCTCCACATCGAAAACTTCAGCTGTCCATTCCTCCCGGACAACCGACCGTACCCACCTTGGTAGATCAACCACATCATCGTGCCCCGAGTATTGGATGGGAGATTTTCCAGTAAGAATCTCAAGTAGGACCACACCAAAGCTGTAAACATCAGATTTTTGATTGACTTTTCGTGCTTCAATCACTTCTGGAGCTCGATAACCAGCAACTTGATATTTGACAGGTATGTAGTTCATCATAGAACTTAGGCCAAAATCAGAAACACAACCATCAAGACCTCCATTGAGGAGTATATTTGAGGACTTAATGTTTCCATGAGTATATTTAGCACCACCTTCCGAATGGATGTGGGCAAGTCCCCTTGCTGCTCCAAGGGAAATGCTTAGCCTGGAGTCCCAATCCAATGGAGTTCCTCCTGTGCCTCTGTTACCTGTTATGGCGTTGAGAACGAGAATTTAAAATAACAAAACCATAATAAGGATTTAAAAGCTGGATTGTTACGTTTGGATCCTTTATATACTTCCAGAGTAAGATGCAATACAAGAAATCAATGCCAAAAGTGGTTTTTGATTGATTGTAGCATGCATTCTTGTAGACCTGAAAGAGACAACGTACCGTGCAAAGCTGCAGACAAGCTGCCTGAAGGCATGTATTTGTAAACAAGAAGCTTCTCGTCCTTGGAAAAATAATAAGCAAGGAGTGGCACAACATTGGGATGCCGACCAAGTCTATTTACAATCTCCATTTGCTGTTCGAATTCCTTCTTTCCAATGCCCGCTTCCTTCAGTCGTTTCACTACAACTGTTGTTGCTTCATCCAAAATGGCCTTGTAAGCTGTACCATAGCTCCCCTTTCCAAGAACTTCAGCCGATGCCCTTAACAAGTCCTCTACATCAAAGCTAAATGAAGACCCTTCAAAGAATACCAGCTTGTTTTTCTCAGCTCCTTGTACTCCGCTTCCAAAATCATCAGACTTCAAATTCTCGGTCTTTCCAACATTAGAGGCCTTAGCTATGATCACAGTAGTTCCACCACCATCTTTCTTCTTCAGACAGCGGAACACAATCGCCAAAAATAGAAGAATCAGAAGAGAAGCACCACCAATAGCGATAGCAATGATAGCTCCAGAATTTAGTTTTCTTGATTTGGCAGAAATTGCGGGAGAAGAACTACTTTCAGGTGTAGGGAAAGGGGAAGGAGATACAGCAGAGCAATAATTCAGAGGTGGGCCACATAAATGAGTGTTCCCTATGAATGCAGAAACTGGGAACTTCTGAAGGGGGTACGGAATTGAGCCATTCAACAAGTTATGGCTCAAATTCAAAATCTCAAGCCTTGGAAGATCAAGATTTGGGACACCTCCAGAAAATGAATTGAACTGGAGGTTTAACACAGATAGTCTCTTCAAATTCTTGACTGTGGATGGAATCTCTCCAGTAAAAGAGTTGAAGGACAGATCAACTATGCTGAGTCGAGGTGAGAGGGAAAGAGGAACGCCACCTGAGAAGTTATTATATTGAAGGAAGAGGGATTGAAGGGAAGGGATGGAAAGCATGTCAGAAGGAAGTGTCCCATTCAGATAGTTGGATCGTAGACTAAGGACTCTAAGAGCATCAAGCCTTCCAATAGTATTGGCTGGGATGGAGCCATAGAGCCCAATACCAGGCAGATGGATTCCATGAACTCTAGTATTATCCTTTGTGCAAGTGATGCCAACCCAAGAACTACAGATTGAGTTGGCAGAATTCCAGTTGAGTTTTCGAACATGTGGGACAGCAGCTGCAAATTCAAGTAGAGCACTTGCATCGGAGTTAAGATCAGAGTTTATGGATGGAAAAATTGCCAGCAGCAGAACAAGATAAGTAACTGCTGCAAATTGAAACCGGAGTTTCATTTGGAGTTTTAGAGTAGAAGGCAGCAGGATAAAACAAGTATTCGAGGCTGCTTCCAGCAGCTCAACAATTCTTCTAATATCGTAGTCGTAGAGCTGGAATATTATGAACAACTTGGCTGATCTTGGATTTGAAGCTTCTGCTATGAACAATAATGAAAAAGAAACTCAGTATCAGCAAGAAAAGCACTCAAATGGAATGGAATACAAGAAAAAAAAGAAGAAAACCATCCTCATGGGGAAGAAGAGAAAAAACTGACTTTTTTGGGTAAGGAGAAAAAAATAAAATGATTATGCCTCCTTTTTTTAACAGAAATGACAAGGAAAAATCCTTGTCAAGCTTTAGAACTAGAAAAGAAAATTTAACTGAGCCAAATTTCACCATAATTGTGAATTTTCATCAATTACACTCACCTAGAGTTTAAATTCTCTGCCATGTACGTATGGTTGTGTTTGAAAACAAGGCAGGCAGTTGGAGTCAACATGAATGGTAAACCAGTTAGCCAAATCATTACTACATCGAGACCACTACCATGCTTAAATAATAATTACCTCCAATTTGCTCTCTCTAAAGGTACCATAATTGCCTTAGCCAGAAAGCAAGAACATCAAATGAACCAAATGGCATAAAATGAAGCTCAACTTTTTGAATGATTTTCATACTAATGTCTCACTCGGTTTTGGCAAAGAGGTCCTCCTTTTCTAACTTTTTTCGTATGAGAAAGCAAAGTCACTTCTCATTTTGGAAGTGCTTAGTACAGAACCACAGCATACAACTATACATTTAAGTGAATGGAATTCTTTTAAACAAGATTATTGGCTTAATCATCGGCTTAATCAAAAACCTTCACCAAACTTATCCAATATATGCAAAGCAAACTACAGATCATCCCTTTGTTAAAGCAAATTTATGAATTTTAGTCATTGAACAGCAACAACTATAAAGGTAATATTGAAAACAATGCCACATGCAAACTAGCACACTTGACTCTTGCATCAACAAAACCAAAACATAAACTTTTTCAGATTTGGCCAAAAATTTGTTTAAATAATGTTACAAGTTACAAAGTAAACAAAACAGGTAAAGCCAAGACAGTAAAAAAAGGTGCCTTACAAAAGACTTGTGACTGAAGAGTCTGCAAGAAACTGTTAAAGAGGAAAGTAATTCAACTATAGACTAGTTTAAGGTCCTTTATTTTTAAACAATAAAAAAGTTGAAAAAAGTCAGAAAAAGCAAAATATTCTTGATTCACTTTTCATTGTGGAAAAGCAGAGGTCACTTTATTACACTTCAAATCTGTTGGATTTTATAACATTGTAGAAGTCTAAAAAGTAAAAACCCATGTAGAAGTAATCCATATATAAAAGCTGACAAATTATTAAGAATGAAGAATCCAGACCAGAAAGATGAAAAAAGATTCACAATAAAGAAAGCAAAAGCAAAAGTTCACTTGTAACTTTGTTGTACTAAAGGGAAGGTATACTATGCTAGAAAGAGATCTATCCACCTTCTCAAGCATTAGTCATTCTCTGCATAGGTAGCACCAAACAGACCTTGCATTTTTGCTTTTAAAACAAATTATAAGCAATGAGAGATTCAGAATTATGATTAAGTCAGATGACTGGATTGAATACTATCACTCAAATAAACAAAAAGGAATAGAAGAGGAAAAAAAATCACAGGATTTATACGCTCAATGAGTAATAATCCAGCAAAAAAACACATCATTAACTTCAACAATGGAATCATGAATAAACTAATATTGAAATTGCAAATAAAAAAAGGGGTGGGGGTGGGTGCTCCTCACTGCTACTCATACAGGGACACACACACGAGTAAACAGGCAGTGGGTAAGAACAAGATTTGCACCTTGATGGAAATGGTCCTTTCAACAGAGCATAAAGTGAGCATCACAATTCACATAAAGTATGACACACACACACAGTAACCCAAAAATCCACAAAAATTAGCACAGTAGGACTTACAAATGAAGAGAGCCAAACAAATTTCTCTTGAAAATCAAGTCTTGTGCAAGAACTAGCCTTAACCACTCAAAAGGTCTCTCAAAAACAAAGCAAACCCTTTAGATGGAAATTTGGTGGTGTACAGCAAGAATGCATGTATTTCTTACCATTATATGTATGTATCTAACAAGAATGGGTCAAAATATGTACATGGGATTCAACCAAGAAATGTGGAAATTTCAAATACAGAGCCCCAACGGTATACTAATGTTAAAAAGGGAGTTTAGAGGTCAGTAAAATCTCATTAATCCCTCATTATAGAGCCATAATCTGCTCTTTTTCAATCATTGCACAACTTTAGAAAATCTGAGCTGGAGTTAATTTTTTTTACTGGTTTTTCCTCTAGCAGAAAAGTCGGCAACAACGTTAATAAATTGCATTTATAACTCAATAAAAATTGTAGTTACAGGTCAGGGCTTTTCCATAATTCTTAGACAGACTTTAATAGAAAAAAGATGAGAAGACCCACAGTCATGCAGGAACATACGATTATTATACATGATCATTCAGTGTGTGTATGTGTGTGTGTGAGCGTGAGTGACGGAGAGACTGAATATTTGATAGTCTTGAGACTGTCAAAGAATGATCTTTATCATCATAGTGGTTATTGTTGCACAAATATATGATAAAGACTTTTGGGAAATAGTGTTGGACTTATATAATTAAGAGTTGAAAAGCTTTTGTTAATTAAAATTTTGGCTTCAAAAAGGCTTATTTTAAGATTATTATTATTTGGGGGTCATTGTTTTCTTTACTGGCAAATGTAATTTGTGGTCAGTCTTGATAAATTGAAATTAATTGAATGTGATGATTTATAATCTATATCTATATCTATACTGTGAATTTTACAAGTGTTTGTTTTTATTATGAAAACACATTCAGCTCTTATTTAAGTATTGGTGCTTATTAGCAGATAAATATTGGTTTAATTAATTAGTAGAAGGAAACCATTGACTAACAGAAAATATTTAGATTCTTAAAACTTATAAAATATTTAGATACAATTATATACTAAAATAATGCCTCAGCTAAAATAAAAGAGCAAAAAAAATTAATATTTCAAGAAAAATGAATATTCTTGATGCTCAATTTTACCACCCCCTCCCAAACACAATTATTTTTATTTCTCTCTTTGAAGATAGTCCATTTCACTTACTATCAGCATAAGAAAGTAGAAGAAATATTTGAAGTCAAAGAAATAAATTATTTTAAACTAGATAAGATAATTTAATACATAACCATTTTAAAAAGTATGTCATTTTGTTTCTATTCACCTATAGTACTATTATAAGATAAACAAACACAAATGAGTTTTTTCATAATAAATATATAAATTGTACTTCTTCAAATGCTTAGTTTTTTATTATTTTTAAATACATAATGAGGATGGACAATTTACTTGATTCAAAAAAGAAAAGAAAAGAAAAGAAAAAACTAGGTCCAAGGCAATAATTTTTAATCTCTGTCCCTCTTTGTGTTGGAGGAGGGAGGAAGAGGGAAGTGGTTAAACAGTGAGTATTCACATTTCTGTATACAACTTAAATGAATTGAAATTGAAAATTTGGTAAGTATCAAAATCGAATCGAAAAATTTGATTTATGTGAAATTTCGGTATCCAATATGATTTTAATTTTTGATTTATTTATTAAATCATACCAAATACTGAATTATTATTTTTATATATTTTTATTTACATATTTTATACCTAATATTTAGTTTTATACTAAAAAAATATTTAAATATTTAAATATATAACTATAATATATTTTCAGTTTTTATTTTATATTTTTGTCAAGTAAAAAAAAAATTGGTTACTGAAATATTGAAAAAAAATCGATAATTACCAAAGTGAACTAATTAATTCAATATGATATTTTGACGTACCTAAATTTTAATTTAGTTTGATATATTAACACCGAATGAATACCCTGGGACTAAAAATGTGCGATGTCTACATATGCAAATGTATATGTACAATTGGGACTATAGCCTTGCATGCCTCATCCTAAATTTGCCTCAATGAAATAAAAAAAAGTAAGGCATATTATAAGATGATTGTAGAACCAAAGTATAGAGACATATACAAAAAAAATAATAAGATATAATAATATTTAAATCATAACAAATAGCAAAGGTTTGCTTCTTATATCATTCGATATATATATATACACAATAGATAAATACAAAAAGAGTAACACACATAACTATTTCATAAATTAAAATTAAAATTCACAATAGTAGAAATCATTAAAATGCATAAGTTGTTTGGATAAGTAAAAAAAAGAGCTAGCCACAGAAGAACGATGGTTGTTGGTGGTTGCTTTCTAGGTTGAAGATAGTAACAGAGGTTAGTAATATTAATTTTAATTAATAAAATCAGTTAAAATATTAACTATAAATATTTTTATATTAAAAAAACAAACTTATCATATAATTTTATTGTAGGAAAATATTTATAGGCATACATATATCTTTTAAAGTATTTACTGTGTTCATATTATCTACAAACGATCATTTTTTATGCAATCTAAAAATAATTAAGCAATAAGTAATATATAAGAAAACGATTCATCTTATAAAATATAGATTAAAAATAAAAGAATATTGATACTATATTATGAATTTGACATATTAAAATATGATGTTAAATTTTTTCGTCCAAACCTTTTAAGAGTGAATATATTTTTATTAATAATTCTCAACATATTTAAGACAATGTCATTCACGTACATCCCACTTATTATTTTCAAGTTAGATGAAATAATTGTACAACATGCCATTAATGTTATTATTATCTAACTGACGGTATTGTTATAATGTTGTGGTTGTTGTTGCAACGTTACAATGTAATAGAGATCCATTTAATTAACAAATTGAGTTTGGACTATGGACATAAATGATCTTACATATTTTTAGGTCAAGCTCAATTATTCTTATTCTAGTTTCAAATCATTAAATTTTCAATAAAAAAAAAAGAAAGAAATAAAAAGATTATTAGAAATATTGATTCTTGTGATCCATGTATGTGAGAGAAATATATTTATGAGAATTAATATTTGTAACCTATATTAGAATAAAAAATTTCAATTTTTTTGCTTTCGAATTTAAAATAAGATCCAAACCCGAATTACTTATATTTGGTTATAAATAGTTCATAAAGGTCACATCACCCTGTTTATAACATCAATTAATCACTTATTAGAAATCAAAATTGACAATTGCAGTTAAATGGTGTTTGGAATAAAATCTGCTAGAGTCAATTTAATTTAGTCTATCAGTGCTGTGATTACAAATTTGTAAATGACATTTTCCTAAAAATGGAGAAAATTGTAAGTAGTGCCACCATATTTGGTCCCAAATAATTGCGCAATAATAATAATAATAATAATGTAATGTATGTAGCATCTACCTATCGAATGCATTGGATGCAACATATATTATACCCTAATATAAATTGAATTGAGATGTATATTTGGTTAGGGATGCTTACAATTCGATTAACCGATTGAATCGAAATCGAAATTTTGGTTTTGTATTGAAACCAAAACAAAATTTTTCTTTTGATTTTTTGATTTTTTTTGTTTATGGTTTATTTTTTTGGTTAATCAGATCAAACTAAAAACTGAATTATAATTTTAATGTGTTTATATAATATTTTAAGTTTATTTGATTTTTATGTGTTTATATAATACCGAACTAAAAAATAAAGAAAGTAGTTATAACCAAACCAAATCGACTAATTCTATTCAGTATTTGGTTTATTATTTTTATAAATTTTAATTTAATTCAATTTGACCAAGTGAGCACATTTACACTTGATTGATACACAATCCAGGGAACCCACTTCCAACTATTTCTCATGCCACCATGACACATTTACTCCATCATAAAATCACACAATAGGGTTCCTTCACTGCATGTTGCACTTGGGGATAAAACAGGTATGATGAATGCTTATTTTTCTAATGTTTGAGCATTTGGGTAAAATTCATCATAAGTTATTTCATTAAGTACCCCCACGTAAGTTTATGAGAGTGGAAGTACGAAGAAATTATGAGTCGAGATGAGAATGAAGACCAAGATTATTCTTGAATGCAAGATTAAGAAAATATTGAGACGTGGTATCATTTCGATAGATACTACTTTTGTATAATTGAACTGTTACGTGAGACGTTATTTGCATTACAAATAGAAGTTAGGAGTATGGAGTGTTTGTCCGACGAAAATCCTCCAACGCTCAATTTAGATCCGAAATAGGGAAAATTCAGAGAATTTGATGACAAATAAATGCTTAATCAATTATGTGCCTTTTAACAATGAAAATTGTTAGTATTTATTTTATTGAAACATAAGTTTTCGTGGACTTGAACATGATAACTTTAATAATCATTAACGGACTTAATTCATATATTATAACATATTTATCTCAATGATTTGTAGAGTTTTTGAATTCAACCTGTTGACTATACTCAAACTTGGTCGACAACCTAAATAAATCTTTTGAACTTAGTCTATTGAGGCTAAATGGATTATGATCCATAAGATTGATACAAAATTAGGACACCGTCGTCTTTCTTCAACTTTTACGGCCATTAAATCTAAATTGTATTGTCGAACAAATATCATATTGGGTTCTTAATACATCAAATTAAACTATATTATTTTATGCAAAAAAAATATATATAAAAATGTATTTTGTGTCTCCAAATCACATACAGGTTGCAAGCCAGTCCTTGAGCTCAAGCTCAATTTAAAATATGGTCGTCAAACTTACTTGCACAATAAAAGAATGAGCTACTTAAATCAATTTCATTTTAAATCTTTTAATTACTTTAATTATCATTATTAATTTATAATATTATATTAGTCGAGTTGGACCAAATTATGATGCAGGCCTACTCACTACTGATCATATCGTTTAAAAGCCCAAAAGCATAGAATATCACAACAAAATATGAAAACCATAACCAAATGGGCCGTAAAGAATTTTTAATTGATCAAAATATTTTTGGGCTCAATATAGAATACAAACAGATCTCACCTCAAGCCCATATCATAATTAGTAACACGGCCCAACATTGTCACGCACGTCTCACGTGGACCACATAAATATATAAAAATAAAATTTTCTACCTAAGGTCGCGTTTACAGCGTTTCTTTTCGTGCAGAACATTAGATAGCGACTTTAACTGAAATTGGACAAAATTTGAGTGAGTGGCAAAAGAGGGGTCCATGTATATATATACACACAAATCATATTCTAGTTCAGAATTTTACTTTGTAGCTCTTTTCTTCAATGGCTCTCTTCACTCCAAGCTTTTCTTTCAGAATTTCCACCTCCACTTGTCCTCGACACCGTCTTTTTGTGCAGTCCCCTCGTACCTTGACGCCGAGGGCTACCGTCGCTTTCGAGACCCCTTCATCCTCCGCTGCCGATCGAGGCGGCGCTCCGAAGCTCCTGCTTGAAGTCAAAGACCTATCCGCCGTAATCGCCGAGTCCAAGCAGCCTATTCTGAAAGGCGTTAACCTCACCGTTCATGAAGGAGAGGTGCTTAATTTCACAAATCAACTCACAGGATTTTTTTTTCTTGTTTTATCGGACGATGAGAAGTGTAAATATGGAACTTATCTTAACTGTGAAAAGATAGGATGTAGAAGTACGCCTGATTATTTTGTTGTTATTCAATTTTCGAGTAAGTAACTCATCTTTAAGCATTATGCTAAGCAATTGTTAAAGGCGTTGTTGTAATTTATGGTCAAGATGCATTTGGTTGCTTAAATTAGAAGCTTGGAATTGAAAATGAGGACAAAAGCTTGTCAAAAATTGATGTAATCGCCCCCGCCCCCCGCCCCCAGAAAAGAAAAGTCACTACTCCAGACAGTTAAATTATATAGAAAGATACAGTACCTCATTGTCGTCGGCTTCTAATATTGCTGCTGGAATTGAAAGGTTCATGCTGTGATGGGGAAGAATGGTTCTGGGAAGAGTACATTTGCTAAGGTCAGTGCTGCTTTTGTCAAGTTGTGATTTTGACTTTACTAATATTGTAGTTTCAGTGGATATAGTCAATGGATTGAGCTTTCAACTGAATGTAGTTTTTAATTAAAACTCGAGCTCAAGTTTTGACTTGTTTGATTATTGAATTGAGCTTGTACATTCTTGCTCATATAAATTTTTCGGCAAAGAATCAAGCCTCTGCCTAAACAAGCCTAGGCGACCCAAGTCTTGCTTACATAAGACATGGCTCAGTTGAAACTGTAGCAATGCTGCAGTGATGTAGTGTAGCGATCAACTAGTCTATTGAGGTATTTTCTGGATTCTGATTCTTTGACATTTACTTTTATTCTCATTTGAAACTAATTAAGCCAAGAGAAACACTTTACTTTTATACTTAAAGTCTATTAAAAAGATGCATGCCTGTGCTTTTTTGACATATAATTATGATATGAAAACAAAAATAGCAAAGACAGGGATTTTGATTTAATTTCTTCTGTGGTGATTTTTGTACTTCTTTACTATGCTTAAAGCTAATAAAGAATTCGGTTCACTCAGTAGCTTTGATTTGAAAGGAGAAAAGAGACTGGGACGTAGTTGTTTGGTCATTTTCTATGTACATTGTCTATAATTGCTTGCTTCCTTCATCATGGTTTCTGTTATGTGTGCTTTTTTGTTTCCAGTTGGTATTGCTTGTGTATTTGGAAATACTGTAAAGCTATCCACTTTAATTGTCTGAAGTTACAAGTTGTCTTTTGGTTGAAGTTACGTGATGGTTTGATTGTCTTAGGTGCTTGTTGGTCATCCAGATTATGAAATTACAGGAGGCAGTGTAACATATAAAGGACAAGATTTGCTTGAGATGGAACCTGAGGAAAGAGCTATAGCTGGATTATTTATGAGCTTTCAGTCTCCAGTTGAAATTCCTGGAGTTAGCAATATTGACTTCTTGAATATGGCTTACAATGCTCAAAGGAGAAAACTTGGGTTACCGGAGCTTGGGCCAATTGAGGTAGTATGCTACTTTTATTGCATTTTTTATTAGTGTTTCTACCTTAGTAAGCATCATCATCCTGATGGTTTATTTTGGGGAATTCTGAATGACGTTGGAGACAGCAAATGGAGAAATAATGTTCAACTCCACTAAGAACAAAGGTCTACTGCAAGTAATGCTCTAGAAACACTAATCTACGTATTTCCTTTAAAGAAGAATTTAAGAAATAAATAACTCAAGAGGTTTCCGATGTTTATTAACCTAAAAAGCATTTTTAATGTGTTATACATTCCCTTCTAGTATTTGCTTTTAGTTTGTCAGTTGCATATATTGGAATGGGTGCATATAAATTTTTTCAGACCACTTCGCCCCATTGCCTCTCCTTTCTCCTCTTATTTTGGGGTGAGTAGGATCTTGTGCTGCGGAATTGAAGTATACATTAGGGCCATGTTCCTATTTTAACCTCATAATGAAAATGTTCATTGCTGCAGTTTTATGGCTATGTGGTACCTAAGCTTGAGCTCGTGAATATGAAGATAGACTTTTTAAACAGAAATGTCAATGAAGGATTCAGTGGTGGAGAAAGGAAGCGCAATGAGATTTTACAGCTTGCGGTATAGGATCTGGACTTTGTATTTTTGCATATTTTCTTAACACCTCAAAAGTAGTTTTTTATAGTTGTTATGTGATTAGAATCCTGTCTCTCAGGGTGCTCATAGACATACATGTGTCCGGCTGACTCTGAGTTTTGGGCTGTAGTTGAATTTTCAAAATGACATTGGGTAGACGCTGAGATGCTTTTTTCCTTGGAGATATGTTGTTACTGTCGCAGTTGGAAGTACTGCAGTAAAACCACAATTTTCCCCAAGGGTTTTTTGTAATATATATATATTGAAACACATAACAATAGAGAGAGTATCGAGGGGGTGGGAGCGGCTTAGAGTTTGTTGTGTGAAAATTCAATAATAATAACTAAGGTTTTTGTATTAATAATGTTGAAATATAAAACTCAAGAAAAACAGTTGTGAGTGGGTAGGGGTAACCAAGGGTTTATGGTGCGAAAAACTCATTCACAAAATACAGAACTTAAGAGAGAGAGTAGCAAGAGGGTGTGTATGGCTTAAGGTTTGTGATATGACAATTTTAATAGCAATAATTTGGGTTTTTTGTATTGTGAATGTTCAAATACTGAACACAAGAGAGAGAGTACCGAGAGGGTGGGTGTGGCCTAGAGTTTATTTTGAAAAAAATTCAATAGCAATAATTAAGATTTTTTGTAATATATATCTTGAAACACATAACACTAGTGTAATGCCCAATGTTCTCCTACATAGCCAATAATAAGCATCTTGCATGAATATGCATCTAATCAATGCGTATTATTGAATTATGGCATACAAATAGCATGATTGCACAAACTTGAATAATTGTTATTATATGCTCTAGATATGCTTTAACATGCATTAGTACATGGAATATGAGATCAAACTTTTGTTTCTTGATTTAACATATTCCTTAAGTGCCTTTTGTAGTGAAAAACTCGGTATCTCGGTTCAGGAAGATTGATGTGTTGAATGGCCTTAAAATGAATTATTCGTAATTCTCCATAGTTGTTACATTCTAAAGTGATTATTTTCCTAAATATTTGCTTTAAATATGTTACATTTGGCTAAGAACTAAAAGTATGCAAAATGATGTAATTTGATTGGTTGGTTGACTAGGTTGCATGAAATCATTTTAAACCCCATTGCACTTGATTATAACACCAAAGCATTAATTTTTATCATCTCCTTAGCCCATGAACGTGGCTTTTGGCATGAGAAGACACCAAGTATGATGCAACCAATCATCACCGTCCACTTACCTCTCTTTGAAAGGTCAAAAAAATCATTTTAATCCATATTTCTTGTGGAAGCACCTCAAAAACGACCAGCCCTTATTCTCCTAAGTTTCTCCCAAATTTCTACACTCTCATACTCACAAAAAATTGAATTCAATCCATAAGAATTCATAGAACACAAACTAGAACAAGTTCCACCCTTTTTAAACTTGAAAACCGTTGATTTTGAAGTTTAATTCCAACTTAATCAAGGTATATTCTTTTTCAATGTTTTTTATGATGAATTTGTAGTATTTTGGATGGTTACATGTTTTTGTATATATTTGTATGATTGAAAACTTAAGTAAGTTACATTTGGAGCCAAAACCAAACTAGTTAAGCTAGTTTTTAGCAAAATTGATAGTCTTGTAAAATATGCTTAATTTACTTATTTCTATTAATTTTATAATGCTTATATTGTGTTTGAAAGTCCCTTTGAATTATTGAAAACAATAGCAATTAGTTTGCTTAATTGAAGGGTACAATCAATTTAAATTAGAATCGAATTTACATCATGTTAATTTAGATTGTGTGCATGTTTTAGGGGCTGTCCTAATAATTATGCTTGAATTATTAGTTATTTAATGGCTACGCTAATGTTTAATGTCTTGAATTAGTAGTAAAATATAGAGTATACATTATTTTTAAGGTTATGGAACACTCCTTCACTCTTCATCTAGTGGAAGAGGACTATAATCATACTCGCACAAAAATTAACTATGCCACTGGAGGGAAAATGGTCAATAAGTTTATGGTGAAGTGAATCCTTGTTTTGGATGCTTTAATCAGTTTGACTCATTCCAGAGACAAACTGAGCATTGTTATCCTACAGCAAATTGCTATTCTTGATATTATTGCTTTAAGATTGCAATTTTTTGTATGTTTCTTAGTCTGTTTGGATGGTGATAAAATGCCAGCTTCTCTCTCTCTCTCTCTCTTCTTTTTTTTTGGTGGGGGGGGCGGTGGGTTGGCACTTCGCTCTTATCTTCCTTGTTGTATTTTTCTCATTGGAATGTGATTTCTGTAAGGCTATTAAAGTGTCTTCAGGTTTATGTTGGAGTTGGCAATAATATGCTCTGAAAAGTTCCTCTTTATCACAGGTTCTTGGTGCAGAATTGGCTATATTAGATGAAATTGATTCTGGTTTAGATGTAGATGCTCTTCGAGATATAGCAAAAGCCGTCAATAAACTCCTGACTCCAAAGAATTCAGTTTTGATGATCACCCACTATTTACGTCTTTTGGAATTCATAAAACCAACCTATATCCACATCATGGTAAGAAACTCATATTGCAGCAAAGAAAGTAAGTTGGCAAGTTTACGTTTGTGTTGGAGTATAGTAGACAAGAATTTAGTCTCTTGAATTTTACCTTTTCTAAATTTTTAAATTCATAATATTTATTCTTTTGGCCTGGTACAAGTGTTCTGAAGAATAATGTGCCACTCTAAAGTCCTTCTCTTTATGTTAAAAAATGTTTGGTACTATGCATCAATTATAATTTCCAATTGCAGGAGAATGGCAGGATAGTGAAAACTGGAGATATTTCAATAGCTGAAACTCTGGAAAGAGAAGGCTACAAAGCAATTTCTCGCACATAGTTTGGATAAGTGGCCAGGGTTATCTCTATAGCAGACCTAAATTGTGAACTTGGAAGTGCTTGTTCTCTCACTTCCTCAAGATAAATTTTGCTATCTCAAAATTATTCAGTTACTTTGATTGCAATAAAGGTGGCAATTGAAGATATGATTCCAAATGGCTTGTTTGACATTGAAAATGAAGTTTTGCAAGGAAATTCCCTGATGGATGGATCAATTTGTCGGCGTAACAGTGTAGTATGATTGTTCCTCTCTCAGTACGGTTATGGCTGTACTCAGTGGGATGTTGGTGCATGTTTCTGGAGATGGTCTCCTTCCCCAGCTTATTTATTATTTTGCGTACTGACTATATTGGCGAAAATCACACCTCGAGTATCTTGCTTTGCTGCTAATAAATACATTTTGTTTTCATCATCAACTCTTCATTGGTTTGTGCTCTGTTTATGGTGAAATAGTTAACACTGAATCATTCTTGTACACTGCTGGGCCGTAGTTCTGTTTTGGTACCTACAGTATAGGCTCTGAATCAATTATTAACTAACTGTGGTATTCAATTCTACCTGTTCAGGTTCAGAATCAATTCCTCTTTGTTTATTTGGTTTCTGTCCCTTTCAGTCTTTCGGTTTAATTATTTAATTTTATTTTTGTATGATTTACTTTAAAAAGTTTCATAATATTGGCAAGTCAAGGATAGGATGCAAGAGATTCTGATCTGTTTATAATCAGGATGAGGAGCTTTGGACACCGCCGATGAATGAAATGTTAAATAGCCAATTTGGTCATTATTCATAAAATCTTGTGATTAATTCAGCAGAGAATGCAAAGATTAATCTATGAAACATTGCGCTACTATTTGATTAGGCAAAGTGAACACCACACAATTGAACAAATAAGAAACACCCAGACATTCTCAGAAGTCCTGAAAATTTATGTTAGAAAGCATTAGCCTGTCGAGAAAATTTTCCAAACTCAGCAGAATGATTACAACATGAACACAAGGTGATGATATAGCAGCTACAATTGATTTGGGAGGTTAAAACCTATGGTTTCTTGTAAAAGAACTCCAGAATTATAAGGCAAAGAGGGAAGAGCAAAGTGGATTATACAAAGACTTATGCAGCTACTGAGAGTCGGCTTTTTTAAGCTTTTCAAGTTCTTCCTGATGTCTTCTTTCAGCTTCTTGAAGTTCCCTCGCGGCATCCTCCTCGTCCTCCAATTCATCACGAGCATCAAACTCCTTAGCTGCTGCCAATGCTTTAACAACTGGATCCCGCAGTTCAGAAATTAGACCACCACCAATCCTATACTCTTCTTCATCCCCAATCAAGAACAGGCGTTGATCAGGTCCACTTGCCATGGGAATATCCACTGCCAGTAATTTCATATCGTACTGCAGAATATTGACAGCAATTAGTAAATGTAAGCACGAGTAGAATGCTTCTTCCTCTTGTTAAAACCAAAATCTCAAATCTACACACGCATAAGGGATGCGATCCTACAGGTCAAAGCCACGTGAAAGGGAAAAACCACAGAAAAATGCGCCAAAACTACTAGCGATCAATAAACCTAAACTGTAATGAGGAGTCTATATCCTTAACCCTGCTTTCTCTTTGCCGGAACAGTCTAAGTAATAAAAGTCAAAGCAGACCTCATGGTTCATGAAACAAATAGATACCTAGTAATTGATATACTTCACTGTACACACTTGCACATGAACACTAAAAATAAAGTTCGATAGAATATCTCTAGAACTTGAACTATTTGACTCAAATACAGCAATACAAAACAAACTTCATAGGTTACCTCAAATATATTGGAACGGTTGTACTGTATCCAAGTCAAATGAAAATTGGATTGACCTATAAAAATCCACATTCCTATAATCTGGAAGTGCATGCATTAATCAATGCAAAAAGTACATCCCAAACAGAATAAATGGAACACACTTCTTGTGGAGTCCACCAATAACTTGCATAGTATTATTTACATGACAAAATACAGCAACAGACAAGTAGGTAATCACTCGATAATGGCAAACATTGCTTCAAGTAAGAAAACCAGAAACTGGCATAGAAGAAAACCTGGCCTTTCTTCTTCTTGACTTCAACGCTGACTAATCCTTTCCTTTCTGAACCTCGTATAGGGAAGATGAGAAAACACCTTTTGCTTCTTAACCTTGGCTGGAAATTCTTTAGGGTGATACCCCCTCCTGACATCACATACGCTCTCAAATCTGTTCCTGTAAGTGGCGCACCCATAACCTCAAGGATACCTGCTGATGTATTTAGCCTCCTCATGGCCATTCTGTAAACTTTATCCGGATTGATTGTAAATTTTGAACGAAAGTACAAGCCCTTGACATAAGAAAAACATATTATGATCATTACTTCTGATTGCTCGATTGAAAAAACAAAGAGATAATGCTTCAGAAAAAATGTTACAGCACTTGATTTCGATTGATGGCTTAGTGGAAAGGAAGGCAGGAAAGAGTGGATAGTTCAAAGTTAAATTTTGTGTGTACAGGGGAAGGGCTGGAAAGGGAAGGAGAATGGATAGATACCAACATAACTTGAAAGAAGAGAAGTTTAGCCATCATCAATTTCATTCAAGCAACAGCCCGGCACAGCTTTCAGAACAAATGAAATCCCAAACAGCGCATACTAATAATAGCACATCAGTCAGGATCCACTGCCTTAACAGAACAGGATCCATAAAAAAATTCATGATATAACTGAGTTGATTATATATGCTCATGGCTTGAAGCAAAGTGATCGGCATTCAATCATAACAATATTTGTGGTATGAAAGTTAAGATTCTCTATCATTTCTATATGTAAAATACCATTTAAGCAGTAGTACTGTGTATACTAGTTGCTATGTGGAAGTAAAAAGATAATTCTTGATCCAAGTCACTGATCACAAATCCTGTTTGTGCCACCATCCAATCTAGATCATATAACTGTACACATGCTCAAACGCCACCCAAGGCAAAAGACTCAATTAATAGTTTATTGAGACATCAGCAGCTTAAAATCCCATAATGAGTTCTTCTTCATCATCAATCAAATCCTTAACCAAAAATCAATTACCGATAAAAAAAAAAACAATACACCCATAAAAACCAGAATCTAGAAATACTGCAAAGAACAACTCACAGTAAAGGCGACGATAGCGGATGAAAGAGCTAGAAATCCATACTTGGCCATGCCCTCGGAGAAACCAATAAAAGTATTGGCAATCCCAAACAAGACCCGCCACAGCAAAATGCACACCACAACACCACCTCCACCCAGCACCACCAGATAATTCCTCTTCCAAAAAGCCTCAATCTGCAGCCCAACAGCCTCCCTATACCGCGCAAATGTATTCTTAACAGCCAAACCAGGGTTTGTCACCATTTTTTTTGCAAAACTTTTAGAACCCATCTCATAATTCTTAAACGAAAAGTACCTAAAACCCAGAAGATTTCTACTTGGCAAGAATTTCGCATGTGGGTCTAATTTTCCAAAAAGCCCTGAACCATTGGCTGGTGATGAAAAATGGGCTCTTTGAGAATTTGTTGATACCCAAGAAGAAAAGGTGGATTTTTGGATAATTTTAGGATTGTTCCTGATAAAATGGGAGATGTCACTGCTGGTGGGATTACTACTTGTCGAGGGTTTTGATGCAATGTGATGAAAACACCTGACGATAAATCTTGATGATGAGGGTTTTGACATTATTCTTCGATTTCTGTCTCTAAATTTTCTTTGGGTTTTTAGTGTTAACTGGAATTAGATTCACGGAAACCACAAACTCGAGATGATTGATTTACCTGGTCGAAGGAAATCGATCAAACCCGTTTCTTGAAATGAAAGTCTACTGACTATATAAAAAATAGAAAGCTGAAACTGTACGTATGTAGAGGTAGAGTTAGTGTGTATGTGTGTATGTAATAGAGTATGTACAAATTTGTTGGTTAATTCCACTTTGCCCCTTCAAGTTTCCTTTATCTTTCTATTGACCCCTCGATAACATATTTTAATTATAATACTATAGTGAATGATAATTGGGTTATCAAATTTGCAAAAATAAAGACCAAAACAAGAAAATAAGATCAAAGAAGGAAAAGGTTGGAAATATTTCTCAAAGTAAATTTTATTAACATTTTTTATTATTTACGGTTGATTACAATGACAAGATGGGCATATTTTGTATCTTTGTTTCTTTATTTATTTTATTTTTAACCATTTTTAGATAAGGGATAATAAAGTACATCACCTTGTTATTTTTTTAAAAAAAATATTGTGATTAAAACACATTAAACAATTCCAATTTATTGACAATTGTCTTTTTTTATAGTAGAAATTCATATTATCGATTAATTTTGTAAGTTTTTTCACTTATTAGTATATCACTTTTTTCACATTCTATTGATATGAAAATTATTAATTAGTAATTTCATTCAATTAAATTAATTATAATAATTTTCTCCCATACTAAAAGAGGTGAAAAAAATTACAAGAAGGAGAGGGTGATGATATATTGTTTGTAACAAGTAATAGAAATAAGTTCTCTTTACCCACAATGTTCTTCATGTTTTTTTTTCTTTTGGAGTGGAGGGGAAAGGGATTAAATCCCCGATTTTTATTCATGCAAGGTTGGTACGACACACCATAAGATTGATGGTTTTTCATTTCATGTGAGTAGCCTTAATCGTGTAAATTAGGTCATTGAGTAATGGATATTTGGGGTAAATTTTATTTTTATTTTTTTAAATTATAAATAAAGAAGTATTTTAAAATTTTAGAGTGTAAAATTTATTAATTATATATAATATATATTAATTTAAAAAATTTATAGAGTTAACGGCCTCCCCCGCTCTCCACTGATCATGAAAATTAAAAAATCGCTTGAATCAACTACATGAAATCATTTTTGTCGATTTTTTTTAATTATTATATATTTATATTTTAAAAATTCAATCCAAATCGTACTACTTTATATAGTTTTATGATGATTTGGAGTGTAAATAAATCAAATTGTACCGTATATTTGAATTTATCTATATATTATATTAAATTTAATTTAAACAATTAACTTTTATTTGTACTTTTTATTCAAGTTTAATTCAATAATTAATCCCTAATGTTCTTATCAACTTCTGTCCTATAATTTTTTCTTATTAAACTTTAAGTAAATGAGCATGTATATTTAATTTCAATATTAAAAACTTTAACATATTTTTTTCTTTTTTCTTTTAGAACTGTTGCTAAAATAGTTTTTTCAGCCTTTTTTTCTGTTTATTTCTCAAATTATCACTTTTTTATTTTTATTTTTATTTTTATGATATACGAATTAGTTAATTTCTCCTTATAAGTATTAGAAGACAAAAAAAATCTATTAATATAGATAAATTATAATTTAAGTATCACTTTATTTTCAAACTCTTAACCTTCAATTCACTCAAATAATCATACAATGTAAAACTGAAGGTTTTTTTTTATTATCTTTAAAGAAGTAATACAAATATAACAATTTTTTTTATTTTTTTAAAGTTTCGAGTAAACCAACATAAAATTCACAAAAATGTTCATTCGATTTTAATTTATAAAATTATAATTTAAATTTATATTTTAACAAATTTGCATAATTTCATTTTAAAATCCACAAAAAAAAAACACAAAAAACAAGAAAACAAAACAAACCATACCACAAGGCAAATACAGAGAGAAGTAAAACGCGACGGATACACATCCCTTTGTATGCTTGAAAAGAGTGAAGAAAATAAAATCCAAGTTAAATCAAAATTTCCTTTCTTCTTGCTTTCAAGATGAAAAAGTCTAGAACCCAAAAAAGATAATATTAATAATGATTGAATAAAATAAATAAAAATAAAAAATGCTCGGATCATTCTAGGTACTACCCAAGAACTATGTATTTCCATGGTCGATATAAATTGTTCTGCCATCCCATTCCTTCCTCCACCGAGTCATAGCTTTTCACTGTATTTTTCAAAGCGAACAAACGCCGGCGAAATATGCAGATCCTTCACATTCCATGCTTGGAAGATAACTACTGCTACATGTAATCCAAACAAAGAGAAGCAAAACCCATTTCTTTTTTTGCCCCAATAACTTTTTCTCATCCATTAATTCGAATATTTTACTTAATCTTTATTGCGTCTACAGGATTATTGATGAGGCTACGAAAGAAGCAGCAGTGGTAGACCCCGTGGAGCCTCACAAGATTATTCGGGTAGCTCAAGAAAACGGGGTTGACGTTAAGCTCGTCCTCACCACCCACCACCACTGGTCATCTTCTTTCTTTTGATTTTCGTAGCAATTGTTTGTTTGAGCTCATAAACTTTTGTTCTTTACTGGGCTAATGTTTCTGTAAGTAATATGTTTGTGTTGTGTTTAGCTGTTAGTTCTGAATATTATCAGTATTTGTTTATGCGTGTTTCATTGGCTTTCAGTTCAGTTATTCCCTCTCCTACAAAACTTGGTACCGGATTTCCTTTTATAATTGAAACCCCCTTTAGTCAATTATCAGTTAAAATTAATTATATTATATGCTTTGAAAAGGGATTGCGAAGAGTGTTAAGTTTTTCTTCTTCTAAATCATAATATGGTGCTAAAATGTGTGTTTGATATTATATGGATGGTGAAGTGGGATTTTTTGGCATTTAAGATGAAATAATCTGAGCCGAATGATAATTAATTGGATGGTTGTATTTGATGCTGACTAATGTTTCCTTCGAATGGTAGGGATCATGCTGGTGGCAATGACAAGATGAAGCAGTTAGTGCCTGAGATCAAGATTTTTGGTGGTTCTGTTGATAACGTTCAAGGGTGCACTAACAAAGTTGAAAATGGTGATAAATTATCACTTGGGGCTGATATCAATGTATTGTGTCTCCATACACCATGGTATGTGCTGCAAGGCCTTTTTTTGTTTTTTTGGGTTCGAATTTATGTGATTTGGCTATTGTTTATAATTATTTCAATCTTCATTAATTATGTTTATTTATCAATTTATGCTGGTTGGTCGGATATTGAGATATCTGCTTTGTTTCTGCAGTAATCGATAGGTGTGCACAAAATTATCTCTGACTTGTCAATTGGTTGCTCATTTATTGTTTGACAATATTAATTATGTTTTTAGGCTGAGATTTAAACTGAAGCAAATGTAGGAGTCAAAGGTCTTTGACAGAATTCGATTTGAAAGCTTTCCGTGATATTTCCTTTTTTTCACATTGGAAACTTTGTTCCTAAAAGTATTTCAGCTTCTCAATTGCAGCAGTATTAACTTCATCTCATCATTGTGTATGTCTGCCTCTTTAATTATTAAGTTTCTTTGTTCTGATTTCAGTCACACAAAAGGTCATATAAGTTACTATGTCACGGGCAAAGAAGGAGATGATCCTGCCGTCTTTACTGGTGACACATTGGTGAGCTGGGATTATTTTCATTTCTGGAAGTATTGTAAGAACTTATAAATATTCTTTTGAAGAACTTATCAGAGGGAAAACTTAAAATTTTAATAGTGGTATCTGGGTGATGGTAGCCAATTTTATGATTCTGGATTTTGCTTATGGATGACCTAGTAAACTGATTGGAGGCACAAATTTCAAAGAAATCAAACCTAATGTTTGGGACATCAAAACAGTTTGACATGATGGAGCTTTTGTTACTTTGTTATCACAATAAGTGGGGCATAATGATATGCATTCTATTCTCAATGTTTATATTTCCTCTGATGATATTTTGGATTGAGCAAGAGATCAATTATGATTTCTCATTGTTTTTCCTGGTTATGAATATGCAGTTCATTGCTGGCTGTGGGAAGTTTTTTGAAGGCACTGCAGAGCAGATGTATCAATCGCTGTGTGCTACCCTCGGTTCTTTGCCAAAGCCAACTCGAGTATATTGTGGTCATGAGGTAATATTTGTACTAATGCTTATGTATACTTGTTTTGTTATACCCTCAGGAGTGACTAATTGTTTAGGTTTACAAATTTCTTTTTGATGTGGTGTATTCAAATGCTTTGAGTGGCTAATGCCTCATCTCTCTTCTACAAGGAGAAGACATTCATGTTTAGATTGTTGTACTTACAGATTTGGGTTTGCTCTAGTAATTTTGCTTATCACATTGCATTTAAATAGCTCTCTCTAAAATCGTTTATAGTGGGAGCCAACCTTAGCTTCATGAAATACCATGGGTATGCTTCTCCATTTTATTTTTTTTCAATGGATTACATGTATGATTATGTGTGGTAGAATAAACTGGAAGTGGATAATATTTGCAAGCACAAAAGGAAAATAGGAAAGCAGTGAAAAGTCTAAAGGTAGTTAGATGTTGTCATACTCCTTTCTTTTTGTATTCTATATCGCAGCATTATAAAATTGATACACATAAATTTGTCTGAAAATAGGTGCCTGAGAATTGTGGTTTCAATTGTAATTCGCAGCTGATTTCCATTATCAGATTTGATCAAACCGAACCTAATTTTGAAAGTTCCCAGATTTCTATCTATTCTGCTCGGGGAAACTTGAGATTCTGTTTTTTCTTTCTTTCTTTCTTTCTTTTCCTTTTTCTTTTGAGAGAGGGGGGGAGGTGTTGGTGCTTTTTGCAGCTTTTACTTCTACAGGTCTTAAGGAGGGTTTGTCGGCCGCCTGATCTGCCATTTGGTTTCCTTCTATGAGATTGTTTTTAATATAGACCTAACTGGTGATATGTAATGTGGCCCATGAGGATCTTCAATGCGTGAAGATCCCATGTACAGAGTGAACATTGGCTTCTTAAAGATGTTGGATATATCTGTCCTCAAGAATTGTCCACTATTTGATTGTAGCCCCAAGGCATTGATAAAAGTTACTCATCTTACATAAGCACTGAATATAGAACTAATCAGATTCTCCATTCTTTGATTGCTTGAATTTGAAGTGGCTAAAATAAATTTCTTTTGTGCACTATTATTAAGTTAATCCTGTTTATCTGTCATTGCTACTAAACCGTTGCTTGGACGAGTGATTTATGAACATTCCCACTGGTTTTGGTTCTGATTCTGATCTTCACTTGTAGAATTTAGCTCTGATTTATTCAACAGAATTTGAGTCCCTGCTGTACTGGTGCTTTTTCCTTTTTGACATGGTAGCATTTTATGATAATTGCATCTTATTTGGATGAGAAGATAACAACTTATCTTTAAACTACACCAGTATACAGTGAAGAACTTGCAGTTTGCTTCGACTGTGGAACCAGATAATGTGAGGATATCCCAAAAATTATCATGGGCTGAGCAGAAGAGGAAGACTGGTCTTCCAACTGTTCCATCAACTATCGAGGAAGAACTGGAGACTAACCCGTTCATGCGTGTTGATCTACCTGAGGTTCAGGTATAATACTGCCATAATTATTAGGAGAGCTGATTTGGTACTAGCTTGAGTATGATCATTTGTTTTGCAACCTTCCAAACAGCTGTTGCTTTTTCTCTTTATTCCACACCCCCCCCCCCCCCCCCCCCCACACACACACACACACACACACCACCATTCTTGGATATCCTAAATTCCACATCTCTCAAAATTCAAAACTGTGATGGAAACTGGAAACATTTGTATGCATGGAGTTAACCAGGAATACTTGATCGTGCAGGAGAAGGTTGGCTGCAAGTCCCCAGTTGAAGCCCTGCGGGAAATAAGACAGCGAAAGGATAACTGGAGAGGATGAACTACATATACTTCATGACCTCCCTTTCATGCTGTTTCAGCTCTTGTCATATGCAGGTTCATATTAATAATCTGAACATGCTGTAGCACGCTGTGTCAAAGTTATTTCATCTTTTTCGTTGGAATGTGGTAATACTGAAGTCACAAACTTAATCAATCTATCTAATTTGGGCTTGAAATCATTCCTATTTAATGTTGCTTTAAGTTTGCTCAAAGCCCCATCTATGTGCTTAGACAAGTTAAGAGTACCAGTGGGCTAATAGAGATTTTGCTCTCTCTTAATGATTGAAAATCTATCCATGAGACGCAAAGAAAGCATATGAAGGAGGAGCTACATTCCAAGTCCTATAGGATTCACCTAACTTGTAATGTTTACAGGCTCTATATTCAGCATTTATGACTTTTGTGTACACCATCATGTATGTTTTTGTATGGTATGCGACGTACTCAAGCAGAGTGTGGTTAGGGATGGCAATGGGTTCGGGTTGGATCCGGACCTGCTCCGCTTGAGGTAGAATTTTGAAGTTATAAATAGGTTCGAGGTAGGTTTTGAATTTTTATTTTTAAATTCGTCTTATCTCATATAATTTTTTATTTTTTCTAATTTAATATATATGTGTTTATATAATGTTATATTTTAAAAAATACATATTTTTTAAATTAGTGGTGGTGTTTTTTTTTAAATAATATTTTTTAAAATTATAAAAATAATCCAAGGAGTTTAGCGTGTCTTGGCGGAGTGAATTTCAAATTCTTAAAAATTTTAGTGGATGGTTTTCAAGTTTTGAGAAACGGCTCCGAAACGGTTGCATTACCATCCTTAGGTGTGGAATGTTAGACTGCATGTGAACATTTTATTTATCCATGTGAATATTTTATTTTAGGACAGCGTCTACAAGAGGCGTAGCATTTCCCCAATCTAAGACTGGGAACTTTATGACTGCAACTATGATGTGTTGAACTCAAACTCAAATCCAATAGAGAAAAAGTGATGTTAAAATTTGACTTTAATTGGAAATTTTCAAAGCATTATTGTGCCACAATGATTGAATGCTCCTATTTGTTAATGAAATAAACATATCACATCTTCAATCATTATATTATCATAAACATATATCAAATAATCTTTACCTAAAATATCATAGAACAACATAAAAAAATGATGGTGCGACATTATTAAACTAATAAAATGATATTAAATATAAAATTTTCAGTAGAAAATACTTGCATCACAAATACAATCAAACATAATTACTTTGAAAAATACACCAAATTAACCATTTGTAAAATAAAATCAAATTACTACACATTCTTTGTTATATATTTTTTTTACATATATTTGGAAAACTGATAATAGCCATAGCATTTCTGTTATTCTCTAATTGACTTCTCTTGTCTAAAAAACACAAATCAAGATTGCATATAAAACATAAGTAATCCTTATATTTTTTAATTTCTCAATAGATTTTTAAATTCGATTTTCACACAAAATAAATTCACATTAACATTTTATAAGCCTTAACTCTACCAAATCCAACTTAAAAAGTCTTTTGTCTTATTTTCAATGTCACCTAACCCTAAACTATATTCTAATTTTAATTTTTTTTTATTTACCTATAAGTACTATGACTAGGCATTTCATTATTATTGAAGGAGAAAATTGGAAAATCGCATGCACCGTATGTTGACTCTTTCTCTAGTCTACGCGCCGTGTACGCTAGTTCCTAGAAAGAGATATTTATACGTATAAATAAAACAGCAACTTTAATTACACGAAAAATGCGTTTTCTTCACGTCCTTCCATTTCGCAATTTTCACTTTTTTTAAGTTACACGTTTTCTTCTTAAACAAAGCAAAGTACCGAAAAAGAAAACAAATTTCTTGAATTGAATATAATCTCTCAGTATACCTTCTCTCCCGGATATTTCTTCCTTCAAGCTGTCTCCATCTCTGAATACTCCGTTTTTTATTACTTTTTTTTGCAATAATTGATCAATTTTTACTAGTTTGTACGTAAATTCATATATAGATACATATACGTTTCTGTATGACTGAAGTTATTTCTCGTAAATGATCACTGATCTGACTTTTCTTCTTTGAGCACTTCTCTGCCATTTTCCTGTAACTGAAAAACCCATCTTGAAAATATATTAGTATATTCTTCTTCAGCAAGAAATCTTCATTTTCAGATAGATTTTGAAGGGCCCTTTTTGTTTTCTTGGGTTTTTTTTCTTATGGAGACATCAAGTTCTGATGCTACAACTTTGGAATCCTCCTCACCTTCATCACCAAGCAATGGAGGAGCAAGCTCAAGAACCCTCCAGTTCCCATTTCTCCGGTTCTTACAGTTTCCTGTCTCGTCGCTACTTGAATATTCCGGCATCCTAAGGGTCCGACCCGATTACCCGTACTCTGAAGCCCATCCTCTCATACCCGAGAATATGAACACCAGAGTTAATGTACAAAACCCTAGCAGTTCGGAGTCAATTGACAGTAGTGATGGTGTTGATGGGAGTGGTAATAGCGATAATGGCACTGGGAGTAGCAACAGTAATGGGGAGGTTTCGATTCGAATAATTGGGGAGCGGGATAGGATTGGGGTTGTGAATAATGGGGAGAATGGTGTTAATGGGACGGGATTGGGTGCAGAAGAGTCTATACTGGGGGCTGATGATGTTAATGGGAGTGTGAGTGGTAGTAGTGACGGCAATAATAACAGGGAAGCGTCGCCGTATCAGAGATATGATATACAGCAGGTGGCGAGGTGGATTGAGCAGATTCTTCCGTTTTCATTGCTTTTGTTGGTGGTATTTATCCGGCAACACTTGCAAGGTAACTTTTTGGAATTTTGTTCGACTTTTGATTGTTTTGTCTTTTTGTTAATATGAAAAACTACTAATGTTTTTTTCTGATTTTTGATCACCTAATGCTAAGGATGATGGCGGAATATGAAGTTTTTGACTATGAGTTGGAGTTGTTTTCTTGAATAAAATGCACAACCTTTTTAACTTCAGTATTCCTTATTGGGAGCATATACTAATTATGTGACTGGTGGCTGCTCCAGAGGCTAGAAATTATGCTGATGATGGAAAATTAGCAGAATTATTAGTCATAATTCTTATGACTTAGTTATCGATCACAACTTTTGCGCAATGTGTAATGCTGGCATTTACAATTAAGAGTGAATGTTGAGCTTCTATTATCTAGGGGTGTTACTGTAAAGATGGGTGTGCTGATTGGATGACTTCTTGAGAACAAAATCTGAGAAAGATGTCATTGCTGGAATAGTTTTAGCTATTTCAGTAGCTGATTATTGATAAGGTAGTAACCGGTCTTAAAGATTTATTTGAAATTGATGGTGAAATTGTTTGTAGCATGTCCATTTAGAAACAGTTTATACTCTGTATTGTGAAAACTAGGGTGCTGGATGAGAGTATTAATTGACTTCGTGCTAAGTACACTATCTTCCTTTTTTAATACAAGAGTGCTAAGAGGCTGATGAGGAACACTAGTAACAACTTTCTGATGATCCTTCATATTGTTGATCTAACTTTTTAAACACTTGTGACCAGCTAAGTTTGCAAATAAAAGATACAAAATCATGTGACTTGAAACTTTTTATTTGGGCACTCCATTGAATGACAATTTTGTGGAAATGAAAAAGTATGCTTATTGTTGCTGCCCTGTTTCTCTCTATATCACACACAAACACTCCACCACTTCTCTTCCCCACCATCAATTCTTTGTCAATGAAAAGGGGAAAGTGCATGCCCCTTTGGATCTGAGTTCTTTTTTTTTTCATCTCTCTCTCTCTCTCTCTCTCTCTTGGTGGCATTCATTTTATTGCTAATTTTATGTGTGAACATTTACTTTTTTGGAACATCAAAACAATTGATTGTGTGCCATCATGAAGCCTTGAGAAATCAAGTTAGTATTTTAATGCCCTCAAAAGAGAGAGCAAGCTGCACCAGATAATCAAAAGAAAGGAGAACTCCTTTAAGAAAGAAACTTGAATGTGAAGGTAGAAATGGCTAATAAAGAGCTACTGTAGTTTCTGTCATCTACTTGTATCATCTGATCATTGGAAATAGTTTGTTTAATACATGTATTATTTGCGCCCGTAGATTCTGAAGTACTGGCTTTTTTCCTTTTATGATGTTCTGTTTCTCTCAAGATGGATCACATTGTTTTCATATCTGGATGAGGTGTGAATGTGAGCGATTAAACAAATTTGCTATACCCCCATGAGATTATGCATCTTTCGTTGTATTTCCTTTAATGAACCATGATAATACAATTTCAAGTATACTCGTCCCCCCTATGAAAGTAAATGATTTCATCCTATTTTAGCGAATGAGCAGGCTGCTGTTTATGTGGTGACAATTTTTTGCTATTTATCAGGAATAGTGATTCCTTATATACTAACAAGAAGATAAATCAAGAAATATCTTTCACTTCTCTGAAATTGAATGGTTGTTATATTTTGCCTTATGAGCATGCTCTTGTTTCTTTGGCTCGATACCTACCTTTTGAATTCAACTCTTGACTTTTCGAAGTATGGGTTTTCAGGATTTGCGGTTGCAATTTATATCACTGCCATCTTGTTCAAGTCTAATGACATTCTTCGGAAGCAAACGGCTCTAAAGGTGCATTTCCTGTTCCATGGGTTAAATATTTTGTGGCATTATTCTTGTAAATGAAATCAATTTTCTAGCCCCATTCCCTTCACTAAAAGATGGTAAAAGGAAAACTCACGAATTTATGAACACTGGATGTTGCAGGGAGAAAGGAAGATTTCTGTCCTTGTTGGCTATTCGGTTGTTTTCATGCTTCATATACTTGGCATTTACTGGTGGCATTGCAAGGATGAGCTTTTCTATCCATTACTCATGATTCCCCCAAAGGCAATCCCACCTTTTTGGAATGCGATATTTATCATCCTGGTAAACGGTATGAACTTTGACCTGCTTGTTACTTTTAGCGTTGCATCCATTTGAATACTATAATGTTTATGGCACTGAGTCAAATTCATTTTAGGCATGCTTGTTCAGTTGATATCTCTTGGACAGAATTACTAGGATTAAATGCTTTAAAGACGGCATTTAAGCTATTGTATTTTTTGTGGACTAAAAAAGGTTGTTTCTTTATTTTGGTGCATCATTGTATAACTACAACTTGCTCCCTTCTGGTGAGTTTCAATTATAGCAAACACAGTGAAAAGTTAACCTACTAATGCTTTACGTTAGCCTCTTTCCCTATCTCTTGTCACAGGGCTTGAAAGGGTGACCTCTTTCATCATGTGTTTAGAATCCATTCTCACTTATGTTCTGACATCTATAAAAGCAGGATACAAGCATGTGCTGGTTTAACAGTAGGGCAACAATAGCGTTCATGAATTTCATTATTATTGTTATTGTCTACCATATTTCTTATTTTCTTTTCTTCTGTTCCCGTTCTTATGAACATTTTATCTGGAGATATTTCTAATTTTACTTTGTGTTTGTTATTGTCAGATACAATGGTGCGGCAGGCCACGATGGTCTTGAAGTTGGTTCTGTTGATGTATTATAAGAATTGTAGAGGCCACAATTTTCGTAGACAGGTAACATAATTCCAGAGTAGATATTATAGTGGTATATGATCTACTAATGTACACTTGATATCCTTAGGAATCTAATGGTGTAGTATTTGTGTCATCCAGGGCCAAATGTTGACCCTTGTTGAGTACACACTGCTGCTATATCGTGCATTGTTACCAACCCCTGTATGGTATAGATTCTTCTTGAACAAAGAATATGGAAGTCTCTTTTCATCACTGACAACAGGCTTGTATTTAACTTTCAAGCTTACATCAATTGTTGAGAAGGTATGCTATTTTAACAGCTATTATGTGTCTGCTTGTCTGGTCCTTGAATCTGGAATACCAAACTCTTGAGACATTTGTTCTATCTCTGTCTCTCTTTCTGATCTTCAGGTCCAATCCTTCTTTGCTTCCTTGAAGGCATTATCAAGAAAGGAAGTCAATTACGGGTCTTATGCAACATCAGAACAGGTGCGATGTTTCCTCAGGTCTTCCCGATTGCATTCTTTTGCACTCGTTCACATACAAAGATCTTCATGTTATTTCCCTGAGCTGACAACTCATTAGTTTTCGAGAAGGCTTGAGTGCCCGGCTCTATATTTGCCTAAGACAGAAACCTTGATAAACCTCTCATGCTTCAAACATCCACGTCTTTCAGTTATACTTTCAGAGTTCTGCTGGTCTTGCTTAATGATCCAATTTATACTGAAGTTAATTAAGTCCTGGGTATTGGGTGGAGCAGAATCTAGCAATAATTATAGCTAATATCCCATTTGCATATCCAATTTTACCGGCCAGAAAGAATTGCAGGCAAGATGAGAGGCAAACATAGCTAGTTTTGATTGAGCTCAATCTGGCTAATTGCTGATACTACATCCTTCTGTTTTATATTCCTCTTGTAGATGGGGTGAGTTGAGAAAACTCTGCCCATACACATGATGAAATCCACGGATGTGTAATTTTTTTCTTCTTCGGTGTGACGGAGCATGGGTAGAGCACTGAGCAGGAGTGATACAGATTCCCCTCAAGTACTTTCCATTATTAGCTAGACTCATTATGAAATATATGTTGTCACTCTTAGCTCTGAGACTAATTTTGTCTCATGATATTTTTAAGAAAGTTTAATGATGCAAAAATGTGAGTATATGCTTACAGAACTTTTCAATTTTTCTAATTAGGTAAATGCAGCAGGAGATCTATGTGCTATATGCCAGGAGAAGATGCATGCGCCAATTTTATTGCGCTGCAAACATATATTCTGTGAAGACTGTGTCTCAGAATGGTTAGTGTTCATTTTTATTTTACTGTTATGGTTACTTTATTTCTAATGTCTCTTAGAAAGTTATGCAGTTCTTAATCATCCTTGGGACTCTGCTATGTTTTTTGCTAGATGTACCTGCCCATAGTGATATATTATTAGAATACCAGGGATAATTGAATCATGGTTGTCTTATCAGCTTCCATTAAAATCACTTCCAGGCAGAAAAATTGTTATAATGCTATGGTGGCCATGTCCCCTGCAAACATCTGAAATGTCTTATATTTCCAATATTTGTGGGAGACTGAATTATACCTTTAGTGGCCCCTGTCACACATGTGCCCCCCAGGCCCCAGTCAAATGCATCAGACCCATATTGGTGAAGCCAAAAAATAACATGGCTAATTATAAAGTTGAAATTAGCAGTTGCCTGTTCATCTTCATTAGAGAAGTAGTTCAATATTTTCCTGCTCTTTAGATAAAGTTCAAGCCTCAAATGGGGTGATCTCAACTTTCTTAAAGATGAAACTCAAGTCTTACACTGGGGGTAATCTTGATTTGCGTGTTAGTTTGTGGCAAGTGAAAGATATTATTACTCTTTATCAAAGGAAAACGAGCTTTTTCTTTTTTGGGTTGAGAAATTCGTTTTATATTTTTGACATTTTTCTAAATTCGAAGTTTATTCCTTGATATTGATTTGTCATTGGATTGAATTTTTCTGGTTGAAACCCAGACAACTGTGATATTTATTTGTAATTGGGTTGAGTTTTTCTTGTTGATCCTTGGTCTGGGCAATTTGATCCAAAATTTGCTTGCTACTACTAGTGACGGTCGCTGTTGTGTATTTTTGGACTGTGCTTCATGAATTCTTTAATGGAAATAATCTTGGTTTCTTCTGTTACTGTCTTGGTTTATACATTGAACTGTTGAAGCTTAAACATACTTAATTTCATTAGCAGCCTATCCATTGAATTTTTAAATTGAAGTGTATGCTACAACTACTTATATGGTGCACCTCTAGCAATCTAGGTTGTGGTTCCCTCCCTCCCTCCCTCCCTCTCTCTCTCTCTCTGTCTCTCTCTCTGAATTGAAGTTTATGATATCAGTGCGATGTTATTTGATACGTCTCCCATAAAATTAACCTCCACGAATGATAATTTTCTGACAAATGCCATTGGTTGTGGTTCTAACCCTAAGAGGAAAGTCTTATACTAGTGGATCTTGATAAAAAGAATTGTTGAGGAAGTATATAAGCTATTTTAGATATATTGTCATATAAAAGAAAGGTGAGTGCTAATGCAATTTTCCACCGAAAGCCACATATTGAATGAAGTAGTCATTCTCAAAATGTTATAGACAGTGAGAGAGAGTCAATATTTCATAAAAGTTAACACCTTTCATTGAGGCTAATTTTGGCAGCCTTAAAACCAGCCTGGAGTTTTAATTTCTGCTCGTTCAACAACATTGATCTTTATGTTTTTTGAAGGGTATTTTTGACCTTCACTGGGCTATTTTGTTCATTTTTTTCTCTTGTTCGTTTTATAGAGATGAGAGACAGTGAGAGAGAAGAGAGACATTCTCCATATTTTCATGAAAGTTTTATTTCCGTAAAGGAAAATAGCTCCAGCACCTACATATAAAAAAAAATGGCAAAAACAAACAGCATAGAGCAGCTGTAATTGATGTATTAAAAACTCTATTTGTGACTAAAAGTAAAGATATTAATCTGGGAGGGCAATTCTTAAGATTTTGAAGGATTGTTCAATTATTATGTGGCATAATATCTTAAATTTATAGTATCACTGTTGAAGTTTCACTGATTATTCTTTCAACATTGCGTGATTGCTGGCTATGTGAAACTGACGAACCTCACTGCCATTGCTTCCATCAGGTTCGAAAGGGAGAGAACTTGCCCTTTGTGCAGGGCGCTGGTTCGACCTGCTGATCTTCGATCATATGGGGACGGATCAACCAGTCTTTTCTTCCAGTTGTTTTAGTCTTCAAACAATCTTCTCATCCTCAAGTGACATTTTCAAAACATGCTCAGCAGAAAGAGAGTGCATTTCTGAAACTAACTTGGGTACATAGAAGAAAACTGTTTAATCCTTGGCTTTGCCTTGGGACAGTTTCTGTCAATACCTATGCCAAAATTGGCTGCCTATCAACACTGTGCTTGTATAACTTGGTGGATGAGAGGATCTTTGGGTTCCATCTTATATACATATATATATATATATATATTTTCTTTTTGTTTGCATTTTTGAGATCAACTGATGATAAGTTTATTTTTGGGATATTTTACCCTTCTAGCAGAAGTGGTCTTCAAGAATATATACGAATTGTGTAGTCAATGTTATGGAGTTACAATAGTTGCAATTTTGTTGGTGAATAAGCTGTGGATTAAACAGGTTTAAAAAGTTGGTGGGATAACCTTCCACCACCACCACCCACCCTGTTTCTTTCTTTCTTCCTTTCTTCCTTTTCTTTTTTTTTTCGCTTTTTTTAAAATCCCAATCTGAATTGTTAAGGATGGAAGTCAAGAAGTGGATTTATTGGATTTATATTTATCATACTATTGATTCATACTCTAAACAATTATTTATAAAATAAATATAATCATACTTGTCGTATCACATAAGTTTGGTGCAACCAAACACATTAAAATTTTCCAAAAAAAAACATTTTCAAGAAATTTCTAAAACCCCTGAATTTGTGACTCAATGCTCGTAGTGCACAGGGTGTATGGAACCCTTGAGCCTTAACAAGGCATGATTAGAACTACAAGTCCAACAAAAAAAAATCGAACAATTTGTTTTTGGACAGAATCACATGTAATGCCATTGAACACATGTTTCATATATTTTTGTAAATTCTTAACTCTTCTGTTTTTGGTAATTGATTCTAGAGCACTAAGAATTTGTGCAGAATTGACTTTGCAAAAAAATCTGACAATCCTCATTGACTAGCTAAGGATTATCAGTGCTTGATATGATGGCGCGGCGCCCACAACTCATCCATTATTCTTCTTGGAGTGGTGGTCGCCACCACTCCCCTCCCACACTTGCTGGTGGAGGAACCACCACCACCTTCCATTAATGGGGCATCCTTCAAAATTGCACGTGTAGTATTTTGTTTCAAATGTCGGATGACCCAAAACTCAGGGCTTCTGATCTCTTATTATTGTATTTCATCTTTTATTTTATTGAGTATGATGAGAATATGAACTTATAGCTATTTATATGTTGTAGAAATTGTTTTTTAATCGAAATAATTTATAAAACAGGTGAAATAAAAAACATTACTTGAATACTAATGCAGGTATTTGCTAAGAAATGATTATTGTAAAATCAAATCGATAAAACCACTAAATAAACCATAAAATAAAATCGAGCACAACTAAAACAAAGCAAGAACCACTTTATTTCCCACATTAAGACCATACCAACTAGAACAATGCAAGAACCACATTATTTTCTACATTAAGACCATACCAAGAATGCAATGATGTAATAAAAACTAATCATTTGTGGAGCATATCACTAAGATTAAAACCATTCTTTGTATCTGACCAAATTAAACTCTCGCAAGAAAAGCTTCCTCTGATAATTTTATGGGATTTTTATCTTTCTTGTTTTCTGAGTTTGATATGAGTATGTAATTGGTGAGGTAGTGAGTAAACAATATTGTGGTAGAGTGACAAGTCATTGAAACTGGCACTTTTGTACATATATTGGCAAACATACCAAAGTGGAGTGAACAGTGTTTTCTGTAATCTGCAGGCACACATACCCAAAAACCCCTTTGACAAAAATAGTTTTTTTTTTATTTTTTATTTTTTTTTCATCTTTGTCATGATGTGCATGATCCATGATTCTCTTGCTTAATTTTTTTGGTCATATAATTTATAATGACATGCTACTGTGTGTGAAAAAGAAAAGGGGGTAGTTGGCTCCATGCTTACCTAATTTGTCTTGCATCAAAAGATTCTAAGTTGATCACTTTGATTTTGTGTCACTAAGGATGGCATGGAGTTGTAAGAAAGAAATTGGCTCCATTTTGCTTGGTGAAGTCAACTTTTGGATTTCAAGCAAGTTGAAGAGAGCAATATTGGATAAGCCAAAGGAAAACATCTATTGACAATTAATCTCTCTTTCTTGGGGTGGGAAAGGAATTTGATTCAAAATAGAGGGAGCATTAGTAAGCATGACTCAAAAATTCACTATAATAAGTTACTTCCAATCATTAAATATAGTTTCAATTTGTACTCCACAAAAATAGTAATAACTTTCATAATAGATGGAATAGCATGTAACACAGCACTTCATCCAATTTTTCTCTTTTATTTTTCTACACACAAAATCTTTTATTTTAAATCTTATTGCATTACAACGATTATCCGTTACATGTAAAATTTAATCCGTAAAATTTACACATGACGATAATGAGTGTAAAACAATAGGGGATATAACGTGCTTTGCAATAGAAATCTAGTCTATTTTTTATGTTGTCTATGATCCTAAGTTAATATTATATGAACGAATTGAATAAGGCTCGGATATAAATAGGGTTTTATGATAATCATCCTTGCTGCATGAAATTATGGCATCTAACAAAATCTAAAAGTTGAATCTACTATTAAGGAGAAATTCTAGCTCATATTCAATTTGATCAAAATTATCAAATCAAAAATATATTTTATACACACACATGATAACTAATAGAGTGGTCGATCACGAGTGGAATAATTATTTGGGTCATGTCAAACCTAATATTTGTGCAAGAATTTTCCATAGTTGAGAGTCTACACCTACTTATATACTTTGTCTAGCTTACTTGGAAAACACAGGATCACCCTTTCAACCCACCAATCCCAGACCACCACTTCATTGTGCATGAAAATACTAGGATAAATAGGATTCACTATTGTATGGGTCAAAGTTGGGAAATTCTGATCCAATGTTGGGCCCCAAACGACCAAGCTGGACCAATTGTTATTAAGAAAACTGTCATATATTTTCATTGGTTGATAGAATTGAAAGTGCCCAGACAAACTTCTTCATGCAGTTTAATGGTCGAAATGTATCCAACTTAACAAGGAAAACAATACCAACACCAATCCTTTTTCTTTTTTCTCAAGAGAAAATTCAAATCATTCATCAGTATTCTTGAGAGCCGCCTTTCATGTGCTTATGTCCGAAAGAGATGGATACAAAGAATTTAGACCAAATCTAATTTGGATCATGATACCACAAATGTTTAAAAGAAGTCGGAATGTAGACAAAAGTTCAATGATTAATCGGCTACTATAGTTAGTCGTGGACTACTAGGTTAGGACATGCAAATCCAAACTTGGCCAAGTTGAGTCGTGTCGACTTAACTCAATTCACTATATTCCAATCAATCTATATTCTTCCCAAAGAAGTCTTAAAATGCAAAAGAAAGAGTCGTAAGTGCTACGATGATTTTCGATCAACTTGTCACTTATCACTATATCATATAAATATCTCTATTATACCATGAGAAGATATTGCATTATATGGTGAAATTCGATTATTGCTAACATGATAAGAATAAGATCATACTATTTTCTTTTTTTTGGTGCTATAATTGAGGTTATACGCTTTGAAACTTTTATTGATAAAATGTATCCAGCCACTGTACAAAATGCTTTTCTCATCAATCAATGGATTGCATATTGTGATATGAAATTACCAAAATGCCCCTCAATGAACTGTAAAAGTACTGATGCCAATGTGGGAATGTGACTCCCTGGGCACTGTCGACCTAACTCCCCATACCATAAAAAGTGCAACATTAGGGTAGGGTACCCCCCAACACCCCCCCTCTTCCCCTCCCTAACACAACGTGTGGTAGTGAGATGGACTGAAAAAACATTTCTGTCTGTCCATACAACATTAAATGGTCAAAGTTACAAACCCCACTTTTGTTTGCTTAAAATGTTTTAATCTAATCTTCTGCCAGTATACTGTATTTATTGTCTTTGCTCTCCCTCTCTCCTCTCTCTCTTTCTCTCTCTCTCTCTCCAAGTTCAGTGCGGTCCAGAGAGATGAGTTTCACTTGTTTTTTAACCTTTTCCCCTTTTTGAGACCATTTCACTGCAGACTCTGCAACCCCGAAACGTTCATCTGTTTATCAGCCTCTATAAAATGCAGTAAATATATATGCAAAAAACATACACAGCTCACTCTGTGTGTGTGTGTGTGTGAAAAATGTTGAAGTCGCTTTCCCATCGCTGATTCTCATGACGAAAGTGACCCTTCATCTCCCCAATTGGTGTTCAGTATTTATTCGTTGCTCTTGCGTTTCTTGTGCAAAACCCTTTTAAGTTTTTACATCTATTAGTCCAAGATAATAAGCCAATCGCCCCATATTTTTATCTTATCCTTGTTTTGCTGTTAGCATTTTCATTTGCAGTGGAGTGAGAGTGAAAAGGGTTTATCTTTATCAAGCAGCATGAAAACATAGTGTTGAGAGATTAATGGAGAGTTAGGGTTTCAAAATACTGTTTGCCAGCCCCCACCCCTACCCCCTTTATTTCAAGTATTAAAAGCTAAGTAGTACTTTGTTTTTTTAATTTTTGACAGCTTTTTGGGAGGTATTATTTTGTATAAATAAATGAAGCCATCTTTCTTCTGAATAGAAGGGTTTTCAGTGGTCTGACTGCCCTTTGAAAATCCATTGAATGATCATGATTATTTTGTGTCTCAGAAAGTTGACAGTAGTCTATGCAGAATGATTATTTTTCCTTCTTTTTCACCAATTTTTGTGCTATTTTGCTATTGGGTTTTCATGATGAAGATTACTGGAAAATGGGTTTTTATTCTCCTTATATATTAAGATTGTTCCTTCAGGTTAGGGTTTATGCAAAAGTTTGTTTTCTGCCTGGTATAGAAGTTGAACTCCCCATGAATCTCATCTATCTTGAAAAAGGTTAGACCACTTAATTTGATTTGCTAAGTATTTCTGGGTTAAGTATTCAAGATTTTCAGCATTTTGCTTGGAATCATTTTGTATGAAGAAGAAACCAGTTCAGGTAAGTCTATTTTTTTTTCTCTGATATATGTTTTTTGACAGTTTTATTAAGCACAAAAGCCCCTATAAGTCAAGATTTTCTTCAATTTTGCCCTTCATATCATTTCTTGTCTTTTCATCATGTACAATTTTCCAAAAAGGTTAACTATTAAAGATTTCTATTTATGGTATAATGTTAGTAGATCAATACTACTTTGGGTCCATTCGATAAGTAGAATTGGTTTGTAATTCTTTTTTTTTTTTATAATAATATTAATTATAACAACAATTAAAAATCTTGGCTTATAGCACAATCAAATGATGTACCTATCTGCAATTAGTATTTTTATTTTATTTTCTTATCTTGCACATTTTTTGGCTTGCACTAGGGGATGTTAGTCTATTTGTTTGGAAGCATCTCTAATGATCACCTTTCATAAATTTGATTTTGCTTTTACTTTAGAGCTTTTACTCAGTATGAAGGCTTCAAGTGCTCATTTATGTCCTATCACATTCTTTTAATCTGCATCATTCACTTTACTAAGTAGTGAGGAAAATCAAGTTGTTTTTAGTTCTATGCGTCTGCAAAAGATGTTTTCCTTTTTCAGTGTTTCACTAGAAAAGCATAATTCAATTATTCACTGTTGTTCTCAATAAAGAAACTTATTACATTGATGAGATTGTCATCAGAAAGATTCTTGATTCGCTGCACACTTGGCGCTGGCACTATCCAATTGTAGTTTAGCAATACTTGATATATTTCTTAAGCAGGTGCTTGATTTTTCAGTCATTTGGTATTGGTGTTCATGAGGAATGGATAATTAACTCAACTCAGCTTTGGGTTTATGCAGGTTCAGATTTCATGAATGGCCATTATGAATTAACTGATCGATAATTACAGATGATGTTGAACTGAGAAATGGTGTAAGAGAGCTTCCTTCAGCCCACTCATGGATGAGATTCGGGGCTGAATTAGCTGCCGACTCATTCATTCAACCACTCAGTAGAATACAAGAAGTTTTATGCTACTGTGATTGAGTGAATGATGCGGGAGATAGTTTCATGCCCCTCCCCTCTGTACTTGGACTGAAGGGAGCTCCTTTTGCTGTTGCCTTCATTTCGATTCCCCAATGGCTTCATCTTGTTCCCCGAAAGGCAATTTCACTTCAATGGAGAAATCTTTAAATTTTTGGTCACTTCAAGAACGGAAAATAATGAGTACATTGGCGAAGGTAGTTACCGTCGGTTGTGGTGAAACTTTGTGGTAGTATAATTTTTCAAATTGTTCAAGAAATTATTGGCCACTTAATGTCTCAATTCTTTGCTGCTTTCATCAGATTGCAAGGATTATCTTCTTGTGCATAACCGAATCTCAATTATATTCATCTCTTGATCTCGTTGTCCTGTCTGTGGCCTGCATTATTGTTGTGGATGTCGGTGCTAATCAAATTCTCTTAAGGAGAAATGGGTTCTATATATACTGTTTACAGTTTCTATCTTTGTTAAGGATGATAAACTTGCTTCCATTGTTTGTGATTGATGTCTTTGTCTAACCTTGGCTAATGCAAAAAGTTTACATTTATTTTTCTAGGACATGAAAAATCCACAAGCTCTCTTGATTTTACTCAAGAATTCTCCTTTAGAAGATTATACTGCCAGTTTCAACCGTAGCATATAAGTGGAAAGCTTATTCTGTTATTCTTCATTCTTGATCTTTAAGACCAGAAACCACTTTTTTTCCTTTACTAATTACTTCTCAATTTAGATTCAGATCAAGCTCGTACTTTTACCTGATCATTGCTAAGCAAAGTACAGGCATATGGCATATATATCTGCTTTGAAATCTAATCTTTGTTCCCCTTCATCTTCATGTCTGAGGTAGTACAGTTTAAAAAAAAATAAAAAAAATATTCTCATGCATGACTTTACGTTAGTCCTTTATAGCATTATTCTTTAATTACTTTGGTAAATATTTAAGTGGTTGCTTTCATGTTCTGCTCTTTATTATCTGATTTTTTGTGGTTCATCTTGAAACAGCTAATGTTCGGACGAGTCCGGACACAGATACTGCCTAAAATGGATGGATGTCATAATCTTGTTTAATCCTCTTTTGGAAAATGAGGGTACAATTTTGTTATGATTAGTGTTAAAAACCTTTCCTGCATGCCCACTTTAATTGTATCTAAATCCTGTTTATGGATAGAATCAAATAGATTCGGTTTGTAGGGTGGTCCCTGGTTTCTTCATGTGTCTGAGATTTGCACATTGTAGTTTTTTATTGGAGAAAATGTCATTGATCATTGGTTCTGCTGTTGATCTCTATATATAAAATATGATCATATAAAAGAGGCATTTTGGAGCCTTTTGTGTGTGTGTTTTTGTGGTCCTGGGCAGTAAGCTAGGCTGGAATTGCTGGAGATCGGTCCAGATAAAAGCTAGTCTGAAGTTTGGTTCAACTTTCACCAACCCCTTTTCATTTTTAAATGAGAAAAAGTGATCACCGTAGTACTTACTACCATACTTACTATCTTTTAAGGGCGAGCCCTTCATCACAATTCACAGCATGCTCATAATATGTCGCAGTAGTGGTGACTACTTTGAATCTGTTATCACACTATCTTACTTTCAGGGCGAGCCCGTCGTCACAATTCCGAGCGTCATAATATGTGGCCGTGGAGGTGACTGGTTTGAATTTGTTATCCATAATGGGTCGAATTAATTGAACTATCACTTTAATGATAGTACTTTTAGGGTTGTTTATTTTTATTTTTTTGATTTAGATGATGGATGAATGATGAATAATGTAATGAAATATGAGATTATGATTAAATTATTCAATAAATTTTATGTATGTTTGAAAGATATATTTATCAAATGTGTATTTTGTTGAATAATTATATAAATTATTATGTTTTTTACTAATTTATCCTTAATTAAAAATTTTCATAAATTAATCTAAGTTTAAATTGTAATATGTGATTTAAAATCTTGAATATTATAGTTAAAATATATTTTAGTTTTTTAATAAAAGAATGTGATTATTTCATTCTACGTGTAAAGTGGGATGAATTATTAATAGAAATTTTATCATTTGTCATCGTCATCACTAAATATTTGATTAGGTTGAATTTAATATTGAATATCCAACCTAATTAAAGTAAACAAGCTCTTAGCAAATGAATGCCACACAATTTTAATTTTTTTTTTTTTTTTTTGAAGGGAGGGGTATTAGTGTCCGATAGGTACTACTGCTAAAAGAGAAGCAAATGTAGGAGCCCAAATATCTAGGGCTGTATCTGGCTTCAGGGGTTTCTGTAAATTGGACCAGGCTAACACCATTTTTGTCGTGGTCCCCCTATACATACATATATAGTGTTGTCTGAAGAAATTCTATTACAGGGTTCCATGAATGAAACTCCAAGTTTAGAGCTGTAAAATGTCGGCTCTGCATGTGCTGCTGCTTCATGGTTTGCCTTTGGCTATCCACATGAAAATTTGATTTTTATTGATGGCTACAGCCTTTGATAGTGAAATTTGCTGGCACATGACCTAAATCAAGAAAATATAAATTGAAAGATTGTTCCATTATTGCATATTTATTACTCACCCCATGGTCAAAGAATCTTAGGGTTGGAATGTAACTTGATCCTCGGTGGGTCGTGAGTTATTGAATTTTATACGAGGGTAGAAGTATTTTATTTTATGGTATTATTATTTTCACGATAAATCTATTTAAATAGTACTAGAGTGAGTAGCATGAAATTTTCTCAAGTTTTGATTTTTGTCATTCCAACTAATTATGATATGGGCATTTTCGAAAAACTTCAAATGTAACAATCTCTTGCAAATTCTTTAAAGAAATTATGCAAATGTCACACAAGAAACATACTTCGTCACTTTTGATTTGAACTAGGACCAATTTCTTACTCATTTACTTAAAAATACAAAAAAACCCACTCTATTCCATAATGAATTTAAACAATGTGATAGGGAGTGGGTAAATATTTACTTAAAAAGAATTGTTCGTTTAGATCAAAGTTTATTAGTTTTATACTGAAAAAACGTCTTTTTGGAGAGAAAGATTGACCTTCACTAATATTCGTTAAATTGATTTGAGATGAATTCTTTCCCACGTCTTTTTGAAGAGAAAGACTGACCTTCACTAATACTCGCTAAATTGATGTGAGATGAATTATTTCCCAACAATAAGCATAAAAAAAAATTATTTACATTTTCGACATGGAGTCTTGTAAATAATCTTTGTTGGTCGAGAAATATTAATGCTCATCTTTCTTCCTTTTTGCTTGTAGAAATTAATGTGGGAGAGGAGAAAAGGAATTAAAAAGAATCTCGTAACTTGGGCTCAAGTTTTATTTACATGCAGTTGGATCAAGAGTAAGCCCAATAAGGGCCCATTATCAAATGCCCAAAAATGACTTGTGTTTTGTATACACTGAGGCCCAATTTCTTTGACCCCAGCTCGGTCCAACTCATAGAACTAGACCTGGCCATGGTGGGGTGGCCTGTGAACCAATCAATCTTCATATAATTTTAGGTGAATTTTGAAATTTTTAATTTTGAAATATCATAGCCGTTCATCTTGCAAGATCTCATATTGACGTCCAACATCGATCCACGTCTCTAACATATTATAATAAAATTTTAAATTTTTTTAAGTTACCGACAACAATTGGACCCTCAATCTAAGTCCATATCAATTTAAATATCTCCGACAAAATCGATATACAATAAAGTAGAATTGTGGGAGTCAATCTAAGACCAAGTAAGTATAAATGTTGACATTTTATTTCACATTTTCACCTTATATAGCTTTGTAATTGATTTTTAGTTCATTTAATATTGCACTAACCTTTAAATTAAGTAGCTAATCTCTACACGAAAAAAATACCAAGATTATATTTTTTTATGATATCCCTATATTTATTTATCAAAAAAATAAAATTAGCATCAAATATTTTTCTTTCCCACTTTATTTTTTTTCCGAGAATTCATGTTCTCGCATCTTATTTTTAATTTGTAAAATAATCAAGAGTTAAGGGGATGAATTTTCCTAGTACGATCCCTCTCACAATTAAATCAAAAATCAATTTCTTAAAAAATATTTAAATACAAAAGTATTTTTTTTATATTAAATAAAAACATACCGAAAAAACTTATATTAAAGACTGAACTATATTTAATTGATATAATAAATATTTTTTTCCTCGTCAAACTAGGATACCACATTAAATATGATGGTATCAATAACATTGAAAAAAAAAAAAAACTCTAGCCCAAAAAGAAGTCATTTATTGCATTTTCACGTTAAATTCCGAATTTAAAGAAATTATGGAATTTAAATAATAGATAGGCACTCACAAGATCTTCTTCCAACGGAAAAGGGCTGGCGATAATGATATGGCCGAAGCATTTTTTTTTTTCTTTCAGCCCAAAGCAAATTTAATTATTGGACAACTCTACCCTCATGAAATGAGATTATTTAATTTTCTTCTGACTTTAAAAACTCTTTTTGCTGAATTTTTGTACAATTTTATTTAATATTTGTTGATTCGTCAAATTTGAGCTTTTGTTGGGGTTTATAAAAGTTGTTCTTGCGAAATTTTTAGGGAAAAATGAAAAATGCAACAGCAAAATTAAATTAAACAAAAAATGCAATTGTGCAACGCATAAGTATTGAAATTTCTGTCTTCGTATTAATTAAATACAGTCAATAATTATTTAATAAAACACAAATATTTATATTTTTTATGAAACTTGAATCTAAAATCTTTTAATTGTAGAGTTTGAATTCTCGTGTTTCTTCTTTGGGCAAAGCCTTGTTGAGTTCTCCCACTAATTTATTTTTAGAAGGGCAAAATTGTCATATTATAACATGGGCTCTGGTAGAGACAAATTCTGCTCTGGCAATATCACCAACCAGTAACAAGATCCATGATCAGAAAATACATAGTTTAAGTAAATTATTAGTTTACCCTCTGATTTTTCTCTCTCAACACGTGTCACAATCTCATACGCTCCCTCTCTCTCTCACTCTTCTCGAAATTTTCCATCTCCTGAATTTCTCTCACTATTCTTCCAATTAAATATTTTTCTCTCTCTCTAGAAATTTATTTTGAGCACCTGCAGGTGAATTTCCGAACCCTCCGCATCTATACAAATTCAAATTCATTCATGTATACTCAGAAGTCAGATGCATAAATATTTATGTTGGGATTTAGGGGTTTTGAGGGGAGAAGGGAAACAATTTTCTGATTACATTTTGTTGTAGCGTAATTAATTCCTCTAATCATAAATTAAAATGCAGGTCTCATGATTGATTCGGTGAAATTATGTTTGACGACGGCCAATTTTCGGAAATTTGATAGTCATTGAGCTCCGTAAGTAATTATTAAATTCATTTTCGTTCTTAAGAAGTTATTCATGGTGAATCCGATTTTTTTGCTTTTCCTTTTCTAGTTATCAAGATTTCATGCATTGAATCAGCGGTTTTTATCTGTGTTTTTTTAAAGAAAAGTGTTTCCTGGGATCCAATTTTTCTTTTATTGTTTTTGATGAAATGGTTCATAATATTCATTCATCACTCGTATATTCGAAATGTAATTATCAATTTCGCATAGTTTTGCCGACAGCTTGTAGTTGCTTTCTATATCTAAGTGGAATGCGATTTTTTTTATATGCTTGGGAGATTTGGCATAAATTGTTCCAATTTCGGCATTCTGAATTCGGATAACTTTTTTGGTTGCTCTAGTGCTGATGACTGTTCACTTAGCCCCCATGACTTCCACTGTTTCAACATCTAGAGGTATACTTCAACCTACCGGCTTTGGTGTCTACGAGTCTATGGGTGGGGCCTCTTGCCCTCTTATCCAACCAGAACCGGAATTTGGTGACAGCGATGAAACTGAGTTGTATTCTGTGTCATGGAATCAGGATTATGGTTGCTTCGCTGCTGGCACAAGTCGTGGTTTTCGTATATATAATTGTGATCCCTTTAAGGAAACATTCAGGCGTGATCTGAAAAGTGGGGGATTTAAGATAGTTGAGATGCTGTTTAGGTGCAATATATTAGCACTTGTTGGTAGTAAAGTCAATACCCAATACCCTCCAAATAAAGTTATTATCTGGGATGATCACCAAAGCAGGTGCATTGGTGAGTTTTCATTTAGATCTGAGGTTCGTGCAGTTAAACTAAGAAGGGATCGCGTTGTTGTTGTGCTTGAGCACAAGATATATGTTTATAATTTTATGGACTTGAAGCTTCTTCATCAAATAGAGACTTTGGCAAATCCCAGGGGACTTTGTTGTCTGTCACACCACCTGAATACATCTGTATTGGCCTGCCCAGGCCTGCGACGAGGACAGGTCCGGGTTGAACATTTTGGCCTGAATATGACAAAATTAATCAATGCTCATGATTCTAAAATTGCTTGCCTGACCTTGACAATGGATGGGCTTCTTCTTGCAACAGCCAGTGTGAGAGGCACTCTGATAAGAATTTTCAACACAATGGATGGAACTCTGTTACAAGAGGTAATATGCTTGAAAGTATTCTTGTGTCTTTCAAGTTAGTGGATTTTTGGATACAAGGCATTTAAAATGATTGAAATGTTAAAGTAATGAGTGAGGACCCTTGCTTTCCGTTCCGTTTTTACAGTTACATATTGTTTCATTATGCGAAAAACAACCACGTTAGTGTCTGAAGATTCCTTTTGAGCTTTGCGGGAAATATGCATAGCTAGATATATTTTATTTATCTTCTCTCAATGCATTTCAGCTTTTTCCATGTCGGAATAAGAACATAGAATTGTGGCTTTGTAAATATGATATTTGGCTTTTTTAACCTCCTATTTTTTTTTTTTGCCCTTCTCTGTTGACAACTATCCAGTGGATTTTGTTTTTTAATTTATGACAACACCATCAACATGTGATTGTCAAAATTCATTGTACTTCTATCTAAACGTTTGGATTCGCCTTCAGCCTGTCCTCAATCGAGTGGGTATTTAGGTTGATGCAGTTTAACGTTAGGTTGAAAAGCAGGTAGTAAAAGCAATTTTCATTTTTCGGGGGAAAGCTAATAGCCCAATTATTCTCCTCTACTTATATAATATTTTACTCAAGAGGACTTTTGGAAAGTGTAACAACATTTACAAAAGACAACATTATTTATAGGCGTTTAAAAGAAAATAGAACTACTCTATCATAGAGTGAGCGTGTTAATTTATTGTTACTAATGGCATAATGTTCAAGAAACATACGAACTGCATAATTGAACAAACATATAATGTTCATTATCACCTTTTCTTGGACTGACAATTTGTGCATCAGACTCATTTTGTGCTACATGTCAGTTATGTGAACAGTTCTTTCTTCTCCTTCTTTTTTTTATTTCTCCTTTTCTTTTGGGTACAAAAAGATCCACAACTTTGGTGATGCTGAATACTGATTTTTTATATATAGTTTCTGGTTTGCGTCCTTAACTTGAATGATTGAATCATGAACTGCAATGTCAATCTTAAATTGCAACAAGTCCACTATCTTGATACTGGTGCTTTGCTTACATAGTTGATGATCTCAACCGCATCTCGTCGTAACCTGGATTTGTTTTCTGTTTCAGTTCCTCATTCTTTCTTATAATATCATCATTGCTTGCTACAGGTACGCAGAGGGGTAGACAAAGCAGATATATATAGTATTGCTCTATCTCCAAATGTTCAGTGGTTGGCTGTGTCCAGTGACAAAGGTACTGTCCACATATTTAGTCTCAGAGTACGGGTGGTTGGTGAGGACAGGTCAACTGATTCCACTGCTGCTAAAAGTCCAGCACTGTTTAATCAAAATTCTTCAAACTCACTTGATACTCTAATTTCGCCAAGCGCCGGTGCTAATCCTGGCTCATCATTCTCTTTCATGAAAGGTAAGACAGTCCTATATATGAAACTCATTCTGTTTATGAACAAGCCCTTGAATAGCGTGGCTTAAGCACTTAGTTGAGTGCCTGAATTGATATTTTGCAACTCTATTGGAAATGATGAAATAGTGAGTTGTACACATCAATTTTATTGATAATCCAGTGATAGTGGGTACACTCCTGTTAAACCAAGGAAACTGTTAAACTGTAGCATTTCCTTTCTGCTTAATGATGTCAATTAATGTGGTATAATTATATAGGTTAGATCTTTTTGAATTCTATAGTTGGCACTGTAGTCACTTATTCAAGAAAATCAAGATCACGACTGTGATTTTATTGGATAATGGGAAAGGGATAATCTATTTTTTTTTTAAAAGAATTGATGGGGGTAAACAGGGTATTTGTATGAGCCAGATTTCAAGTGGGCATTATTAGTCATTTTATAGTTATTCTGGCTGACTGCAACAAAATCTTATAGTGGAGTTTTAACTACTCAAGCATGAAGTAGGAATATACCATCACTTTCTTGCCCTAATTTTAGTTAAAGTACTGAAATGATGAATACCAATATATCCTGCTGACAACGTTTATTTTGGGTTTTTGTTCTAAATTAGATCAACAAGATTCTAACTTTATTCTTAACTTTTTGACTGTCTAGTGGGATCATCTTTGTTAGAGAACCCAAAGTCCAAAGTACAACCACAAACCTAATATATTTTAAATGATGTAGGTCCATTCTTTGTCTTCAGCTATCTACACATCTGGCTTAAGTATTAATGATGGGCCTATATGGTTTTCTCAAAATATGATTGCTTCTATGTCACTCTTGTACTTTCTGGTTACTAATTTTGATGTGATTCCATATTTAAACTGGAATTGTTTGTTAATCTTATGTTTTTGGCAATTCTCCAGGGGTTTTACCTAAATATTTCAGCTCAGAGTGGTCCTTTGCTCAGTTTCACTTGCCAGAATGTACCCAATTCATTGCAGCATTTGGTTCTCAGAATGCTGTTATTATTGTAGGCATGGATGGGAGGTAAGATCACACTGTTGGCACTTCTTTTTTCATCAAAGCCAGTTTCGCATCTATATTTATGCTATCCTGCAATTCAAGTCAACTTTGGCAAGCACTTAAGTCATGATGCTCTTACAGTAAAACATGTTAAAAGCATATCGGTCAAAATAAGTGATAATTTAGCATCTGCCAATGCGCTTGTTGCAAATCTTTGAAATTCAACTAATAATCTGTTTGCTTTTGTTTATTCCTTTCCCTGGTTGGCCTACGATCAGTTTCTACAAGTGCAGCTTTGATCCGATGAATGGAGGGGTGATGGTGCAGCAGGAATATATCCGCTTTCTGAAAACTGAAACAAGATCCCGATAGGCTATGGTGGTATTCCTTGAGCTGCGTGCATTTCTTTTCCTGTGTAATTGCGCTAATTGATCCTTTAAATGTAAATATCACGTATCTGTTCATACGTAATATTTCACCCTGATGTAAATAAGTGAAAAACTAAGTGGACAAATATAGCCTGTAAATGAAATTACTTGTGTTCACTCTGGTATGGTTGTTACATATGTCTATATTTATAAGAAGAACATTCATCAATGTATCCGATGTTAAATATGCCTTATGTTATTGCTGTTTTAGACGCTGTCATCGCCTGATAGCATTAACTATTTTCTGGTATGGGAGGCAAGTGGAAATAGTAGGTTATTTGAGTACTGAATTACTTTCAATGAACTTCATTTTCGAGTTTCCCAGGACCAAATACCTTGCCATATTAAACTCCTAAATGTCATCAAAAGTTATACTTTCTTATTATTCATTGGTTAATTTCCAATTTGATTTGACTTGGATTGGAAGGAGTGAAGGCAATAGGTATCGGATTCTTCTCAAGACAGAACAATTAGAGCTTGGAATTACAATTTCACAACTGCAGGATATTCTTGGAGTTGAGTTTAACTACTTAGCCTTTTTTGATTCCAAATGCTCGCTGGTGGGACAAAGGGTTTTCAATTACCAGAAACCAAAATATAACACAAGTTGGACATCTACGTAGGAGAGCTAAAACCACGCAAGTTTCTGAAAGAAGCAAGGTATTATACCTCTTCCACGGTAAATAGCTTTCTCCTGAACGTATTATATCAATTTTCATAGGGAGAGGCAGTATACATTTGCAGCACTGTGATCACTTCATTATACACATCTAGCTGCAAGATTCATTGTGCATTCCCAGTATGGAGCATGTCATTTGCCTTGGCACCATCAAGGCTACTTTTCTGTACAGTAAAACATTACTTTGAGCTATATTTTATCAACGAGTCCACAGTCCAGCGGAACAAACATAGCGGCCTACCATATCAATATCAGAAAGATCAGAGATGCCAATGATAATCAATTGTCAAAATTCTCCTTTCCTACCATATCAATATCAGAAAGATCAGAAATGCCAATGATAATCAAGTGTCAAAATTCTCCTTTCATTTATTAAATATGTTATTTCCATGAACCATGTCTGAATGGCAATGCATTAGCCTTATTAGTTGACAAGTATTGTCAAAGGCCATCAGCAGCACCATTGAATACTTAGAATCATACAAGAGGCCATTGGTACCAACTTTGGGCCTTATTATGTATCAGGAAATACTTTTATCTGTTCACTCCATGCACAAGGCCCAATCAAAGCTTAGCCCTTACAGCTCTCTGGTCATCGAAGGCAATCAAAACCTTTCCAATTGCTTTTCTATCCTTGAGCGCAGCGAAAGCAAGATTTGCCTGTAAAATCAAATAAAGTGCACAACCATATATTAACCCATGAATATAAGCTTGAAAGAAGTTTTTCAGGTTAAGAGATCAGAAATTGCATTGATTCAAAAGGGTCTTGGAATGATACAGGACCAGTTAGTCCTGCACTTATTGAATGCATCTTCTTCCTTTTCAAAATTTTCAGCTGGAAAATTTTGGGAACCTTATGTCTCCTAGATAAACCAGATACATATGTATTTTCGGAAACCTATGTCTGCTTCACACATCCCACGGGTATAAGGTAATACAGAAGAAACCCTTTCCTAGTATTTCAGAACTTTATATTTGAGCATTATGAAACCAATAAATAATTCACAGCTAAAGAGACAGTAACAATGTACTATAACCCAGCAAGTGGAAAACCTAATATTCTTTTCATTTGCACAAAGGCATTGTTTTCTGTCAAATGAAGAAATAGTTAAATTGTTTCTCACCTCAGAGAGGCTAAAAGTATGGGAAATCTTGATGGTAATTAAGCCCCTAGCCAACCAGGATAGCAGTTCCTTTAGTGAATCTTCCAGAACACGGGGTCGATGTTTTGTATAACTTCCCCAGTATAGTCCATGAACTGTCCAGTTCTGCAGAACAAAAATTGTGCAGACATAAAAACATAACAGATTGCTACCAAACAAGCTAAAAGGTGTTATTCAAACCACAATGACATTTAACTAGGGGTATATCAAAATTTATAACTGTAAGATATTAATGCCGCAAGCTTTCCAGAAACATTTGGTAGTCATTAGCACACCAGATGAACTGAAAGCAAAAAGATATACACCAAATAAATTTTCAAAAGCGAGCAACTCTGGGCCTTTGGACCGTATTGTTCACATGACCATATATCTATGGAGGCATAGCTTGTTCATCACAGTATGGAAGAGCTTCAAAAGCTCTCTAAAGAGTCAAAGTTTTAACAAATAAAATGGACACTCTAAGCTCACATGTCAGAATTAGTTGAACAAAGGACGAAAGAGGAAGCCCAAATATCATAGTGCAATTGTGAAGGCAGGATTCTGTTCAACAAGAATAGGAAATAAATTCGTTGTTTTCGACAAGGATGGAAACAAGACTGAACAAACCATTAATTCCTTCACCAATATGTTGATACACCACCAACAGAATGCCATCTCCAAGGGCCTGAGTCCTAACATTTCAATTCTCAATTTTAACAACAAAACAAACTTTGGAACTATCAGTTTTGACTGAGTAAATAGCAAATGAGCACTACTGTTGGTAAAGATTTAAAAAAAAAAACATTATAATGCTACCATCAACCTTCTCTCATTGTGTTGCAAACAAATCTACAAAGAACCCACAAGAAGAACACCAGATGTTTTACATAATAAAGCCTTAAATGCACTACCTTAACAAGAGCAATATTTGCTGGGATTATAGGTACTTCCCCACTTGCAAACCCTATAACCAAGATTTGTGCTCCCCAGTTCAACAACTTCAAGGTTTCTTTTGTAAGCTTGCCTCCAACTGGATCATACAAAACATCAACTCCTTTCAGCTTTCTCGCTTTTAGAAATCCCTCGACGCTTTCAGTGACATTCTCTTTGCTCAAGTCAACAACATGATCCACACCCAACGACTTCAGAAATTGCACCTTCTCACCTCCCCTGCCAGATGGCAACCGAAGACTGAATTATGCCAGTACAAGTTTTCACAGGCAAAACCAAAATAACCTTCTTCACGGATAGGGAATGTTACTCTAGAACTGGAATGCTAGTTTTCAGTCATTACAAAGTTTGTAATGAGTATGTGATTACCTCGCAACAGCTATAACAATGGCACCACAGACCTTGCCAATTTGTACAGCAGAAACTCCAACTCCTCCAGCTGCACCAAGAACCAGCAATACCTACATTCATCACAAATATAAAATTGATCACATAATCCTCATACACATAACTGCATACCAAAATACAGAGTACAGAGCTCTCGAGGACAAGAAAAGCAGGGGCGCCACTCTACCTGACCAGCATGCAGTTGCGCTCTATGAACAAGTGCGACATGTGATGTACCATATGCGACTGGAAGTGCACCAGCAGCAATCAAGTCACATCCTTCAGGCACCAGAAATCTGTGATTCCCCAACATAAGTTAAATCAAATAAGTACCTAAACTGATTGAGAGGCCCCAAAAAAATCTCTCTACGTGTTGTCACATTTTATAATCAAACACTAGCCACATTTAAATGTAGAGGCCGGTTACATATGAAGAATTGTTTATTATATTTGATAAGTCTCTTAGATCTCATCCATTTGTAACACATAGAGAACTCATACAAAAAATTTGCTACTTTAGTTGATGGGAAATATGTACCATTCAGCAAATACCACCCCCAAATATTATCAAGAAATGAGTTCCAAATAGATAGAAGGCGTTCTTAAAGCAGTCCCTATTACTTTTTCTACTTAGACATAGTTTATTCTGTAAGAATTTATTTACTATATTTCTTAGAATACGTTCATGATAGCAACCTTGAAAGCACACAAGAATTTGTTTAGAAAAAAATCTTAATTCTCTTGAACATTTAAGTAGCTTCCCAAAGCACAAATCTTTACCGAAGTCCAAAATTCCCATTTTCACAAACCTAAATTATATCAGCACAAACCACCGCAAAATGACATATGCAACCCACCCACCAAACACAGACACACACACACACAAAGAATATTAGAAGTCAAACGCACACTCAACAGTACACATCTCCAATAAACTGCTTACAACTCGGATTCATCGGCGACGAGGAATTGGGCAAATGATCCGAGGGCAGCGAAGGAGCAAACAGGATCCCCGATTTTGAACTTGGTGACACGGGGTCCCACAGCCTCGACGGTGCCCGAGTAATCGGAGCCCGGAATAAATGGCAAGGGCGGCTTCTCTTGGTACTTGCCCAGGATTTGAAGGTAATTGGCGAAGTTCAAGCTGGTTGCTTTGACTCGGACTCGAACCGCCGTCGGCGAGTTGAGTTCGGGAATCGGGTAAGTCTTGGAGACGGTGAGGGCCGAGTTCTCTGCTCCATCCGGCGGGATTGTTGGGTCGCCTAAAGTTCTGCATAGTAAAGCTTCCATTGCTCTCTCTCTCTCTCTCTCTCTCACACACACACACACACACAATTACGTGTGCGATGAATTGTCAGAGGTGCAATTATAAATTATTGTACTTCTACCCCAAAAAAGGGCAGAAAAAGAGCAAAAAGAAAAGTTGTTTACATCTTTTACCATTAATTTGCAATTCTATTAACCCTTTTTATGAATCCAAACAAGATAGATTTGCATCAACCTCTGAAGATTTTCCTTTGACACTAACATATCATATAGTTTTGAATTTTGTATAAAAATTGAGTTGTAATATTATTTGATCAAATATTCTAATATAATTTTTGGAAAATGAATATTTTTGTGTTGTTCTTAAGGTCAAAGTATAAAAATTCTTGATATCATTTCGATAATTATAACTTTTTTTTTGTGTTTTTTCTTGCTTGATATATAGAGGAGTTTATCTCTAATTTACTTAAAATATATTTGTAAACTCTGATAAAATTATATGAATACAAATATTTTCTAAATTATAGCTGCCCATACTTAGTTTAATTAATGTGAATATAAAAACTTAATTAATGTGAATATAAAAACTCTTGTGGTTCTAAGATATAAGTAAAAGAGAATAATTATACTTGTGTCCTAAATTCTATAATTCTTCTATTTAGGGATAGCACTCTAGCGTTCTGAATTTGCTATAACGATTTACAAATAGGAGCTTCGCTTTATTGCTCTTTAAAAGTAATTAAATTTTGCACTAAAATTGATACATCATATTTTTAAAATTGATGAAAATTCTTTGTTCCTTACTGTTATTTTGTGAACAAATTTCATAAAATAACTCTATTATTGGTTATAGTGAATGAGAGTAGATGTCTAAAACGTAACAAAAATGAGATCTAATGAGAGAATGAAGATGATAATTGATGATGATTAATGAAAAATTTAAAAATTTAAAAAAAAAAAAAAGAAAAGGAAAAAATGGAAAATTAGTATGAAAATTGTAAGTTATACAATGAATTTAACTATTAGATTTTTTCTAATATCTTAGCTTTTTTTAATTAATTTATTAAATTATTCTCAAGGCCCATACAAAAAGAATGATCATTTAACTTAAACTTGTTAATTCAAATAGTACCAAAATATGAATTAGGATAGGAAAATTACTTTTTTGAAATATGCTATAGTAACTACTTTTAATTTTTATTTATTTTTAACACAATTTAAACTGCTCTACTCACAAATATTTTAAAATTTTGACACTTTTCTGCTCCCAGACTTGCCTTAGCTTCCACTTTTACGCGACTTAGGTTGTATCTTTTTTTTTTTTTTCAATCTTAACAACATTGCTTATTATAGAAAATTGTCGTCTATTAAGATTTTAATCTTAAGGTCAATTTATGTGATATTGTCATAATCAATGACAAACTTGTATAATATGCAACAATTGCAATATCAAAGAAGACTAATTTAATAGAATATAATATTTGTAATTATTTATTAATTATTTATTGTATATTAATGGAATGTGAATATTTTTGGTAAAAACATAATTAAAAATTATGTTTTTGTCTAAAAGCACAATCTGTTATTGCGGTTAGAGAATTTTATTTTATTTTTATTATTTTTGAATGTACAAGTGAATCTTTATTACCTCTGAGATTTGAGGGTTTCAGGCAAGGGTCTCGCTCACAACCAAAACACAGATCTTTTTTCTCATATCCGATTACATCTAAAACCTTATTAGCAAAGTTTACACATTGCGGTGGATAGATAGTTCAATGCAATAGAAAATGCAATAAAATTTATTTTTACTTGAACCTGCAAGTTTTTTTATTATTTTTATTTTTATAAAAATAAATAGAATAATTTATAATTTTGTATTTTTGTTCAAGTAAATATCATTTGTGTGAAATATTAAAGTACGAGGCAGACCATATTTTGAGTGTGACATCACAAGTACTATAAATATTTTACTTATAATATGTGTATTTTATTGTAATAATTGTGAATTACATATATTATTATATTAAAAATAAATTATTGTACAATATTAAATGTAAATTTTTCAATGGCACGTGAAATTCTATATTTAAGAGCATATTGTATATGTGAAGAAATCAACATTTTGTGCATATTTTTTTTTTATATTTTATATTTGTTATTTGACTTGAAAATTTTAATTTTAATATCATATATTAACTATTTGAATATTTATCTGTACTTTAATCACACCCATCAATTCTTCATTTAAATATTAAAATATATAAGAATCTAAGTAAATACCATAATTTATCAAAATCGATGAAATATTTAGGCAATTTTCCACATGACTATCCTAATCTTTTCACTAGAATATGTTTTTTTGCAACAAAGAAGAATTGGGTATTCAAAACTTAAATTTCACTACATTTATGTGGTTTATAGTATTATTAATTTTTATTATATAATAAAAAATTAATATTAACAATTAATAATTAAATAATTAAATATTATGTCTAGGAAATTAATATATAAAATTAAAATGTTAATAATAATAATTAATTGATAAATTTATATTAATCATATAAATAATTATTATTCATGTAATGATTATACGTAATTATATAATAATACTTAATAAAAAAATTATTATGAATAATAATTATTATAAATTATTAATTTAATATATGATAATTAAATATAATTATATAATAATTATTAATTATACAATAATTATTTATTATTCAATTTATAATAATGATGTATTAAATAATAATACTTAATAAATAATTAATTTTCTCTAACTAGTTAACAAACTCATTTATGTAGTTTATTATATTACTATTTTTTTATATATTAATAATTTGTTAATAAATTATTTAACTATTAATAAGTAATTAACTATTAAATTCATATTTATAATTTATATAATAACATTACTTAAATATATTCAAGTTAACACTGTACTAATGTTGAAACAATAATTATTATAATATAATAATAAAATATATTTATATAAAAATATTAATTTAATATATAATAATGAAATATATTTTTATAATAATTATTAATTTAATATATGATAATTTGATATATGAAACTATATAATAATTAACTATAATTATAATATTATGATAATTAACTATAATTATATAATAATTATTAATTGTATATTAATTATTTATTATTTAGTTTATAATAATGATGTATTAAATAATAATACTTAATAAATAAATAAATAATTTACAAAATATTTACTAACATAATTTACTAATAACCCTAAAATATTAATATAACGATTAAATAATATAGTTTACTAATATATTCATATTTATGAAGCTATATCAAATAGGAACAATATCGATGTTCTGATCCATTTTGGAGGTCAAATTATACAAGATGTTTATTCAATAATATATGATTATTTTGCAATTGGAGTTAGAAGAATATCTTGTAGGACAAAATTTTTTGAATTACTATTGAAAGTATATTAGATAACAGGCATTAACGATAATCAGTTCTTATTAAAATTATTTGGTAAGTACTGTTGGAATAATATTTACAGCTAATATCAATAATCGACGATGACACTTTGGAGTTTTTCTTGGATCTGAGGAGGAAAATTATTTTGTAGATATTTATGTTGAGACAAAGCCAAAGGTGCATAATATTGTGATTGAAATATCAACAAACAATTAATATTACCAGTATGCATAATTTTTAAAAGATTACAGCGTGTTTGAAATGTCTACAATCACGCAAATGATGACAAGTGTTGGTATCAATGACCTTAATGCAGGTATTTCGTCAAGAGTATTTTAAAGTTTCACATCAGAATGTTGAATATGATAATAGTACTAATGCAGAACCGTATAATACATATATTGAAAAATTATAATATGAATTGTGTTTTATCCTTAATTAAAAAATATATGTATATTTTGAATCATCTAATAATTTTTTACAAAGTGTCAGAAATAGAAATTGAAAGCGCAAATAATATTTGTGTTGTCTTTTAAAAAAAAAATCATTAAGAAACACAATCCTCATTTGCACTTTTGTCTAAAACATTAATATTGCGCTTTTGTCTAAAACATTAACATATCCTCAACATACGGGAATTAATGAATTAATAATTAAATATATTATTTCTGTTAAATTAATCTATCAAAGAGAGCAAGCCTATATTCTACTTTTTGGAGCTCATAAAAGTAAGGGTATTCAGCATTTTTTACTTTTCTCATGATCAATAAAAAGAGCTTAATCATGAAGAGATCACCTTTGAAAGGAAGAGTCCGTTCTTAGGGTTGAAGATATTTTAATTAAATTTTTGTGTAAAAAAATATATATTTAAATTAGTTGTATTTTTATGTTGATTATATAAGTTTGAAAACAAAAATTTAAATATTTTATAGTATTTTTTACATAAAAATATGTAAAATATTATTAAACTTGAAAAGATTTTGTTAAGTGTATTTTTGTTTATAACTACGATAAACAAATCTTTGAGAATGAAAATAACTTGTATTTTTTTTATGAGAATTGATAAAATAAATACATTTACGAAATTTCATATAATAAAAATTGAGAAGATATTGTTTGGAAATGAAACCCAACCTCTCACACATGTAAAACATTGACATTTATTCAAACTTTTGTAAACAAAATCAGCAGCATTATTTTGTGCAAAGTGAGAAAAACACACAAAAAATCAAAATCAAAGAAAGAGGCCAAAGGGCTCAAGTTTGATGCGACTTGTTTGGTTGATTTGTTCTTCTATCTCAGGTGTCAAATAGTTCTTCCAATCCCCAACCTCACCTTTCCTGAAAAAACAACTGTTTGGCACACCCACAAAAGTGGATCCACTCTTATTCACCTCCAAATTCTTGAGCCTCTCCAAACTGCACCACCCCAGAACTTCATCAACTTCTCCTTCATCTTCAAATGGCCGCCCCAAGAATTCTGCAATCTTCGAAACCTGTACCTTGGGATCACTTTTCAGGTCCTCATACTTGAGAAACAGTATTTTCTGAGGCCTTTTCTGGCTCTCCTGCCAGTACTCCACCACATGATCGAAGAATGACCCGTACTGATGGACTCCAGAGCAGAAGCAATCAACTGCCTTTTCTATTGGAAACGGGTCTTGATTTGGCCTCAAAATAGAGTTGAAGAAATGCCACATTGAGATCAGAGTGTCCTTTGGGTTCCGGGTAATGTACACGATTTTGCACGCAGAATTCTTGACAGAATCCGGGAGGACGGAGTATGGCAGATGCGTGTGGAGAAGACGAGGTGCTGATGCGTCATAGAGGTTAACTTGTGTGGGCTTAGTTGAGAAAATCGTGCTTTCTATGGTGGGGACGTAGAAATGAGGGTTTTCAGTGGTTAAAATATCGTCGTGTATATGAGAATCAGGGGTTTGGTGGTGTTTTTGCATGATGCAGATGGAGAGGGATTTGAGCCATGTGGTGCCTGTTTTCATGGTTGACGCGAGGAGAACGTCGTCCTCCCGGGCCTGGAAGCTTGATCTGAAGATGATGGCGAGCTTCAGGACCCCCTGCTGGAACCAGAATCCTTCCCACTGGCAGAGCTCCTTGGATTCCCAAAACTGCGCTTTTGGTAGCTCGTTTAGCAGCTTCTCGACATTGTTGGGGGTTGGGGAAAGGGAGAAGTTTGACATGGTGAATATTGGAAGGTATATTGAGAGTCTTTATTACCTCTGAGATTTGAGGGTTTCAGGCAAGGCTGTACTTATAGTGTTCTCATTATGGATGATACTCACAACCAAAACAGACAGATCTTTTTTCTCATATCCGATTCCATCTAAAACCTTATCAATGCAATGGAAAATGCAATAAAATTTGTAATAGAAAATCATGTATGAAACAAAAAACGAGATGAAAGCAATAAATTTGGAAAATAAGGACCAACTTACTTATTATTCCACTTAAGAAAAAGTTTGGTTTAATTGTGTGCAGCCCTATTTATTAGATGCACTATACAATGTATTCTTTGTAGGCACTACAGGAAATAGGTTCGGCCGTGAGATTTCATTATTAAGTCAAGCAACCTCTAAGAGAAGCAAAGTGGTTATGTGATTAGGTGAGAAGCAACCTCTAAGATAAGGATTAGATGAGAAGGTGTTATGTGATCTTATAAGCTCATAAAAAAGACAAATTTATAAAATTGATCCTTTAAGGGTTGCCAAAAAGGTCCCGTTCGATTTTAAAATTTCAATTTGGTCCTGGCTAAGACTAAGTCCCAATTTTGCCAGAAATTATTATGTGCAACAGACAAAATTTTGGGGATTTTTGGGAGTCCGGCCAAAATCGCCTAGTAGACATCCTCAAACTAACTTCGCCCTGCACGTGGAGGAGAGAGGAAGTTAACCCAATTTCAAGTAGCCCACCTCATCAGTCAGTTGGATCGATGGTTGAAGCGGTCAAACTGAGTGAACCGTTGACTATTAGTACCAAAATCGATCTATCTACCATTATGATTATGAAAATAATGAAATTTATTACTTATATTATGTTGATACCATTTATTGTGACACTCTTTTCTAACGAACTACCACATAAGATTTGTGATGCGGAGTTATCAACAACTGAAACTTTATAAGAAGTATCAACCCGTTTGGAAGTGTTAATGAAATAGCAGCACAACCCTCAGGACGGCTACAACAATATTATAAAGGAGGATCAGTTGACATGGTTACACTAGCATGTTGTAAACCACCGGAAAAGTCGAACCCGGACATGAAATCATCACCAAAGATCATAGCGCCAGCGGCTAATGCTCCCGCACCTACACCCGTTTCGAAGCCAGGTCCAACCCGGAGCCCTGTTGATGCTATTGAAGGCGGCGTGTTTCTGTAATTTGGAGGCAAATTATGTGTCCTGGGGAGGAATGTTGGTGTGTATCCGACGTTAGAAGGAGGCGGTGGTGGTGGCGGTGTTGGAGTTCGCGGTGGCTGATAGCTAGGTCCGCCGCCGGCTGTAGGGTAGTTAGGTCCACCAAGGGAGGGCTGGTGGGAATTGTGTGGAGGAATTGCTAGGGGCTGGTTGTCTGCTGGTTGATGGGGTGTGGTTAGAGACAGACTGGGCTTGTGAGATTGTAAAGATCCATGTTCACTAGCCATGTTACTAACACCATTGTGATCTCTGAGATTAAACTCCTCTCTCCCACCTGCATTCCAACCATGGCAACAAATTTCGGGTGTGGGAATAATTCGTTAGTTTTAAAAATTTGTAATTGGGTATTATTCGAGATATTTTGAAAAAAAAATCAACAAAATCTCGTTGACATAAACAAAAGTTTTCTTTAGAATTCATGAATAATTTGGAAAAAAATACGGATAAGGCATAGCTAATTATCTTGTCAAAATAATCAATTTATGTGTGAAGATTATCAATAAAAATGATATTATCCCATCAATTTGTGTGTGTGTATATATATATATATTGAAAAAATAAAAAAATAAGTTAGTATAATGTAATTTTTTAAAATAGAAATAAAATTCAGAAATAGTCATTCTTTTGATGAAAAACTTGAGAATTTGTCAAGTATATATATATACGAGATTCCAACTTACTATTAAAAAATCGTATTTTACTCGAGTTGATTTAAAAAGTTTGGAGATTTTTGTTACTGTGCATCCAAAGTAACTCAAATGTACTATGAAACAAATGTTAGACGAAGTTAAATACTCTTTATACCTGGATATGATGAACCAGGCTCTTCCCTTTCTTCTGAAATTCGGATTGAGATATCAACAAATCCTTGAGGCTTGCTCGAATTCTTTTTTCGAAGCTCAAAGTTCCCTACTTCTTCAACAGGCCTTGAAACCTCGGATTTACGATTGTACTTGTCTAAAAATTCTTTCAAAACTATAGTTGCCGTTCCCAGAAGGCTTTGTCTGAGAAAGATTGGCTCTCTACTGTAAACTTCAACATGGAGTGCCAAATCTTCAAACTTGGAATCAGAAGTATCAACTGCTGTCGAAAATCTGGTTTTCCAAACTGGATTTGTGGTCCCTGAAGCATCAATCTTGGTGCAATACTTGTTGTCCGGATCGATCCAACCAACGGCAAACCATTGGAGCTTCCACAAGGATGACGTGCGTCGGAGCCCACGAGCAGAAATCAGGCAGACTTCAACCCATAATTTCCCCATCTCTGGCAGAACTTAGCTGTGAAATGAAAGAAGTATTTGCAATAGAACTTGTTGTACCCTGATAGGTTCTTTTCTTGATTGCATCATTAGAAGGCTACCTTGCTTTATTCCAAGGAAATTAGTTTATCAATTGAGATGTTGCAAATAAGTGATCTCATAAGCACATCCCACGTGGAAAGGAATCACACTAATGTTTTCATAAGTGAATCGGTGGTGAAATCGGTCTTATTAAATTTAGCAGTTCAACCGGTTGGAGCGGTTCAACCGACGGTCGGACCAATTTAATGAAAATTAATTATATTTTTTATTTTATTATATAAAATAATAATATAATAGATTAATTGTTATGTAATACATTTTAAATATAAAATAAATAAATAGTTACATAAAAATATATATAACAAAACACAAAATTTAAATAATTACATAAATATAACAAAATATCAAATTTAAACTTTTATAAAAATTTAAAACAAAAAATTAAAAAAAAAACATAAAAATCGATCAAAATCATCGATTTTGGCCGGTTGTTGACCGATCAAAATAGTTTTTGATCATAAGCAGACCGGACCGACCTCCAATTCCTAGTTAAACCGGTTGAACCATCCGATTCGATCCAATTTTGAAAACATTGAATAAGACTACTAATAGTTAAAGTTTCACAAAAGTAGATCATCCTCAATTTATGCATAAAGTGAGATCTTCTATTTCATATGGTGTGCGATCAAGGCTACTATGATGTCAATGGGGCAACTGCTTGCCTAAGTCCAATGGATAATTTATCAAAAGTTCGGAACAACATTCGTCTTTTGAGCGGTAAGTAATTGAACAACCACAATCACTTTTTTCAAGTATCCACGTTCATAAGGAGTGCGGCAGAAAGCCAAAGAGAAGCATTTGAGGCCTGACTATTAAGGGCAAGAATGCACTTAAAGGGAACAGGGATGAAGTCGAAAAATGAATACTTGAGGACGAGATTTTTTTTTTATCAAAATTAGTAGATAAAGAGGTATTTCTAATTTTTTAGGAGTAAATTTTTAAAATTCAAAAATTTTATATATAAAATTTATATTAATATAAAGAATTTATGAAGTTGAAGGGTGGACGAGGGAATGCCAACACCTGCCCCTGGAACAGGGAACTGACAGGTGAAGATGTCATTTGCTTATCCTTGGAATAACTAGAGGGAGCCTTTATATACATTATTGTTTTGGATCACAGCATATCTTCTCTTAATCCACATGCTCTGAAAAATAGTTTGCAGAAAGCATAAACGAACAGAATGAGAGTTCATGCCTAGATACAAATTTACCTTTTCTTGTATTGTTTTGCAGATTGAAAATTATACGGAAATTTATAGATTCGCAATATAAACAATATGGAAAATAATGTGAAAAAGATAAATTTATTTGATGTTAATATGCATGGTAAACGGCAACCAATTTTAGCAATGTACTAGGCAAATTTGCCTTTGATTAAGGCACTTCCTGGCTTTCCAAACAGGTTGCTGCCAAGATTGAAGAAGCTTTTCTGATATAGGATGCTTTACAGGCATCATCAGGCCAAAGAGATCTCACGCCAATGAGTCAACATCAACCCTTATATAACAGACACTTGTTGTTCCAAGATAGATAAAGAATTTAACTACATAGTGCTGCTACGTCGGGGGGGGGGGGGGGGGGGGGGGGTGTAATCTAATGGATTCAATTTAATTGTTAATCATATTCTGGATTGAACGAGTTTTGTCGAAGACAAATAGAACTCGAGTGGTTTGATTCTTTTACATATATTATTTTTTTTATTAATAGAGTAAAGTTCGAGCAAAATTTTAAATTTTATTGAAATAATGTATTCAAACTTAATTTGTTAAATTAACAAATCAAATTCAAATAATTTTTAATAATTAATCTCGATTTGAAGATGGAATAATTTGATTTGATTTTCAAATAGAAATGAGAAGTATTAAGACAATAGAAGCTTGCAAAATCTAGTGCCGACATAAAATATGTTTGAAGCCTAAACAGAAAACTCAGTGTTCCCAGCAGGAATAGATATTTTATATCTATCAAACACTATAACATACCTTAGGATTTTTGAACTATCATTTAGCTGCATTTAGGAAGTATATAAAAATAATACTATTGTTTGGTTTAGATTATTCTTTATATTAAACCAAAAAAAAAGATTTCATCCGTCCTTTTTTTTGGTTAAATTACAAAACCAACACTCTTGTTCGGTTTTGTATTTTTGTATTCTGGGAACTCGTATTTTGGAAGAATGTGTAGTTTTTAAGTATAAAAATGACATTTACTATATGAGTTTGTAAGTTGGGTCTAACCTGATTATTGAATCCCACCTCGGATGGGATTCATATCCAAACAAATTTTTAAAATAGCACAAATCCAAATGATATCGTACGGGCCAAATACAATAAAGTATACACAATATTGAATCGAATTAAATTCTAAATTTGGGTAAACAAGACCCTAGTGTACAATCAAATGGGAGTGTCAAACACTTACCATTTGATTAGCGGGGTCTGGCCAAATAGTAGAATTTCACCACATTTTTTTGGCATTTTCTTCTAAGTAACAATTAGGTATATTATTTGAAATCTAAGAACATATATCAAAATTTCACCATTGTATAAAATACGTGTACCTGTAATCACTACTTAGAGGCTGAAAGAACTATGGCCCTCGCTATTTACCATATCGTTGAACAAGTAAATGAACACCTTGTCCTGGCTCCACAATCATTCTATAAGCAGGAGAATGTGTATACTTGGGTGACAAAGTGAAGGTGAACTTAGATACGATAAGGGCTACCACAATTTTCAGCTGAACGAGTGCAAAATTCCTGCCTAGACAAAGCCTTGGGCCTAATCCAAACGGGATGTAAACTTGTGGCAGTTTGCAAGCTTTAGAGATTCCATTTGCAAAACGTTCTGGATTGAACTCATTCACATTGGGACCCCAAATATCAGGGTCCCTGTGCAGGGTGGGGATCAAAGTCCACAGGCACACGCCTTTGGGCACAACAATGTGGCCGATTTGGGTGTCTTGGAGTGCTTCCCTTGACACAAATGCTGCTGGTGGATACAATCTCAACACTTCTTGAATCACCATTGTCACCTGTACAAGTTAAAAACAGAGTTTTTTTCGGTTATAAGCTATTTATGCAATCATGTTAACTCGTTTAATCAAAAAAGATCGATTCATTTGATCTCTTGCAAAACAACAGACTTGAGCCATATCTACCTCTAGTTGTACTTAATTGTTCTGTAGTCATTTCACTCTTTAAAAAGAAGAAGGAAAAAACATACCGTTTTCAACTTGTGCAGAGAATCAGCATCCAGCCCACCAGTAGCCCCACAGACTTGAGCCATCTCAGCCCTTATCCGGGCTTGCCATTGAGGATGCAAGGCCAGCAGCATCAGGCACCAAGATGCAGCAACGGCAGTGGATTCGTGGCCCGCAAAGTAAATGTTCTTGCAGTTATCAACTATGAATCTCTTGGACGAATCCTTGTCCACATCATTGTTGACGGCTCCCTCAAGTATCAACTGCAGCAGATCCTTGTTTTCCCCCTGACACTCACTCTCACGCTCCTTCACTGCCTCCCATATCAGTGTTTCAATCTCTTTCTCCAAATGCTCAATTTTCTTTTGCTGTCCTGTTGATAGCAATCTGGCCAAGAGTAGCTAATTTCATTAACACATCACATCGAGTCACTCTTAGCCTATGCCTGGACGGAGAAATCACCTAAGTGGGCTCGTGAGCCGTTAAATGTGTATAATATGATGTGATAAAATGAATGTCGAGATCACCATGTGTAACAGGTCACAACACTACTTGAATGGTACGGAAAAACTATTATTTCCAAGATCCATAAAGGGACAAGCTATATTTTTCAATTTCTTTATTCAGTGATTACTATTTACTTAATGGCTAAAAGGGAGTACATACCCGAATGCATGGGAACCAAAAAGGAAGCTTTGCTTGGAAATGGCCTTTTGAAGGGTTCTAAGCTTGGAGAAAATCTCTTTCCCTTTCAAATAAGAGCTCCCAAAACAAGCTTTTGAGATCACATCTGCTGAAACACTCCTCAAATCCTCTTCTGCTTTGATCTCTGCCATTTTACCACCCTGGGATTCTATGTAAGCCTCCCATTTGCTAGTTAATGACTCGGCCGATTCCACCATCAATCCCACCATTCCCTGCCATTTACACAAACTATATAAGGCTTTTCAATCAAGCCTTTTCTTTTGTATAATTAGACAAAACTCAGGCCGTTTTTCACATTTTAGGAATACTGGTAAAAGGACATGTAGCCCACGACCCACAGGTATGATCCTTAGATTTTAAGTCTTTGGTTCACTGAATGACTTAAAGATTTTTACAAGTTAAAATCTCCACCATTCATTTTCATCACATTATTTGTTTCCAAGACCCTTAGCTGGAAATAATAAATAAAAAAAATACAATGTCTTATACCTCTTACTCAAACACACAATCTTGAATTGTACTAGCTAGTTACCTTGACCTTGTCCATGAAGAATTCAGGGGCAACAATTTTTCTCTGTTGTGCCCAAATGTGGCCATTGGACCTCAATATACCATTGCCAAGCATGGGTGCAAGTCTTTTCGTGATATACGAAGGCTTGCCTAAGTCTGAAGAAATACATTGATTCATTTCCTTCACTAGCTCCGGATGGTTCACGTACAAATGTTGCTTGTTTCCAGTCGAATATGTGTAAATAGGACCTGCAGAAATTCGAAAAATAAACATTTCCAACCCTAATAATTCGATCCGTTAATGCACTTTAAAGTCATCTCTTAATCTCGTACAATTTTTGAATGAACTAATTACAACACATTGAATTATCCATGTCGCCTATGATCCTAAGGCTACCAGTGAACATGCATTTTTGCTGTTCTAAGTGCAATGCACTGGCCTGTCTGGCATGGAGAATTCAAGGAAGTTAGGTGGTCCAAAATGTGTTGGTGAATATGCACACTATCCATGTGAGGAAACAGGCACAGCTATCATTAAGAAGTTTCAGGATTTCAGTCAAATCTGGCTAAATAAATAAAAAATAAAAAATTCAAAGCATAGATGCACATGCATCTGTCCCAATACATGTTCCCTGTATTCCCAACTTTCTGACACTATTTTGGGGCATACGTGAAAATGTAGAGCATTTATATGAGTCTATGCCTGGAGACCCTAATCTCTGGAGTCTGTCCAAATTAAGTGGGTTTTTACCCGACACGCGTTGGGTTGTTGGGTGGGGGAGGGGGATGAAGGGGAAACATGGCTTGTCGTTTCAAGCAACAGTAGGCAACACTGGGCATTATTCATGCAGGATAGGTCACAAATTTGAAATTGAATCACTCATAAAATTTATGAGCTCCCATAATTATTATTTATAATCTAATCTAGAGTCATAAAAGCATTCTTTTTTAAAAGGGAAAAGAAATAATGGAGTCGTCCTCGATCGTGATATATTACATGACAAGTCTTGTTACTATTAATTATTTAATTTTACGCTATTTATGAAATTGTGTATACTTATGTTCCTTACAGTTGCATACAATTTCCTCATTTTTATGAGGACAATGACGAAGTCCCACTTTTGTCGGTATTAGGGTTAGTGACGAAGTTAGTAGGCAGGATAGTTCCATCATCAACTGTATAAAATTTTAAATTTAATATAAATTATTTATATATATCATTAAATTTTAAAAATTTACCTCCTAAAAATTCAAAAATATCTTAATCTCGTCCCCTCTCCTCATTGAAATTTTCTGATTCATTCCCTGACAAAAAAGATTGTACATGTAATTATCATGGAGCCCATATAATTTAGGTTTAGACATATGACTTTTAGAAGCCTAACTTCACTTATTTTCTTCAATGGGAACTGATGTATTGTCAACTATTCTTGATTAAGTGCAATGGATCCAGCCACTTAAAATGTGGCTTATTGGAAGGGAAAAGTTGCTACCCTTAGCCTGAAAGAGAATCCTTTTTTGTGTGAAGAAGTAGGGCTTATAATTCAAGTGAAGGTTGGGATGGCTGTCAGCTTCAAAGGGACCTAAACAACTTTGTTAAGAGCATGCAACGCAAGTCTAGTCAAAGCTAATTTCACTTTAGATCAAAGCTTATCTCAGCCATGTCTTTTCCTACTACAGCCGCCCCACCTATCCTCAAGGAAATTATTGCCTTAGAATTATTGTGAATTTTGTACATTGATTTGTTCACGAGAGAATGTATATATGTATCGTTTTATTCGGTGAAGTGATCTACGACATGTGACGGTTCTAATCAAAACCTGAAAAAAAGCGTATGCCTTGGTTGGTTCTATTTTCCCTGACATTTTACTTTTCGGGAAAAAAAATAATAATAATGATAAGATATTTATAGTTAAAAATATTTTTTAAAATATATTATATTATTTTTTTTCCAGAAATATCCAATCATATCCTCATTTTCCACACATTGCTGAAACATACTATTCACAATATATTCTATCAAAATATTTTCAAGAAAAAACCAACATAACGCCAAATAAAGCCGTAAAGTTCTATAATCTTACTTGTATCTCAAAAAATCATAAATATAAATATTTAATTATAATGATTTTTTTTAAAATTATATTGGGTTGTGGGAAAAAAACTATAGGCATCACGGCTAATGATATGGACAAATAAGGCAACGACTTTCTGATAAAAACACTAATTGAAGAAGCATCATTGCAAGAAAACAAATAACGAATAGACTTTGTGATAAGAACAAAATAAAAGGTCCTTTTGAACTTCATTTTTCATTACCAGATTCCTGTCTTGTCCTCCTTACTGTTGGTACTCTTTTTGAACAAATATATGAAAAACTTCACCATTAAATAAGTATCTAAGTTTTATTTTATCTTTTATAAAATTAAGATATAAATTATTTTAGATATTCATTATTAAATACTGAAAAACCATAGTAGTACATATATTTGCCTGGCCAATTAAATTCATCTATTTAAGTTAAATAAAGAAAGAAAAAAAAAAACAAGAACAAAAAGGTTGGCAACTAAGCATAGTTGTGTCAGGGGCAGAACACAACACCAAATAACTTTGGCCAACTTATAAGATCCTCCCCATTAATTTCTATGTCATGTCCAAAAGAAATTTTGTTTCCAATTCGTACATTTTCAACAACTCTTTGCACTGTTACAAGCCCAGCTTTTAATGGAAAACAACAGCCCCCAAAAACCCAAAAAAATAAAAAAGAATTGGAAATAACTTGTCATATAAAGTACCTAGTGTGTGTATGTGTGTGTGGAATTTCATAATTTTTTATAACAACTTGGGACTTTTAACTAAAATTATGCATATGCAAGATAATTTCCTGATCATAGTATGTGTTTGTGTTTGTGTGTGTGTGTGTGTGTGTGTGTGTGTGTGTCTATATGTATATATATCTCTCTGTGTGTTCGGGTGTATCTATGCACGCGCGCGCACACACACACACACACACACACACATATCAGAGATTATAGATATAAAGAACATGAGAGCTAGTTATGGAGATATACCGTATTGTTTTCTCCATTGTTCAAAGTAGGGGAAGAGGGTTGAAGTGTAATCATGGGCCACGAATTCATCATTGTTTGCACTTTTTTTCATGGCTGAAGCTTGGATTTTCTGCATCTCCCAAACATTTCCATACAGAAGAGAAGGCTTAGGCCCTTTGACGCCTTGTGCTTGAAGCTTCCTTCGGATCTGCCATGGATTGAGCCACAGGATTTTGAAGAAATACAAGGCCAGACCAGGCAGGAAAACAAGAATCAGGACAGCAAGTTTACTTTTGACAGCAAAAGAAAGAACAAGAGTTGTAAGAATATGAACAAGAAGAAGAAGAAAAGGGCCCTTCATTTTTGGCTTTTCTTGCCCCCCACAACCCTTAATGTGCTCTCCTTTTTTTATATTTCACACTAGCTAGTAATAGTGTATGTGGAACTCTTAGGAGTGTTGAGTTGGTTTATATACACTCCCTTGGAATTTTAAATGTATTAATATATATATATATATGTGAGTATATATATAATTATGTATAATCGTTATTCAATATGGTACTAGAAAGAGTAAAGATTTTCGGGTGGGTCCTAAATTTTTAGACAATATATATTTTTAGAACGTTCGCAATTTCACGTGTCAAGATCTCTTAAGAATTATTCGTACTAAAAATGCTTGAGATAATTCATTGTATTTGCTCAATTAAATTTCAACATTTCTAGTTGTCGAAGATATTGGGTACATATAAATATTTCAAAACACCCATAATTTAAATTCTTAGACGAGATAATTTCTTGATATATCGTTCGAATATACAAAGGCAGTAATGACTCCTTGGTACTTGCTTAATTTTGATATTTCTAGTTTTTGAATATATTAAAATTATTTTAAATTGTTGGGCAGGATAATTACTCAATATAGTGTGTGTGTGTGTGTGTGTGTGTGATTATTTCACCAAGCAGGGTTTATAATGAATAATTTGATTTGACTTGAAGATGATCAAGACCTGTTTGGCTGATTTTTGTCCTTTATATATTATAAGTACAGAACATAAATTATAGGATAGTTTTAAGTCCCAAATCGTGATAGTTGGTGAGTGATTAAACTAAACAATAAAAAAAATAAAAAAATGAGATGTGATTGAAGAAATAAAGCATCTTGTGGCTGTGACTTTCTAGTCAATGGTAATATCTTTTTTTATTTCTAAAGTGTGCATGGGCTAATTTTCTAATTGTTTTCATCACTTGGACCACATTGTACTAACAATTATATTCCCTTCTTCTAGCAATAAATGTCCACATATGATTTTATTCCGAGTAACACACAAGAATCAAAGAAAGTAATTATTTTTTGTTCGTATTTTTACATTTTACTTTAAAAAATAACAATTGAAAGTTGACGTGGTATCTTAAGAATTCATTTCCAAATAATTGATTTACGATGAGTTTCTATCTGTGATATGAACAGTTTATTAAAAATGCCAAAAATATTAACAAAGAATAAAAAATACAAAATGTCAAATGAATTAAACGTAACTCAAAATGAAAAAAATATGAGTATTTATAGTTTTTTTTAAGGAAACCACCTCTAATAATAAAAAGAATATTGAATATTTAAAATTACTCAAATAAAAATTATATTCTCGTATAATAGAGTACATATAATAATAAGATTTCTTAAGTTTTTTGGTATAGACACATTAGATTAGGTCTATTTTGAATTCAAATTTATTATTATATACAACCATATTATTATTTTAAATCAAATAGTAATTTGATAAAAAAATAATTTATAAATATTTTAGAAAATTAAACATTGTATGTCAACATCATGAAAAAATATAAATATTCAAATATAAATACGGTTTTTTGTGGGTAGAAGTGTACAATCATAAAAAAATCTATGATTCAAGTAAGTCATATCCCACAATTTATCTATTCAAATCGCTTGATGCAAAGAATTTTAAAAATATAATATATAGTGTGTACAAATTAAAATACCTGAGTTATAAAAAAAAAATAATCGATTGACAATTAACTAGTTAGTTGGCTCTAAGTCAAACTTACCAAAGCTAGACAGTCATCAATAAATTATTGCTGAGTGTTGTCTGGTCACTGGTGAGGGTTTGACACATTTCCATTGAATAAATTAAAAGTATATTAAAAGTTAAATAAAAAACTATGTATCAAAAATTATATGAGTTTGATACCATTTTGAAACACAACAATTGATTGGGTGAATGGATAAAAGATAAATATTTTATTTTTTTATAAAATAAATATTTATCAATTATTTAAATATTTAAAAAATAAAATACTAAATATAACACGAATATTAGCGAGTTGAACTTGTATAAGACTAGGGCTTGGATGCGTAAAAGCAGCTGATTTTCCTAATATATGAGGTTAAATATAATTTTGGGATACTAAAGACTCAGAAATGGTTTGCAAGACTATTTTTTAAATGGTGAAAAAAAAAAAAGAAAGGGGACAATCATTTGTAGTAACTTTCATTTTATATTTAGCTTACTTATAGCAAGATAAAAATATTTCAAATTATTTTTATTGGGGTCTTTGAGTTCGAGCAAGTCTGCTGCCGAGATCATAAAAAATCTTAATATGTCAAGTTTTAAATTTTAATAATTTCATTTTAAATTTAACTTATTATCATTCTTGGTGTTGTTTAAGTCAAAGTTATTATCCAAAAAAATTAACACAATTTCGTCAATATAATAATTAGATTGAAGCTCTAGTTTATTAAAATGTCCATCAAATCAAAATCCCTTGTATACAAAAGTAGTCCGCTAACAATTGACATAAATGGAATTAAAATATTATTTTTTTATAAAATAATAGGTCAGATTAATTGAATTGTTGTCACAGCTAAAAATAATATTGAATAATTATTGATTCAATTACAGAAGTTGAAAACTCAATACAAAGTGGTTCGAATTTCAGCCGTTGGGCACGTGACTGACTGAGTAGCTGACAGATCAAAATCAAGAATATTATTGTGCAATAGATGGAAATAGAAATATGTCTAAATATTTAAAAGTCTTAAGGGGAAAGAAAAACAGATTTGTCACTGACACCATTAACTGACTGTCGGCATTCAATCGATCTTCCCATGTGACTTGTGACCAATGAAATGGGTCATACATTATTATAAATCAAAATTAAATATGTGTACAAAATTTTCCTTTTCCTTTTTTCATATTTTATTTATTTAATTAACCTTTATATATTACATTACTTGAAAGACATATACCATTATAATTTTTAATAAAAAAAATTCTTAATTAAGAAAGAGGCTTTAATATATTGAGGAGCTTAGAACATATTTAGTGGAAACAAGAAAGATCATCTCAAGTTGCATTTTTAGTTGCTCGTTGAGGATTATTGTTTGCTTGAACGTAAAATATTAATGATAATGGGACGAGTTTAAATCCAAAATTTATTATGTTTGAAATAAATTTTATTATTATAGATCAATTCGAGGTAAATTTTGAGTTTTTATTTTCAAACTCATCACATTCCAAACTCATCCTATTTAATTTTCAACTAATATTTAATATGTTTATCTGGTTAAACCAACAACTTGATGGTTGAAGTTGAACACGGATGAAGCTAGTATGGGGAATCCTGACATGTAAGGGAGTAGTACTTATTTTTTTCAATTTGAGAATATCAATTTATTACTGTAAAATCACTTTTATTTTTATGAGAGTAATAAACAAGTAGGGATCTATCAAACCCCCGTCTAGGTAAATACGAAATTGACTAAAAAAATAAAAAATAAAGAAAAAAAGATTAAGCCCTTCGAACCTCATTGAGTATGTTATTACAAATGCAAAGTATGAATCAAGTGAATTGACCAATAGAAAATATCAATCTTTGGACCATACTTGATTTATTACAACATTGCAATCAACAATAACATGACCATCTGGTTCTTGAAGAGATTCGAGTCTTGCCCACGGGGCCAGGAGTCCACGGTGGCCCAGGAAACTGAAAGATCAAAATAATGGGGACCTATGACAATATGGGCCTGATGGCATAGGTGTCGCCATTTAGTTCGTTTTGTGACATTTTAAACTTAGGGTCCCCCACCAAATATTTTTTATATAATTCCACCTTTGTTTTGATTCTTGACACCTGTTACTACCTATTAAAAAAATTATGCTACATAAAAAAGTTCAATCAATTTTATTTTTTATTGTCAAATTTGAAATTATTGAGATCGATAGTATATTGATAATTGAGTATTTCTATCTAACTTTACTATATTTTATCGAGATAATCAATTTCTCTGACATAAATTATTATAGAATCATTTAAAATAATTAAAAATATAGAAAAAAAGTTTTTTTTTTTTTTTCTCAAATTGCCCAATTGAGTGAGTAATCAAGGACGGAGGGAGGAGGAGTTGGGAGGGCAGCCGCCCCAACTTTCATGTCAAAAAATGATAAAATCGTCCTTCATATGACTAAAATATTTTTATTTTTTTCATTATTCTCAGTATAAATTATATAAATTATTTTTAAAGTTTGAGTTATTGACAAAATAAACTCCTCTAAATTTGTAAATTATAAATATTCTCTTGATATTTGTTTCTATTATAAAAATTACACCTACTGATTGAGTATTTACAAAACGAAGATAAATCTCAAAAGGGTATTTATAATTTTAAAATATATAATATTTTTTATATAAATAAATAAATTTTAACGACAATTTTTATAATTAACTCAAATTTTTTGAAAAAAAAAATCAATTTCACCCCTCAAAATTAATTTTTTTGAAAACCGTCCAGCTGGCAATAATAAATTCTGAGAGAATTGACATTTGTGAAAAAACTAGCTGTGTGCTTGGATTTAGCTTCGCATGTTACAAAATGAACATTAAAAGCAATCACACTCGAGATGTTATTGTAATTATGGCTGTCAAACTCATTATAAAATGACATTTTACCTAACTCTGATTTTGTTGCAGATGTGCACTAAATATCAAGTACGAGCATGCAAGAATTAATGCTGCTACCATAATTATTCAAATCTAGGAATCTGATATGTGGGCATCAGAAAAACTGGACAACATTAATCAAGATAGAAAAATTGGGTCCATGTAGTTTTATGTATGTCTCTTTCCATCAAAAGGGTTTTGTGTCCAATAATTTTCATGACATCTTACATAAAAAAAAAAAAAAGGGTTTTGTGTAATGGAATGATATATAAACATAAGAAATAACATATGCTTCTTTGTGACTGTTGAATTATGAATGATAAATATTAGTACTATATATATTATAATATGATGATGTGCATATTAAATTATTATTTAAATAGTATTTAAGTGGAGGATGTAAAACTTTTGATCAAAATTGTATAAAGGCCAAATGGCACTAACCCTTAATACATTACCTCTTAAACTTAATTTTCACCGCTCTGTGTTCTCAAATTTAATTATTGTGACAATTTATTCTCTAAAATTAAATTTTAAGTACTTTGACTCTCAACTTATATTAATTATAGCGTTTCCTCCTCAATCCCTCAATATTATTTTCAAATCAAATTTTAGAACGTTTTTCTTCCATCATCGTCCATTTTTTTTCCTGTATTTCCATGCAAAGGTCAATAAAAATGCATTATAAACACAACAAATGATGGTACTTTAGTAACAAAATAATAGTGGTATTTTTGTCAATGTCATTGTAATCGATATTATTTATAATAAAAAGTATTACCATTCATATTGTCTTCACCATTGTCAGTAAAAAAAATAATATTATCTTGACTTTTGCATGGAAAAATAGGAAAAAATGGGCAACTACGGCTGATGGAGACCATTTTGATAAAAAAATTGATTTGAAAATGACATTAGGGGATAAAGTGCTATAATAAATGTAAGTTGAGACGATAAAGTTGTTAAAATTTACTTTTGAAAAAAAAAAATGCCAAAATGATTAAGTTTGAGGGGGCAAAATATTTAAAATTTACTTTTGAGGTATAATATACAAAAATGATTAAATTTAAACGAGTAAAGTGTCATTTACCCTTATATAAGTGGAATTAATATTGCAATACTAAGTTCGTTAAAATTATTTTCTTGATTTCTTTTCCTTTTTAAGGTTAACTGGCTTATTTGCTATAATGCTTTTTTAGTTCAGGAAACAATGAACTTCAACACTTCCTAGTCCCATATAAAGTATCTTAATGAATTTATAAGAATTAATTGTGTTACATCATTATTTCAAGTGAAATGATATTTTATTAAAAAAAAATCATCTTGGATGTCTCATAAAAGAAAATATTGATCATTTAAAAGTTTGTTTTATTTTTGTTTTTACCTTACTGTTATCTTATCCAACCTGTCTTCCTAAATAGAATATGGACCAATGAATTTCTATCTAGACCTTATAAACGTTCATATGGGCTTGGTCAGTAATAATGATGTCCTCCTACGTAGTTCGTTGCAAAGAAAATGCTCTAGGTTTTACTATATCGTATAAATACTCACTTCCATGACATTTATAGGCAAAAATCTATTTTTTTTTTCAATTTGGCATATTTTTAAGTTTCATTTTTTATCTGTTTGTTTTGCAACTTTAGTCTATCTTTTATTAGTTTAGTGGCAATTCTAGTGTAATTTGATCAAAGTTTCTAAATTGATCGAAAAAATTCAAAATTTGGATGAAAATTCAAAAATTCGGGGACTTTGTGAGGGTAAATTTGCACAAGACCCCACTATATTTTGCCAAAGTTCTCAAAAGACCCCATGTGTTAGACAAATAGTCAAGACCTCAACGGCGGGGATGGTGTGACCACTTTGGCGAGCAATAATTGAGGTGGGTTAAAGAACATATTTATTTTTATCTTTTTCAACTTCGGCAAAATATAAGAGTTTTTTTTTATATAATTTACCCCCAAAATTTTCAATTTTCAGTCAATAAAACAATAGGCAAGGGTAAAATTTGAAACAAAGCCAATTTACAGGGCCAAAAATATATTTTTTATCTGACTTATGACATAAAATATGTATTAGTTTAAGAAATCAACAGTATGAAAATAATTAATGAACCTTAAAATTTTGAACATGTTGTGTACAAGTATAAAAAATGGTGACTAATAGATGATGTGATCAATTTTGGCATAGTTCATATAAACATGAAAAAAATAACAGTACATAACAGTGCATGCCACAAAGATCCAAATCTCCTACTATCAATGTTTAAAAATATATGGGAGTTTTTGGAATTGGGCCAATTTCTTGAATTTGGATTTTGCATATCTCAAAACCATTTCACTAAGCCCAACCCATTAACTAAGGCCCAACCCATGAACTAAGCCCAGCCCCTTTCTTAAGCATTTATGTGCATCCATAAGAAAAGAGAAGATTTTGTTTAAAATTAACAACATTTAAAGGAATTAGAGAAATTTTGGTTGTGATTGCTTTTGAAAGTATTTCAAAAATATACATTTTTCCACAAATAAAAATCCTTCAAAACATATTTTTTCACTTCCCACAGATATATTCCCAAAATATATTCAAAGAGACTAGAGTCATTTTTTATTATCTAATGAAATAAACTTGGGCAAAAGATGAAGCCATCAATTTAATCGATGCTTTTTAAGCCAAAAAAAAAATGAAAATTTGAAAAATATTAATAAAATAAACAAAATCAACCAAAGCAAATTGGAATCTAAAAGAAAGAAAATGAAAAAGCAGAAAGATATCGAAATATAACTATGTGATATCACTCTTTTTCTCAAATCTCTTAATTAAAAATTAAGATTACTGTATGAATTATAAAATATTATTAAGGATATTGGGAATTGACTTTCATAATATATATAAATTAAAAAAATTAAAAGCAATTTAATACATAATTAATTATGTATTTTATAATAATAAATATTATGAGTATTTATAATGATGATACGAAAATTTTGTAAGTTTGAGCGAAATAATTTTAGTGAGCTTAGGTTAAATATTATAATATAATTTTATATATTAATATGTGGATATAATGAATTTGATTTATTAGGTGAAAATGAGAGAAAAATATGACCGTTAATAACTTAAAAATCGAGAGAAAAAGAAAAAAAAAAGTGAATAAATAAATAAACAAAGAATTATTGCACCGTCAAATTTGTCATTCTCGATTTTGAACTCCAGTGGACGCCAAACTCCTCTAAAATCCGACGCATTCTTCAATCTCTCTCTCAAGTCTCCTCTCAGAACAAAGCTCCACTCTTTTGGCCTTTGCTCAAACACATGCGGGGAGAGAATTTTTTTTTTTTTTCTCTAATGTACAGGTCACCTATAGATACAGAAGCACATAAATGCGAGCGTATAAACAGACAAGAAGTTTTTCAAAAACCCAATTGCTAGAAATGGGAGAAAGTGGGTTTTCTCTCTTAATTCTTGTTTGAGAACTTCTCCCTGTACCTTGAGCGGGTAAAGAAGCGCCAACTATCTTTTCTGGGTCTGGAGATTTAGGGTTTGTTTCCTCACAAAAGTGATGCTCATCTTTGATATGTCTAATTCAAGCTGAGATACGTGTGTGTTTGTTTGCTTTATTTGTGTAAAGATATTTTAGGGTTTTGATTTCTGTGTAAAAGAGGGTGTGAAATTAGTGTAATAATCGAAGATGGATGGGAGGAGAATAACGGCGAGTCCGCGGCCGTGCTCTGGGCGTCGGGTGGTGGCCAAGAAGCGGCCCCGCGGTGGTTTAGATGGGTTTGTTAACAGCGTGAAGAAGCTGCAGAGAAGGGAGATATCCTCAAAGCGAGATCGCGCTTTCAGCATGAATGATGCTCAAGAACGGTTCCGTAACATTCGCCTGCAGGTTCATTTGATTAAATTTCTTGTTTTTGAGATTTTTCCTTTTTTTTTTCTTTTATGTGTGTTTGTGATGATAGATGTTGTCGCATAGCAAACTTAGGGCTTTTGGGGCTTGATTAGGTGTGCCCTAGATTTCCGATAGAAACCTTTTTGAGATTTGCTCGCTATTCTTAGCTTATCAGTTGAAGTTGACATGTTTATGTTGATAAGTACGTAGATCTGTGTATCAGAAACGGATGGGTAATGTTATTTATCATTTATGTGGAGAGGCGAAATGAAAATTGCTCACATAATATTTAGAGCCATATGGATGTATTTTTAGGATAACATTTTTGCCTTTATCTTGGGTCATCATTTTTTGGTGGTCCATTAATTTCAAACGGATAAGGAAGCTGAGGGACTGTCAGTTTCTTAGGGATTGGATAGGATCTTCTGTGCGCATTTTTCATGGCATTTGGAATGTACAGGGTTTAAAAATTTACAAGGTTTTCTGGAACATATTTGTTTTTGAATTTTATGGAACTTGTGTTGTTAACGAACTAGCAATGTGGTTTTGCTTTCCACTGTAGTTGTGAGTTTCTCGTCTTACAAATTTCTTTTAGATCCAAAATCATTTATGACATGAACATTATTTGTATGATTATTAAGTTGTAATTACTTGAGTGCACGATGACAACTGTTCAAGTTTGTCAGTTTCTACTTTATTGGCATCTCTCCAACAGGAACCAGATTGCATCCGTATTGGACTTTCCTGTCTCCCTCCATCCACCTTATAGGTTGTGCCACCTTGCCTAATCTATATGTATCCATCCGTAATGAAACGTATTGCACTCTTTCTTGGGAGTTGCAAGTGATGTCAGTGTTAACTCATATCAGTATATGCATATGGATTACCAATTTGGAAGCAAATATATGAGTATATGTGAAACAGAGATGTGGGAGACGAATAACTATAGTTGAACTAGTTCTTCACTGCTGCATCAGTGAGTTCCGTTCACTGGTAGATGATGTGGGGATTTTTGGATATGTATCATGGAATCCAAGGAGGGATAGATGGGCAACAGTCAATTGAGAGGTAAGTCGACAATTTTATGTTGAGAGAAAGCAACTGGAAGTGTTATTTGACTCCTGGACTACTTCTAAAAGTTGAAAAGTAATATTCTACCTAAGAATATGAGGAGCTGATAGGTTTAGTATAACCAATGCGGCATTGGTGTGATTATGCTTGATAGTTGAGGAGAATAAGGATTTTGACTGTTCTGGTTGTGTTTTATTTTCTTATGCTGATATCAGGGCTCCTGTCTCTATATGATTTTTTGGTAACTGTTTGCTTGTCTAGTAGATTATGTCCTTTGTACCTGACATTGATAGATCCCTGTCCACATTTTAAAGATGTATGAAATGTAACAGTTTTTTCTGTATATGTTTAACACTATGCGTACTGCTAGGATAGTGTTTCCTGCTGTGAACAATGTAATGACTGCTCATTGCTTGAAACTTCATTTTTGGAGCCTGCAACACCTCTGTGTGCATGCATGCATGCAGACAAGGAAGATGCAAAATGGAAGGGTTGGTTGAATGTTTGTCAATAGTATGTTGAATTGCCTTTAAGACTTTTTTATCCTATGTTCTATATGCAGTGCAAAGGAGGAGCAAATTGCTGAATTTTTTATTGTGAAGTCCGAAGACTGTTAATTTCTTACTATAATTTTTGACAAAATCTGATTTGAGTTGTAGATGCTAACTTCCTTTTTTTAATCATTGTAAGGAGGCAAATCATTTCTTTTGGCCTTTTTTGCATGGACTAGTCCTCTTTTTTTGGAATCTTTCAATTTTGGGCCATGTGATTAGTGTCACATTATAGATGGATGGAGATGTTGTCTTTTTACATTGAAATTTTTGCTTTGATATTTATTATTCTTCATCTATATTTTGCTTGTGATGGTTAACTGGGTATTTTGGTCCAGGAGGAATATGATACGCATGATCCCAAGGGTTATTGTCCCTTGTCATTGCCATTTTTGAAGAAGAGGTCAAAAATTATTGAGATAGTTGCTGCCCGTGATATTGTCTTTGCTCTCGCGCAATCTGGTGTTTGTGCAGCATTTAGCCGAGGTACAGTGATCTAAATGAAATTTAATTTACTTGCACAAGTATTTTCTTTCAATATTTGGCATCAGAAATGGTCTTATGGATGTTATCTGTTGCATGCAGAGACTAACCAGAGGATATGCTTTCTGAATGTCAGTCCTGATGAAGTCATTCGGAGCTTATTTTACAACAAAAATAATGATTCACTTATCACTGTTTCAGTTTATGCTTCGGATAATTTTAGTTCCTTAAAATGCAGAACCACAAGAATCGAGTATGAAATTCCATCTGCCATTTAACAATGGTTTCTATTCAGTTTCTTGCTGCTTTGCATACTCATATGTCACATTTCAAACTATTTCAGATACATACGAAGGGGTAAACCTGATGCTGGTTTCCCGCTCTTCCAGTCGGAGTCATTGAAGTGGCCCGGCTTTGTGGAATTTGATGATGTAAATGGAAAGGTTCTTACTTATTCTGCACAAGATAGGTAAGCACTTAATAAGCTTAGCTGTGATACATTCTGATTTATTTTCTTTTGCTTCAAGAGTTGCTGCTGTTTGCTGATGTCTGCTTCTTTCCTCTTCCTTGTTTCAGCATATACAAGGTGTTTGACTTGAAAAATTATACAATGCTGTACTCCATTTCAGATAAAAATGTTCAAGAGATTAAGATCAGGTAATTTGTGTATTGCAGAATAATGTTCTACGCTTTTCTCATGCATGTTCTCATTTGAATACTCATCTGGGGAACATGCTTCTTTGAATTCTAAAGATATTTGTAGGGTTTTGACAAAACTTCTTATTTAAAATGCATTTTAGAGTGTAATAATTGATGGAAGATGCCATAGTTCAGGGGTGATGGCTGCAAATATCTTTAGTATTGATGTAACCTATTGGATGCCACATTGTGGAAATCTTTCGAGAAAAAAACTACTCGAAAAGTTTACTCTGTTCTCTGTTCTATATGGGCGAAGTAACTCTTCAGAGCCAGTGAAAACTTGTTTTGTTTAAGTATATCAATTAGTAAATATATGAATCTGCTTTTCTGTTTTCAAACGAATCACAGGAATGTGTACGTGTGTGAATTTTATAATAGAGCTTTAAGTTTCATTTTTGTCAGAACAAGTAGTTGTTTTACAGTGTAGTATAGTATGCCACCACCTCTGACCTGGGTGCTAGAACAAATTTATGTTGAATTTCTTGCTTGTTAACTAAAGTTGTTGAACTGTCAAGAAAATCCTTGTGGGTACACTGAAGGGTTGTAAATGTACTCTCTTGGATACTTTTTGTCCCTTCTGATTTAGGATTGTAGGACTGTTAATATATATCTTATTTTGCTGACTGTGCTTTGGTAAACAGTCCAGGAATCATGCTACTGATATTTACGAAGGCTCATGGCAGTGTTCCTTTGAAGATTCTCTCCATTGAGGATGGGACTGTTCTTAAATCTTTCAGCCATCTACTTCATAGAAATAAGAAGGTGGATTTCATCGAACAATTCAACGAAAAGCTTCTTGTCAAGCAAGAGAATGAGAACCTGCAGATTCTTGATGTAAGTTGTTCTTCACCTTTTATTATCATGTTCATGTCCTGTGAACTCTGACATCTTGTCTATATAGGTCCGCAATTCTGAGTTAACTGAAGTTAGCAGGACTGAATTCATGACGCCCTCTGCATTTATATTTTTATACGAGAACCAGTTATTCTTGACATTCAGAAATCGAACAGTTGCTGTTTGGAACTTCAGAGGGGAGCTTGTAACCTCATTCGAGGATCACCTTTTATGGCATCCTGATTGCAATACTAACAACATCTACATTACAAGTGATCAGGACCTCATCATTTCTTATTGCAAAGCTGATTCTGAAGAACCATTATCTGATGGAAATGGTATGTCCCCGTGGCAACAGAACTACTCTGGCTATAAAGATTATATCCATAAATTTAGTCTCATAAACTTTAGCAGTCTGCATTTGGTGCCATATTATATTGAACATCACATTTTAGGCGAGTTTAATATGATACATGCAATAAATTTGTGCTAATCTATGTATTTTGATATTGACAAGCTAGATGTTGGTGCAGCGGGCTCTATCAATATAAGCAATATCTTGACAGGGAAGTGCCTTGCAAAGATTAAGGCGCGCAACAGTCTTCCAATTGATAAATGCAGCTGCAGCGCAACTTGTGGTGGCAGAAACTGCAACTCAAGGAAGCGCATCAAAGCTTCTAGAATTAGGAGCACTGTTGCAGAGGCCTTGGAAGATATCACTGCTCTCTTCTATGATGAAGACCGAAATGAGATCTACACCGGAAATAGGCTTGGCCTGGTCCATGTGTGGTCTAACTAAAAGTGGTTCATTGCCTCATTTACATACAGATTAAATTTAGCTGCCTCCCCCCATCTCCTGGAACTGTACCATTATATGCTCCCAAATTGGTTAATTAGTTTCGTGCTTTCTCTCGGCTATACCCTTTCTAGTTTGCCATACCCAACAATTGAAGGGCGGGGGAGGAGGGTGGGGGTTACTCTCATGTTATAATTTTCTGAAAGTCTTTGTTCGTTAATCTGATCTGTCGGGGTTGGGGCCCTGACTCAGATATCAGATCATTTTGTGTTGTAGATGTGCTTCATAACTTAGGGTTCTAGAGTGAGCTGCTAGTTGCGGCATTTGAATGAGTTAAAGTTGTAATAGATCAACTAGTTGTGAGAGGTAGTCTGGATGCTCTGTAAATTGCTGCCTTTTGCTGAATCCACGGTTTTAATAATTCGCTTATTATCTCTGCTTCTTATTCCTGTAGTTAAGAGTAATGTGAAAAAGTTCTCTTTCTCCCACATTTCTGTCTGTCATAGTACACCGATCATGAGCAAGAAAAAATGTAGTCCAGCACGAGCAGCATCAGGCAACTGGTTGTGTTTCTTGGTGACAATACCTAAGAGACGTCGGATGGAGAATCATAAGATAACATGTGATGTTATCCAAATTCATGGCGTGGTAGAAAGGCTAATTCCTTCTCTACACAAGCAAATTGTTTCGAGTACTCGGGAGGTTTTCCTTTAAGAATGTTTGATGGTTTAGCCTCTGACGTTCGAGTCAATATTGCTGTACTGTTGGAGAGAAATACGAGTCACGAAAGAAATATAATATAATTGTAAAAATAGTAAAAATCTTACTGAAAATAGAGAATGATTGGAGAATTTATAATTGAATTCATATAATATAACTATGAGTAGGGCACATCAGCATGGTTGAATTGCAGAGCCCTGTGATGACAAATGTGGAATGAGGATGGGCAACAGAATAAATTCAGCTGAAGAAGCATCAATGGGAAAAAAGAAAACAAGTGGAAGTCATGAGAAAATATGTAGATAAAAGTGGAAAATGCAAAAAGCCAAATGGGGGGCAACTACATTTCCAAGAATCCAAAAAACAGTTTCTAGAAAATGTCATAAATCTATCCAAACAGGTCATACTTTTTCCATCTCTAAAAGTAGGGCATATGAAAGTTGAGGCTTAGATTAATCAATAATTCAAGGTATATTTGGGATTATAAGTGTATTTTTTTTTTTTAATCTTTGCACATGAATATAAGTTCTTTAAGTGGTCATCTTCTCATGTTTTCTATGTCATTCAATAGAAAGTTTAAAAGAAAGTATGAACTTTCAATTGTTAGTTTAATTATATAATATAGTTTATATTGGAAAACATAACGCACAATGTTTGGTTTCATTTTTATAAAAGTGTTTTCATCTTCTGAAAATAAAAACGTGTTTGGTAAGTGTATATTTGCGGGTCTTCTAAACCATTCTCAAAATAAATTTTGATTTCCCAAAACACTTTTTTCATCCTGATATATCTTTCGATCATTACATTAATTCAAATATATATATATATATATATATATAGATAGATAGATAGATAGATAGATAGATACCCGAATCATTACAATAATCAATAATGTAAAATTTTATATCTTTCAATTATTATCTTAATATAATTTATTTTTTTATTATATTTTAATTTAATAACAACATAAAATACTATAAAAACTTGATATAACACCACTAAACAAACTAAATTTATAGTACAAAATATAAATACGGAAATGATTTATCGATACACATTTTTCCACATAAGTCCATCGTTCCATTATTTGCCAATAACTTATACAAATGTATTTTCATGCACATTCTCAAATCCACTCTCAAAACAATGCATTTGTACTAAATGTTTCTTCCAAAATACCTAAAATAACACCAACTATTTCCTATCTCTAATCTATAACTTTCTTGAAGCTCCCATTTTCATCCTCTTTAAGTTACCCTTGTCCACTCCCTAATGGCATGCCAAGAATCAAAACCCCATCAATAATCTGTTGCTTCACGATTTCCCTAACTTTTGGTTCTCCACTTCTCAACTTTCAAGCCAAGAAAGACAAACACGGGGACTTAATACTACAGAGCTTTTGATCTGTTTCCAATTGGTAATTGGCTGATATGGGAACACAAAATCATTCACGTTACTTATTATTTATACACATTTGTGGTAATCGTAATCATAATTAGGGTAATCATAATTAAGGACGGACTCAGAAAATGAAATGGTCGTCCCCAACTTCGTCTTGCTCATAATTCTAAAACGTACTAACTTTTAATTAGTATTATAATATAATGTATTAGATGTATGAATTTTGATTACTTTTGAACAATATTTTTTTCAAATTTGGATTGGAGATTGAATCAGACAATTAATTAGGTTATTATTTTACTAGTTCGACTGACTGAATCATATAAAAAAATTATATGTACAAGCATATATATATATATATCAAAATTAAACTCGAGTATTAGCATAATAAAACTAACAAATATAAATAAAAGTAAGAATCTAAATTAAATAAAAACACTTATCAAAATATTTAAGTTCAAAATAAGTAGAAAATATTCATACATATTGCTCCGCACCCCCCCCCCCCCCTTTTTTTTTTTTTTGTCTCCTCTTTTTTTCTCTAAAGTTTTTGAGTAATTTATTAAAAAAAAAGTGATTTTAGATTCGGGCCAAACGGGATGCCAGGTTGCCGGGCTTTTTCGTTTTAAACGTCCGACTTTTTTACGACCGAATTTAAATTTTGAGTATTGTATTTTTTTTCGACTATATTTATAAGGCATCCTTCATAAATTATTTAATCGATATTTTTAATTTGCAAGTAATATGATATTTCATGGTACCAATACAAAGGGTGTATCCATAATTTCCTAATCCTAGCAATCATGTATGGTGCATTGTATGTTGTGTGCATTTTGTTGTATTACATAACCAATTATTAAATTAAAATAGAAAAAGGGCGAAAGATAGGAAGTTTCTTTTATAAGTAAATATTATGATTTGTCAAATGATTGTATTTGGGCCCAACAAAGAGCTTATTTCATGAGCCCAGAAAACCCATTAGTTTTACAAATGGACCAGGCTTCTGGGCCCTCCCACATTACTTAATTTCTTGATTTGTTTATTATTCATCTTTTTATTACCCTTTTAAAGGGTTAATATTTATGTATCTAAGAGGTATGGAGCTTTAACATTCTTTTCCCCTAAGGTTTAAAGTTTTAGCAAATATTCTCCTTTTAGTACTATTAAGTCTAAGATTTCAAAAAAAAAAAAAAAAAAAAAAGTACTAAAAAAAAGTAATCAATGTGGCCGGTTCGATCGATTCGGCCGTAAACCCGCGTTCGATCTGATTTGCTTAGCTTTAAATAACTATTTTTGTAATTTAATCGGTCAAAATCGATTAAAAATCAGTTAAATTATTTTTTCTATTTTTTTTTTATTTTGAGAAAGTTTAAAGCCTTAAATTTAACATTTTTGTTATATTTATATGATTATTTAGATTTTAGATTTTGTTAGATATTTTTTTAGTTAGTTAAATTATTTTTTATTTTTAAAATATATATATTAATTATTATTTTATTTAATATAATAATAAATATATAATCAATTAGATTGAGAGTTGAATCAGTTAAATTAATTAAATCATTAATCAACAGTAAAATTGATGATTATAAAAATAATATTAATATATCATGAATGTAGATTTTTGTGGATTCAATAACATGTCATTATCTTCACCAATAAATCAACTTTGCCAAACACAGTTTGAATTCTGCAGACTAATAATGTCCATTAAATAATGCTTTTTTTCTAAAGTCCAATAGTTGGATTTGACTCTTGGGACCATAATTTATTACAATAATAAATATTTAACTTACTTGTAGCCCACAAAAGTGCTACATGCAGGCAACATACTGCTCCTCAATCTAATATTATTATTGTCCTTCTATAGTACAACTTCACATAAATCAAAATTATGGTTTTAAAATGTTTATTTACAAATCAATAAAAAAATATAAATTTATTTAGAGAATATTCAAAGAAAAAAAAATACAATGATTTATTGGATTTAAACTTATATTCAAATTTTGATTTATCAAAAACTGATATGATACGATTTTACTGAAAGCACAAAATTAAAATTCAATTTACTATCGTATAATATTAAATTATTTAATATTATATTTACTAATTTATCATATCGATTTTATTATTACTATTTCGAATATATACCTTCGAATGTACTCTTTGCTATATTATATAATATTACAAATATTAAAAAATTAAATCACGCAAATTATTCAATATTACATTATAAAAAGTTGTGAAATTGATGGGCCAAGCAAAAAAATTGTTATTCAATTACATATGGATATATATATATATATATATATATATATTTAGATTATTTACAAGTTTGCATAGACAAATTAAGTTTACACATTTAATTTAATTTAAAATGAGTAAAAAACCATGGGACACAACAAAATAGCAAAAAAAATTCAAATAATCCCATCATGATACTACCAATTCCTAATTTTGACAAGTAAAATCAGATTATTTTATAAATGACATAATTATTTATATAATTACATTAATATTCAAAATATCAAATCATCATTTGACAAATAAAATCAGATTATTTTCTAAAAGACATAATTAATTATATGATTACATTAATATTCAAAATATCAAATCATGATGGTAATTAATTATTAAAAGAAAAAAAAATTTGCAGTTTCTCTCTCTACACCCAAAGCCAAAAGGCTCCTCCTTTGATTTTCTCTCTCTACACGCTCACCTTCCACCATTATTAAAATCTGGATTTTAATTAAAAGCAGAAAAAAGTAGTTTTAAATTACTATTTGTAAGCATAAATCACAATCAACACTTTTAATCTGCGTACTTAACTGTAATTTGAGATCTCACTTTCACCATTAATTTACCTTTCTTTTGTACTGTTAAATACCTCACCCTTTCTCTCTCTAAAGCTCAGCTCTTGCTTCACTTCGGGTAAGCAGTTTCTCTCTCTATGTGTAGCTCTCTGGATTTGCATTTTCTGATGATGTTTCTGTCATTGTATGTATATGAGCACTGCTGTGTGCATTTGTCGGTATTGCTTGGAAGTGTTGAATTTGAACGCTGCTGCATTTTTTGGTTTGCTGGTTGTCGGTGGCTTTGGATGCTGCTGTGTTTTTGGGGAAGAACAGTAATTTATTCTGTTTTTTGAAGCTAGATCTGATATTTGGAGCTCTGCGTGCTTTATTTATTTATTTATTTATTGTCGAATTTTTGGACGGTTTGGTTTAATTTTTGATTGAATGTGGAAGGACAAAGCTTATGTTGATTAATTTTCAATATATGATTTTGTTGTGTGAGTATTGGAATTTAATGTCAATGGTTAGTTTGATTTTAGTTTGCCCTTTGAAGCAGCGAAATTCATTTGCAAATGCTGAATTTGATTTGGATTTTCATTTTAGCTTTATGTGGCTACTTCCTAGTTTAAATTTCTCACTGAGTGTGGCTTTGCGCTTGTATTGCCTATATGTGTTTAATGGAATGTTAGTGATCGAGTGATAATTAAGTGATGAAATGTTTGTGTGACTCAGTGCAATTGCGAGTATGAATGGCGGCTCTGATTAATGATGTGGAAATGGATTTTGGACTGCTGAAAGATTGTTAAAGTCTGGTATGCTTGTATCTTCTTTTGGATTTATGAAAGTGTATTTGGAAGGTAATTTGAGGTATAACTGCAAAACAAGGCTAATGCACTAATTTTAGGTATCTTTGACAAGTATTGTGCCTTCAAAATAAACTGGTGAAGATGGATGCAGTAATAGATGCCAACGCACCACTGGATTACGTTGAGTTCCACATTTTTCCAAGCCAGAATAGGTTATACTTCCAATACTTATGCCATCGCATGCATCAATTTGCGAAAGCTTATCCTTTTATTGCTTCAAGTATCCATCACATTGCTTTTCAGTTTACTCTCTTTTTTTTATTTGTTAAAAACATTCTAACTTTTAAATTCTGACTTGATAATAATTTCGGTATTATTTTGAATTTTCTGTATATATCCTAGTAAATAAAGAATGATCTTTATGTTTCCTTCCTTGATCTACAGTTTGCTACTTGCATTTGGTGAGTAAAGAGTGATATTTTGAAGAAATTTATTGTTACTCTCTCTTTGTTGCTTTTCTTTCTCGTGGGAATATGTTCATATCCTGCAATTTTTACAGAGGTAATAAATGGCATTCAGTGACTGAATTCTTACAGTTTACTGATTCTGAACTTTCATCCATTTGAAGTCTCATTGCTTGTAAATTTAACTTTGATTTTTCCTTGATTTGTATGATAACATGTAGGCCATTCTGCCTTTGGCTTGAAGTTGTTCTTTTTTTTTTTTCGGTCTGTTCCTTTTGTAAAGGTATGAGGCATCTGCATGCTATGCGAACAAGAAAGAGAAAGTAACATCGGGACTTTTGGAGCATCTTTTAGTGCATTCAGCTGAAGCCAAAGCTTTGCATTCAAAAGGCTCCAATGGCAAGTATAAACTTAAGTCGCCAGAAAACCATGACATCAAATGGTTTACTAAATCCATATTGATAAGGTTTAGCTGGCATTTCTTGTCTCACTATTTGCATTCTTTAGAGATCAATTATGGATCTTATATTCCCTTACCTGCAAATTTTGTTTTTATCAACCAGGTTTCTACATATAATTGGTTCAGCAAACATACTGGACATCGCCAATTCTCAGCTGAAAAATGAGATATCTCAGCTGGAGGAAGCCCGCAGATTTCACCTTTCTCTATATTCAAAGGTAAAGACATAGAGTAAGTTAATTTCTGCCTTGAATTGATCACCAAGAGTAAGGCTTAATGCTTTTCTATTCTCAGGGTACAGAATATCAGCACCAGACTGGGGAATCAGGTTAGTGTGATTACATTTTTTGTTAAGATTGAGATTTTGCATAATAGTTATTGGCTAGAGTTTTCATGTGGAGGTGTTCTAATCATAATCTTCATGAATTCTGTGATTAGTGATAATATATGGCTTTATTTTAATAAGTTACCACCACCAAGCTTCAAGTCTTTTATATATGGGCATTCTAATTGTATGCTTTTAACTGTGAAGAAAAGTCCACCCATACCAAGTTAATTCTCTCTCTCTCTCTCCCCCTCCCTGGCAGGCAACAGCTACTCTAATGGAACTGGATCAACTCAAAAAGTAATGTGCTTTTTACTTCCGATTCATGGATTTGTTTTTCAATTTACGTAGAACATGACTGATTATAGTTAAATTTTTTAATTGTCAATACTGTTAATGTCATGTCTGCAGGCTGAAGGCTCAGATGCTTCCAAGTATGTTTGGTTACTCTGCTGCTACTAAAATTTTTAGAATAGCATATTCTATAATCTGACAATTGCCTGCAGGAATGAATTACTGAAGGCCATGGACCTGAGGCTTACTGCATTGAGAGGAGAACTGACAGCTGCTTTTGACCAAGCTGCTGGTTCTAGATATTCTGTGGAGGAGATGACTGATATAGAGAAGTTTTCTCATCATTTTGGATCGATAGACTTGAGGTATCCCTAGCTCATCAATGTCATAGCCAATTTAAAAGCAATTTCCTCTTTTCCTTGGAGCAGTTCTCTATCAAGGGTTTATGACTACCTATTATGACATATCCAGGGATTCATTGCACAAGTATTTAGAAATGAGACAAGGAAATCAGGCTGTTGTTAATTCAAGCAGCAAACCATTTGTGGAGAGTGATAGAGTTAGAGAAAAAGAAGGGTACAATCATACCCCTAAATCACTATCTTCAGAGACACCAGTAAAATATGGTGTCTCTCCAGCAAAAGTTGCACAGTTAGAGAGGCAAAGCTCAACAGAAAGTGACAAATCTTCTTTCTCGAGTGAGGAAGAGCAAGCATCTATAGATAGAAGTCGCACTCTTATAAGATCTGCTTCACCTAGGAGGTCAGCATCTCCAATGCGGAGGGTACAAATTGGACGATCTGGATCTCGAAGGTCTACTGCGATAACTATTAAGAGTCTCAACTATTTTCCCACCAGAGAAAGGCCACTTTTGCCTAAAGATCCAACTGCGAATGATAGTGATGAGGAAGGATCTGAGCAAGCACCTAGAAAATCAGAGAATAATGTGAGGAGAATGAGCGTACAAGATGCAATAAATCTTTTTGAAAGCAAACAGAGGGATCAAACAGTGGATATTCAGAAGGCAAGGTCGTTGTTAAATGCATCTATGGCTGCTAACAAATCTGTACTGAGAAGATGGAGTAGCGGAATGGGTGAAGATTCTTCTCAATGTCTGCAGGATCTTGTTTCCGAAGATGCTGTTCCCCAGATTCAAAATGATGTAGAAAGTAGGGACATTGCAAATAGTTCACAAGAAGCTGAAGCTGAGCCTGGTATTGCTTCTGAAGATTTTCGTACTGAGCCTAGTGGATTAGATGTCAAATTGAACTTTCCTGAAAAAAGAGCATGTAGTCCAGTAGTCACATTAGAGGAGACCCTTCCAACTAAATCAACTGATGCCGGCGAAAAACTAACTGCTTCGGCTGAGTGGAGTCGTCAAAAGGAAGCAGAACTAAATGAGTTGCTGATGAAGATGATGGAAACTAAGCCTGCAAAAAGTCGGACTGTGGTTCCTGATAGCAGCAAAAGACAAAGCTTGCCCACAGAGCAGAGGGGTGGTTTTTATGATCACTACAAGGAGAAGAGGGATGAGAAACTTCGGGGAGAAACTGCTAGAAAAAAAGCGGAGAAAGACAAGCAATTTAGAGCAATGCAACAAATTCTTGATGCAAGAAAATCACAACTGACATTGGCAAATGCAAGTGATGCCAGTAAAAAAAATAATGTGAAGAAACTTCAGAAATCACAAAAGAATGTGTCTCAACCAGCAAATCCTAAGACAGAAAGCCCAAAGCTTGGCATTGTTAAGAAAGCGTTTCCAAAAGAATCTTCTTTACCTGCCACACGTAAGTCTTGGCCATCTATGCCATCACCGAGAACTCCAGGGGAATCACCTGCTAAGACCCCTGTTGCTTCATCGTCTACTGGTACTAATCCACCTCGTAGAAGATCACAGCCAGCCCCACCCATTTCTCAGTCGAGCCCCAAAGTAGAGACATCACAACCCCGAGCCAAGTCTGTAAAATCAAACCAGTACAATAGTAAGAACAGCCTGAGAAGTGCTCCTGAAAAAAAGCAGCACAGTGTGACAAAACCTAGCAAAACAGCAAAAAGCAAAGTTCAAACTGCCCCTAAAGATCTTGCTTCCTCAGCAAAACCTAGCTTATACAGCAAGGTTACCAAGAAGGGCAGTGTTGTTCCTCTGGAATCAAAGCCTTTTCTTCGCAAAGGCTCAGGAACTATCTCCAACGTTAATCCCCTCGTGAAGATAAAAGCATCATCTAATCCTCAGGAACCTTTGAGGAGCTCTGAAGATCCAATCCTGGCTGAGGAAAATGAAGCAGTTTCTAACTCTTCTAATCCAGTGATTCAGCCTCAAGCGAGCGAGCTTGGAGAGTTGAAAATTCACATGGGTATAGAATCTGGAACCCCTGCAGAAAGCCCCCAGAAATGTGAAGACAAGGAGGGCTTTAGTCAAGTTAACCCCACTATTGACAATGACATTGTCAGGGAGGTAGAGCCTGAATTAAAAGCTGAGGCTGAAGAAGAATCCACCATCTCACCTACAGCTTGGGTGGAAATAGAGGAGCATGAAGATCAGCCCCTCTCATCCGGTGAGCATATTTGCCCGATGGGATCTCCAACCTATATAGCCCCAGTTGGAAAATCAAGTGCGCGTGTCCGTCATTCTCTGTCACAGATGCTTCTTGAGGAGAGCAGTGAACAGGATATCATTGACTGGGGGAATGCTGAAAATCCTCCTCCAATTGTCTACCAAAAAGAAATACCCAAAGGATTAAAGAGGCTATTGAAATTTGCTCGAAAGAGCAAGACTGATGCAAATGCAACAGGTTGGTCTAGCCCATCTGTCTTTTCGGAAGGAGAGGATGATACAGAGGAATCCAAATTTGTTATTAAGAGAAGTTCTGAAAATCTACTGAAGAAAGCAACCCTTAACGAGCATCAGAAGACTACTTATGAAACCTACCAGAAAAGTTCCACTGATTGTGAACATCCTGGTACTTTCTTGTGCTACAACATATATTCTTCCTGTATTGAATTGGTATATAAAGCTAAAACTAATTTCAAAACTAAAGAAGCTGAGTTACTGACGACAATGCTTCCTATCACCCAGCACTTACCCCTCTTTAGAACAAATCACAAATCTAAGAATAGGATAACAAGCAAATGGACTTCGAGAAATTAGAAATTTAACCAGGTGGCTTTACTGTTGAAATGAATACACTTCATGCTTCTCTAGTGCTTCATGTTGTCTCGTTTGATGAGTGTGGATTTCATATGTTAATAGAAAAATGAATTGTGTTTCAGCTCAAGCAAATATTAGCAAATTCAGTGCTCAGAGTTTATCTCAGCAGTTGCAGGAGGGCCACATTTCAGCTTCTGTGATCACGACCAAAGGTTTATTGGGTTTTGCTGTTTACGTATCTTTCCATATACTCTATGCTTTCAATTTTATCTGGATTTCAGTATTTTCTTCTACTTTTTTCTTTCAGCAACGAGGTCATTCTTCTCTCTTTCAGCGTTTAAAGGCAGCAAATAGGAGAAGGAGCTACGGTAACAAGTTTGAGTTTCACTCAGGACCTGGAACTCTGTACCTGTGGTATATGGCCTGCATCTTGTTTAAGCTAGTGCTGCATCGTATTTTTTCCATCTGGCACTTGACATTTCACTCTACTGATAAAATGGATTATAATTCTGCTGCAGCAATAGGTGATGCACAAGTATATTTTGTAGATTCAGCTTCTGAATTTTTCCAATGCACAAATTGATTATTATGTGTAACAAAAGATAGAAATTTTAGCAGTGTCTGTAGACACAAATCACAACAAATTTGTATTTAATCTGCTGCGATCATTTTGTTGTTTTTGAGTCTATTCAGCCATTTTGTCTCAAATCATGTAAGCCTTCAAAGTTTCTCACCTTCTACTGATCATTCACACATTTACGTTATTTCCTGGCTGACCGACTTGTAGATGTGGTGTTGGAACTAGATTTGACATATTTCACTATGGTATTTGGCTGCTAAATGCCCATGACTCTACCTTGGTGGAGTAATGAATGATATATAGGATTGGAAAAGCAGAATTTTTTGAAGTTCTGCACTACATATATCTTATACCCAACCTGTTTTTTGACTTGAATATCTGATGCCAACTTTGCTCACTGTCGACGAGTACCTCTTTCAATTAGATATTGATGTTATTATGCTAGGTACTTTGATGTAATGTTAGATTGTTGATGAAACTTTCTAGATCAGAAACTGCTTATTCAACCTGGATTTGTTTACATTTGGAAACTGTTTCATGGTATAGACTGAGGATCAACCAGATGAGATGATCAATGGAGACTTAGGCCTTGTTTGTTTTCATTTTCATTTTCATTTTTTGTTTGTGTCTTTTTTACTATTAAACGCCGAGATCATGTTTGTTTGACCCATTTTCAACAAAAACACCATTTATTTTCATTTTCATACGACTTAAACATCTATTTAGTCAAAGTAGAATCCATATTATTGATATTTGATATAATGTTTCACTAATTGTAAAATAATTAAAATTTATTAACTAATTAGGTAATAATTTCTCTTTTTATAATGAGATTCATAATGAATTAAGTAGCCAATATAATATAAATGATGAGATATAAAGAAAATAATGAGACTCATTAATTATTATTTGTATATTAAAATATTATTTTTAATCCAATAAAGTTCAAGTTTTTACATTATACCTAAATATATTTTCATTTTCATATTCATATAAAAATCAATGCAGAAATAAAAATATACTTAAAAACTATAAAAGCAAAAAATAAAAATAAAAATGAAATAAAACCAAACAAAGCCTTAACCTTTAGGTTCTAGCCTTACATTTCAATTCTAATATTCATCTCTCATGTCATATATAGGAAGTGGTCAAGCCACAAGTGAAAATCCACTACCTTTTCTTTTAGTAGAACAAAATTGGAACTGTCATTGGTGCATATTTTTATATTCGAGAGTGATTGCCCGAGTGAAAATCCACTACTTTTTCTTTTAATAGAACAAATTTGAAATCAATTGGTGCATATTTTTATATTCGAGAGTCAGTAGAGTAAATCATTTCTTTAAAAAAAAATATTTTTTTAAAAACATATTATAATATTAAAATATGAGATATTATTGAATATCCAATTTAATTGAACCCAACTAATTATATCGATAATACAATTGTACTTGCCTCGAGATTATCTGAATTAATTTCCTGACTTTGGTGTAAACATTCAAAAGAAATAGGAATGTTATTGCCACAGAGGGGCAGATAGACCTTAATTCTTATGTCAATTGAATTGTAGCTTTGGTTCTGATACCAATTATTGAATATGATATTATCAATGGTAAAACTCAAAAATTTTAAATCATAAAACTGCTCAAGCCTAAATCCTAAAACTGTTCAAGCCCAATGTTTTGACTATGTCCCCAACAAATGGATAATTACTAACATATGAGCGTATAGACTAACAAAACTCATACTCCTAATATATAAATAATTATTTAAATTTTATATGGTTTAAATATTTAAATTTTATATGGTTAGTGTGGATTTCAGTAAATATATAAACAAATATATTTTTTTTATTTTATATGGTTAGTGTGTTAATCCACTAATTTAAATTAGGACATAGAGAACTATTTATTCGAGTACCCAAATTAGCCCTGGTATATTTTTGTAAGAGCCTGAGTCCGTATCACGTGTCACTTCTCACAGGATTCGTTGAACACAAGACAACAAACTTAGTAGAGAAAGAGAAAGGACGGCGAATTGAAAGATAAGGTTTTTTTCGAGTTTCCATTTCGCTAAAACCCTTGTCTTCTGCCCCCTTTTTCTTCTTCTATTTCCCTAATAATTTTCGCCATCGGATTGATTATACAAGTAGAGGCTGTTGAAGTGAAAGCAAATTTGTAAGCTTTCTCAGTTTTCTCTGTTTTTTGTTTCTTTTTTGCCATAATTGGAGCTCTTTGCCTTTATTTTGCTGTTTCTTTTGACCTTTTCCGTCCGATTCACTATGTAATTCATGGTATTTTATGTGCTTTTTTGTTTTTTTCCTTTAAGTGGCTAATGGGTTTCTCTCAAATTTTCATCCAGATTTTTTTTGGGTAGAAAAAGCTCTTATCTTTATGTAAAAGTAAAGTTTTGTAATTTTGGTTTTGATATTTAGCTTGTGCATGTGAAGTTTCTGTCTTTGTTTCTTTTCAAATGAAATAGCCCCTCTTTTTGGGGTTGCTTTTCCTTTGGAAAATTTGATTTGGATTTCTCTTTTGGATGGTGGGCAGAAAATAAATGGCGGGGCAGCTGATCAGAGAATGGACTGCAATTCAGCAGTTTCCTGCAGCAACTCAGGAGAAATTGGTTGACTTGTTGGGAAAATTAAAGAACCAGGTTCAGAATTTTCTCTTTTGTTTTGCTATTCACATTGCATTGTACCCTTTTCGTTACTAGAACAACGAGGAAGATATTGTAAAATATGAAAGTAAAATTTTCTCATGTGTAAAACGGAAAACAAATAAAAAAAAGAAGCTAGAACTAGAAGCTCGATAATTACATGTAATTTTATTTGTAATTTTTTGGTTTGGTTTAAGTTGATTATTCTCGAGTCCCTTTTCCTTAGCTAAATGGCAGGTAGTTTATGTAAATATGGTTTCTGACTGAGTTTGAGATACTGTTTGTTATTTTATGTAGAATGTCAACACTTTGACAATCCTTGTGATGGGGAAAGGTGGTGTTGGAAAATCTTCAACTGTTAATTCTATTATAGGAGAACGAGTGGTCACTGTCAGTGCTTTCCAGGTATGGTGCTCTGACTGTGATTTGGAGATGAAACATTTTTGTTTCTTTTTTCTGTATCAATGGATGTACTGATTTTCAAAGACAATGTTGAATGTTGTTTCAGTCTGAAACTCCAAGGCCGGTGATGGTTTCACGATCACGATCAGGTTTTACACTCAACATTATTGACACTCCAGGGCTTGTTGAAGGAGGATATGTCAGTGACCAGGTCCTGGAGACCATAAAAAGGTTTGAGTCAGTCATGCATATTGGCTTTTATAATGTCCACACTCAATTAAATTATGACAGTCCTCAAACTATCTCAGTCAGTTTTTACCCTTAGAGCAAAAAAGCATTTTGTATGTTTCATAAATTTGTTTGTAGCTCTCTGGGCAGGTTCCTTTTAAACAAGACCATAGATGTTTTGCTTTATGTGGACCGTTTGGATGCATATAGAGTGGATAATATGGACAAACAGGTTGTGAAAGCCATTACTGATAGTTTTGGCAAAGAAATATGGCATAAAGCCATGGTTGTCCTTACACATGCTCAGCTCTCACCTCCAGATGCATTGAGTTACGAGGAGTTCTTTTCCAAAAGATCGGAGTCTCTTTTGAATTGTGTCCGACTAGGGGCTCGGATAAGCAAAAAGGGTGTTCAGGTATGCTCCATTTTATGATCTTTATATTTTTGCTCTTTTGAAGGCAAATTCATTTAATACTTTTATTTGGGGTTTTTAATCATTTGTAATAAAAATAAAAATAAGTTTCCATAAAATAATGCCAAATAAAATCTTTAACTACTATAAAGCGTCATATACATGATGCCTCCATTTTTTTTTTAAATATGCAAAAGCATTGTTGCCAATGACGTTTTTATTGTTATATATATTTTTTTGAATTAGGAGTTTTTGGTAGGTACTTAATGAACTTCACATTAACATTGGATGACAGAAAGGAGCATCAGCCAGATTATTTTGCAGCCTCCCTGCTTACCTGGTTTAACATACTAATGTGCTCATAGTTATATGTCCAGATAGGCACTCCCCTGGTCAGGAATGTGCTTATCTTTCCAACTTGCGTGTGGTAATGCAAAAAAGAGCTATAATAAGATGCAACAATGAGGTACTCTTTCTCATGTCACAAGGAAGTGACATATAATACTATGGTAATATGCTATTTCCAAATTGGACCATGAGTGTGCTCTGATCCTACATTGGTTTCTGGACTCAGTAATAACCCAAGGTTACTTATTCTTGAACCGAGCTTGCACAACACATGTTAATTTGAACACAAAATTTTGAATTGAACAAGTGCAGATGGGGAATTCACTATTGCTTGCTTCTTGTCCTCCAACTCAAAAAGCTACATTTGAGGAAATACTTAAAAATGATTTTTCACAGTTTGGTTCTTGTTGTGCCTAATCTGCTATTCATGATTTTTGCTCTCTTTTATCCACTGAGCAGGCTGCTTTTCTGTTTGCACATTCTTTTTGTTCCGTATCAATGTATCACGTGTAACTTGACATGGAGTACTCTTGTTTTTCCATTGCTCTCACTCTTAACTATTTTGCTAATTGCTGTTCTTAGAATTTTGCTATTCCTGTTGCTTTGGTTGAGAACAGCGGGAGGTGTAACAAGAATGAACATGATGAGAAGGTGCGTTTCTTTTTCTCACCTTTCTTCTGAGCATTTATTGTTAGGACTTTTCACATTTATATTCAAGTTTCTGAAATTATTTTTGTCTGGATTGCAGATTCTTCCAACTGGAACTCCCTGGATTCCAAATTTGGTCCAAACTATCACTGATGTCGCCTTAAATGGAAAAAAGGGTATTCTCGTTAACCAGAAGTTGATTGAAGGGCCGAATGCAAATGACAGGGGAAAAATATTTATCCCTTTAATCTTAGCATTACAGGTAAGCTTTCATATTTAATTTTCCAGAGTTCTGTTATGTTCCATAGGGAATTACAAGAGAGCATTATCTGATTCCTTTTCCTCTGTTTTTTTGGTTTCGTTACAGTACTTCCTTGTTATCAAACCAATACAGAAGTGGATCAAGGCCGATGTTGCTAGGGAGACTAAGCCTTCATGGGCGTGAATAATCATTGCCGGTGTCTTTTCTGTTTTGTCATTTCTTCATGTCTTCGTATTATTCTTTGCGTTATTGTTCTTTTTTCTTCACATCAATCATGGTGCATCTTATTTTCTGATCACTTATACATTCGTAGCACAAGCAATGTCCGGCTGTAGAATTTAATTCAATTTATTACCAGAGCTCTATCTTTTTTACATATATTCTTCTATCTCTGTTAGTTTTTCGCTGCTGGGCATGATCATGTTCTGGGGCATTTGCATGCTCTGTTTACTTGGACTTTGCATAGGTAACGGTACATTCAATGAGAGTCCATGTACACTATATGTCCGTTTGGTGTAGATGTACAGATGTACAGAGTCTACTGGAGAAGGATCCGTATCGAAGGATGTTTAGTTGCCATCTAATTTAATTTTTTACATCTATTTCGGAACTTAAAATCTTGTGGATGATTGCTGGAAGTGAGGTTTAAAATAGGTTTAATTTATAAAAGGAGAGATTGTTTTATTTTACATTTATGTGTTCTAATAAATTTATTTCATATATAAACCGTATATCATTTTATTTTATTTTTATGGTTAAATACACAAATAACAATTCTCACAACAATAGTAAGTAGGTAATTTTTCTTATAGTTTGCTAGTTGGAGCTCCGTTTCTCCACATCAATTATTCACAGTGATTTCCCCCATGTTTGATTAATACTCCAGCTCTTACAAATTGAGTGTTGTTTGTATGTACTCGTAATCCCTCTAAGCCTCCCAAACCTTTTCAAGATTAAAGATTAACTCTTTTGGATGCCGTCTCAGCAGTTCCAAGGGCCTATCTTAGTAATGAATTGGATACATATATATTGTCGAGGTAGCTATAAAACGAATAATATATTGAGGTTGTTATAAAATGAATTATATATTGACCGTGAAGGAAACTAGAGCAACAACTCCTCTTGTTCAAACCGAGGTTTGAAACCAACTCTCCTCAGGAAGATAAATGGAGGGTGAGACTCAATGTAAATTCAACTTTTAATTTAGTCGGGTGAGATTCAATGTAAATTCAACTTTCAATTTAGTCGTGCGAGTAATGTGAGTCTTCTATTGCTAACGTGACTTATTACTCAGGTGAGTCTTCTATTGCTAACGTGACTTGCGATGTAGTAATGCTCACTAAGCTTGTCCCCATAATATTTAGTAGAGTTTCAAATTAATTCAATAGTTTAAACATACGTCTTAGGTGAATAACATCCTTCTACTTCAAAAAATAGGCATAATGATTTTAAGTTGTATTGTTATTTAAGTATTTATCCTCCAATGGAAAAATCGCTTAATCTCTTCTTGTATTTTATATTTTTTTATTTTTAAATTTACCCAACATCAAATTCATTCGATTTAGATTTTTATATAAATTTATATGTTAATATGTATAAAAATATATTTTTTTTAAAAAATAATGGTGTTATTTCAAAAAATATATATGTTTAAAACTATAAAATGGATCTAACGGGTTTATTCGGATACTTCTAGTCCAACCCGGACCTATGGGTCCAAAATGGATTCGGGTCATTAAAAACTTTAATGGGATGAGTCTAGAGTGTTGATAAACCTACCCATTATCATCCCTACTTAATACAATGAGACTTTTCCACTATGTGATCAACCTCTTTACATGTAATAAAAGTTTTACGAGTTCTTTAAGATTATGTTTGGACCTTGAATATTAGGGAGTAAAATATTGTATTCATTTCAAACGGTAATATTTTTATACTTTATTTTTTGAATTTCTTTTATATATCAAAATTTAATCCAAACATAATATAAAAATTAAAAAAGCAAAATATTAGTCTCTTAAAAAAAAGTAAATACCAACAAAATTATGAAATTATACATAATCGACTGAAAAATTTGAAATACGAAGAAGCCCAAAACAATATTATGGGCCTCGCTTCCAACTCCTAATTACGAGGCCCATATTATCAGCCCATGTTCTCAAAATTGCAACCTCACTCATGTATCCTCCCAAAGGGCCAAAACTCCACACACACGCACAGAAACACACACTTACTCAGCCTCCAAAATCAAGAAAATGTTGAGACAGGCGCCACGATTCCTCCTCAGCCGAGCCTCCGCCGCCGTCATGAGGTGGAGCCGCCCATTCTCCACGGATCTTCCGGCGGAGACGGCCGGTGACTCGAAGTTTATTGACGCGTGGAAGAAATCAATCCCGAATATAGACCCACCAAAAACCCCCTCTGCATACATGGCGCCACGGCCCCCAACCCCTTCCACCATTCCTTCGAAGCTCACCGTCAATTTAGTTCTTCCTTATGACTCCGTCTTATCAGCCAAAGAGGTATCTATGTATTATTATATTTTGTAGTTTTCTAGTAATAGTGAAAGTTTTGATCTTGTGGCGGATGATGGTTTTTGGTTTTGGCCATTTTAGTTGTAAATAAAAAATTTCTGAAATGGTAAAAATGGGGTTCTTGGTTTGGTTTATAACTAGGCGTGTGATGTTTGTGTGTGTGTAATCTTAGTTTGTAAAGTTTATTTTGGTTTATATGTTAGGTTATGTGCTTTTTTAGTTTCTTTTAGTAAGGGATACGTAATGTAGTTTATACCCTTTCGCGAGTAAAGAGATCATCCCTGGAGATGTGGGAAGTTTTATTGTGGCAAAAGGTTGACGCTGATTTGGGTTTCAAAGCCTAAGAAAATTATCTTTTTGGTTGCATCTGCTAATGATATTTGGACGTCATATTACGAGTATAGAAAGTGTTAGTACAATATCTAATCAACAAAAATATATATAATCCACGAAATTGAGTAATTCCCCCTTTTCTTTAACTTGGAAAGTACCCACAGATACTATCAAGATCAAGGAGCGGGTATTCTGAATCAATCCAATGCATAATTTTCTTGAACCCTTTTGTGAGCAAGGAGGTTATGGCTGAAGTATGCGGGAAGTGATATTGTTGGAAATGGGGTTGATGCTATATTGTCTAAGTTTGGATTGCACAGCCTCAAATTATTATTTTGGATGCATCTGTTAATAGATATATAGCATGTTTTTTAATTCATTGGTATGAAGAATGTTGTTATTTTCCAAATATTTTGGTTGGCTGTTCACTGCAGGGCCCTAGTTTTACCAAATTGATTGTGGACGCCTTCTGAAATTTTGGGGAGGTGTGGCACGGTGGTTGGTACAATCTTTCTGCATATTATGAGGCTATTACAGCAGTTTGAGTGCTATGTTAATTAAGGAACTCCTGAAAGTATTAACATGTGGGATTATTTGTAACTTAAATTCAAATATGGAATGGGTAATAAGAAAACATTTTCAAGAATTTTAGCTTTGTTGCATCTGTTTTTGTTAAAACAGATGACAACCCTTTTTAACAGAAGCCCTTCCGCTAAAAAACAGAAGGAACTGCTGAGATTGATTGGCTAAATTCTGTTTTTTGGCCGGTTTCTCTCAAACGTCGCAGGATAACTTTCTTCCTGCTGTGAAACTGAAGGACTCAGAAGAGTTCCTTCCTCCTGTTTAACTGATGCTAGCCTTAATTTATGAATGGGGCCCCTCCTCCCACCATATGTCCTTTTAAGAGTTCTACATCGCTGTTCTCGTTTCCATGAAGATGCATTGTATCTTTGTGAGAAGCTCAGTATTGGAAAATGTGTATGTTCTTGATGGGTCTGATTGATCAGTAAACCATAAAAGAGTATTTTGTTTGTGAAGTAGTTTCTTGCTTCAATCTTTATGATTTAGTATTTTTATGTTGGTTTTATGAATGAAGTTCTATTCATTTGGGGAAAGGAGCTGACAATACTTCTTTTGCGCTCCTGAATTTGTTTTCTAATATTCTTTGACTTTTAGCTTTTTGTCTAAGAACCTTGACCTGCGACTTTCTGTTGGAAGTTTTGCTCTTCAAATATACTTTCCAAGCTAGGGCTAAGAGGTGGTTGAGTATGTTATGCTACAAAAAATTGCAGTAGCAAGTACTTGATGAATTATCACTGGATTTAGATGCTAGAGAATACATCCTTCTGAATGCTTGAGCTCTAGGGGCTCAATAGTTTGCTCAAAGTTTATATCCTAAATGCTGGTTGACTTGAGAATGGAAAGAAATGTCAACATTAGTAGTAGCTGGCCTTAGCTTAACCACATTCAACCCACTGGTTGTTTTTCCCATTTAGAATCTAAAAGCATTAGTAAACTACGAATCGTTATAGGGTTTTGTTCAAACTACATGGTGCGTTAATCTTTCACTAGTGAGATTCTTAATGTTAGAGCTATGCTTTTCGGCATTCTTTTGAAAAATTAATTTCCCTGCTTGCATTAGAACACACTTTTAGAATGTTACTGGGAAAAAGGCTGAAATACAACAATTGTTCATTTGTTTCCCAAACAAAAAATTTACCCAGTTGGTACAAATTTAATTGTTGAGAAAATTCAAATGATGGAGAAGATTTTGTTAGGCACTTTTACTTTAACTTGGATTTGTTGGCTGGGTAGTACAAATTCCAAAAGCAGCTATACAGGCTTCATAATCATTGACACTCTTATAAAACTTTCCAATTCTTAGATCATATTGAGTATAAATTGAGGGACTTCGTCATGATTGAGATCAAATACAATTTCTTCAATTACTTCTATATGCACTTGATGCATATCACTCTGGCTCTTATCCCTCAAGCACTGCCATGTTTTTCTTCATGAAAGATGCAGAAAATTTGAAATTTGATTCGTTAATTGCTATAGCTTTCTCTAAAATATAATTTGTGAGGCTTTATATTGTAGGTTTGCAAAGAAGAGTATGTGTCAGAACTCCTTTTTGTGGCCTCTCTCTCATATGGATTTTCGGGCCTCTGCTGACTTTAGCTTAGCCATGATTTGCGTGTTGCTGTGTCATTTCAGGTTGATATGGTCATAGTCCCAGCTACTACTGGACATATGGGTGTTTTGCCTGGTCATGTAGCTACAATTGCAGAGCTGAAGCCTGGTATTTTGTCAGTTCATGAAGGTAACGACGTAACCAAATATTTTCTGAGTGGCGGGTTTGCTTTTGTCCATGCAAACTCAATTGCGGATATAATAGCTATTGAGGCCACGCCAGTGGACCGCATCGATCCAAACTTGGTTCAGAAAGGTCTTGCAGAGTTCCAACAAAAGCTAAGCTCAGCATCAACAGATGTAGAGAAAGCTGAAGCGCAGATTGGCGTAGATGTACACAGTGCTCTCAATGCTGCTCTTACAGGTTAAAGACTAGCACAGAGACATGTCTGCAACATACCTTGTGATTTTCTTATCATCTTTGCTGTGTGCTTGAATTGAATCTTTTTGTACCCATTTACAGCTGCTGGTTTTCAGCTCATTATCAACAAATATCTGAGTCCTGATATAGGATTTCTTGAATAAATATTAAGACCATTTTGGCTTCAATGTTTTTCTTGAACTTCTGATCAGGTTTTGATCCATTTGTACTTAAAAGAGGTAGGTTGTTACAACAACATATTTCCTGATGAGCTGAATTGCGTGTGCAGTTGTCTTTCTATTGACCTTTAGTCATCTGTTGGAAAATATTTCTCATTTCGAGTTTCAGAGAGGTTTATGTTGTTCTGAGGATGTCCAGATTATCGTTTCACAACAGAGCATCTATCTCGTCCATTTTCATTGCATTTTAAGGAATTTGTGTTTTAAGTATTTTATGTCATACTCTATTGGCCTAAAGGTCCTTTTCTCTCTTCTTCTTTTTTTCTTTTTGTTTTTTTTAATTGTGCATCCATCATGAAAGAAGTGAAAAGTCGCATATAGTCCCATAGAATATGGGGGTCTGAGAAGCGAGCTAAGCACATTTAGTTCCACATTTTAAAAAATTAAGCAACTTTGGGGGATCTACTACTGATAATGTTTTGGCAAAATTGTAGTTTCAGTGAGTCTTATAGGCTAGGAGGGTGCCATTTTTCCCTCCTAGACGTTACAGTAATGGTCACCTGCATCTCATATTATAACTTTGGGAAAAGTGTGTTGCAATTTTTGGTAGTATGCTATGCTGTGAAGAAAATCTAATTTTGATCTCATAAATCAGCTTTTGTCATAATTTAAGTCTTTATATTAAGTTTTTAATGAAAAATCAGTTTTAGAACCATAAGTTAGTTTTTGTTGCAATTTTAATCCCAACATAAGTTAAAAACTCACCAAATTGGAGGGAAAAATCAACAGGCATTCTATCTTTGGAGGGAATAATGCCTTACAACTCCATTAAAAATACATGAGATGACGATGGTGTGCTATTTCTTCCTCCCTTTTCATATTATTTTCTCTTATTTGCAGCTCAACAATTTCGTCTTTCTGTGTGTTATTTTCTTAACAAATCAGGAATGATAGCACATAGGTTAGTCCTAGAACCTACAACCAGCACTAATCATGGAGTCGACGCAATAGTGAAATCTTCTTCCTGAATTTTCATTGTTCAGAAAGTTCTTTATTCTTGATTCTTTATTGATTAAGACATTTTTTTTATTTTTTTTGTGTTGGGGGGTGGGGTGGGGGGATATATTTGAATGTGAAAATGGTGAAGAGGGCTGGAATGTTGTGAAAATGGTGAAGAAAGCATTCAGCAGCCTTCAATGGAGTTGCTAGGTACTTTTCCTCCAAAGACAGGAAGTTTGTAAAGATGATAAATTTAAAAGAAGTAATTTATGCTATTTCAGATAAGCAAAATGCAATTAGTCTTATATTCTCATAGACATGCTTATATGAATGTTATCCACTAAACGAGGGTTTATTATTACTAAATGTTATTCCATGCTACATAACATGTAAAAGGTAAACTACTTTATGCTAAATCAATTCATAGAGCATAAATGAAATAAATACCAAAATTATTTGTTTTTAGCATGTAGGTGTCTGTTCGAGTAAATTTCATGATTTTCACTTAATTTGCATCTGTAAAGTACTTTTGAATGTGATCATATACACTTAGTATATATATATATATATATATATATATTAAGTGTAATATATGATAAAATATAAATTAAAGCAAATAATTCAAATAAATAATACCAGCATCATCCAGGGAGTCATTTGGATAAGCTACTAGTAGACAAGAAGCATAGTTTTTCAAAGAACATAAATAACTCAGCAAAATATCACTGCAGATAATAGAGCAGTTTCTTACGATCTCTTCTCTTGTTTATTCGTCAAAAGAAGAAAAAGGAATTCTCTATATGAAGGGAGATTGGTAATTATTTTTTTTATTTTTATTTTGTCTGTTGTATTAATTTTCAATAATTTATAGTTTTTAATAAATCTTATATCTTTTATTCTGAACCGGTGTCTTGGATATATCTACACTCAAATTTGAAGTGATGCATATTTGATGAAAGTTGGCGTCTTGTTGGTAATGAAGCATTGGATGGGTTCGTCGTGCATGTTTTTCTCTTCTCAAAGGCTAGCAAACGGCTGCCACCGTTTCAATCTCTTTATATTATAATTCTTGGCCCTTCGCCACCACAGCCCGCCACCCCTTCTTCTGTTCTTCAACAGGTCTCCCCCACCCCCCACCCCCAACACACACACACAAAAACACAAACAGACACTTTTATTACCCCCGTCATTTTCTTTGATGATTCTTGATGACATAATTTATGTGGTTTGATTTGAATTTGCTTCGTCTTGCAGAAACGGGCTAGTCCTTGTTCCCTCGAGTCTTCCACTTAAGTTACATTGTCTCAGATTGCTTCTTATTTCTGCAATGTTCATTAACAATGGAGGTACCCTCTCTTTCTCCCCCCTCTCACAGATAAGGGTTTTTACTTTCTGTGTCGTTTCATAGGTTATTTTAACTTTGATGGCTCAGTTGTGATGGGTTCGAGCAAGAGGAAGATGAAGGAAGTTGAAGTTGCTGCAGAAATTGCAGAACCAGGCCCTCCAGCAGCACATCAAATCAACCTCTTTAATCTTCAAGACCAGCACTTTGCTTCTCCAAATGTTCCTCTCAATGGCTGCCACTCACAAGTGCAGCAAATACTAAACACCGCTGCCCCCTTCAAATCCTTCACGACCCTGTTAGCCGCTGCCGCCGAAGAGGATGATCACAGAACTCTCTCCACAGATGTTAAAAACCAGAGAGAACAAATTGATCAGATAATCACTTTCCATGTAATGAATTCTTTTATGGGCCCTCTCTTAGTTCCATTGTCTACTTTTGTTATAAAGCTTGTAAAAATGGTGGTTTTGTTGCAAATCTTATTGCATTGCATAAATTGCCGCTATGCCATACATTTTACAGATATGATTTTACACGTGGTAAGACGGGTTTTGTTCATGCAGTGTGACAGTCTCAGACGCATATTGGCATTGACGTTGCACGGTGTGGCAGAGGAGAGGGCAGCCAAGAAACTGAGAGGGAAAGAGATGGAACTGCAAGCAAAATTGACTCAGAACATGGAGTTGGAAAACAGGGTGGAGCATTACAAGGAAGAGGCGGAGAGGCTGCAAGGCAGAGTGAGGTACTTGGAGCAGGCGGCAGAGTCGTTGAGGTTGGGTTTGCGGGATGCCATTGCTGCACGTCGTTATGCGGAGAAAGTAGAGGAGGATGCCGAGTCGTCGTTTGTGGATCCAGGCCGGGTGGGGCCTGTCAGGCTCGACTGCAAGGCCTGCGAGAGGCGGCTAGCCACTGTGATGGTATGGCCCTGCCGCCATATCTGCGTCTGCACGGACTGTGATGCGGTCACCAAGGCCTGCCCCGTTTGCCGATCACTTAAGACTACCAGTGTTGAAGTCTGTCTCCCTCTCAACTAGCATTATCTGGAAACTGTTTCATTTATGGAAAATTTCATAATGGAATTGCTCGTAGCAAATGTATTCAAACAAGATTTTTTATTACAAATTTTAAAACACTCAATGTATGGACGATTGTCAAGTATCTTGTTTTATGGAAAATGAGATATTTGGATAGTGTTCATATCCCTTACTTTCCACAAATCTCGTAGCCCTTTTCGAATAAAACTTAATCTTTGTATAACATGCTAGAATTTGCAAGCATATCTTTCATTAATTCGTAGGTGACAAAATTCTTTTGAATTTTCATTATTTATATAGTTATTTGTTCCCCAATTCTATCCTATTTTGGTTAATTAAAAATATAATTGAAGAGAAACACATGCCATATATATTGACTTATTTTCTTAAATTTTTAACATAGATATATGTGTGTATATATATATATATATTTGTTAGATAGACTACGTTTTTGACATTTTCATACATAAATGCATCTATTATTAATATAAATGGAATTTTTTTATGGATATCTTCTTATATTAATCCTGAGTTTTTGTAAGGAATTTTGTTGTATAGACAATATTTTGTTATCTGTCTCCTGAACTATTTAAATAATACCAGAAACCATAAATTTTAAAATCTAAGGAACTAAACCAAAAACCCAAATTCTTCAATATAATTATTTAATTATTTACAAGATAAACAAGTTCGATTTGAGATGGATTTTATCTTTTTTGAACGCAACCACAAGACGAACTAGGTTGTTTATGTTTTCAATAATTTAGTTGTTCAAGATTAATGGTTTTAAACAAAAACGATACTCCTTTCATCCAAAATTAAATGTTTAAGTAGTGTAAATTGGAACAAACTCGGGAGATTTATGAATATTAAAATGAACATTCTGGAAGATCTATGTGAATTTGCCTTTCAAAGTGTTATAAAACATATCAATTTCATGAAACAATAATGCTTATGGTAAAATAAAGTTCTAATTAAAATCTTTGGCTGACATCGCACTTTTTTATTATAAAACTCAATGTTTCTAGAATTGGATCGGATCGTGAATCAGTCATTGATTTGATTAATTTAAATAATTAGTTTTGCCGTTTAATTGGTTAAAATAAATTTTTTATATTTTTTAATTTTTATTTTTTTTTGAAGAATCTTAAAGCTTTAAACTTGTTATTTTGTTATATCTATTTCGTTAGATATTTTTTTAATTAATTAATTAATTTTTTTACTTTTAAAAAATATTATATAACAATTAGTTTATTACATTAGTATTTTATATATTATAATAAAAAATATAATTAATTGTCATTAGGTTGGTTGGACTATCGGTCGATTTTATTATTATTTTATGTAATATAATAAAAAGTATACTGTATTTTTATAAGATCGATTGGACCAAAGTTGAATAGATCTGACTGATTGAACCGCTAACTAATAGAAATATCAATTTGATCACCAATTAGGTTATGAAAACTATCAACGGGGCAAAACGTAAAAGTTCAATAAATACAAGGGGAGGTGTAGACAATTATTTTGAAAATTTGAGAGGGTGTACCTATATTTAAGGTTTATAAACTTTAAAATCTAACCTCAAGGAAGTTTCTTTAATTATCCCCTAATTTTTAACTAGATAGTTAATTGTTTCTAACTAATAAAGTGTTCAAATTAAGTAAAGAGTATTTGAGGTTACTAATCCTAATCCACCCTGCTTTCGGGTGCTAAGACTCCCCTAACAAAGAGGACACTATCTCCATATATACAAGTATATATAACGTGTTCTCGTACCCGTTAACCAGATCATCAAACAGTTTCCTTCTTCCTTTCAGAAATCAATCCTTTCTTTTCAAACATTGGATTCTTATTTTTCCATCGTTTCAGATTCTCTGTGGAACTTTTGCATTCTTGATTTCAGTTTTGTTAGAGAAGAAGATGGATCATTGCCTTGCTGTCAGGCAACAACTGAAAGAAGCATTCAGGGCCCGACTAAGGAAAGAAACTGGCTCCGCCGTCGCCACTGGTAAAGAGAATGCAGCGCCTGCTGACAACTATGGACGCTTTTTTGGAACTTCTGAGATTGTCTTTTCTGACAGAGTGATTCAAGAAACCCAGACATGGTCGGAGAACCCGAAATCTGCAGTAAAAGAACTTGAAAGAAAATTAAAAAATGATGGCGACAAGAAGAAGACTGCTGCGGGATCTATGGCGGCGAAGACGATAATGAACGCAATGAACAGAAGGAGAAAAGTGCAGTGGCTGAAGGACACACGAGATTATTCGTTTTTATCGTCAGATTGTGAGATTCCAGTTCCAGGAAATAAAGACAAAAATTCCAGGCCTCCTGAGATGATGAAGGAGAAGGGTTCGAAAATCCAGGGACTTAAGGTGATAAAGAGGGATTCTGAAACGCGTATGAAAAATTCCAGGGCTAAGAAAGAACAGGCTTCCAGGAATTCAAAGAAACCCCTGGAACCGAGGAGGAAAATTATGCATTCGAGTAAGGAAAAGCTGACAGTTCCAAAACCTCAGAGTAACAAATCTTCACACCAGAAAAATCCATGTTTGGTAGCTGACGGGCGGAAAAGAAAACTGGAGCAACGTGCTGCGGAGGAGAAAGAAGAGATAAATGCCATTAGCATTATCAGGAGGATGTTTGGGTATAATCCTACCAGGTTTTGTGATGATGAAGAGGATGTAAACATGGAGTCTACTTTTGCTGATATTCAGAAGGAAGAAAGGCGCAGCACGAAAATGGCAAGGAAAGAGGAGGATGAAGAACTGAGAAAGAAAGTGGGAAATACAAAGAAGCTCAAACAGATGAACTGATGAAACGTGATAATTGGCTAGAAATGTGATGCATTACATTCAAAAGAAAATATCACTTTTTTTCTTCTTTTTTCTGGTGGAAAAGGCCTTTCGAGCAAAACTTTGCTTTCCCCAAAATAGGTTGTGATTTTTGCTAATTTCCATTACTTTGGGTTAAAATAACACTTCTTAATTTTAGCAGTCAAATTATGTAGTTTTTATAATTTTTCAATTATTCCTGAACTTGTTTGCAATTTTTTTTTTTTTATTTCCTCATGTTAGAGTTTGATGCAATTCCTTTTAAAACACAAGTGACACTTCTAAATTAGGCTGAAGAATATAAATAAATACTTATCAGAATTTTCTCACATTTCCCTTTTTTTTTTTTTTTTGTATTCGCATGAATCAATGAATAATTGAATTGTGATTTTTTCTTATTCACTACCCATGCTGCATCAAACAACATTCTCTTTTGAGAATTTTTTCAACATTTCGCTTTTATAATAATAATTAAGGTCATTGAATAATTTTTTTTGGTCAATTTAAAATAAAAAATCCGATACTTTTTTATTCAATCAAAAAGTGATTTTCAGTATTGAAGTTACAGATGCATTATTCGTTTATTCCTTTAATCAGCGATTACCATTTGTCTTTTTTCTTTCTTTCTTACTTTTTTTTCGGTTTAAAAAATACACACATAAAGCTTTTGACAGTATTATTATTTATAGTACACAAATCTATTCTAAGGTCTCATCTCCATCGCGTTCATTCAAGGTCCACTAGTATTACTACCACAATCAGTTAAATATATTTTCGAAGATGTGCTTATTAAAATAATAGGTTACTAATTTAATAATGATATAAGTTGCCCAAATAAAGTACTAGGACCTTTTATTTAACATGTCATAACTAATTATTATCTTAATGTCTTGTACTTCCTGTATTTCAGAACACAATAATTACAAACAAGCATTAAGGTCATGCAGAGTAGTTACAAATATCTTATTTCACAAACAGTGTATACCAAAATATATTATTAATCAAATATAATATTTAAAAAATCGTGATTCTAATCTTTGGGGTAATTGGCGGTTTACATCTTTCAATTAGATTCATTTGCATACTGCACTCTAAAATTAAATATTTGACATATTATACTCTTAAATTAATATTTTATTGGCACAATGCACTCTGCAATAATTTTTAATTAAAATTAAAGGGTAAAATAATCAATAATTATTAATTTCTTCTATTTTTTTGCCTCATCTTCCCTTCAAATGTAAATTGCTAATTTTTTGAAAAAAAATATTATTATTTTAATTAAATTAGTTCAATAAAATTTAATTATAATACTAACAACAATGATATTTTTTTAATTTATATACAAAACTATAAATTACTTCACATATATTAATATTGTTAAAATATAGCTTATTAAGATGATAATAAAAAAATAATGAAAATTTATTTAATACACGATAGTAATACTTATATTTTCTTAATTTATTTGCAAATCTATAAATTATTTCATGTATAATATGTTGTTAAAAATATAGTTTATTGATAGGCAAAAACATGATTATTTTTAGCTTATGGAACAAAAAAAAATTGTAAATAAAATATTTTATTTTTTTAATATTTGTATTATTTAATGGTTGTTTTTTTTATATGGATATGACTATTTAGATTTGTAAATATTTTATTTGGTATAAAACTTCCAACAGCCATATTCATCATATAAAAACAATCATTAAATATTACAAAAATATAAAAAACTAATATTTGTCAAATAAGAGGTATTCTATTTACAAATTTTTGTTCTATTTGTAAAAACTAAAATATTTTGTTAAATAATTTTTATTATGTCTTTTATTTTTATATATTTCAATAAGCTATATTTTTAACAACATAATATATGTGAAATAATTATTAATTTGCAAACAAATTAAAAAATATAACTATTGTTAATATTAAAATTAAATTTTTTGAACTAATTTAACTAAAATAATATTAGGTCTTAAAAAATTAGGAAATTACAAATAAAGAGAAGATAAGGAGAAAATAGAGGGAATAAACCACTAATGAATATTTTACCATTCAATTTTGGTTAAAAATTGATTTAGAATGCATTATGCCCAAAAAATATTGATTTGAGGGTGCAATTTGCCAAATTTTTTATTTTAGGGTACAAAGTGTCAAATGAACCTAATTAGAGGGTGCAATCTGCCAATTTTTTTATTTTAGGGTACAAAGTGTTAAATGAACCTAATTAAAGGGTGCAAAGTGTCAATTGCCCTAATCTTTGCATAGCCTGTCCTAATTTTAGAAGAATTCTTTTTTTTTTTTTTGTCAGATCAGGTTTGATCATAATAACATGATAAATGTTCATATCATTTTTTTTTAAATGTACATATGTTACATAACAAGTAAAAACTTGGATACAATCAAATTCCATTTTCAAAATTCTCGAACTTTTGCTACATCAACATTTAATCATTTTGCATATGAAAATTGAACATAAGCTCCGCCATTATATAAAGATGAACTACAAAAATTATCCGTGTTGGTTGGACTATTTACAAACAAACCCACTTAAATTGAATATTACAAATACTATCTTGATATTTATTTTTATTTTATAATTGCACTATTAATGGGTATATGTAAAATAAAAATAAATTTTAAAAGAATATTTGTATCACCTCAATAGTTATTTATAATTTCAAAAGATAACTAAATTTTTTTATAATTAAATTAAATCTCAAAGATACTGATAATTCACCCTAATATAAATACAAAATGCATAGCATATGGAATCCCTCTTTTACTCCTATTAGTTGTAAACTCACCCATAAAAAAATAATAATAATTTGAATTTTTTACTTTAATTTAGTACTTGGAATTGATCATGTACATATGACGGTGCATATATTATACATAATATAAGATATAACATAAAATAAAAATTATCTTGAATGAGAAAAAAAAAACCCAAAAAAGAGAAAAAACTTGGAACCTTAAAAAGGAAACAAGAGAAAAATGGAAAGATGGGGAAATGAAGAATATATGTAATTGTAACACAAATTTGTTATCAGTAAAAGTTAATAAATAAAAAAATATATATAAATTAAATTTTATTGAATTAAAATAATAAAATTGTTATAATCTTTATGGTTCCCCTAATTCTTCTTTTCAAAAATAAGAAGTTTTGGAATTTAAACTTTTGGAGGTGCAATTGCTAATTTGATCTCATTCGAACTGAATTTTGTCTTTTAATAATATTAATTCAAAAGTTTAACATTTTAATATCGAATCAAATATTAAACCTTCAAAAATGTTGATTTTACAATTTGACAACTTGTTGATGGAATTAACCATTTGATCTCTTCAAATATGAGTTTAATCTTCAATATCATTAATTCGAGGGTAATAACTTAATTTCAAATTAAATGCTATTATTTAGATGAATTCCATGATTAACGCCTTGATTTCCATCTGAATACTATGGATCTCCTTGAATTTCACCTTAGATTGAGAAAATTTCCTCCAACATGTTTCTTGCTTGAACCTCTTTTTCACAACTTTCGTTTCTTACTTTGCCCCCAATTTGATTGATAATATTAAATCATTATATTCACTTGCCCCCTCATGCTTGTATTTTGGAATGACGACTTCATGCATCGACAACATATTATTTTATCTTGCCCCCTCATGTTTATGATTTGGAGTGACGACTTAATGACTTAACAGCACACCATATTGTCTTGCCCCCTTATGCTTGTGGTTTGGAGTGGCGATTTTGTGGCTTAGTAATACACCATCTTATTTTGCCCCCTTATGCTTGTGATTTGGAGTTGCAATTTTGTGGCTCGACAACACACTATTTTATTTTGATATAAAAAATTTAACATTTGTGAAATTAGAGCGATTGTCCTTTATTACCATCTGAATTTTGAACTTGGTTTGAAAAAAACAGGTGACATGTAGAGATTGTCCCACCGTACATGTCAAAAAAATTGTAACACAAATTTTATTGTCTGTAAAATTAACAAACAAGAAAAATGTACAAATTAAATTTTATTAAATTAAAAATATAATATGGTTACAATCTCTATAATTTCTATGATTTTTCTCTTCAAAAACAAGAAATTTTGGAATTTGAATTTTCGGTGGTGCAATGGTCAATTTGATTTCCTCCAAACTGGATTTTATTTTTCAATAACGTTAATTCGAGGGTTTAACATCTTAATATCGAATCAAATATTAGAATTTCAACAACGTTGATTTTGGAATTTGACAACTTTTTGATGGAATTGACCATTTGATCTCCCTATGGATTTAATTTTCAATAACGTTAATTCGAGAGTTTAATAACTTAATCTCGAATTAAACACTATTATTTGGATGGATTCCGCGAGGAACGCGCTGATTTTCGCATTGAACACCCTGGATCTCCTTAAATTTAATTGCCTTGGATTAAAAGAATTTTCTCCAATATCTTTTTTGGTTGGAGCTCTTTTTCATAACTTATATTTTTGACTCTTGCAAATAACATCTATTTATACTTGTAGGATATGGATTATTTGATAAGTCATTGATGAAGTAACACGATTTAATTGACTTTTTATAATTTGATTGATATTTATTTTTTGATTAGATTTGATACAATTTTGATTCTAAGAATTGATATTTAGCATTTGGTGAAATTTAATTGGCCAAAAATATATATTATACTATTAATTAATTAACTATTTATTTTAAAAATTAAATTTAATTAAATTTCTAATATAAATAAAAAAAATATAAAATTAATATTTAATATATTATTTTATGTGTCACAGTTTTATTTATGTACAGTAAGTCAAATAACCATATCATGTTTCTAGTGCACAAAACACAGTTGTCCTATGCAATAAAACATCCTTTTCATTCTCATGTTACTTGAACCAAAATACGAGGAAAGAAAAAAAGATGACCGCTTCATATTGCTGTTACATAATCACTGATCATTAAGGGGATGACGATGGAGAGTTGCCAAACTGAAGAGCTTCGCTAACCAAAACGCATTGGGACCAAACTTGAGCATCCCTCCTCCTGATCTGTTTCTTATCTCTCTTTGAAAGCTCCGGCAGAGTCAGCGTCGCCGTCAGTATCCCTCGGTGGCAGCGCCGCCCCATCGCCACCAGCTCCACGCAGCACTTGTCGCTGACAGCCTCGTCATCCCCGAAAATGCCCCTGAAAATATCCAGCCCGCACTCTTCCGTCAGCCTGTCTAAACATCTGTCAGCCAATGCGTAGAACCCCGGATAAGGCTCCGGCGGCAGCCCATGTCTTTTACTATCTACGGGCGATGGCGCCGCCGCATGATGTATGTGCCTTTTGTGTGCGTGCTTTTTGTGCGCATGCTTCTTTTTGGCAACGGAAGAGACGGCGGGGGAGTGCGGCGGAGCGTGGTTGGGGTGCTTTCTGAAGGCGGGTGGCGGCGCCGCCAGCTTGTGGGGCTTGAGGGCTGTGGCTGAGAATGCGGCTAGAGTGAGAATGATCGCTGCTAGAGCGAAAAGGAGAGTGGGTCTTGCCATGTTAAAAGTTAGAGAAGAAGAAGTGCTGTTTTTGGTGAAGTAAAATGGGGGTGATATTTATGGGCTTCCTTCGTTTCAGAAACGTTTCTGTCTGAAATCAATGAGCTTCAGTTTAACTTAAAGAGAGTTTTATTTAATAACTCAGATTTGTGATTAAATAACGGTCTCTTCATATACACATTAATAAGTACATATAATTTAATTCAAATATATATATATATATATTTAAAAAAATTATACATTACTTTACGTATATTTATGAAGCACAATATGAAATGCAACATCTAAATAGAATAAAAAATTCAAAATGACGAAGAATGTAAAAATAAATAAATAAGAAGGAATAAAAAAATAAATTATTGAATTTAATCAAATATGAATGTAATCCCATCATGATTGAGTGTATGAAAATTTTGGATTGTTATCTATTAAAATTTGAATTTAAATTACTGAATTACAAGAAGAAAAAACTCTAAAACATATAGGGAAATTTTTAAGTATAGATTTTCTAAAAAAATAAATTAAGCTGGTACTTATATAATGAGTAAATCACATTTCATATAAATATACAAGTCATTTAATTTAGATAAAATATGCTTGAGATAAAGTATGCTATTCTTTAAAAAGAAAAAAAGAAAAGTGTATGCTATGTATCCACTGTGCGGGTGCAATATCAACATTAAAATTCATGATGTGGAATATCAGAGAAAAATAATATTTAATATTAAAAGTCTCCTACTGCCATTATTTGTTTGGCAATGGATCATTAGATGAAAGCGCTACAAAATAATAGATTTTAGCCATAATAATTTGAAAGATTATATATGTAATATTAATTGTCAATAGTAATAATTTAAATATTATTTTTATCATTATTAGATTTATTAATACCATTATTTTGGTAATAATACAAGTTATTAGAGACAAGTCTAATTTTCCTACTAGCATCTTGTTACTAGTATTGTCTTTCATTATGGTTATTATAGTCTATTATCAGTAATCATAGTAAATATTTACCAATGCAAGTCTAAGCACATGTACATATCAATGGTTTGATTATTGGTATTTTGGTAAAAATCATAAGCTTCTGTTCAAGCATAATACTCATAATGTAAATTAGCTAAGGGATGATTAATACTAAAATATGCAGAGTTTTGGAGTTGTACTTTTCCCTTGCAATATTATAGCTTTTATTTGACTCAATAACAAATTTTAAATGAGAGTTAAAAGATTAAAAATTAAGTGTTTCTTTATAATATTACCTTTTTGAAGGTCAGGAATGATGAGGTCTGTTTGGGCTGTTGGGCTTGTTCGGTTTTGATCGGTTTGCTACGTAATCACTTTATAATGTAATTGAACCGATTTAACTGGTCAAATCGATCGAAAATCCTAACTTTGAATGAGTATTACAGTTGAGTACTCTTAAGTCAATTGTAATTCTAAAGTCCATAACTTCAGGTTGGTTCCTAGTGCCCATCAAATCCTCAACTCCATGACGGACGGCTGCCCATTTGAATAAAGTAAAAAAAGATTAGGTATAGAGCTGATGCAAATTCTAGTAAACATATTTCCTAAACCTATAATAAAGTAGTAGCACTTTACATAAATCTTGCCTTACCATGATGCAGCGTAAGTTGAAATCAGTTATATCCAACAGAAATACTGCACTCAGTGCACCCAGTCGTATATTAAAGTATTGGTGTTTAACTTGGACTTTTCTATATGGAAAGAAATCCAGGCTTTTGATCTAACTGCAGTTGTAATAATGAGGATCCTAGGCCAAGTTTCTGATGATCATACTGGGACAACAGAAAAGAGTAGATCATGACCAGCCGCAGGCAGCAGCTACTTGGGTGAAGCCACCACGGAGAAATGTTAAACCTGGAAAAATGGTAAACTGATCTGCCTGAAGAACTTGGAGAAATGTTAAACCTGGAAATCCCGGATGAAATTTATCGAAAAGCAGAAAGCCACCACGGCAGGCGGCGAATGCGGAGACTCCCGTCGGTGTTGCGGGAGGAGGAGCAGATAAAACATGATTATGATCCAAAGGTGGTCTCTTTTGGCCCTTACCACCACGGAAAATCAGAGCTCTATTTGGGTGAAAGCTTCAAGCATAAAGCCCTGGAAATTTTTGTTTCGGGAAGTGGAAAAGATAAATGCTTCTTCTACAACAATATCGTTGAGGATATTGATGAAATAAGAGGCTGTTATGATGGAGTTTCTACGGATGAATATGACGACGAGGCGTTGGCGGAAATGATGCTTCTTGATGGATGTTTTCTCATAAATCATATGGAGGTCCTGTCCAATTCTGAAAAGCTTGTCAATGTGTTATATGCACTTGGCATGGTGGGATTCTCGTTCACTGTCCGGGACATGTTTTTGCTCGAGAATCAAGTTCCATTCAGGGTCATCAGCCTGTTGATCAGTTTAAGATATGATACCGAAAAAGGGGAAGATTTGCTTAACAGGTTCTTGAATTTTTCTGCTTTCCAGGGGCGTAGTCGTCAGAACCATCATTCCAGGGACGACGAAGGGCAGCCTCTTCATTTACTAGAAGCCATAAGGAGGACACTCGCGTCTGAATCATGCACTAAATCAAACAAACAACAATCACATTTTTCCCTCTTCCAATGCTTCTTCTTCCCCTGGAGGAAAAACAGAGAGCCAGAACATGGTTTTTATGTAGGAAAGATTAAGGAAGAGGCCAACCTTAATACGCTGGTCTACACGTCCCGTTCCGTGACAGACCTCAAAGCCAAGGGCATACACTTCAAGCCTAGTCCCACTTCTTGTCTCAAGGATGTCAAGTTCAAATCATGTGGCATCTTCTACGGCCAGCTCCAACTTCCAGTTAGGTTCATTTCCGACAAAACCAAAGTCCTGTTTTCCAATCTGATAGCATACGAAATCTGTCCCAACAACGTTAGTGACTATACGGTCTCATCTTACGTGAACCTCATGAAATCACTGATCCATTGCCCGAAAGATGTTAAAGAGCTAAGAGAAAAGAGGATACTGATCAGCAATCTTGGTAGCGATGAACAAGTCTTGAAAGTGTTCAAGGAGATGAATACTTATGGGATGGAAAACGCGGGCATTTTCCAGGACGTGAAGGAGAAAATCGAAGAGCATTATAACAGCAAGGCCAAGACATGGATGGCTGAACTGATTCACACTTACTTTGAGAGTCCATGGACTGCTATTGCATTGTTTGCTGCCATTTTTCTTCTTTGCTTGACTTTTATTCAAACTTATTTCACCATTCATCCATCACATGTATGATCGATTGTTGTTGTGTAATCATTAATCATATGTTTGCTCCCTATGAGTGTAACATAATCTAATGTTTCCCTTTGGTTAAGGATTTCTAGTTTGCCCATCAATTTGATGTCGATCGTATGTGGTTGTTACTATGTACTCATGCTGGTCCTTTGAATCTATGCCATGAATTAGAATCATATGAGAAAATTGAATAGTTTCTCAGATTTTCAGGATTGATTTTTTATTTTCACAATTACCCTTGTCTTCCAATTTTGCCAGAAATTCAAATTAATATCCAAATAGATCAAGATTCGTGTGTTTTTATGCGGGTTAAAACTTGACTCGATTCGAGGTTGGATTCGAGTCGGAAGTTCTGTTGTAGATTATTTGAACGGACGTGATTTTTGATTTCCTACGATGTTAAAACCTATCAAAGGCACATGTAATTCACATTATCCATTACCATTAAATAGCTAAATGTTGTGATGTTAAAAGATGACTGATACTCTAATTTTTTATTTTTATATATTTTTAGGGACACCTCTAACTTTTTATTTTTATATATTTTTAGGACGTTTTGACTTTTAATCGACTTAAGCATTTGAAAATTTTAATTGTGAGCTAGTGATAGCAATATGAGGAATATGTCAAAATTCAAGACTCATCCTACCAATTTTTTTATAGATTCGTACCCATTAGATTCGAGTTAGACACATTTAGTAATTTTAAAAATATTAAAACTATATTTTTTAAAAAATAACACTACTAAAAAATTTAAAAAATATAATATTACATAAATATGTATATATTAAAATAAAAAATAAACGAGGCGCAGGGCGGATCCAATTATAAATTTAAAATTTCGCCTCACTTATATTTTTCAAAATACAATATTACATAAATATGTATATTTAAAAAAAAACAAGATCGAGTTCGGGAAGACCCATTTATAAATTTAAAAATTTGTTTGGGTGAAACAAATTAGAAGCTAATTTAAATTTAAACTCACTCTATTATCATCCCTAATCTTATCGTAGGTTTTTTTTTCCTTCCCAAGGTTAAAATTACTAGTAGCTTATTATATTAATTAGGTTTTATCCTATGCCGACGCGGAAAAAATATTTCTAATTTTAATATAGATATAGTGATGGATGATTTTATTAATTCAAAATTCAAAAAAGTAACTTAGTAAAGTGATGATAACTATCATATGTAGAATCATGGAAAAATATATAGAAATGAAAAAAATAGTTAGTTTATCTGAATTTGAATTTAAATTAAAATCTAAGTTATCTTATTTTGATTTTTGAATTTTAGATATATCTTGAATAACTATATTTATTTTTAAGTATAATAACGATAAAATAATTAGTATGGGCACGCATGATAATGTTTTTTCTCAACAAAATTTTAGATTCAAACATAGTGTAAGAAAATATATGTTTTGCTCATGCTAAATGAATATTCAGATTTACTATTTTGTGCTTTCCATTTTTATTTTTTATTTTTTAAAATATAATCTATAGTCCGAAACTACCTTATTTTTTTCTAACAAAGAGTGTTTAGCTAAACTTATTTAAAAATCTTATAAGCTCTTATATTTTACAAGATGTTTTTAAGTTTATAAAATGTGAGAATATTATTTTAAAAATAAGTTATTAAAATATTTGGATAAAATAAAATCGTAAAAATTTTAAGATATTAGTAATAACAATTTTGTAATTAAAATTATCAAAATTAAATGAGTTTGTTAAAATAAAATTTTATTTTGAAAATAAGTTGGGGTGGATATACTTATTTTTTTAGAATCTTATAAACTGTTAAATATTTTTTTTTATCTTATAAGTTATTTAAAAAAAAATTATCAAACACTTTTTGATAATTTATTAATTATTAAACAATTTATAAAATATTTTAAAAAGTTTACAAACTCAGAGACACTATCTGGTGGTTGTTTTGCTCCAATTTGGATTTTTCTACTATTCCTTTTCATAATACTTTGTTTAGATCAATAAAAGTAGGCTAAATTGGATTTAAAATAATCATATAATTTATATAGATTATATAGATATAAAAATGTAAATCACATTAATCAAAACAACTTTTTCAAAATTATAAAATGAATTTTTAATCATATGTTTCCACGCCAAGAATTTTTAAAATGAAATAATGTTTCCCTTTGGTTAGGGATTTCTAATTAATTTTTCCATGAATTTGCAGTCAATGGTACATGACTATATTACTCTGTGCTCATGTTGCTCCTTTGAATCTATGCCTTGAATTAGAATCATGGGAGAAAACAGAATAGTTTCTGAGATTTTCAGGATTGAATGTTGATGGGGTTTACAAGTACTCCTGTCTTCCAATTTTGCCAAAAATTCAACTTATGTCCAAATAAATCAAGATCGTATGTTTTTATACGGGTTAAATTTTGACCCGATTTGAGGTTGGATTTGAGTCGAAAATTTTATTATAAATTATTTGAATGAAAGTGATCTTTAATTTCTTACGACATTAACGCGAAGGTAGATACATTTCACATGATTCATTATCAATAAATAGTTTAACGTTGCGTTTTCTATTTTTATACGTTCAAATTTTTTATTTTTATATGTTTTTACGTTGTAAGTGCAAGAACCCTATGAATTGGCTACTTTGGTTCGTCTTCCCAAGGTTAAGATTTTTTTTTAACTACTAGCATATTACATTAACTAGGTTTTATCCTATGGGAAAAAAATATTTCTAATTTTAATATAGATATAGTCATGGATGATTTTAATAACTCAAAATTCAAAATTTTAATTTACAACAGTGATGGATAATTATCATTTATAGAATCATGAATATATAGAAATGACAAAGTTAGTTTGTTTATGTGAATTTAAATTAAAATCTAAGTTATCTTATTTGATTTTTGAATTCTAGATACATCTTGAACTTTGTTTTATAAAGATGAGTAATTATATTTATTTAAGTTTAATAAAAAATAATTAATAATGTCTCAGGTGGCGATTTTTTTCCATAATATTTTGTTTAGATCAATAAAAGTAGGTTAAATTGTATTTAAAATAATCATATAATTTATATAAATAAAGATTATACAGATTTAAAATTTTAAATTAAATTAATCAAAACAATTCTTTCAACAATAATTTTTTAAAAAATGTAAATTAAAATAATTCTCCAAATATTTTGGGAAACTCAAGCTATATCTGGTGTTAGTTTTTTTATTTTGGGAGAAATCTTTTGTGGAAATAAATTTTGGAGGTGGGATTGCAAGTAATGATGCGATATATTTGTATGGCAAAAAAACGTTTAGATAAACTATTTTTGGACTGATAATTTTTATTATAAATGTTTTTTCATGTTAATTTTGATTGTTTACTAATGTGATATTAATTTTTGATAGTATATTATATTAAGTTAATAGTAAGTTAATAATTAAAAAAATTAATATAATTATTAAAAATATATAAAAATGAGAGAATGCTTTTAGCAAAAAATAAAATTCATTTTAAGAGTATTTTGGTATATAAATATATCATATCTCCAAAATACTGTTTTTATTCTAAAAAAATAAAAATATATTTTTTTTCAAAATAAAACTAAACAGTAAAATATATTTTGCCAGATTTACCCGGACAGTATATGGGTACCCTAGCCGCTTTGTAATCACTCTACCCGACTTGACGTCAAAGCCTTTCTCGGAACAAATTCTGAATTTTATTTCTGTTGTGAGCCTGAACGTCGGAGGAGCAGGACCCACCCGCCGAGCACTCCACCGATCTCTTTTCACGGAAAGGTCAGATTTCCATTGTTCCAGCTATTTTTATGTGATTTTACGGTATTTTCGTACTTCAATTTTTCTTTTATGGCGGCGATTATCTCCTCTTCGAATTTCTAGGGTTTTGTTTCTTTTATTATCTATGTCCCTTATGCGTCCTACTTTGTGTTTGCTTCAGGATTTGAACCAACGCCAGGCTATAGGAATTGTGTGCAGGCTGTAGCCATGTCTGTGACAGCGGGGGTTAGTGATACGGTAATTGCTATTAGGGACAAACTTAGGGGTAAAATTGGGCAAACCAAGGTGAAAAGGTACTGGCCTGGGAAAGCACCTGAGTGGGCAGATGACAATGATGAAGATGGGGACATTAGGATGTCGAGGGCGGCTGCCTTTGAGAAAGCGTTTCCGAGCCATGAGGGCGCTGATGTTATGCGAAAGGATGATCCGAGGTTGCGCCGTTTGGCTGAAATTAGGATGGATAATCGGGATGAAGTGAGGGAAGATCATAGACGAATTAGGCAGGCAGAGATTGTTTCGACGTTGGAGGAAGAAAGCAGGAGGCAGGAAGGTTTTGATATGGAGGAGGAGGATATGGATGCGTTCGACGAGAGGAGGAGGAGGGTTAAGGAGAAGCTGTTGCAAAAGCAGCAAGAGGTAGCGGGCCTTCTGCCGGAGGAGGAAGAGGAAGAAGGTGAGGAAGAGGAGGAGGAGTCTGAGTCTGAGTATGAGACTGATTCGGAAGAGGAAATGATGGGTATTGCAATGGTGAAACCGGTTTTTGTTCCGAAATCAGAGAGGGATACGATTGCTGAACGTGAGAGGCTCGAGGCTGAAGAGAGAGCGCTCGAGGAAGCAGTGAAGAGGAGGATGGAAGAGAGGAAGAAGGAAACAAAGGAGATTGTGGTTGAGAAAATTAAGGAGGATCTGGAGATTCAGAAGAATATGGAGTTGGAGGCTGATATTGCTGACGTGGATACGGATGATGACATGAATGAGGCAGAGGAATATGAGGCTTGGAAGTCTAGAGAGATTGCAAGGATCAAGAGGGATAGAGAGGACAGAGACGCAATGTTGAAGGAGAAGGAGGAGATTGAGAAGGTAAGAAACATGACAGAGGAAGAGCGGAGAGAGTGGGATAGGAAGAATCCGAAACCTGCTGCACAATCCAAGCAAAAGTGGAGGTTCATGCAGAAATACTACCATAAGGGTGCTTTCTTCCAGTCAAATCCTGATGATCATGCTGGAACTGCTGGAGCCGATAATATCTACACTCGTGACTTCTCTGCTCCAACTGGAGAGGATAGGATGGATAAGACCATATTGCCTAAAGTCATGCAGGTTAAGCACTTCGGTCGCAGTGGAAGGACAAAATGGACTCATCTTGTAAATGAGGACACAACTGATTGGAATAATCCGTAAGTATAGTTATTGTTGCATAAGCACCCCATCTGGTTCTGAAATTTCTGAAGCTACTTCGTTCAAAATATACTGCACTTGAAACTAATGAGGATGATGATATAAACAACAATTAAACATCAGCTATAGAGAGTTTAGTGACAGTAGTGTGTCATAATTCATAGAATACATTATAACAACCGAATCCTTATTTTGGTTATTCTTTGATTATCAATGATGAAATGCACTTAAAGTTGTTGTAGACTTAGTTGAGGGCATTTCTATTGCATATAAGGCCTATTCTTTGAAAGAATCACCTGCTGACATCCTTTTCTTATCCAGTAAATTTATTCCTTGTAGTCTTTCATTTAAACTTATTTACATTATTGATCCAAGTTCTAGAAGCTCTTAAACATCAAGAGTGGTACATGGGTGAGTTCTTTTGAAGATAGAAACAAATTTAAAAGGAACTACTTCATGTAATATGGTCTAAACTGGGAATCAAAATGAGAAGATGGTCTGTTATTATATTCTAGTCGTATTTCTGTTAACAAAGTTGCAAGAATGTTTTGCTTCTGTCCTGAAGCATACCTTTTCCTAAAGTTTCACTTTACTTTAGTGGCACTGGTTTTTTAGCATCTTATTTTCTTCTCCGGAGGAAATGACTCGTAAATAATTCTGTTGATGCAACTATATCTAAATTTTTCATAGAAAAATGTGCTGTGATGTGGAAGTCAAAACCTAGCACTCCATGTAATATGGTGAAGTGGAAATCTGCTCTACAAGTTAAACATTCATGAAATAATTGGTATTTTTGATATATTACTGTGATATTTATTAGGAGTCAGGACTGCATTAACTGCTACCTTTTCAGTAAAACCATACATGTGATTGGTTAATGTAGACCATTCCCATTATGCAGATTATTTATCATCAGGTTTTGGATCTTGTTTCCATGGTTTTTTACTTTTAAAACATGTTCGGTGGAATTGAAATCTGAATAGCAGAATATCTTATGCATCAAAGTCTTAATTGCTATTTTTTGGCAATGCAGGTGGACCTACAATGATCCTCTTCGGGCCAAGTACAATCAAAAAATGGCTGGAATGAATGCACCTATAGAAAAACCTAAAGGTAGCAAGAAATTGAAGGATTGGGAGCAACGTTGAACTTTCTGAAGCACAAGGTCTCCAGCAACTGCAAATCAAAGCCTTTGCAAGAGAACTCATGTTGTCCTTTTGATGTTTACTCCTTGTGCACACAGTTCAGTTTTATGCATCTCAAATTCATCTGTAGATTACCTGATCTAAGATTGATTTAGGAGCTTCTTTGATGGCTTCATGTATTAGCATTGTTAAAGTCTCCTGCAAAGTGCTTTACGGCAGATCCTTTCACCCTTTTTGTTACATTTGTTTGATTTATACTTCGTATACTCCTGGGCGCATTTTACTGGCTTCAGTAGGTGTTTATTTAGTTGGGAACTCTGAGGTTTAGTGAGGTTTAGTTCAGGTGAAATTCTTGCATGAACTGGGTGCAATATATATGGTGCATTTGTTGACTTTTGATCAAAGAGAGAGGGGTAATGAAAATTACTCGCTCCTTATAATCCCATGACCCAAAAAGAGGACCATGGGTCGAGTGTGTTGTACCAAAGACTCTTTAGTCCAGTCCGAATTTGAGTTCTGAATTGCTTCGTTTACATGATTCGGCTCAAGCATCTCAATTCAACCATTTTCATAACTCTAAGATGCTTACATGGGGAAGACCCCTTACAGTAAGTGGGGGTTGGTGTCCAGGAATGAAATTAATTTAGAAATAGAAGAGATTGGTATACATGAATGAAATTAGGTAGAAATAAAATGAATTTAAAAATAGAATGATGATGGGAGTAGAATAATATGAATATAATAATTTATATGATTGGTATGTATAAAAAATGAGAAAGCAAAGAAAATATTATTTTTTATGGGGTTTCAATTTTATAATTGATAATTAGAAATTAATAATAAAAAAAATAAAAATAAATTAAAAGTCAAATTACCCTTAGTATAAATTTTTTAAAATAAAATTATATTTAATATAGTGTCCATAAATGAGTTTGTTATTATTTTATTCGCTTTTAAATAATATATATTCTTATATATATATGTATATATATAGAATATAGATAAAATTGTATACAAATATATTTTTTATAAAAAATACAAAAGATCGACAAATGAGTATTGGAGCAAGTCTCGAATTTTAATTTTTAGACTCAGATATGATTTGAATACGACCAGTTAAAATATTGGACATGTATTTTTTATTTGTTATGTTTGTCTATGTGATTTATATTTATATACATATATATATAATATATGTATATATATAATATAATATGGTTGTTACATATATATTAAAATATAAATATAGTACTTTTATAATAATAATATAATATAAATAGTTTGTGCTAATACATGTAAAAGTAATAAATATGTTAGAGATATTTTATTTTTTAATAATTAAAACATAAATAATTATATTTTTATTAATAATACTTTCTCTTATATAGAAAGTTATTGTAATATTATTTTTATAAATATTTATTAATATTTTAAAATAATAAAATAGGCCGAGGGGTCCAACACGATAGATCTCGAGTTGGGAGTAAGATCATGTTCATTTTCATAAAAATCTAATTGAGTCGGGTCTCAGATTTTATCTAATATTTTTATTATCTTTAAATAAAATAATTTTATCAAAAATATATATATATATATATATTGCTGACTAATTGTAAATCAAACCAATGAGGAATAAATGAATGGCTAATTTATATTTTGGGAACGGAGTTTTCATATGAATTTTTTTTTCAATCTAAAAAATTAATTTCACAAACTTTTTACTTGAAAAAAGGGAATTGAAATTTTTCACACTTAATACCTTCAAGATTTTTTATTTTTTATTTTTTGGTCTAAATTACCATTGCTGCCTACAATAAATTATGTTTTGAAATTGAAGTTTGTGAATAGATGCAATGTTAGTAAAATTTTGTATTATATTTATGTAGTGTACATATGCCAATGACTAAAAAAATAGTCTTATTTGCATAGCATAAAATCGGTTCCGGAAATATTTTCTTAGCTCTTGAAATTCGTAATTTGGAATTGTTTGGGATAGTTGAAAAAATTTGACAAAATCTTATTTATATAATAAAATTTGTTATTAAACTTCACCACTAATTTGGGAAACAAAATATCTGATTATTTACAAAAATAACTCATTTATACGTCAATTACATGTATTGAAAAAAATAGAAAATAAGTTAGTATAATATAATCTTATTTTTTTATTCAATTTTCTAATTTTGGATCAATTTTTTCACCTTAATTTCAAATGAAAAATCACAATATATTTTATATGTATTAAATACTGAATATTTTTATATATGATAAGTCAGCCGTGTCAAACACAATATATATATAAATGGCGTCAATTAACAAAATCAGAAATGGGCCCAAGTATATTATAAGTATTAGAATCCAACACATATTTTGGCCCATTTTAGGATTTTTGCATAACCCAGCCCAAGTACAACTCCACTCTCCCAGCCCTAATTGGAAAATGAAACTTTTTTTACCATCATTTTCAAAACTGAAAAACTTTATAGATAAAGTACATTAAATTGAATATAAAAATACTTATATATGTTATTTGGACCGTTATATTTTTATTTAAATGCACTTCTTACATTTAAAAATTGAAAAAAAAATATTTAAACATTCAAACCACAAGACAATAATTAATATCCTAAAGTTTTAATGGAAACACTCATGAATCACTATAATAATTAATACCATTGTGCCAAATTTAGATTGATTTTCCTCGCCATCAATAAATAAATAATTAAATAAACGAACTAAAATAATAACATTGATTCTATAAAAAATACATAAGTATGGTGATAAATTTGGGATAATTTTGAAAAAATTCGATAAAATTTCATTTACATAACAAAATTCGTTATTAAAATTTGCGACTAATTCAGGAATATATCAAGATAAAATATCCAATTATTTTATAAAAATAATACATTTATGTGTGAAGATTGTCAATAAAAATTATATTATCTAGTAAATTTTTATATATAGAAAAATAGAAAAACAGGTTAATAAATGTAATTTTATAAGATATGAATAAAAATCGAGAATAAAATATTGTATTAACAAAAAATTTAAAAAAAATTATCAATTTACTCTATAAAAAAAATATAGGGTATTTCAGTGTTTTTTGTAAAAATATTATATATTATTTTAAATTACTTTGAATATTTGGAGAATTATGTTACTATGTACATAAATAGGAAAAAAAATAAAAAATAAAAATAAAGTACACCCAAAGAAGCTCAATTTGAGAGGACGTGGAAACCCTGCTAAAGTACAACCCCCCGCAACCAAAGAAAAAGGGGTTAAAACATAAAGAATCAAAAGTATAAAAACGACACTTTCATGCTCTCTCCCTCGTCCCTTCTCATCTCATCCTCTTCACACACAAAATTTCGAATCCCTTTTTACAGCAAAACCAGCCCCCCCAAAAACCGTGTAGTCCAAACCCAAAATCCCATATCAAAGAACTCGATTTCCCATCGGTTACACATATACATACACACATATACAAATCAGCTGTAGAGAGAGGATTTATATATATATATATATATAGATATACATACAGAGTGAGAAAGAGAGAGATATGGAGTACCAAGGGCAGCTGGAACAAGAAGACGATGTTTACGGAGGTGAAGTGCCTGAGGAAGCCTATATGGAATCCGATTTTGACTTATCTGCCGATGCTGAAGCCGCCGCCGCTGCCGCCGACTCCAAAACTAAGGTATATACTTGTTTGTGTTTGTGCGTCAAGATTTATGATATGTTATATATATGTGTATGTATTTGTATAGGTTTACACATATACGTGTGCAAAAATTAAAGAGTATGCATATAGGTGTATGCGTCTAATTTTTCTGGGGTTTAATTTATAGGAGCTGGAGAATATGAAGAAGAGATTGCAGGAGATTGAGGAAGAAGCTGGGGCGCTTCGCGAAATGCAGGCGAAGGTCGAGAAAGAGATGGGCGCGAATCAAGGTTTTTTTTCACTTACCCTGAGCATATGCATTTGAGAACTTGATGTTTATATTGGTTTATTCTTGAAAGATTTGTTTTTCTGCGTGGTTTGAATTTGTGATCTGTGTTTTTTTAAGTTGGGTTTTTTGCCAGATAGAAATAGTGTTTTTAATTTGTTCCAGGAATTTAAAGATAAAAAGGGCAAATTTGATTTGGTGACAGATATAGAAACTGGCAATTAGATTTTATTTAGAAGGACCATAAATGCAGAATTTGTAGTCTATCAGTAAATTTGATTTGGCGACAAATGGGTACATTGGCTGTTTATTAAAATTAAAGTTTGTCGTATTCATTGACGGCGGTCTTGTGAAGTGTAGGTTAAATCTTAAAGTGATTTTTTTGTGTTCTTATCGTAATAGTTGACTGATAAGATACTTCATTCATGGAAAAATTGGAATTCTTTGAGCATCAAACAAATGTCTCATGCTTCTTTAGTTGACACAACATGTGGAGAATTGTTCGACTCCTGCGGTTGCTGTCAGACACCTAATTAATTCTTCAAAGTAGACGATACTTGTCAGGAATCACTTTTTTTTTTAACTTATGACATTATTGCTTTTATAATGGAATATGGAACAAATACAACTTCAATGCAGAGTAAGAATGTTTGTTTCTTCATTGTACTATCCTTATGATGAAGATATGAGATATACATGATTTTGAGTCCAAATCTAAGTAAAGTGGACCTAAATTGCGCTACGATTATAGAAGAATTCCGGCAATAAATGTTTACATGTTTTGGAGGCTATACACTATTGCTTGCGGTATGTTGTTTGTTTGTTGGAACATCTTGGAGCCCATTCACATGTCTTAGGAATTCATTTATCACTTTGTTATTCTGTAACATGGTTTCTTTAATTATGAACTTGAAGTGATTCACAACATTGTTTTTTAATTTTTTCTCTTTTGGGATTTTAGAAGATTCAACTGGTGCCTCTGCTACCCAAGTTGAAAAGGAGGAGGTCGATTCTCGTTCAATATATGTTGGTAATGTGAGTTTCTTGTCTTTTTTCTTCGTCCAGAATAAAGTTTTTCCATTTACTTGCAAATTTTGTTATTCTGCTGTTTACAATGCTTTGATATCAGTTTGAAAGAATGTATTATAACTGGTTAAATATGGTACAAATTCTTGTAAGAGTGAATGATGGCTAATTCTCGGCTCGTTGAAAGGCAACATTTTAAAACTGCTCCTCATAAATAATTTGCTAATTTATGTGATGAAAATGGCACCCTACAGTATCCTTTTAAGTATGTGGATTGTTTTTCTTGTTTTCTTTTTCATGGCTGTACCTAATACCTTCATTGCAAGAAAGGATTGGAGACTGCTGAGTTCACTCAACCTAATATAGTTCAAGACATGATTCGTTGGAAAAACTTGGACGTATCGGAGTGGTAGTGTTATAGATGTACATAATTTGCTTCTTTTGGGAATATGCATGTGCTACAGTTTTGAGTCAATTGATACATTTAGCAGTTTTGGTTAACATATGTGTTGTCACCTGTACATTCATCAGTATTTATGTATGTGTGTCTGGTTGAACTATTTGATTAAGCTGTTAGCTAATGTTTCTCTCTCCAAGCACAGGTGGACTATGCATGCACACCTGAGGAGGTGCAGCAGCATTTTCAGTCTTGTGGGACCGTAAACAGGGTCACTATTTTGACAGATAAGTATGGTCAACCCAAAGGTTTTGCTTATGTGGAGTTCGTGGAACTTGAGGCTGTTCAAAATGCTGTACTGCTGAACGAATCAGAGTTGCATGGCCGTCAACTAAAGGTTCTTGATCTTGTCTTGGTCTGAACATAGAGGCAATGAATATTTGCTTCTCCTGACAGTGATTATATATTTGGGTTGGACAGGTATCTGCTAAGCGAACTAATATTCCTGGAATGAAGCAGTATCGAGGGAGACGTCCAAATCCATATTTTGGATCTAGAAGGCCTTTTATGCCTCCGGTCTACTCTCCTTATGGTTATGGGTGAGCACAATACAACTGCTTGGCCTTTTTTTTTTTTTCTCTCTTCTTCTTTTTCTTTTTTGTCTTGGCGATAATGGATGGTCCAAAGTTATGTCTTCAATGAAATAATCAGTGGTTGTTGTCTCCAGCAAATTGAGGTTATTTTCCATGTCCCTGCTGGAATAGTTATTTGAGCTTTCCTCAATGTATGAACACCTTGTATACATGTAATTAGGAATCTCTAGTGACTTCATGGCTTACCCAATCCATATATTTGCTTTTGCTCTTTTGCTATGCATATGTGTGTGTATTTTGTGTAGAACAGAAGATAGATTTGTTATTTACTTGCCATTATAGGAGTGGGTGCTTAACATGAAATTAGTTGCAATTTCATTTGTTTCATCTATCTGTGGCTTTAAATTGACTTCTACTGTTGTTTTTTGTTTCCAAAGCAAGAAATTACTTCACTGGATTAGCATACTTCAATTGGTTCACTTGATCAATTTGAGATCTGATATTGCATTTTTCATGTGCAGGAGCGTTCCAAGGTTTAGGCGTCCTATGCGCTACAGGCCATATTGATGAAACTCTCCCAGTTGGCATGCTGTTAGATAGTGGGAATCACTTGGCGATAACCTTTCCGTGATAACCTTTTATTGTGCCCACGTTTTACATCCTTCCTTGATAACCTTTTATACTGGAGGCATGCCAATAGGCCAAATTTAGTTTGAAAATTGAAACTTCTTTGTAACTTTAGTTGGAACAGTGTTGTGCTATTAGCTGCATGCAATTACAGCTTCATATAGGAAACAAAAGGAAGAAAGCAAATAACCAGGTTTTTGTTGTCATTATGTTACTTAGAAGGTTTCTTCAACAATCCCCAACCTCACATCTTGATAATGTGATGTTTCACTTGTTATAGTTGTTTGCTGCAGTTCGATTTCTTATAGTTGTTTGCTGCAGCATCATTAGCCTAACGCCCTCCTTAAACATTCTTAAGGTTTTCAGCTTTTTGATATTGATGGCATATTATAGTTGCATCATCCAGAATTATGGTTCAAGTATTTGTGTTTCAAAGTAGACTAACATGGTCTACTTGTCATTGTCCGGGACCATGTCTAAATTTCGTGATTGTGGCTGTGGCTGCAAATGCTTTGGTGTTGGTGTGTCACATGTGGTTATCGGACGATTTTCAAGTTAATAGGGACTGATATAATTGGACCTTGTTGCCTCTCCCTTACGGCTCCCATGGTGTTAATTACCTCAGGTGTATGTGTAGCATTTAATAATTATCTTAATAATATGGGTTATAAACAGAAAATGCATTTGGATATATATATATATATATATAGGAAAAAGATTGTCATGAATTTATAATCTGAATGTTATTTTCTCCATCCCGTATGTATAAGTGTTATAATGAACTTCAATTTAATTTCATGAGATGTACATTAAATTATTATTTAGATTATGCAATAGTCTTAAGTAGGCAAAGAATATATAGACAAAAGCCATACCATAAAAATGATATTTAAATCAGACCGCGCATTTAGAAAGACATTCTCTCAAATTCAACAATAAATATTCAAACTCATTTTTTTATATATTTTTAAGTGAATTGGACTTAATTATATCAAAAAATATCAATCATTAAAATTGATTTGACATGGTATCTTATTGGTTGACAAATATTGACTATTCGTATATATTATATAGGGTGGTAATATGATAGATTATTATTATGTATTAAATTTAAAAAAATAAAAAATAAATATTCAACTAAAAAATACATCTAATAAAATTTAAAATTTAAATAACTACATACATATAATTAAATACAAAATTTAAAGTTTAAATTTATCAAAAAAATGCTAAAAGAAAAATATAAAATATACACAAAAGATAGTTTTGACCGGTTCTTAGATTAGTATTTTGACCAATATTTGATCGATTCAGCCTCATTTTTTTATATTTTTTAGCCAATCGGACCAGACCAACTACCGGTTCTCAGTCGAGCTGGTTAAAACCGACCAATCCGATTTGATTATGAAAACATTGCTCCAAATAGTTGATTACAACAATGGAATTCTGCCCGCGATACAAAACAAACGATAAGGGATGTTAGAGTTGTCTAGGTGATATTCTTTTAGCAATCAAGTCAGAGACAAAACGCAAGAATAACAATATGGATATGAAATTGAAGCAATAAAGTAGCAAATAAATTTAACGTACCTCCAAATTGTGGGATTATGTGGTATTTATAGATATTGGTAAAGGGTTATAATCCCATATAACATGGTACATAGATCATAAAGTTTCGTGAGTGGGCATGAGTTACGCTTGTTGGACCCCAATAGAATTAGTTTTTAGACTTTTATTGGACTTTGACCCATCATAAGCTCCTAACTCTCGAGTAAGCCTTACGGTAGGAGTTGGCGGAGAGTAGGATGTATCTTAGCTTAGGTTAGCCCTACGCGAGTGGTTTTTATAAGTGAAGAGAAGTGAAGTGAAATGCTTCTCTGCTTTGCCTTAACGAGGTGAAGTTTCTTCACAATTTCAAGACTTGATTTTTGTCGATAGTCTCAAGAAAGGAGTACGTGTTTTTCGGAACCAACTATAATTTTTTTAGCCTCAAGGGAGTCACCTCTACTTTTGGGACTTGACTCTTGTCAATGACCTTAAGGAGAAATGAGAAGCTTCTCCACAGTGGGTGATGAAGGGTATTTAGACCCTCTCCCATAATAATTTAAAATATAAGACTTGATTTTTGTCGTAGCCTCAAGGAAGGGATTTATGATTTTCAGAACTAACTATAATTTTCTTAACCTCAAGATAGTCACCTCTACTTTTGGGACTTGACTTTTGTCAATGACCTTAAAGAGAAATGAGAAGCCTTTCCAAACAGGGTGATGAAGGGTATTTAGACTCTCTCATATAATAACTTAAAATATATAAGTAAAGTGATTATTATGCTCTCAAATTACGGTTTTTGTTTGCTGTTACTTAATGTTCCTTTCGTTGGTATTTGATTTTCATATCCGATCTTATAAAAATTTTTCTTTGTAAATGTAAAATCCATATAATAATTTCATTTGAACTTTTTAATGTTGGATTTAGGAAGACCTATATTTGTTTTAGAACTTTTCTCAAGCGATTCATGTGCAAAAGCAAGTCATATCCTCCTATAGCAAATGATCAAACACTTTCCTTACATTGTGAAAACAATTACACAACACAAGGTCTCTATAAGACAATTTTTATCGAACATCTTCTTGGCATTGTCTAAATCATTGCCCTTAGCATAGAATTTGACTAAGGGACAGACTATCCAAAATCAAAGTCTAAATCATCATCAATGTTGAGACCACCACAAGCCTTCAAGTCATCCAACCAAGGGAATCTTAGCCTGCCATGGACATATTGAGGGGTAGCCTCAGCCATCGCCAAGCGTGGCCCCCGAATGTGCCGCACTAGCTTTGCCCAAGTGAGGCATTTTGGGCGACGCCGAGTAGCCTCGACCAAGAAAGGTTTCGCCATATATGGATAGCCTCGCCCTCGTTGGGCAAGGCTGTGGCCTGGCCTGGCCTTCACTGGGCTAAGTTGTTGCTAGTTTGGCTAAGTTGTTGCTAGTTTAGCCCTTGGGCGAGACATGTTTTTTTTTTGGTAAGTGATCTTGTGCCTTATCTCTAAAGCACTACTAAATGGCATAAAGTTGCTTATAAAAGTGGTCTAATTTATTTTATAATGCCAATGCTATGATTAGGGTCATGTATTCATCTATACCATCTCTTATGTTGAAAAGCATTGTGGTTTGCCCTGTTCGGGTCTTCTCCACTTTTCATTACATTATCTTTAGGGAGACATGCTTGACTGCTGATTTCCTCATGAGTATTTGCTATTCTCCTATGCGACTCTTCTCCCCTTGGCTCACATCCTTTCCTGTATTGAGATAGACTCCAACTTTGGCAAGTAGATCGAGAAGGCTCACCCCTACACTAGTCTTTGTGTACTAGGCTATAACTCTTACGTTTGCTCTTGCCGAGGCATATTTTATTATAGCTTGTAGAGCTTCTTGAGTGATTTGCAGTACGACTGCATCAGGTAGTCCCTCGAGTTGAAGAGGTTGCAGGTCATGACGAGGAGGCAACTCTGATAGTAGCTTGTTGACTCCATTACCATTATGTCCCTTCTCCCAAGGAGTGTCTTGCGCGATGACTTCTCGTGCTTTGTATCTCATTTGGATCCTCAATGTTAGAGTAGAGGTTCCACAAATGATGTCAAAATAATGTTGACTCCAAACAATTGATTAAAATAATAGGCATCTACATGTTATACAAACAAATTTAACGTACTTCCAAATTATGGGATTATGAGGTATTTATAGTTATTGGTGGAGGATCATAATCTAATCTAGCATGTTGCATAATCCATTTGAGTTTCATGAACATGTGGATTTGCGATATCATTTTTGGACCCTAGAGACTTAACTTTTGAGCTTTTGCTGGATCTTGGCCCACCATAAACAATAGTCTCTCTAAAATCTAGCAAAAAATACTTAGACCTTGTTTACTTTGCCCAATTGGGCTAAATTAGCTATTTTATCAGGTTCAAACCTATATGTACTTTATTTGATGAGACCCGCTAGATATTATCCAGCCCAGTAGTAATTTGAAAAATATGTTGGATTGCAATCCCATTTCAAGGGTGGGATTTAGATATCATTATTGGCCCAAAACATAAATTATAATGCGAAATATTCATTTTGTCCTTAAAAATGGATACTGAATTACAGCTGATACCCTTCACTCATTTTGAAAATCTTCTATAAATCCAAATCCAAACTTTTGCCTGTTGGTCGGTGGTGCGGCTACGAAGATGTTAGGCCAAGGAGGGAGGAGAGAGAAATAAAAAAAAGGAATAAGATATTTGAAGAAGAAAAGAGAAAAAAATGAAAGAAAGAATGGAGAAAGGAAATTCACTCCACTTGTGTGGTGATGGTAGTGGCGGTGGCAAAGATGTTGGGTTGAGGGAGGAAAGAATGAAAATAAAAAGATGAGAAAATTGAAAAGAAAGAAGAAATAAGAAACATGAAGAAGAATAAGAGAAGAATGGAGAAGAAAGGAGGAAAGAAGCATGAACAGTTAAAAAAAATAAAAATTTATTAAGGATATATTAGTTATATTACTATTATCTTACTAATTTATTCCACACAAAGTAAACATTTGATAACATTTTGTATTATTATATCATACTTACAATCAAATTAAATACATTAAAAATTTATTAATAAATCAATTTATATTCAACAATTTATTATATTTTTTATTAATTATTTTTTATCCCAATCAAAAAAGTAAACGATTCTTATAAATGAGAAATATATTTAACAATCTCTATTATAAATAATTGTTAAAATAGATAAATACTCGTGTGCATGTGAAACTCCAATTTAAGACTTCTACTACGTAGAAATCTCACTCACCACTTGAGCAAAGCCAATACAAAATTTATTTTTTATTATTTTTTCAAAAAAGTCATCTAAAATATTCTCTGTGGGAGGCAGTAATATCTTGACTAACTCATCTTCACATTGTAATACGACTTAAATTCAATTGACAAACTTAGGCAGTGATTGCTTATCAAAAAATTTCACTTTGTTCCATGCTGAATTTTTTTGGACAAATATGTGAATGTCTATGATATTTTTTTGAAAAGGAAAGAGAAAAGAACTGTTCATTCCATCTCAAAATCCCCAACCACCCTCGATCATTAAATGGAAAATTTCCAGCTGTAGAATAATTTTTTTTTAATTTCAAAACGTCTATTTCTCTCTTTTCAACAGTAGAACAACTGTAACTGTATTCTCCCTCATATCTAATGACATTCTCCAACCAACTGAAAAAGAAAGAAAAAAGAAGAAGAAGAAGAAGAAGAAGAGGAAGAAAGGGCGGGTGGCGATTATGGGCGGAGAGTGGGTAGGTGGAGAAAAAAGAAAAAAAAAGGAGGAGAAGAAGAAGAAGAGGAGGAAAAAGAAGCGGTGGTGGGTGGTGAGTGGAGAAGAAAGAAGAAGAAGATGAAGAAGGAGCGGACGGAAGTGGCGCGCGGGCTGATGGTGATTGGAGAAGAAAGAAGAAGAAGAAAATGAGAAAAAAGTAAAATTAGGAAATAGACAATAATAACTGAAATGGGGCAAAAAATTTATAATTAAATATGAGTTATGCAAATAAATTAAAAAAATATAATAGATATTTATGTATTTTTTTTACAAGTACAATAAAATTTTATTATTAAACTAAATACAAATTATGATTACTATATAATACTTTCTATTTTTATAAATAAATAAAAATATATAGTTAAAAATATTTATTATTGAAATAAAATTTAACAATAGATGAATATGAAATATATACTTATTTTCTATTTTTGTATTTAAGAGAGAAAAAATATATTATTATTTTTAATTTATATAAGTGAATTTAATTATGTAGTTTGAGGAGTGGCATTCAAATTTTTATATTTGACTGTAATATTTTTTTTTATTATGAATGTTTATTAGAATATAAAAAAATATTTAATATAAATATCATGGCATAATGATATTTTTTACTCATACGATGGTTTGAAATACTTTTCTAAATAAAAATGTTCATATAAATATTTGACTTATAAAATAAGCATAGTTGTACGTGTACTTTATATTAATAAAACAAAAAGAATTATAAATAAAAAATATTATAAAAAATCAACTTTCAAGTACCATTCTATAAAAAGATTATAATTTTTTTTCACATTTAATGATTATTTTATAAATAAAAAAACACATCATTTAATTACACTCTCAAAATTTATTTTTTATATTAATTTTGTTTATTATTCTTTTTAAAAAGTAAAGGGAACGAAAGAAGTATCAATCACCGCTTTCCAATCAATCACACCCAACGCATCCTTATTACTTTCACAAAATATTTGTTTGGAAATAGTTTGATCAAACTCAACTTTACTCCTAACATTTATAAACTATATTTGTTCTCCGAACGCGAGCAATAACTGGAACACTCTTTAGCTCTGAGTGGCCGGTTGCGTGTTTCTCTTTTTCCCAAAAGAAGAAAGGGGAATAGATTTGGGGTTTTGATTAGTCAATTAGGGTTTAATCATGGATTCCGATCAAGACTCTCCCATGGAACTAACAAATCCTCCGTCCTCGTAAGCCCCAACAAATACTCTTCCTATTTTTTTTCCTCCCAATCTTTTAGTGTGATGTTATATATGATGAAAACTTATTCAATTGCAGGCCACAAAATATATACAAGGATCCAGATGATGGCCGCCAGCGCTTCTTGCTTGAGCTCGAATTCGTTCAGTGCCTTGCTAATCCTACTTATATCCATTGTATGTAATTTCTGCTCATATTCTACTGGACTTGGAATTTTTGTTTTTTCTTTTTGGGGCAAAAGATTTGTTTAGCCTTCAAACTCTTAATATTGCAAAATTCTAGCCTGCAAATTATCAAGTATACCGTTTTGCTCCCTAATTTCTAAAATGTGTACCAATTCGCACATTTCTCTCAAATTTAGTACTAATTTAACGAGGGTTTTTCCTGAGTGACAAGTTGTTAATTGTTGCACATTTAGAGTTTATGGAGTGAAAGGTACACTTGAGAGTTTAAAGACCCAAATAATACAATTTTAAGAGTTTGAAGACTAAAAAACCCTCTGTTCCATTATTTTTGATATATCTTTCAGACATAAAGGCACATGATGATTAAGGGAGTTCTTCATGGCGATTGGCACCAGAGAAACTGAGAACCACTTTTTGATGTCAAACTTAATTGTGAAGGTGTTGGGAAGCCATAATCTCGTTAACCTTTGAGTATAGCGACTAGTCTTTGCCCATTCAGTCGAAACATGATTTTTGTACTTCTTAGTTTTTAAAACATGATTAATGAAGTTGAATCCAAACACACAACTTAGTTTTGAAATAATCAATTGTCATAAAATCATTATTAAAGAATGCGTTCCTTTTATATCAATTTTTCAAATGCACTGCCAAACTCCTCGTTATTCTCTCCACTTAACCATTGTAATATCTGTTTTACAAACAAGAATGCACCACCTACTTCTGGAAAAAAGGAGTTACCTTGTATAGACACATTTTACTGCACATGTGTGTTTAAATGCGACTGTATTTATGTTTTTCTGAAAATTTGTGCATATGTTTTATATTGCCTGTATATTCTTTTGTGTGCTCATGCATGGATATGCACACGTATATACCTCCATGGTTATAGCATTTGGGTTGTTAAATGGCTGTGTGGGTGCTAAATTGGCTATATCAGACATTTATTAGAGTTGGACGTTGTTCTCTTTTACTATTTTATTTAAAAACATTGGGGGAATCATGATTTGTTGCTTGGGCTTTGGAAAAATGCAGCCAGGGGTGGGAGGAGGCTAGTGCAAAAGGTGCTGCAAAATACTGCAGCTTCTAAAGTTTCTTGAATATAACCAATCTATGGAGGCTTTTTGTTAAACTGTATGTGATTATCAGTGAAGCGTGTTCCCTTTGCACTTATGTCTTGGAGGCTTTGATATCTTTGTTCTCTTTCTGCATTTCAAACCTTGATTTATTATCTGTTTGACTTATCAAATGAGATACAGGGTTGCCATTTTCAGAAATTGACTTGAAAAGTATGCAATTTTTGATTGGTGAAGCCACTTACAAACATTACGTGCTTAAATTCTTCATCTGGTATCCAATATGTAAAGGAGAGTTCTGCCACTTTGTAGTAGGGATTATCTCATTGCTTAAATGGCGGTATAGCTAAGTTAAACTGTGTGCATCATCTCAAAAAGGGCACATACTTGTATTTATTAGTTTTCCTGCCATAGTTTTTTCTTTTTTTCTTTTTTTTTTTTGCATTAAATTCTTGTGCTTAATCTTGTAGAAAAGTATTACTGTTATTTATTGGATTCTGTGTAAGTTGATTTGTTCCCTTATATTGGTGCAGATTTGGCTCAAAATCGGTATTTTGAAGATGAAGCATTTATTGGATACCTGAAATATCTTCAGTATTGGCAAAGGCCTGAGTACATAAAGTTTATTATGTGAGCTTAATGTTTTCCAAGTTCATTGCGTATGGTTATGTTTCTTTCTTTTTCTTTATGTACAAAAGTTTTTCTTCTTTGGTTCATGAGCATTGTGGGAATATAATTTGTTTTTAACTTATCAGCTTAGTGCCCTAAATGCGTTCATGTCTAATGTGTCTTCTGCTTACGAATTTTTAGATACTCATTTTTGGGCTTGTTGTCAGGTATCCTCATTGCCTCTTCTTTCTTGAGCTTCTCCAAAATCCGAACTTCCGAAATGCAATGGCACATCCTGCAAATAAGGTCTTACTCTATGTACTTTAAAATTCCTTTTCATATCGATCATTGTCTTAATTATTTCAGTAAATTACTTTGGACACCAAAAAAGGTGGAAGTTCTTCATGATAATTTTGTTTTTAGTGGAATCAATTATCTTCCTCATTGCATCTTTTGGTCATTGGAATAGATTATTAATTTATCATACAGTTAAGTCTGTTACAATCTAATCACTATCATTTGGTCTGGAGTTTATAGGAATTGGCACATCGGCAGCAATTTTACTTTTGGAAGAATTATAGAAACAACCGGTTGAAGCACATACTACCAAAGCCACTTCCTGAACCTGCTAGTGCACCCTCAGCTTCTGTGGCTCCTCCAGCTTTACCACCTACGACCATTACAGCTGCTGCGGCTGCGATTCCTCCTGTTCCTTCTTCAGCTGCTGCTCAAGCTCCTTCCCCAATGCAGTATGGCATCGGCCCTGGATCTACTTTTGTAAAGAATGATCCAAGAAATAGCGGGATTGATAGAAGAAAGAGAAAGTAACCTATTTTCAATTTCCTTTATATTTGTTCTATTAAATGCGATGATTCCAGTTTTCCCAGCTAATAAAGCATCCTTAATGATTCGAGCAGGAAAGATGGGTGATTCCAACATTGTCCTGAAATACAACTTTTTAGTGGTCATAATACAATAGTCAAGGTGATTCTCCTAGGTTATAATGTATGTACTAGGTGATGCAAGAGTATTTGACAGACCTGTATTCGGACAAAAGAATTTTATTAGTTGTTTGGTAGATACCATGATGTATAATATTCTTTTTGGATATTTTAGCTTCTTTTAATTCTTCTAGATCTCGATATGAAGACTTTGAACACAGTTTACTGTCTAGTGTCCAGTATATATTCATTAATATTAAGGGTGGAATGAAACTTACTGTCAACACACCGTCTGTGATAATGATTATTTATGAGTTCATACACACACTTATATATGAGTTTGTGTGTGTGTGTGTATTTTCGTATATCCTAACGTAATCAATGTGATGGAGGAGCATTTGACTCTATTATGTTTTGCTGAAGAGGGTGTTTCCTTGTGGATGATTTTGAAGTAGATGCTACGTTTATAAGATAAAGATCACAAAAATTCTGCGAGTCACTGCTGAACTTATTCCAATTCAAATATTTCAGACTGATTCAGTATGCTACAGTGTTACTCTAATTCGATATTCTATAGCTTCCATGTCCAGTGGGTCAATCTAAGCAAAAACTAGGACAGATGGCTGTTAAGTTAAAGGATTTGTCATCATTTTAATTGGAAAAATTGTAAACGTAGCTTTAGGGTATGATTCCTCTGAATTTGACTTATTCCCTTGTTCTTAGAAAAGCTTGCATTGTCTGATTTTTCCCCAGAAAGATTCCAATTAATTTTAAAAATAAAAACAGCTTAAAATTGTACAAAACTGTTATGTAATTGTAGTCTCTGATGTTTAACGTTGAGAGTGTGTGCATGTCTGCTTTCTATATGCCATGGTTGTTAGGGTCATGCAAGTGCTTTTGGACACCAAGTGCTTCATGCAACTTGCCTTTAGACACCAAATTCATATTTCTCTGTTTTATCTGCAAGATGATTAGCCCTAATGTGTTAGTGGACTCAGGAGGCTGAGGGTAGCCCTTTTAGTTAAGATGAGGCATAATATTCTTTCTAGGAACAACTAATGACTTTCTCTTGCTTTTGAGCCCTATTGTTTCTTTCAGTCACATGTTAATTTCAGCAAGATTCAGCTTTCCTTGTGGCCATTTTTTTGGCTTAAGTTCCCCTTTTCTGGCCTTTCTGAAACATGATATGCTTCACCTTATCACATTGAATGGTAGTGATATTTGCGAATGGAAAACCATGTGTCTGAGGTTCCTAACCAATATGTTGTTTCTTGAGTTGGCAGTAGTTATATTCTTTTTCTTGTTATGACAGTCATCCAGTAGATCTCCATACCAAATAGATTCTCACGAATCGTGCTATTGTGCAGGTTCTAGTCATATCCAAGTGGCTTTGAGTGCTGGATGCTCTATACGTATCTTACTCCAATCGTGACACTATTCAGCTTATGATAAAAGCATTTCAAATGGGATGACCGTTTCTTCCATTATAAAGTAATGGAGCTGATGAGATGAGGTTTTGATTTTGCTGGTACCATGTGTTATTTATTTAATTCTTGTGTGCACGCCCAAGGTAAAGATGCTGCCAACTCAGTGTGTTACTGTGTAAGCATCTCTTTTCTTTATCGATTCTTTCTTATTTTAATTTGATCTTACAGCAGTGATGTTGGGACACAACAGAATTGAAACTTTCTTGGGTTTTCCCACCTAACCCAGTGGCCCCTGTTCATATGTTTGTTTATTCAGCTTCAGATTATTGGTTCTAACAGATAAGAATCGCCAGCCCCAGTCATCCTTATAGTTTTCCATTATCTTGTTTTCATACTGTATTTTATAATGCTGAGGATATCACAGTCGTTTGGCAGTCAGCTAATTGAAAACGTCTTTGAAATTTATGCTGCGTTATCTGTATTGCCAGCGCTTCGCCGCGTCCCCCCGGGTCCTAGTCATGAGGTCAGCCGCCTTGAAAAAAATCAAGCATAAAAGTTTGGAAAAAAGAGTAGTTCTAGACCATAGCCAATTTGGTTGAGTTGAGATACACTAAAATTGGTGTAGCATCCACACATTATCACACGTAAAAAACCACACACTCATGTGGGGTATGTGTGGATGCAGGATGGATCTTCATCCATCGCACACCCTACCGGGTGGAGCATGTACTTAACCTACATCACTTTACGCCTAGATATATAATCAATAAGCCGTTACTATTTAAGTATAATATACTTATCTTGTGATGATTTGGTTTTGACTTTTTTTAGATTATGTTTGAATAAAATGATTTGAATTTGAATAAAAGATTTAATTCAACTAATTATATACTTGGGTTTTTGAACCTACCATAATAATTTAAAATTTTAGCTCAAAATGAGAATTCAATTATTGACACAATCTCATAATTTTTGTGTTCAAATAAAATGTATAATTTAATTTAGGGGTATAAATGGATCGAATCGAACATTTTCAAGATTAGTTGATTTTTTATTGAATTTTAAAAAATGTGTTTGAACATGTTAATTGGATTGAGCGGGCTTTAATTGATAGAACTTGAATACTTTAATATTTTTATATATATTTATTATTTTATTTTTGAATTAAGCTTGAGCCAAATTTTAAATTTTATCGAATTGAAAAAAAAATTCAAATTTAATTTATTATATTTAATAAAATGAGTTCAAATTAATTTTTAAAGATCAATTTTGAATTCTTTGTAATTAACGCTTTCTACTAAGGTGGCTTGGTTTGGGTTGGCGTTGGGTGATTTTTGACAATGGTTACAGATGTCATTATACTCTTCTGATTGAGACTGGAGACGCTTAAAATCTTCAACTTCAAATTTGATCATCTTGAATTAATAATAAGTGGATCAAATTATTTTCTTAAAAAATCTGGTTAATGTTATCAACACCTTGAGACTGAATATGTTGTTTTTCACAATACTCATAATGTCTATTTCCATGTAACATTCAATGAGTATGCCCACATTTGTGGAAAAACAAATAACTAATTCAGTACAACAAAGAAATAAGAAGAAAAAAAAATTCAAACAAAATTAAATATGTGTACACATACCTAATGGGATTGGAATTTCAATCTTTACGAGTTGAGTCGAGTCGAGCAAGATTAATTGATAGCTATGGCTGTAAAATCTTGAAATTTGAGATGAAATCATCTTTTGTTTCTCATTGACTAATAGGGTTAAATTATGTTTATTTCCTATTATCATAAGTCAAGAATATTATTAAAACATATGGTTATCATTAATTAACATAATAATGTGCAACATTATTTGACGGTGACCTAAATATAGCAATAAATTTGTCATTTAGAACAATTGAGAATAGCCCCAATCAAATTAAAATCTTGTCAAGGTTAAAAAGGGGGGGAAAAGAAAAATAAAAGAAATGCAATATAAGCATAAAAGATTAATTGAATTTTTATATTACATGGCACTAGATATTGGAGACTTTAAGGGTGAGTTTTAATTATTTCTTGATTCTTTGATTTAAAGGGAATTAATTTAGTGAAATTTAGGTGTTTGTTTCAATTTTTAACTTTAAGAATCGTGTATAAGAAAATATTATATAATAGGAAAATTACTTTTCCGGTAATGCTATTTTAAAACTTTAATGCACTAATTGTTCAAACTCATTGATAGCTTTTGATTCAAAATTTCAAATTCTTAATCAAATTCCACTCTAATTGGAGAATAATTCCATGAAAATTTACTTGCAAGAAGTAATATTAACAATTTTGAGGAATAAAAAGAAAATAAACTTTAAGCCTTGTTTATTTTCATTTCTTTACTCATTTTCATGGTTTTCCAGTGCATTTTATTTTTGCATTAATTTTCGTGTGAATAAAATTTTGTTCGGATATAGTGTAATGTTAACCTTATTGGATTGAAAATAATATTTTAGCATAACAAAAATGATTAGTAGGTTTGATGACTACTCAATCAAATTATATTGAATTGGGAAATTATTATTGTTTTATTGTAAATTCAGGAAAAAATACTATATATAAGTTAGTAGATTTTAAATATTTTAAAATTAGTGAAACTTCAAAATTAAATATTAATAATATGGGTCTACATAGATGTTCAAATTTGAAAATTGATGAATATAGGTATGAAAATAAAAATAAATATATATTTTTTTTATTAAAAGTACAACAAATATGAAAAAGAAAAAGAAAAACAAACAAGACAGTTTTCTCCAATTGATGCGAAGAAGTGGGGGTATTTCTGAAAATTCAAACACAAAAAAGTGTTGCCACCTGGCTCAACTCTTTCCCCAATTGGGAAGTTTCGCGAGTCGAAGTAGTTGACTTCGCATAGGGCAGCAAGCTCCTCCTGCCATGCCCTCGTGATGTTCATGTGCCTAACAACCCCCTCGCCTACTACCCCCACCCCCAACTCATATATATATAATCATGCATACATAGCTTAACCATATAGCAGCCTCAAATCCTAATGATCCAGTGATATTATACTTGCATGGACTCTTAACGTTCTTGGGCTCTCTTTATTTGTTTTGTTCTTTGGACTGATCTATTTGGTCTTGATTTTCTGGGGTAATATTTATTTCAGCTTAAAGATTTTGAGTCAAAGAGATTGTAGAAAATGAATGCTCTTGCTGCCACCAACCGCAATTTCCGCAAGGCGGCTCGCATTCTTGGCCTGGACTCCAAGATTGAAAACAGCCTTCTGATCCCATTCAGAGAAATCAAGGTTTGTGTCTGTGTGAATGATTTATGTCAATGGGTAGTACTGTCATATACTTTGTTATTTTTGACGTTTTATTGAAATGGGATTGTAAAAAGATTGAAGCTTTTTTGAGTACTGTGTGCATCGCTAAAGTTCCTTGGAGATTTTCGTGATAGTTTAACATTGATGTCTGAACAGGTGGAGTGCACAATTCCCAAGGATGATGGGACACTGGTGTCCTACATTGGATTTAGAGTACAACATGACAATGCCCGTGGGCCCATGAAAGGAGGGATCAGATACCATCCAGAGGTGACAACTTTTTTGTTATTTCTAGCGTAACGGCTTTTATGTGAGGATGGTTTTTCTCAGTTGTCCTGTTATTCCATAAATCTGTATTTCTTATGTAGGTTTGTGGGGTGGGGGAGTGGGGGGTTGCTGGTGGTTATGGATCGGTCTTTCTTTTGTGGTTGTGAGGGCTAAATTTATGTAGAACTTTGCCTGTGAAAATGAAGGAATTATGACCTGTGAAAATCTGCATTCTGTCAACTCTGTTGTAATATTAAGATACAATACTTCATTATGTTTAATTAAATTTCCAGATTAATTTCAAGTTGTGATGTAGAAGTGTTCAGTTAAATGCTTGAGAACTAGTAGTAATTTTTTACTCTTCAATCAACAAAAACATAAAGAAAAGCATCTTCAGCAGGAGAGGGAAACCATTGAACTCACTTCTCATATGATTTGGGGATGTCTATGTAATGGTATCAGTATTCCCATTTCTTAGCAGCAATTCTCTGACTTGGTCAAGGAGGAAACTTGTACTGCTCAATTTGTGGACTACAGTTAAAAATTTGTGTGAACAAAATTGTCCTCTCCAAGTAAAAATTCATAAGAAAAAAGAAAAACTGAAATTTAATTAGAGTTTTCGTGATCTTTTTGATTTTACTGTAAACTAAGTTACTATCATGCATTCAATTCTGTTTTAATTGTTTTGATGTGAATATTTGTGATGAGTTCTTTTCTCTTATCTGTTTTGATGATGTAAAAAATTCTAAGGGATGCTGTTGACTTCCTCTCTTTTCTGATTGTAAATAAAGAGCCACATACATATTTTTTTAGTTCTATATTGTGCTGAGAATTCACTCAATTTTTTTGCTGATAGGTTGACCCTGATGAGGTGAATGCTCTTGCTCAATTGATGACTTGGAAGACTGCTGTAGCAGATATTCCCTATGGTGGAGCTAAGGGTGGGATAGGGTGTACACCAAAAGATTTAAGCACAAGTGAGTTGGAACGCCTTACTCGCGTTTTCACCCAAAAAATTCATGATCTTATAGGAGTTAATACTGATGTTCCGGCACCAGATATGGGTACTAATGCTCAGGTGACTATTATTAGTAATTGATACTTCTCTTCTTTATTCTTAAATCTAATCCCAATTTACTTCACCATTCAACTCATCTCTCAGCAAACAAAAGTAACTATTTATTTGACATGTGCAGACAATGGCTTGGATTTTGGATGAGTACTCAAAGTTTCATGGTTACTCTCCCGCAGTTGTTACAGGAAAACCAATTGTAAGTGAAATTTTGAAAACTTTTAACAGTAATTTAGCTATATTGTTCAAATTAAAATGAGAACTCATCTAATCGTTGGAAGTCCCGTGTTTGTTTTTTGGTATGTCAGGATCTCGGTGGTTCACTGGGTAGGGAGGCTGCAACAGGGCGTGGTGTCATATATGCCACAGAAGCATTACTTGCTGAACATGGAAAGTCAATAAAGGGTTTAACATTTGCCATTCAGGTATTTTTTCTATTTATGTACATTTTGTCCATTTCATTTTTTCTTAAACCTGTTATATATTTACGTTTTTCTGTATTAGGGGTTCGGAAATGTTGGATCATGGGCTGCAAGGCTCATACATGAAAGAGGTGGCAAGGTCATTGCAGTGAGTGATATAACTGGAGCTGTGAAGAATCCTAACGGAATTGATATACCAGCGTTGCTTCAGCATAAAGATGCCACAGGAAAGCTAGCTGATTTTATTGGTGCGGATGCGATGGCCTCAAATGAGTTGCTCACTCATGAATGTGATGTTCTCATACCATGTGCTCTAGGCGGAGTTCTGAACAGGTTTAACATTTTGTTCCAACAGAAACTAACTTTCCTCTTGTGCTAAATGCTTTCCTTCTCCCAAGTCCCATCAAGGAGCAGATACCTCGTCTAGAGAAAAGATGCATGCTGCAATTCAATTCAAGAAAATTGCAAACTAACTTGTCTTTGCCACGTTTAACAGAATTTAAGGTGGAAGTTACTTCTTTGTTTATTTACCAAAATGTTAATCAGTTTTGACCTCTTTTTAGTGTTGGCTGTAAAACCGTAGATTAGTCTTCTGTAGTATTAGAAAATGAAGCTTGAAGTATGAATAGCTGATTTCTGGGGAGACTGGGAAAGCATAAAATAGATGTTTGAAACAGACCTACAACTGAAATCGAGTTTTATAGAGTTTTCCTGACTAAAAGCTGCTATAAACTATGCAAGTTGACGTGCACAGAAAACACAATTTTGTTTTATGGAGAACTGCCCAAATCCAGGGTAAACATATTGAATGAATGAAGCAAAAAAATTCCCTTTTACTTTCAGCCATCACTAGTATAGTTGTTCTGTTTCCAATATGGCTAAAGTACCTTGATGGAGTAGGCTTATTAGCATAATCCCTGTGAGTGCCTGTATATTCATCACCAAAACCTTCTTTTGTGATATGAACAGAAAGATGTGACAAAAAACTGAGATAAAATTGTCATCCACTATATATGAATGTTAAATCCATCCGATTCAGTAAAGAAAATGAAAATGGAGAAAGAGAGAGTAGGGTGTGAATGCCTCACGTACTTTGTTGCATATCCTGAATCCTGATATTTCAAATGATTAGTTTATTAATTTTGCATACACTCTTGCTCACTTGCTGTAGTTTCTTTTCTTGATTGAAGAGAAAATGCTGGAGATGTAAGGGCCAAGTTCATCATAGAAGCTGCAAACCATCCTACTGACCCAGAAGCTGATGAGGTGCCTAGCTGTGTCCACTTTTTCTTGAGTTCCTTCAACTACTGTACAATACTTTTTCATGACGTAAAATTATACTTTTGCAGATTTTGTCTAAGAAAGGAGTTATAATTCTCCCTGATATTTATGCAAACGCAGGAGGAGTGACAGTTAGTTATTTTGAATGGGTTCAGGTAACATACTCCCACGTGATCTTGTTGTAAAGAATAACTGGTAATTCATCATATTAAGTTTAATGGAGAATAGTCGATGAAATTTTTAACATCATGTTACGTAGTCAAATCTTCATATCTTCTTGAATATTCTTTCCTTACATAACTAGGAGGGGTCACAGCTATGAATATTTTGAATTTAAGTGACCTAGACTAGCATTTAGCTCTATTAGTCCCCTCAAATTTGTGAAAAGTCTTTAATCGTGATGATGAATAAGAATGCAGGACTGATTGGTGAATCCAATCATGTCATCCTTCTTAAAACTTACTGTGATGTTGCTATTAATTTGGCATTGCAGAACATTCAAGGCTTTATGTGGGATGAAGAGAAGGTGAATCAGGAGCTTAAGAGATACATGACAAGAGCCTTCCATAATATCAAGAGCATGTGTCAATCTCACGATTGCAACCTTCGCATGGGTGCTTTTACATTGGGAGTGAATCGTGTTGCTCGTGCTACTTCGCTTAGGGGTTGGGAAGCCTAAGATTCTTATTGACACCTTTGGCTCTCAACTGTTGCTTCACAGTTGAGGAAAGCAATTAAAGATTTTCTCTTTTCTTGAATCTTTTCACCCAGATGACAAGTATGCCCATTTTATACTCTTCCAAAAAGGCAATACAGCAGCAAATTCTTCTGATTCAAAGTTACTGTTTCTGATTCGCGTTTGATTTGTTAAAAACAGCTGCCTTTGTCGAGACTTTCTCCCTGTAGACTTTAAATTGACTTAAATGTGAACTTGCGATGAAGTTAATAAATTATATTAGTTCAATAATCCTGATCAACTCAATCTTTTCTACTTTCATATTTGTGCCACAATCTCATTGTGTGACTAATATTTACTATGTTCTAATGAAGTCACACTGTAATTTAAATCTTTTATCTACCAAATTTTCCTTGCTAGCATATCAAATGATAGCGTCCCTGTCAGGAATTGCATGTTATGGTGCCAGTATCGTTTTGCAGTTTTGCTCTCGTTCTACATGATTATCTGTAACAACATAGACATTCTCATTGAAAAGGCTTTTTCACATCTAATGCTGGGTGCTTAACAGTCATTCTTCTTTCAATAGTTCTCATAATGTTAACCTATTGTCAGAAGAGAAAATTGGTCACCATCATGTGCCTGAATTGGGTGTTAATTAATTGCATTCTCGTAATAGAGTTGGTTGAATAATTGGTAGGAAAATTACTTTAAACTACTATTCCCTATTTCATATTACATTTAATATTTGGCATAGGACAATTTCTCTGGTAGAATTATTGAAATATGAATTTCAGCATTTGTAAGCTGCCCTGTTGTCCTTTAATTGAGTTAAACTTGGATTATGCATCAAATCAGTATGTTAGTATCCTACTGTTACACAGGAGGTTGCTGTCAATTCAGAAGGACCAAAACCATGGTAATGAACTTTCCTAGTTACAAAAACTTGGTACACCATTCATATTGATGTGGATCGAATGTAGGACAAACGGGATAAGATCCACTCAGATCTCTTACCAGTTTTCGGTAGGGTTTAGATCCCAGCAAAGACTCTCGAAAGTATACGTAGGAAATAACCATAGCCTGAATTTTGTGAAATGTCAGCATTCTGTGAAACGAATTTTCACTCAATCAAAACTAAGAAGCATAGTGATTATATTTTAACTTTCCAAAATAATCAAAACTTTAGACTTAATTGTAGGGGCATTCCACAAATGGAAAGTTCCCTCCAAAAAGTGGCGTATGCTGCTTAATTGCAGCGAGCACACGGTATTCTTTAGTAAAAGGCGAAAGAATAGTTCGCACTGTGCTCACTGCGCAGCTTCATGAGTTTCAGAGCAGCATGACTGTTTTCTTTTGTATAGGAGGCTTTCCAGTCTCATTGCATCGCTTTTGTGATGTGGGAATATTATGGTGAGGCCAGTATGCAATGCTACACGTCTTAAGCGCTTCCTGCGGTAAACAAAAGCCTACGTACCAGTCCTACTTGATGTTGTAATGGAAATGTTAAAAAAAAAAAATGATGGTTTAGTGACTAAAATACGGATGATATTATATGGATGAAAGATATATGAGTTATAAAATACATGAGAAAAGATATTATTTTTCCATGAATCATAAATTTGCATATCATCCAAATAATTTTTTGTGACATCTATTAAATAATGTGAGAATCATAAATTGTCATTTAGTTTATTATTAGTATCATTAATTTCTTTATGTCCTTTTAGTGAAATTAGATTGGGATGAAAAAAAATTATCATTCATTATTGTGTGTTCCATTATCTTATAAGAATGGAAAGAGAAATTATTATTTAATTTGTTAATGAAATAATTTTTAAATTAGTCAACTCTCACACACAACTTCATTAATTTAAAATTAATCTCAAAATTATTTTACTAATTTAAAATAATCACACACAGCCAATTCAATGGAAGGCTGAGGCTGTTGGCCACACCTTCTGCTAAAGGGAGACAAAAGAATTATTGGAAGGCGTGGACATTGTGAATGCCTTCCAAATGTCTGGAAAAAAAATATATTGGTAGGCATGGACATAGTCCACGCTCTATAGGAAAATGCAACTGAAATTTTTTCGATATTTTTTGTTCTTTTTAATTTGGTTATAAACTAAAAAAAAAACCCAAACATAAGGGTAGTTTCTGTATTTAGTTCTTCAAAAAAAATGTGCTTCTATATAATGAGTACTCAGTATTAAATTTATCATGGCAAAATAAACAATGAAACTCATTGCTAGAATCGTACGATTAGCTGATATTACAATTAAGGAAAAGTTCACTCAACTAACGCCAACAACGACTTACAATTAAGGAAAAGTTTCAAATAATACAAGACATCTCTGGACGAGGAACCTCAATCTTAGGAAGATTCAAAACTTTACACTGGAATTGGGGAGGGGCTGCGCGAACGCAAGCCCCCTCTACCACAAATTATGACATAGGTTCAACCACTTGGGCCGACCTTAGGCAGGCGCCCCTCCTAAGTGCAATGGAGGTCGCCAACCTAGGCCATGGGCCTTCTTGATCGCCCATGGACCCTGTCCAGGTAAGTATGGAACCTTAATGCATTTCCTTCTTGTTAAGTGTCCGGCTCGATGGTCGTAAACTATGTTTACCTTCGATGTGGGACTCTTAGACCATCCAACGGTACCACCCATTTTTACCTTGAGCTGATTAGAACTCAAAATACGGGCCACTCTAGCAAATGTACTAGGCGCCTTCAACTCCCAGTAATTATATACCAGTGGAGGCATAAACTGGGCTTAATGTGGCAAGGCCAGACTGAAAATTTCATATGCAAGGCTGCCCTCTTTATTACAATCATCGGCGTAATCCTTTCTTTGAAGAAAAAAGATTTTGAGAATAATCAGATGCTAGCTGATGTGCCTACATTTTACAAGAAGCAAGTGTCGTCGTCGTCATGGTGGCCAAATTTTTAAGGTACCAAAACCACGGTAATAATTTTTTTTAGGTACAAAAACTTGAGACCCACGATTCTTGTGCTGCAATTCGTGTGCTTGTGTGAGTCAGTGCATGTCTGTTTCAAAGAGTGCACAAATAGAAGAGTTCTCAAAAAGCCTTCAAATACTCAACAAGCTAAATTTTCTACCACAAAATGATCATCAAAGGATGATTAATTTAACAAGACTAAATTGTAGGATCCTTCCACAAATGGATAGTTCCCTCCAAAAAGTGGCGTATGCTGATTAATTGCAGCGAGCACACGGTATTCTTTAGTAAAAGGCGAAAGAATAATTCGCTCTGTGCTCACTGCACAGCTGCGTGGGTTTTAAAGCAGCATGACTGTTTTGTTTTGTATAGGAGGCTTTCCAGTCTCATTGCATCGCTTTTGCGATGTGGGAATATTATGATGAAACCAGTATGCAAATGCTACACTTCTTAAGCGCTTCCCTCGGTGAACAAAAGCCTAGCGTAGCAGCTCCAATGCTATCCCTTTGTATCAATTGTGACTCGGAACATATTCCTACATCTTGATTATGAACCAAAAATCTACTGAAATATGAGTTCTTCATATTCTAGATTTTTCGGAAGGAACAAGCTATCGATTTGTAAAACTAGAGTTTTTTTGATCGAAATAAAGAAAATATTTATTTTTTGAGGCTTCAAGACAAACAATTCTTTTTTGTTTTTTGTTTTTCTTTTTTGAGAAAATTTGTTAAAAATGAGGGGAGGGTGTATTCATCCTGGCAAAAATGACTCCTATTTAATTTTAGCTATTTCAAATTGATTAAATCAATGAATTAGAACGAATTTTTATATTGGTAGGTCTAAAAGTTTTAAAATAAAAGTAATGGACCTTCACTCCGATTTCATATCCTATATGTTATCAAATTTCTTTTCGGTCTTGGATTTCCCAACAAGAAACCCCTTCCATTACCCCTATATTCTATATTCTATTGATAGAAGAATTCATGTGGCCCTTACCCATGAAATGAGAATCATGTGTTATGCAGAAGCAAAAGTGCTTGGATCATTCAACAATGAAAGTTAATATGCCTTTAAAATATCAGTCAACATCTATTAAGTGGTTTCATAAAAATCCATGTTATCAAAAAATTTCATATTCAACCAAAAGCCTCATCTATCTTAGGATGATTCAAAACTAGCATTGGGCAGGGGCATCTTAGGATGATTCAAAACTTTAAACTGGCATTGGGCAAGGGCTGCGCGAACGCAAGCCCCCTCTACCACAAATTATGACGCAGGCTCGACCACTTGGGCCGACCTTAGGCGGGCGCCCCTCCAGAGTGCAATGGAGGTCGCCAACCTAGGCCATGGACCTTCTTGATCACCCATTGACCCCGTCCAGGTAAGTATGGAACCTAAACTATTTCCTTCTCGTTAAGTGTCTAGCTCAAGCGCCGTAAAGAATATTACCATTCAATGTGGGACTCTTAAACCATCCAACACAGTATCACCCATTTTTAGCTTGAGCTGATTAGTACTAAAAATATGGGCCACTCTAGCAACTGTACTAGGCCTTCAACTCCCAGTAATTATATAAGAGTCAAGATTTTACCAATATATTGACTTCTGAGACTAATTTTCATCACCTGAAAAAAGAAAAAACTGGATGTGGTAAGGCCAGACTGGAAATTTCATATGCAGGCTGCATTCTTTAATACAATCATCGGCGTAATCCTTTCTTTAAAGACAGAAGATTTTGAGAATATACAGATGCTAGCTGATTAGGACATTTTTAGAAGAAGCAAGGGTCGTCGCCGTCGTTGTGGCCAAATTACAACGGGACCAAAACCATGGTAATGAACTTTCCTGGGTGCAAATACTTGACACCCACTTTTCTTTATGAAGCAATTTGTGTGCATGTATTATGTGAGTTGGTGTATGTGTCTCAAAAAGTGCACTATGGAAGCCGATACAGATAGAATGGCTTGTCCATGCCAAGCAGTTCCCAACAAACTGAAAGCCTTACAAAATTTCCTGACTCCAAATACCGAACAAAAAGATAGAATACTCATACGAAGATTAATTTAATAAGACTAAATTGTAGGGGCCTTCACAAATAGAAAGTTCCCTCAAAAAAATGGGCGTATGCTGCTTAATTGCACCGAGCACACGGTATTCTTTAGTAAAAGGCGAAAGAATAATTCGCTTTGTGCTCAATGCGCAGCTGCGTGATTTTTAGTTGAACATCAGCGTTTCTTTTTCCGTAGGAGGCTTTCCTACCTCATTGCATTGTTTTCCCAATGTGGGAATATAATGATGAGGCCACTATGCATTGCTGCACTTCTTAGGCACTTCCGGCAGTAAACAAAAGCCTACACAGGAAATATGAGTTGTTCATATTCTAGATGTTTGGACAGGAACAAGCTATAAAAGTGGAGTTTTATTTCATTGAAATAAAGAGAGATGTTTTTCGAGTGTCCAAGACAGAATTCTTTGTTTGTGAAAGATTGTTAAAAATGATAGGAGGGTGTATTTATGTTTGCAAAAAATGACTCCTGTTTAATTTTTGCTATTTCAAAGTGATTAAATCAATGAAATGAAAAGGAAACGATGTTTCTAAATTTTTTGTAACAAGATTAATGGACTTTCACATCATAATTTTGTATGAACTCCGAGTTCATATCTTATACATTATCAAATCTTGCTTCGGTCTTGCAGAGTTCTCAACGAGGAACCCCTTCCATTACCCCTATACTCTATATCCATACAACATTTATTTTCATCCATAGTAGGGTCATTACAATGCAAATGAGAATCTTGTGTTACTGGTACAAGCAGAAGTGATTGGATCATTCGAAAATGAGTTCAGCATTGCTGTATAAAATATCAATTAACTTCTATGAAGTGATTTCTTAAATATTCACTTTATCAATTTATTTCTAAGTAATTCTTCTAGGAAAAAATATAAAAACATATATATTGATCAAACTAAGTCAAGTTGGCTAGCTTTTAGCCCCGTACGTGTGGACTTTGGTCTAAACCTACAAGGATGTAAGTCTTCCTCCAAAAATTATTATTGATTTTCCATGGGCAGAAAGTCGAGTCGCTAACTTAGGCTAAATAAAGTGGTATTACTTTTATTCAATTTCTGATGTGGAATAGGTGACTTTCTACCTTCTCACCTTATTTTTATTCAACAATCAAAAATGTTAATTGACTCATTTTATACTTTAATTTCACATTTACTCAAAAATAATTTAGAAAATCAAATATATTAAACTCATCTTCATGTTGTGTAGACGATGAATTTAACCAAATAATATTTATTTTTATTAGATATAATTCACTTAAATTATTGGTCAAATTCTTGTCAAACCCAACTAAGTATACCAACAATGGTTTCTAGCGTTTCTCCATGGATTGAAATGTTGATTTTTGAAAGTATCCTCATAATTTGATAATAGTTTTCTTTTGTTAAGATGAAACAATTTGAAGACATAAGGGTTCTAACATGTAATTATAGAGTAGTTAAATCATTCGAATCATTCAGATTATAAATATTGATTTCAGCATGTGAATGAAGAGGATACTTTCGAAAATCATAAAAAAGGAAGTGGGGTCAAAATTTAAGAATAAAAAAGAGAGAAAAAAAGTTATTTTGATTAATACTAATAATGTATTTTTTTGTCGATAACCACAGACCATTGAATCAAATATCTATATTTTGCAATAAATGGAACACTAATTAAAACTATTCTATTACTAAAAAACAAATATCCCGAATTAATGCTCTTGAAAAGCCTTGCAACCACTACATTGTTTATTTAAAAAAGAGTTATTACAAAAATCACCTTTGAGAATTGGTCTATTTACAAAAAATATCCCTTTAAATTTTAAAATTATAAATACCTTCTTGGCGTTTGTCTCTTGCACCTGTCGTCTATTACTGTCACAAAAAAATTCTCACTTTAGCTAAAAAATGTGAGGAAAACCATTTTGCTCTCAGTGTACAGTTCATGAATTGTATAGAGACAAAACTACTCTTTGAAGCTATTTGTAAAGTTATATAGTACTAAGGGGATGTAATTAATATAATTTTATACTATTTAATAAGAATAATTCTAATACAGTTAGTAATTTTAAGTCACTTACCTTAAATTCAAATTATAATTTAAACATTATTCGGATTTCATAATTAGGACTACAAATGTATTTAAATTGAAACTTTAAAAAAATAAAAACAAGTTCAGATAATATAGTTTTAATTATTTTGAATTATCTATTATAAATTTAAATATATATTTGAATGTGAGTATCGCATTATATTAACAATTAAAAATTTAAAAATATAAACTTATTATAGTTTGGATTAGTAAAATTTATGCAAATTTAAATAAATATGAAACTGGTAAAAGAATTTCAAATTTAAAACTAGAAAACACATCCAAATTCAATTTTAAATAAACAAAATAGAAATTTGTTATATTATGATTGTGATGAAAAAACATAAAATAAGATTGAGAGAGAAAAAAAAAAGAAAGGGAAAAAAAAAAGTCATCTTTTTCAACCCCCCACTCTCCTCAACCCTCAGCGCCATTGTTGTCACCCATCTTCAGCCTCGTCACCTATACCACCCACTATCCCCTAGAACCCAAAAAGCCCTAACCGCCCTCCCCAAACGAGGCCACCACCCACCCTTTTCCCCAAATCTAGAAAGGCCCACCCATTCCTCCATTCACCTTCTATCTTCTGTCGCTTACTATTAGCCCTATCGTCGATCATCATCCACCAACTCTCACCTATACCAACCCCTTCCCCCAAATCTATAATGCTCAACCCTCTCCCTTTACCCTAGCCCTCTTCCTTAACCACTTCCCCACCCAGAAGCCCAACCCCCGCTCCACCCTCCACCCATGGCCACCACTCCAAACTCCGCTCCTCACCCTTCTCAAATCCATCCCATGTTCAGATTTGTGATAAAAACAAACGTACATAATAAGAGATCTATGGTTCAAGTGAACTTAGACAGATGTGGTGATAGATGAGGTGGCAGATGATGGTTAAAATTATTTTTTTTAATTAATTGTAGAAACTACTTTTAATGTTTAGTTTATTTATAAAAATTACCCTTTTGAGTTTCAAAATTGAGAATATCTTATATAAGCCAAAATACTAAGAGGCATAGTTGTCTAATTACATTTTTTCTTTTCAGCCTTTTTTCTTATTTTATGTCACAAGAAAATATTTTTTCATAGTTTCTGCAAAAACTTTTGATTTTCAATAGTCATAGTTTCTATAAATAGGCCAAAGCTCATCTTTTTTATGTTGATAACAAAATTTAAAAATAAACATAATATCCTAAAAAATTTATCAATAGCATTTCTATTGTGAAGCATGGATAAAACCAAGCATTTGATTGAAGGCATTGACTCTGTACATGGCTTCCAATTTATATTTTAAATTTTGAAAGGCATGGACAATATTTCTTTTGCTTTGCTTGGAAGCCATGGCTAGCACTCACTCCTTCAATTTAGTTTTTCTTTTAGTTTAATTCTTTGTTTTTGAATTGGTTGTGTGTAATTACTTTTAAATTAGTGTTAAACAAAGTTGTATGTGATGTTTCATTAATGTAAAAAAAATAAAAGTTAACAACTAATAAAATAATAATTATGTCTTTCTATTCTTATAAGGTAATGAAACCACAATAATGAAATAATATTTTTTCATCACAATGTATTAACTGAAAAAACTTAAAAGAAATTTAATGATACCAATTATAAACTACATAATAAGTTATCTAACATTATATAACTAATGCTATATAAAGAAATTATTAGAATATACAAATTATCACTTGTATATAGAAATATCATTTTCAAGGAAAATTTATATTTTCCATCCAATATTTTATAGTAAAATACTTTTCATCCCTATAATATCATCCATTACAATTTTATCGTCAAATGTTACCATTTCTACGCTTTCCATTACTCACATGAAGTGGAACTTTAGTTTGGATAGAAAAGTTCACATACAAAGCACAAAGTGTCAGTTGATATAAGTAATGAACACTAAAATTGCAATGAATGATATTATATTGGTAAGAAATATTTTAGTTATAAAATATATAAAAAAATAATACAATTCTTCCTTAAAAATAATATTTCAATATACGAGTGATAATTTATCAATCCAAATAGTCTTTATGTCACATCTATCTAATAATGTCGGATTCATAAATTGTCATTTAATTTATTATTAGTGTTATTATTTTATTTGTGTCCTCTCAATCAAATCACATTGGGATAAAAAATCATTAATTTAAATGTGGATTCCTCTATTTTACTAATTTCAAATAAGTAATTTATGAAATTACCCTTAAAAAAAATATGCATCCATAGTCTTAGTATTAAATTTATCGTTGCAAAATAGACAACTAAACATTAATTGTTATGAAAATTACAATAAAGGAAAAGTCATCTTAACTCTCAAATAATTACAATATCTAGGATGATTCAAAACTTTGCACTAGAATTGTGCAGGGGCTGCGCATAGGCAATCCACCTCTACCACAAATTCGTCTACTACAAATTATGACATAGGCTCGACCACTATGATTCAAAACTTTGCACTAGAATTGACAGGGGCTGCGCGAACGCAAGCCCCCTCTACCACAAATTATGACGTAGGTTCAACCACTTGAGCCGACCTTAGACGGGCGCCCCTCCTATGTGCAATGGAAGTCGCCAACCTAGGCCATGGGCCATCTTGATCGCCCATTGACCCCGTCCAGGTAAGTATGGAACCTAATGCATTTCCTTCTCGTTAAGTGTCCAGCTCGAGCGCTGTAAACCATATTCTCATTAGATGTGGGACACTTAGAAGTTAGACCCTCCATCTCTATCACCCATCTTTAGCTTGTGCTGAAAATAGATGGATGCCTTCGACTCCCTGTAATTATATACAAGTCAAGATCTTACCTATATATTGACTTCGGAGACTAATTTTCATCACCTGAGAAAAGATTAATGTGGAGGCATTAACTGGGTTTAATGTGGTAAGGCTAGACTGGAAATTTCATATGCAAGGCTGCCTTCTTTATTACAATCATCGGCGTAATCCTTTCTTTAAAGACAGAAGATTTTGAGAATATACAGATGCTAGCTGATGAGGACATTTTTAGAAGAAGCAAGGGTCGTCGCCGTTGTTGTGGCCAAATTACAACGGGACCAAAACCATGGTAATGAACTTTCCTGGGTACAAAAACTTGACACCCACTTTTCTTTATGAAGCAATTTGTGTCCATGTATTATGTGAGTCGGTGTATGAGTCTGAAAAAGTGCACAATGGAAGCAGATACAGATATAATGGCTTATCCATCCCCAGCAGTTCCCAACATACTGGGCTCGACAATACAATTCTCCAAGCTAAATTTCCTTAACTACAAATACAGACCAAAAGATAAGAGTACTCATAGAAAGATTAATTTAATAAGACTAAATTGTAGGGGCCTTCACAAATGGAAAGTTCCCTCCAAAAAATGGCGTATGCTGCTTAACTGCAACGAGCACACGGTATTCTTTAGTAAAAGGCGAAAGAATAGTTCGCTTTGTGCTCACTGCGCAGCTGCGTGGTTTGTAACATTACATCATCGTTTATTTTTGTACAAAGGGTTTCCCATCTCATTGTAATGCTTTTCCAATGTGGGAATACAATGATGAGGTGCATTGCTGCACTACGTAGGCACTTTGCGGCCGTAAACAAAAGCCTACACAGCAGTTCCAGTGGTGTGCCTTGAATCATTTGTGACTCAAAACATATTCTTATTGATTTTGAACCAAACATCCAAGGAAATATGAGTTTCATGTTCTACATGTTCGGACAGGAACAAGCTATTGATATATAAAAGTAGAGTTTTTTTTCTGATCAAAAAAGATGGTTAAAAAAGAGGGCAGGGTACATTTATGTTTGCAAAAATGACTCCTATTTAATTCCTATTTCAAATTGATTAAATCAATGAATTAAAAGGAACCGTACAGATTGATAGGTCTAAATTTTATAGAATAAGATTTATGGACCTTCATGTCATAATTTTGTATAGATTCCGATTTCATATCTTATACATTATCATATTTCTTTTCGGTCTTATTGAGTTCTCAACAATAATAAATTAAATAATAGTTTATCATTCTAACATTATTTAACTAATGTGACATAAAAAAGAACTATTAATATTCACAAATTATCATTCGCATATTAAAATAGCATTTTCAAGATAAAATTGTATTTTTTTGTTCTATAATAAACTAAAATATTTTTCATCCCTACAATATCATCCATTGCAATTTTAGTCTTTAAAGTGTCATTTTCTATTTTATATTTCTACACAATCCATTATTGACATCAAGGGGACTTTAGTTTGTACAGAAAAACTCACATACCTGGCTAAAAAAGAATGGAAAGTGTAAAAATGAAAATAACAGTTTAACGACTAAAATACGGATAATATTATAGAAATGAAATATATTTTAGTTGAAAAATATAGTACAAAATATAATTTAACCATGAAAATAATATTTCAATGTACAAGTAATTATTTGTAAATTATTCAAATGTCACATATGTTCAACAATGTTAGAATCATAAATTGTTATTTAATTTATTAATAGTGTTATCACTTTTTTTTATATCATTTCAGTCAAATTACATTCGGATGAAGAAAATCATTATTTCATTATTGCGTGTTCCGTTATCTTATAAAATAGAAAGAGAAATTATTGTGTAATTTGTTAATGAATTTTAATTATTTTTAAGTTAGTGAAATATCACACAACTTTTTTAGTTTATAAATAATCAAATAACCATTTTACTAATTTAAAATAATCACACACATCTAATTCAAAACAAAGAAACAGAAAAAAAAAAAATACAATCATGGTGCCAAGATTTTACTTTGTTTTGTAAAATCTTGGCACTATGTTTTCATTGTTAGATTCTTACTGTTAGTTAATATAACAATCATGGAAAACTACTCTTAACAAACTCAAATAATGACAATATTTCAACCAAAAACTTTACACCAGAATTGGGCAGGGGCTGCGCGAACGCAAGCCCCCTCTATTACAAATTATGACGTAGGTTCGACCACTTGGGCCGACCTTAGGCGGGCACCCCTCCTAAGTGCAATGGAGGTCGCCAACCTAGGCCATAGGCCTTCTTGATTGCCCATTGATCCCGTCCAGGTAAGTATGGATTCAGAAGAATTTCCTTTTCCTGAAGTCGCCAGCTCGAATGTTCATAAACTATATTCACATTCGATGTGGGACTCTTAGACCCTCCAAGTGTATCGCCCAACTTTAGCTTTGTGCTGAAAATAAATGGATTAGACACTCAAAACATGGGTCCTCATTAGCAAATTTACGTGTCCATCAACTCCCTGTAATAGATTCTACAAATCCATTTCGACTTTTGAGACTAATTTTCAACACCGGAAGAAAGCATGGAGGCATTAAACTGGGAATCTATGTGGTATGCCTGAATGGAAATTTCATGTGCAGTTCCACTACAATCACCAGACTAATCCCTTTTTCGGCGGACAGAACCTGATGAGGCTACATTTTACAAGCAGCAATGGAAATCAGGATGCCACGGTTCAAAAGAGCAAGGTAGCAAGAGCACTTGATTGCTAGAGGTAAAATCTTGGCACTATGTTTTGTACAACTAAATTTTAGAGGGTAAAATACAATTATTTAAGCATGTTGATGGCATTATTTTATAAGCACAAATATGTTTGTAGCAGTGTGTTATACAAACTCTTTTAAATCTAGTGCACATGACTATCAAAAGAAAATTCACCCATAAAATGATTCATATAACTCCATATAATAGACAAAATAACTTAATAAAATGTAGCAAATATCACAAATCAACCGGATATTAAATGACAATTACATAACTAAGGTGTACCTACCACTTACTATTGCTACATCAAAACAGGAAAGCATTTTATCCTATACAAAAATTTTAACTTCGATTGGGTAGGGGCCGCGCGAACGCAGGCCCCCGCTGCCACAAATTATGACGTAGGCTCGACCACTTGGGTCGACCTTAGGCGAGCGCCCCTCCCAAGTGCAATGGAGGTCACTAACCTAGGCCATGGGCCTTCTTGATCGCCCATTGACCCCGTCCAGGTAAGTATGGAGCTTAAAGCACTTTCTTCCGATTATACAGGCTGTTCGCCCCTTGTTAACACTATCCTCATTCGATGTGGGATCCGAGACCCTCTTGCTGAGAATAACTATTGCAACATACATACCTAGACATATGTAACCATATTCCAAACAAGATTTCATCACACTAGTATGCGGAGGTCGTATGGGAAAGGCAGGCTGACTTGGTGTAGAATCAGTCCCTGTCGAAAGCTGAAACATAAGATGCTGCGAAAAAAAACAAAAATAGCAAAGAGCAGCCAATCTGGTGGAACAACCTCCCCTCTATGGCATAGTTATAGATCGACACCCCCCCCCCCCCCCCCCTGCTTATCACGTTTGATGAGATTGGGTTGAGAGACGCTTATCATGCTCAAGGAATGGGGAAAGCACTCGTATATGAAGATAATTTTGATGATCGGTGATGGAGGGACCAACAAAGGATTAATGTATCAAGTGTATTGTAGTTGTTAGTTGATTCTTATTTAGCCCCAATTCTCTCTCGACTAATCTCTTGTAGGAATATCGCACACTAGATGATGTTGCAATTTCACGTTGTGGTGCTAACTACTCATTCTTTTGATTTATAAAGTGGAAATTGGAAGATTACTCAAGACTTATTTAGGGAAATTTTATTTTCACCAACATCCCCTTGTTCCATCATGTTGAGTATGTTGTCACCACAAAGAGCCCATGAGTTAGGCAGGTAGGATGTTAAAATGTTCAACTTCTTCAGCAATATGACTTTTCAAAATTGGCATATGGAGTTTCAGATTCTGTATGAGGAGAGGACTGTGGAATGGCTCAAAGTGACATTGGTTGTGATAGAATTTACATAATAAAGAAAGAAAAAGAATGAAGATTAATTACTATAATTGTTAGTAATACAAGAGGTAATTAGGCAGAAGTAGAACTGCTACTAGAATTATGCAGGGGCAGGTAGGCTCAACTACACTTGGGCCAACCTTAGGCATAGCCCCTCCTAAGTGCAATGGAGGTCGCCAAGCTAGGCCATGGGTCTTCTTGATTGCCCATTGACCCCATCTAGGTAAGTATTGAGCTTAATGCACTTCCTTCTCCTTAAGTGTGTTGCTCGCTCGTTGTCTCTTACACACACCAACAGTTTCACCCATCTTTATCTTTTGATGAAAATAAACAGAGTTGCCACTCAAACAATGCGTCCTTTAGCAAATGTGGTAAGGCCAGACTGGAAATTTCACATACAAGACTGCCTTCTTTATTACAATCATCGGCATAATCCTTTCTTTAAAGACAGAAGATTTTGCTACTATACAGATGCTAGCTGATGAGGCTACATTTTATAAGAAGCAAGTGTCGTAGTGGCCAAATTCCAAAGGGACCAAAACCATAGTAATCAACTTTCCAAGTTACAGAAACTTGACAAGCACCATTCTTATGCAGCAATTTGTGTGCATGTATCATGTGACTCATGTAATGTGTGTTTCAAAAAGTGCACAATGGAAGCACATACAGATACAGATAGAAAGCCCCACCATGCCAAGCTGCTCTCAACCTAATGAAAACTGACTCCTCAACAATACACTACAAACTAAATTTTCTGCCTCATATTATAAAGCAAAAGTATAAAACAACCAAAGAAAGTAAAATTTTAGAAGACTTAATTGTTGGGGCCTTCCACAATTGGGCAAGCCTTCCAAAAATAAGCGTATGCTGCTTAATTGCAGCAAGCACACGGTATTCTTTAGTAAAAGGCGAAAGAATAGTTCGCTATGTGCTTACTGCGCAGCTGCGTGATTCAAAATGCATTATAATCTTTCTTTTTTGTATAAGAGGCTTTCCAGTCTCACTCTATTGACTTTCCAGTGTGGGAATATGGGGATAAGGTAAAATATGTAATGCTGGGCTTCTTAAGAACTACACTCGCTAAAAAGCCTACATAGTGCTGTCAATGCCTTGAACCAATTCTAGACTCGAACATACTCCTACTTATTGTTTATGAACCAAAAAATCCAATGAAATATGAGTTCTACATATTTTAGATTTTGAATTGGAACAAGTTATCGATATATAAAGGTAGTTTTCTTTTTGTCGAGATAAATAAAGATTTGTTTTTCAAGGCTCCAACATAGAGAATCACTTTCTTTTTTTTTTTGGTAATTGTTAAGAAATGAGGGGAGGTGTATTTATGTTCTTGAAAATGACTCCTCTGTTTCAAAATGATTAAATCAATGAATTAAAACGAACTCATAAATTGAAAGGTCTAATTTTTTTAGAATAAGATTAATGGACCTTCATGTCATAATTCAGTATATACTCCAACTCCAATTTCATATACTATACATTTTCAAATTTTTTTCTAGCTTAAAGTTCTACCCTCTATCCTATATTCATAAAACATTTATTTTTACCGATAGAAGAATTGATAGGGGCCTTTGCAATGCAATGAGAATCTTGTGTTACTGGTAGAAGCAAAAGTGATTGGATCATTCACAAATGGAATTTGCTTTGCTTTACAAAATATCAATAAACTTCTATGTAGTAGATTCACACCAATCGAGGTTATCAGAATAATGTTTTGTTTTCAATTTATTAAATTTTTGTTGTTTGATAAATAATACTTATTCAACCCATCTTAGGATGACTCAAAACTTTCAACTAGAATTGGGCAGGGGCTGCGCGAACGCAAGCCCCCTCTATCACAAATTATGACGTAGGCTCGACCTCTTGGGCCGACCTTAGGCGGGCGCCCCTCCTAAGTGCAATGGAGGTCACCAACCTAGGCCATGGGCCTTCTTGATCGCCCATTGACCCCGTCCAGGTAAGTATGGGGCATAATGCATTTCCTTCTCATTAAGTTTCCTGCTCGATGGTCGTAAACAATATTCTCATTCGATGTGGGAATCATAGACCCTCCGACAGTTTAACCCATCTCTAACTTGTCTGCTGAAAATAACTCTAAAAAAGCCATCAATTATCTCTATATAACCATACAGAATTCAAGATTTCATCATAGACTCAATTTTAAGAGCAGAAAACACGGTATACCTGCATACAATTATAGCAGTGTTAATTAAGGTTAGAAAATACTAACAGGTTGCAAGCTCCGAGCGACTACAACTGTGCAAGAACAATTTCTCTAGAGAATTAGCAGTGTCCCTTTTGTCTACAGAGTTGATTTGGAAAAACATCATAATATAGAGGAAATAAACGTTCAGAACTTATTACTCCCTGCCTTCTTTCCAAACAAGTTCCAAGGAAATGTTTCAAGAGAATGTTGCCTTCTTAGTTCCCTTTCAGATCTCCAATTCCGCTTGTAATCTCCTGTTGGGTACCTCACCAATATAACAATATAACTTAATAAAAACTATTCCGTATTGTTATCATTTCTCTACTATGGTGCATTGCTGCCACCAGCTAATGCCGTGAGGTGTTTGGTTAAATCCTACAACTAGCGCGACCCTACTATTTAGTTGCTTGAATTTGGAAACCGGGGTTGGGTTAAGTCCTGTAACGAGCACAACCCTATGGTCTCAACAGACTGTTAGTGATAAACGAAGAAATATAAGAATGACCTCAAGTCATCATGCCCCTTGTGCCCTTTGCGACACACGCTCAAGTCATCATGCCCCTATGCCTAAGCGACACACGGGCTAGAATGGCCCGACAAAGGGTGAAAATGCAGGGCAAACCTGATTTTTCTATTTCTTGCTTGCAGCAGGCTTAAACTTGGTTGAGTTTATAAGTTTCAGATATGAAAAAGTTGCATATGAAAAAATTAAAATAAACTGCATTCACTTCCAAAATGCTTTCATCACTAAAATGCCTTGATTCGTTTTTCCTTTGTAAGTAACAAGAATGAAGGGTGTGTTACGTGCGGAAGTGATGGTATTCAAGAAAATGGTATTTTTATTGATTAAATTTTTCAAGAGTTGTTACGGCACACTCTTTTTATAATTGTATTTTCCTCACTTGTTATGTTTCAAGACTACGATATGACCTCTTATTTATATTATGTAATGGAGAGTATTCTAGAGTTATTTGGATAACTATGCAGGTACAAAATATGTTTTTTGTGATAAACCTCCAATATTATTATATATCTTCATTTCATCTCCCATCACTCTCCTCAGCGAATTGCTTATATCACCAACTGCCCATGCAATAGATATATGCGGGTGTGGATCCTGTAAACAGCAACAAAATAGTAAAGCAAAATTTACTCTGTGTAAAGTAGAAAATATCTCTCTCATTATAGGACAAAAATTGTGAATGCCAGGTGTATGACCATTAACCAACCTTGTAAAACTCTGGAAGAAGATTATGAAGCCTGTATACTTTGTTCACAGCTTCAATATGCTTCTTTATTTCAAAGCAAATAAATTCAAATGAGTTTCAATCATTTTTAAGCATAGATAATGTCTTGAACAAGTCATTTCTCCATATGAAACTTGTAATCAAATAAGCCCATATAAGTGGATAAGGAATACTAACTATACTAATTAGCTTATGACCTCCGTAGATAAAACAGGTTAAGGGTGTGACACAAAGTACAAACATAGATCAAGTCGTGGAGTTGAGAATCTAATATTTTACTGTCTAGTAGATTTATGATCAACAAGTTCTTCCATACTTCAACTCAATTTTCTACAGTCCATAAGGTAAAATTGGTCGTATTCTCAATTCTTCATCGGAGACTAAGGCAAAACTTTAATAATTACTATGTACTTGAATAATAAAAATTAGAAAATACGAATATTGTATTGCAGCATTGGTCCAACCCCTCCAAATTTTTCTTCATTAGGAGTTTACTCAAGTTAGGAAGTGTGAAATACAATACGACAGTTTACTTAAAAGTTAGTTGACATTTTAAATCATTATTATGACTTATGTTATTGGAAAATCATACCTTACATCGAGCCTCATAAACAAATAAAAGTAACAAGAACACTATATTTAACATATCAAAACATGAACAACAATGATAGGGAACATGAAAAGAAGTAGACTAACAGAAACTGTCAAGAAATTCGACAACCCTTGTCATGATTTTAGATTCTACTTAAATTATGCACAAGTTGACATTTGAAAATGTTAAAAACTGCGATTTTTTTTTTTCAGCTAGAAGTTGAAAATCACTTATTTTTTTTTAAGTGATTGCAAACACTCTCTCAAAGTTGAGTTGAGTAAAAGTGTTGGTTGATGCATAATTGAGGGAGCAAAAATATCACCTTAAAACTTATGGAGTGAGGGCAAGAGGGGGTAAGATTGCAATTATAGCTAAACATAGGAGGTGCAAGTAGAATTTATTGAAAAATTGAAACTTCCCAATAGCCATAAAATAATGTTAGTCCCATAGGAGGGAAAATTTAAATTGCACTCCCCAACTAATTTTCTGATTACTAGGGTTCTGTTGATTTCAAATTTCCTATACGACGAAAAGAATCCTTTCACGCTTTTCATTTCTGCGTGTGTGAAGATACAGAGATGAAAAGCAAGGAGAATGAGGTGGTTATACCTACCGGAGGTGAATTATCGGCGGAGCAGCGGGCTCGAATTTCCCAAAGTTTCAGAGCAGCCAAGGCACTCCTCGCCCGCAAACGGCCGAGGTTCGAGTCTGGCGCCTCCGATCATGTGTTAAGCAATAAAAAGTGAGTTCTCGTTGATTTGTTATTTTATATATATGTATAATTTTGTGTCAATTTATCGTTTTCTTATTATGGGCTGCTTTCAAGAAAATTAATAGGCGTTTCTCAGTATAATTTTTTTCTGGTTGTGTTGATGTAAAATTAATTGGCACTTCAATGGTTATTGTATAGTTTATTTGTACATTATTATTTATTTTTTCTTTAAAATCTTGTATTTGCTGCTGATAGATGATTAAAACGAATGGAATCCCTGATGTGCACGAATTTTAGTCGGTGTAGGTCTGAAGATGAGAAGGAAACCAAAAGTCTGGTTCGTGTTGATGGGATTAAGAGGCTGCCTCTTTCCGAGATTCATACAAACATATCATCCCCAGTATCCTTGAAGGGTTGCAAGTTGTCCAAAAAGAATGGTGATGATGCAAAGAATGGGGTTAAGAGTGAAATACTTCTAACTCCTGTTAGGCAAGCTGAATGCAGCAGCAGACCATGTTCAGGAGATGCATCTAGATGTGCAAATGAATTGAATGATGAAGGTTTTGGTGTAGAGAAAGTAGGTCTTTCTTTGGAAGATGGATCATTTTTAAATTCCTGCTGTAATCAATTAAGGCAACATGACAGCTCATATGAGTTTGAGTCGAGTTCAAATAGTAATTCAATAAAACCACTAGTCTTTCCTGACATGAATGGCTCTATTTTGTTGTCTAATTTAAGCGATGATTTTGATGAGTCAATTTTTGAACAAATCGATGCTCTATTCGAACAAAAATCATCTGGAAATTCTGAAAGGGGGGATAGTGCAATGAACAGTATGGAAAAAGAGATTGTTATTAAGAGTTGTGAGGAGGATATCACCATCACAAATATTGATGTTAGTGATGAGACGTTAAAATCTGAAGAAATTTTAGATCCTGCTGGCGACGAAGCATGTGGAGTCAAAGGGTTGGGTAAATCAGAGAATAAGCTAACAAAAGATATGCCTGAGGAGTATGCAAAGTATATTCAGTCTCTGAATGATAAGCAGCAGGAAGCAGCATGTAGTGACATTTCAATTCCTTTGGTGATTGTTGCTGGACCAGGAAGTGGGAAGGTCTACTTTTCTCCAATATTTTAAATTGCATCTTGCTTCATGTCATGACCCTAATATTTCTGTTTCATGTGTCAGACATCTACCATGGTTGGACGTGTTTTGATGCTTCTATATAAGGTATTATTAAATAATTGAATGGTTATCTTAATCATTTTTAGTATTTTCCCTGCCTACTGAACGGGGCTTAACTGGTCTGCTTGGTCTTTCCCCCCTTGGTCCATGTTTCTCTTTGGCTGCATCCTTGAATAATTCCAGGGTATCAGTCCATCCAATATTCTGGCAATGACATTCACTACAGCTGCTGCAGCTGAAATGCGCGAGAGGATAGGAGCAGTTGCTGGGAAGGCAGCTGCAAAAGAGCTTACTATCAGCACATTCCACTCATTTTCTTTGCAACTTTGTCGCTTGCACGCTGAGAAGTATGTATATGCCAAAATCATCAAAGATAATTTGATTCTGCATTGTTTTTAAGAAGTTCTTTTGGCTGAAGGAATAAGTTCACTATTAAAAAAATCAAAGAAATTGTTGTTCTTGATTCAGTATATCTGCCAGTTGGTGGGACATTGCAGGCCAGAAAATTAGGTGGAAATTAATTACACAGTTTAACATGAGCATATTTACTTCCTACTTGAAAGATGAACTGAAGTAGCTTTTGACATGTCACAGCTTCTGAGAACCTCATGTAAAATTGAATGTGATCACTGTAATCTGCAGAGTGGTAAAAGTAATGGCATGTGCCAATCTGCTTATTAAATGTCTTTTGTCGAATGCCTGGAACAACCTTAGTTTACTGAGGATTGGTCTTAGTGCTTATTTAGCCGAGTTACAAACTAAATTCTATGCAAAATTAGTTTTGCTTTTTGTAAGATCTTATAAACACTGTAGAAAGATTTACAAGCTTAGCTTGTTGAGTTTCATGATGCAATTGGCTCTCCCATAATTAATAATCTTGGAAGATGAAAAATTGTAAGTTATAGAGGCATAAATCTGAATCATTTTCCTTTCCTTTAAGAACTTCCTTAGAATAACAAACTTGTGAAATACCACTTTTGCTATAGACTTGTCATCACTTGCTGACAGGGGCAGATGCCCCTCCTAAGTTTGAGAATCTCTTTTCTGTCCATAAAAAAAAGGGTGTAAATTTGTTATGAACCTTGGCTTTCGAGTCCCCTGTTCCCACAAAGTGGCTCTGCCTCTCTCTCATCCCTCCCTTCCTAGAATCGACCTCCTCTACCGAAATCGGTAATCTCTGCATCCTGTTGTTGCTCCTTTTCTTCAAATCCTTGCTGGAAATAATGGATTATCGAAAAGATATCTTTCTTCTGGGCACATGTTTGGCCAAGAAACTAGGTCCCAATCATTTGTTTACATTTTCTAATTTGGATGCATATATTGTATGCTATTGCTCCAAAATTTTGTTTTTCTCTGTCTTTCTTTTCCTCTCTTGCCCCCTCCTTCTCCATTTTTTTTTGTTGTTTTGAAGTTAATTGAAATGTTGTTTCAAATAAATATTCTGTGAAGTGTTGATTGCAACCCCTTCTTTGGTTGCTTTCCACATGTAAGCTTATGTAGTTTCGTTATTAGTTTTTCAAAGTTATCCATTTTTTTTGACATCTTTCAATAGATTTATCAAATGTATATAGCGTACTTGATAAAGTTTGTTCGCACAAAATGGATGAAGCAATATCCAGTCTCATCCTTTGTTTCAGTTATCCTTTTGAGGAGAAAATACATAAAAAAATGCAGCTTGCACTTATCTTATTCACTGTTTCTTTTGCCTACTTAAATCTTTTTGGTTTTAGATCCTCGAGATACTATATAATAACCAGAACTCTAGTGTGAATAAATGCTATCAATTCATCTGTTTGTCTCTATTTTACTCATTTTTTCCACTGACTTGTGAATGCTATTCATTTCATGGATATTCATAAAACTTGTTTGCACTGTTATTCCATAGATGCATTATACTAGTTGAATTTTGTCCATAGGACATGGGACATCCTATTTAATGTTAAAACAAGACATACTTGAGTTTTGCACTGGCTCGATGTTCTGATGTTCTCACTCTTCTCTTATATTTTAGTTTTTTATATGAATTTTGCTCAAGTTGCACATAAAACATGTGTCCACCGAAATACCAACATGTTAGCTCATCCAATAGGTTAGGCCGCACCCCTGATTTTTTAATATATGGGCATGGGCAACAGAGAAAAGCTATCATAGAGGCTGTCCGCCTGTTGGAGGATGGAAAGAGAAGGGCCAATCATGAGCTTTGCAAGCTTACTGAGTTGTCTGATATTAATTCTCCTAAACATTTTAAAGACAAGTCAAAGAAATGGCTTAAGTTTGTGACTCAGGTAATCATGTCTTTACCTTTATACTATTTTACGTTTCTAAGTAAGACTTACATTCTTTTAAAGTTTGTTGATTTAGTAGTGAAAGTCAATCTTTTCTCTGTACTGATATACAAGACTTGTAAGTTTTTACCAATAAAAGTAAAATTGCCGAGGGGAAAAATCCCCTAGCTAGGAAGTAAGAGTCCACTTTGTAATGTGTTTAAGAATTTGCAGAACTTGAACGAGCTCATGATTGTGGTAAAATAAATGTGAAAATATTGTTTTTTTTGGGCTCAGAGGTATAAATTTTTGATTTATTACATTCAGTCCATGATAATAAATGTCTTGCTTTTGTTTATGGCAAAGTGAAAGTTAAAGCTGGTCATGAATAGGCCAGATGGACAGGACACTGATATAGTTACTCTAGATTACTGCACGTTATGCTTTTACATTTTGTGCATCTCATAGTTTTATTACTTGTGCTCACACCACAACTTTGTATAATTCAGGCTAAAGCTGCTGGAAGTTCACCTGAGGATTTTCATAAAATGGGTGACGAGAACGGAGTAAGCTATTATCAAAGTATTTTATGTCTCTTCTTTCTTTTGCTACTTTTTGTTTATCTCAGATTTTTCTGTTTTTTGAAATCTACTTCAGGCAATTATTCTTCAGAACTACAATGACATATTAAAATCTTGCAATGCTTTGGATTATCATGACTTTATCAGCTGTTCTGTGAAGCTACTGACCGATTTTCCAGAAGGTTCGTACCATCCGAACATATAAAAATGTGGAGTTCAACATGTTATTAATTATTGACTCTTTTCTTGATTAATTTCTGTTTTTGACTGAAGTATATGTGGAGTGTCAAGAATCATGGAAAGCAATCGTGATTGATGAGTTTCAGGATACAAGTGCCATGCAATATGGCTTGCTGCAGATTCTTGCATCCCATAAACGCATAACTATTGTTGGTGATGAAGATCAGGTGGTTTTCATCCTTAATATCCTTCAATCTGAAACTTTAGAAATCTTTCTTCTGGATTTACCTGTCTAGCTTTCTTAAAGACATGTACTCTGATTTTAATTAATCAATCTATCATCCTGCAGTCAATTTTCAGTTTTAACGGTGCTGATGTTTGTGGATTTGATTCGTTTAGAAAAGATTTTCCAATGTACAAAGAGGTTAGGCTGATATTATGCTTTTTGTTTCTCAAGTATCCAGCCTATCTGTAAAACGCTACAACTTTTAGATATGGAGGTGTCTTAATAATGTCTCTTCTCATCATTTATTTAGGTCAGACTAAACAAAAATTACAGGTCCACACGCTGTATCGTTGAAGCCGCATCATTTCTTATACGAAATAATTTAAAACGATGCAATTTGAAGGATGTTATGACTGATAATTCTTCTGGATCGAAGGTAAACATCCTTCAAAGAGATTCCGTCTTGCCCTTTCTATAGTGACTAATTTAGATTTTTGGATCATGTTGATCAGATAACTATTAAGGAATGTTGCAATGAAGATGCACAGTGTGCTTTTGTAGTTGATAAAATATTGGAAATTGCATCAGATGGTTCATCTGCTAAGCGCTCCTATGGCAATATTGCTGTTCTCTACCGGAGGCAGGTTAAGTTAATTCTTGTTATGTTTTTAGTTTAATTACAAGCATAGTCTGCACAAGTTAAACTTCATGTGGCCTTTTTAAACTTTATGTTGTCTATTCTTCTATGAACAGGTGACAGGGAAAATATTCCAAACCGCATTCCGCGACAGAAAAATTCCATTTAACATTCATGGTGTGGCTTTCTATCGCAAAAAGGTAGCAGACATTTCAGTTTTTGTTTGTGAAACTGTCTGTTGATTTATTTATATGGGGGGGGGGGGGGGGGGAGGTGATTATAACAAAATACTCGAAGTTTTGAGACCTCTATAGAATACTTCTTGTAAATTTGGAGTCTTAACTGATGTGGTTCTGCAGATTAATATATGCACAGGTAAAGAGATTGAACTCAAAACTATAGAAAACAAACTACTTTTGGAATCTTGTCTGCAAATCAAACCAAGTCAAGCCAGTACATTGAGCTGAGCTAGTGCGAAAACTGTACAGATATCCCATTACTTATTAATTGTCAAAACATAATTCTTTATGTTTTTCCTCAGGGAAAATTATAGACCTGGTTGAGACTATATCATGGAAGATTTGGACTCGCTAGTAGTGGAAGTTTGAATTGTTACTACTTGCTAGTAAATGAACTTTTGAGGACCAGTCTCCAGTTATGATGGGTGGGCTAGGCTTGCACATGACAGAAAATAAATTCTTTCCTGTATTGACTGCGACAGTATCAGAAGCAACTCAGTGTGCACTCAGATATATCTATCTTTTTTCCAATTAAAAAATGAATTTCAATTTCGATCTCTCTACAACTTCAGGGATGTAATTTAAGAAGGTGTTCTTTTTTATGTTTAGGAGTCCAATCTTGATAGAAAGCAAAATTGTGCTGCTAAATCCCTGATGATTGCATGGGGGACCTGAGGTTGCTCATTGAACTTTTAACTGATGTGCTGATGAATCTTATTTTCACTCTATTGGTAAAAGAATTACACGTATATAAATGTGCCAAGTTGGCTAACTTGCCCCACTTGCACTGGGTTGGGGGAAGGCAGAAGTTACTGATGATTAGTTGCATAATTCATATTCCCCCTTTTGTGTTTAGCAGGGTAGGGAAAGCATCAGAACTTGGGAACAGAATTCCTTACTGAAAAGAATATAAATCTTACTTAACAAGTTTCAACTCTTGGTTACATACTACTAATGTATTATGAATGAAGTTGGGATTTATTAAGTCTCAATCTTCTTTGTCAATTTTATCTTGATTGTATTTGTGGGAAAGTATGAGCTATAATTACCTATGATTAGGGTGTGATTTCTCAATTAGAGGATTTGATTGACCTTCCTTAATTAGAAGATTGATTTGATTTGATTGAATAGTTTCCTTATTTGTAATTAGGGTTGATTGTATATAAGTGACCCTTGTACAGAATTATAAACAATAGAAATGATTTTATCTTCATTTGTCTTCTCTATTTTTCCACATGGTATCAAAGCTTTAGGCTCATAAACCCATAAACAGGGAATTATATTTTTTCGGCCTTCATTGCCATTTCTCTCTTGACCTTCATTGCCAAGCCTCACCAGAGGGCCTTTATTGCCCATATCCATTTCATATTCTCTCCAGTAGCCTTCGTTGTTGCTAATTATTGGAGGCCTTAATTGCCAAATCAAGACTCACAACTCTTTTCTGTTTTCTACCACCATGTCCAAGATAACAGAAGAAAGGACTCAAAAGCACATAGAACTTAACAAACAGGAGATTGATAGGTTAAGGAACTTGTTACTGACTCTTGAGAAACCTTCAGGTATTTTATTTGCACGTTCAGGTGATTTTCCCGTTTCCATTGGATTAAATGTCTCGGATGAAACTTTTGCTAATTCTTGGATCATGGATTCAGGTGCTACAGATCACATGACTCATTCATCACAGAAATTTAGCACTTATAACCCTTGTCCAAGTAATAGAAAGATTACCACTGCCGATGGTTCACTAACCACTGTTGCAGGAATAGGAGATGTTCCAATTAGTCCTACACTTATATTGAAAAACGTTCTTCATGTTCCAAAGTTGTCCACTAGTCTTGTTTCTATACAAAAACTTACTCAAGATTTGTGTTGTAATGTCATTTTCCACCCCACTTACTGCGTATTTCAGGACCAGGATTCGGGGAAGACGATCGGACGTGCTAAGGAATGGAACGGGCTTTATTATCTCGAGACACCAAGCAATTCGAGTGTCAAAATGAGCAGGTCACCTTTGTCATTTTTTTCTGAGCGTTCTTTATCCAATAAAGAAAAAATTTGGCTTTATCATCGTAGACTTGGACATCCATCATTCAGAACTCTCAACATTCTGTTTCCTTCTTTAAGTAAGGGGTTAGATGTCGAAAATTTTCATTGTGAGGTATGTGAACTTGCAAAGCACAAACGAGTACCATTTCCAATTAGCAACAAAAGAAGTTCAGTTCCTTTTTCCTTAATCCATAGTGACATTTGGGGTCCTTCTCCTATTCCAAACATTTCTGGAGCACGTTGGTTTGTGTCCTTCATTGATGATTGCACTAGAGTCTCTTGGATTTTTCTGCTTAAAAACAAATCTGATGTGAGTTTTGTCCTCCCAAATTTCCATATCATGGTTCAAAATCAGTTTGGTGTCAAAATCAAACGATTTAGGTCAGACAATGGTAGGGAGTACTTCAATCAGGTTTTAACTCCATACTTTCAAAAGGAAGGCATAATTTATGAGTCATCATGTGTAAGCACTCCACAACAAAATGGAATTGCTGAAAGAGTCATCTTCTTGATACAATCCGAGCATTTCTGTTTCAAAACAAAATGCCTAAATCTTATTGGGGGGAAGCAGTGTTAACAGCCGCATACCTTATAAATAGGTTACCATCTAGAGTCTTAGATTTCAAGAGTCCTATGGAAATACTTTCCAAATTCTACCCTAACCTACGTACTTCAAACCATCTCATTCCTAAGATTTTTGGGTGTGTGTCTTATGTCCATGTTCATAGTTCAAACAGGGGAAAATTAGATCCAAGGGCAATTAGATGTGTTTTTGTGGGCTACTCTCCAACTCAAAAGGGATATAAGTGCTACCATCCACCTTCTAAGAAGTTTTATACTTCTGTAGATGTCACTTTATACGAAAAAGAATCATACTTTTCCACTCCTTATCTTCAGGGGGAGAATACAGTTTTGGAAGATAAGGACTCCTTTCTTTCCGATCTACCTTCCTCAATAACACCCGTGCTCCCTACTCCTTCCTCGTCAACACCAACACTTCCAACTCCAACTGAGTTTGATGATTCTATACCTAAATCTCTTGTTGAGCCTGATGAACCCTTGCATACTATTGAAACCATGCCTACACAACTGTCCCCATTTGCTGAAGTGTACTCGAGAAAGAAAGCTTCAATCCCGGAACTTGCACCAGTTCGAGGATCTAACCCGGACCCTGGAAATGAGGTAACATCTTCTAGCTCTCCTTTACAAACTGAATTAAACTATCATTCAAATAGTAACTCAGATCTAAATGTTCCTATTGCTATTAGGAAGGGAACTAGGGAGTGTACCAAGCATCCTTTGTATCCACTTTCAGACGTTGTGTCATTTGAAAAAATTTCACCAATTCATAGAAGTTTTCTTACAAATTTGAATAGTATTCACATACCTACCAGTTTATCCGAGGCTTTATCTAATGAAAACTAGAAACAAGCTATGAATGTTGAGATGCAGACATTAGAAAAGAACAAAACTTGGGAGTTGGTGCCATTACCTGCAGGAAAAAGACCAGTGGGATGCAGGTGGGTGTACACAGTGAAATATAAAGCAGATGGGTCACTAGAGAGGTATAAGGCGAGATTGGTAGCTAAAGGATATACTCAGACATATGGAGTGGATTATCAAGAGACGTTTGCTCCGGTTGCCAAGATGAATACCGTCAGAATTCTATTATCCTTAGCTGCTAATTATAATTGGGATTTGCAGCAATTTGATGTAAAAAATGCATTTTTGCATGGAGATCTTGAAGAGGAAATTTATATGGAGATTCCACCGGGATTTGGAAGGAACATAGCTGCTAATCATGTGTGCAAGCTAAAGAAGGCGTTACATGGGCTTAAGCAATCTCCAAGGGCATGGTTCGGAAGGTTTGCGAAGGTTATGACAAAGATGGGATACAGACAAAGTCAAGGGGATCATACGTTGTTTGTGAAACATTCAAATTCAGGGGGAGTGACTGCTCTCTTGGTATACGTTGACGATATCATCATAACAGGGAACGATAAAAAAGAAAGACAGGTTTTGAAGCATTATTTGGCCAAGGAATTTGAGATCAAGGAATTAGGAAGGTTGAAATACTTCCTAGGAATTGAGGTTGCGCATTCAAATAAGGGAATTTTCATCTCCCAACAAAAGTATGTTACAGATCTTCTCAAGGAAACGGAAAGTTGGGATGTAAGCCAGTTAGCACACCGATAGATCCCAACCACAAACTTGGAGAGGCTGAGGAAGATGTTGCTGTGGATAAAGGAAGGTATCAACGACTTGTAGGAAGACTAATTTATCTCTCTCACACAAGACCGGATATAGCTTATGCAGTAAGTGTGATTAGTCAGTTTATGCATAATCCAAAGGAGGTTCATTTGCAAGCTGTCAACCGGGTGTTACAATATCTTAAGGGAACTCCAGGGAAGGGTATCTTGTTTCGAAGAAGTACAGGGCTAATACTTGAAGCATACACCGATGCAGACTACGCTGGGTCTATAGTAGATAGAAGATCAACAACCGGGTATTGTACCTTCCTTGGTGGGAATCTTGTAACATGGAGGAGTAAAAAACAAAATGTGGTGGCAAGATCCAGTGCTGAAGCAGAATTTCGAGCAATGGCCCAAGGGGTTTGCGAGTTACTATGGTTCAAGATCATTTTGGAAGATTTGAACATCAGGTGGGATGGTCCTATGAGACTTTACTATGACAACAAGTCTGCAATCAGCATTGCACATAATCCAGTACAACATGACCGAACAAAACATATAGAAATTGACAGACATTTCATTAAGGAGAAATTAGAAAGTAGATTGATCTGTATCCCTTATATGCCTACTCACTACCAGCTTGCAGATGTACTGACCAAAGGTTTAAGTAGTACGGCATTTCAAACGAAGGTTTCCAAGCTAGGAATGGAAAATATCTATTCACCAGCTTGAGGGGGAGTGTGGGAAAGTATGAGCTATAATTACCTATGATTAGGGTGTGATTTCTCAATTAGAGGATTTGATTGACCTTCCTTAATTAGAAGATTGATTTGATTTGATTGAGTAGTTTCCTTATTTGTAATTAGGGTTGATTGTATATAAGTGACCCTTGTACAGAATTATAAACAATAGAAATGATTTTATCTTCATTTGTCTTCTCTATTTTTCCATAGTATTGTGTAGCGATTTTCTTCTTTATATCACCTTATGCATATGCACTGGTCTCATGGTGGTCCATTCTTACTGCCATTCATTTTTTTGATTGAGCAAGTTTTGTCCTATAACAGGTAGTCCGAGCCATTATTGCCATGTTGAGTACTACATTGCCTGGTTGTGCTGATGGCCCATTTCGTCGAGTGTTCAAGGCTTTACTTCCTTTTGATAAAGAGGAAAAGAAGAAGGTATCCCTAGTCTTTTACCATCCATTTATTCTAGGTATCACTTTTAGGGGACAACTTCTAAGTTTCAAGCCTCAATAACTAGTCAAGTGCTGTCTCATTACTAACTGATCCCTTCTTCAGGTAATTGAACACATTGATAAGGTTTCGACTGTAAGGAAATGCAGCTTTATTTCAGCAGCATGTGACATATTTAGTGCGAAAATATCTGGAACCTTTAGGAGGTTTGTCATCTACTTTGTACTGCAAAAGAAAACTTTGTTCAGTACATGTTTGTACTCTGTCGATTCTTGTTTGGATAATTTCAGTATAAGTCTTGGTTTGGTCTTAGATGTGGAACAAAATGAGCCAAAACAACAGGCTGTCCAAGCCTGGTTTAACTTTCTTAACAAGCTTAGGTTGAGTTTGACATAATCAGAGCGAGTTTCCAATGCTAGTCGGGCTTTTTTTGATCTTTTTTTATGAAACAAGCTCAAGCCAAATGCCAAAAATTGTTCAACTTTTTTGTTCGTTGAATCGGTAAACTGAGCTCAAAAAAGCTTTTAGTTATCAATCCGGAGCCAGGCTTTGAGCCGCTAAGACAACTCACATTTTTTTAAGGACAAAGGACGATAAAAAATTAATTTGAAGGAAGCACATAGAACCACGACTCACACAAAAGTTTATATTTGATGCTCTAATTGGTGGTAATTGATGATATAATTCATCCCTAATCTGCACCATTTCTTGGCAATATTCCTTGTAGAGGGGATTGGCATTTTTATTGAAACATCTACATGGAAAATAAAAGGACCTGCGGCTGTTGGATGCATATTCTATAATGGGTTTATTATTTTCTCTAACGCCTCAAACTAAATATTATAAGTTTTTGACTTGAAATTTGCAGATCATATATCCTATTAAAGTCATTTTTGGTTAATTGGGTAAGCAAAAAATTGTTCCAATCATAGTTTATCATGGAAAAATGCTGTATGAGAAGTATGAGAAACTGCCTTTCACTGATAAATTTCCTCTTGTGTTTTATTCGTTCTTGAAAACATTTTTTTTAACAAGAGCATCTATAGATCCAATATTCTGTAGAATTATTCTGATTTATGTGTGATACTTACGAGTTTCTTTATCCGAACTGTTATATTTTTTTAATTTTCTAGTGTTCTGTGTCTCTCTAGTTTGCACTGGACTCATGAAGCATGCCAAATCTCTTATAAGATGTACTTTATTTTGACCATATAATCGATTATAGGAGTCAACTGACACAAGGACGTAAGGTGTTGCTCACTCTAGACATGATATCAAAGCTTGTTTATAGGGTAAGTCAACTTGACGAGTTTGAATGGTGTGTGTTTGCTGATGTATGAATAGATTTGTGCAAGATCACCAACTTATGTTGGTTTATTGTGAAGATTTTCAATCAGTGCCACGTGTATTGATAGATGATGAAGTTAATTTCAGTTGTGAACATGTAAATCTATGGTTCTTTACCTTTCTTGGATCCTTGCCTAGGCTATATATTTAACTTTTTGAGAACGACATGCACATGTTATCTATACATATTCTGATTCTTTGGAAGGCCCAGGATCTTTTCCCTACTTTATATTCATAATATATCTTAAAGGAATTGTTATTTCACAATATTTTGTGCTTGCAGGAACAGTCAATTTCTGCTGTTATCACTTCTGTGGCAAACATGATACCTCAGGTTGGTTTTGCTCTTATGCAGTCGTCTGTTAAAAGAGGATGTTTGTAAATAATTGCTAGATTGCTAGGATCAAACAGTACATTAGTTTAAGACAGCAATAAAATGATAATAGATGAATGGAAAAATAAAATGACACAAGTATTTACGTATTTGGCTGATGACAAGCTTATGTCCACGGGCAAGGGGAGCAATTCCACTATGCTAGAGATAAAAAATCGAGAGTTTGCAACAAATTAGATAAAGTATTCTCTAATTTATCCCAACACCATAGGAAAATATTCACTCCATAGAATTATCTCTTAAGTGTTTCCCAACTCTCAGTTTCTAGCCTCTCAAAAACTCTCCAACTTTTCTCTCTCAAAATTGTGTCTTATCTAAATGAATCAAGCGAAGAAAAAACAACCGGCACGTTGCTCAAGATTGCCTTTGCTATCAAATTCTCTCCAAGCTATTAATCTTCATTCTTAAGAAAAGTTGGCAGCAGCTCATCACCTTTTTATGTGGCCAATTTGCTTCCATCACAAATAATTCTTCCATGCAGGGAAAGACAAGCAGGTGACAAAACAATTATTCATTACAGTGTTGGCCACTAAGAATTCAAGGCACACAGATTGCATATAATGTATAACTGTAAACTTGTAATTGGTTTTCTGTAGGCTAGTGCTGCTGTTTTGCTATTATTAATGTTAAACATTTTGCTCTTCAATATTAAATAATGGTAGATAGCGTAATAGTTACTGTCCTAATGATACTTGGATTTTGTTGAGGCATCTTCAAATTCTTATTCTAACACTATATTGCCAATCTCAGTTTTATCTTCAATACATTTTGCGTATTAGGAAGGTAAATTTGTTCTTGATGAACTTCTAGGTGGGTTTAGATCTATTTTCGCCTCTCACTTTCTTGTTTCTTAATCCTATTGCAATTGTATCCTTCGTTCTCTGCTTTGCAATTGCCTGTTCAAATTTGTTTACAACAACTGGCACAAATGAGGTTCTATATACTTGTATTATGGCAATAAAACTTGTGCTTCCCGCTTTGCTTCTGTAGAAATACCTTCTTGAACAACGAGCAGTTCTTGATGTTGATGGAGGCAAGCTGCTGAATGAAGATAATGATCTTCGATCTGTAAGCATGGATGTCTTTCTTCTGTCATTTTTCATTCGCAATGATGCATTTGGCAATAGGAGTATTTTATGGGTTGATATTCTTACTGTAATATCAAACATAGCTTTTATTCCTTAATTGTGGGAAGTACAATTTTGTAGGTAAACAAACCATAATTCTGTTGCCCCACCATGCAGGTGTTGCAGTATCTCTTGGATGACGTGTCCTTGTTTTTGACAACCATACATAATGTTGCAGAACGGGGCAATGATAGTATGACACAAGGGAAAGGTTGCATGACTATACTTAAGGCGTTTATTGACTATATATCTGGACAGGAAAGAGAAAATTTTCGATTAAGAAAGCATGATAATGAAGACTCAGTTACTCTTACTACAATCCATCAGGTTCTTCTACGTTCTGACTGCCATAAACTTTAGCTTTTGTCCTTGGGGTTGGTGCTACTGCAATTGTCAATTTTCTATCAACACCAACTTTTTTTTTTTTGTTTCTTTATTTATATTTTGCAGTCTAAAGGTTTAGAGTGGGACACAGTTTTCATTGTGAAGGTACTAGTTGGAATCTTGGCTTTTCTGTAGTTTCGGTTCTGGGTGTTACATGTCATACTATTTTAATGAATATATGCAGTTTGCCGCAAAATGATGCTTTTATTAGGAACTGGAATTTTTTGTTTATACTATATGTTATCGCTTATGGACCTAATATTTGGGTACTCAGGCAAATGAAACTGAGATTCCCTTGTTGCACGAATACAATGGCATTCTGAACGAAAATGGTACCACAGTTGAGGTAAGCTTATGATTGGATCAAAACCTTCGACAGAAATCCAAAAAATATCCTATACTATCTGACTTGCTTTACCACTGTTAGGAAGAGAGGCGCTTGTTATATGTGGCGATGACTCGTGCACGTAAAAAACTTTTCATGCTATATGTGATTATGGATTCTTATTGGCAGGTGGGATCAACAAACTGCTTTTGAGTTCTCCATTACCTGCTTATACTCTGTTTAATCTTCAGCACACTTCTTTTCAGGTTCTTCAACCATCACGGTTTCTTAGAGAAATTCCACATCACCTACTGGAGACACAGGTAAACTTTTCTTTCAATTATCAAATCGTCTGTTATGAATGTAAAACTTATGCTGGAAATATGCATGAAGAACACGTTTCTTTTCTTACATACCTCACAACTCATCATATCATTTTTCAACTAAATCCACTACAAAATCTTCAATAATAAAATCTTAATGTTCTAAACCTTTCCAGGGTGGATTGAAGGAAAAATCGACATGCTTGATAATCAACTTGAGAATAAACTAGGAAAGATAAAAAGAACTCAATTGTGTCCACTGTGCAATCCATTAGGTAAATCAACGAATGACATCACTGAGAACTTCTATTGATACACAAGGAGGATATACCCATAGGTTGACCCACAATATGAATATTGATATCTATTATCCTCCATTTTGCATAAGTCAAAAAGAAAATTTTCTGATGCCTTCTATGTTGGTCCTTATCTCCTTAGAGACCATTACCTTTCTCATGTCAGCTTTTGTTGTGTGTGAAATAAATTATCATAAAACCCCTGTAAATTCATTTTACCTATTTAAAATGAAATGATCAGTAGGCCACACCATTCTTACTTGAATGGCACAAAACTGCATGCTTAGACAGTAGATTGCCTAGTAAATATAGGCATGTCGTTTTTAGAAATATGCGCATTGATTACATGCCAACCCAGAGCAGTAAGAAGAGTAGAAGATGATAACTTGCTTCTAGATTGGTCAGTCTTTCCCCATTTCTTTTCGAATATCAAATCTTAAAGTGGTAGTTCTAGTGGAGAATATATGGTGTCATTTTTTAATCTTTATTGTGGAAGCCTCATGGCATCTTTGCTTAAGAATTTAAAGACAGAAGTATATGCTGGATGAAACAGCCTGGATGTTCTTTTTTCTGCTCCTGTTACAGATCTCCAACTGACATTATATGTAGGTGTGGCATGTGTAATTAGCTGATAGGTATATGGATGAACTTGGTTGAATTCAAATCCTCGAAAAAGAGTTAAAAATAAATTTGCAAATAAAAAATAATAATCTTTGAGAGCTTGTGTATGTCACTTGCACTCTATCTCTGAAAATATGATGATTTATGAGATTCATTCTTCATATTCCAACTTCCAGTTCCCAAATTGAAAATAAAAATGAATAAATTCTCTGATAAGTTGCAGAAAAATAGAATTCAGATGTATTTGAATTTGCTGAACTACCGAAGTTAGTTATTTCGACAGAGTATCTGATTCTAACATGGTGTATGGCACTTGACGATATTGCTCTTGTATGACCATCATTTTTTCTGATGACCATGTTCACATCCTACCACATTTAGTTCATTGACTTATAACTGAAATCATTTAAAAATTGTACTTTTGGAACACAATAGAAACTTCTGGTTAAGAGATGGCCTTCATGATATTTTAGAAATTTATTCCAAATTAGTTTATTAATTATTTGTTTGCTCTACCAATGATATGATGCATATTTGTTGCTTTAGAGTGTGATTTTTTACCATTTTGATGCTCAACTTCTTCATGAACCCTTGAAGTTTAGAGTAGAACTTATCGTACAATTATCACTAACTTCCACACAATTTTTCATAAAAAAAGTGTCATACTAGTTTATTTATTGTCCAACAACCTTCATTTATACTTCTGGCAATGTAGCTAGATCTTACTAATTATTTTTGTGTAGGAAGAGCTGACTTCAGTGAGTTCAGAGAAAAATTACCCGCAAACTGAGCAAAAAGCTCCCCAGGTTTCTGTTAGTCTCAGAACAGAATCTCCTGAAAACAATACAATGCAGCATGTTGCTGTTGACAATTTTTTCAATGAGGCATCCAAAGAGCCTAGTGAACCTGAAAACTGCAATAGCAGTAACTTTTTAAAAAGGTTTTATTCAAACAAATACCCGTGATGAATGGAATATTGACAACAATATTTATGTGTATGCTAATTTTCCGTAAGTTTACAGGTTCAGTGCAGAGGACCGAGCTGTCGTTTCCCATTTGTTCCATTATTGGGCGAAGAAGCCTGCATTTCATGACCCCAAGAGATTACTTAACAAGGTGAATCATAAATACCTCCAACTCCCGCATCCAGTTCACCAAATTTCTATAAAGGAAAGGTCTCTTGCATCCTTTAATTGAGTTCCTATTGTAATTTGGGGAAGCAAGGTTGATCATGTTTCTTCAGTTACTAAGGTGAGAGCGCACATTGGTCTCTGATAATATCGAGAAACAAAGCTGCAGTTTTCCACAGTGGAAAATTGTGAACGAGGTTATACTCATTGTATTCCTGAATTGGAAATACACTACATATTCAAGCTAATATTGAATCTTCATTTCTTTAAACAACTTATATCCTGCTTCAGCTTTTTCTTCTGTGGGAAATAGCAAATTCGCAATGGCGCTTAATAATAGGTTATAGCAACCCGTATAATTAGCACATCTAAACCTTCGTTCTCATGCTAGAGCATGTATTCGAGTCGCTTCCTCTGAGCTGCTATTAACTGGTTTGATGGAAACTGGGACAACTATTTAATGTTTACTTTTACACTACTCAATTGTTCCTAATTCATTCTGGTACAGGTTGCTTTTGTCATTGATGAACGTCTGCGGGTGAAAAAAAGCACACACAAGGTTGTAGTAGTCCATGTTCTCAATCTTTCCCTTTCTGAAGATGTGTTAACTTCCGCTTTAATTTCTGTCTCTTTGCATTTTAAGTGCTTAATTGTTTTTTGACCTCTTGTCTTACTACTCTTTTTTACCAACTTTCACATGAGCACACATTTAAGTGGGTGCTTCAAGGTACTCAAACGAGCAACTCATTATCCAAAGGAGGATGAAGTATGGAAAGAAAAACAGGAAGTAGAAAACTTTTAGGCGCTTGCATGCTTTACTTCTTAATATTTCGGTTTCCTGGCCTTCTCTAGGATTTTCTAAACTAAAACTGATATTTAATGAAGAATATACAAGTTAAAATTGGGTTTAAATTAAGGGGACTGTCAGTTTAATGCTGGTGTAGACCTTCCCTAAGGTCTTCTAAATCACTTATTACCTAAGAAAGTTTGGATGAGCTTTATACCGTGATCGAATATATGCATTTACATCAGTGAAAGTAAATTGTTATCATGAATGTTCTGGGAGACATGACTCCTTTGTCATTTGTCAGGATGTGTTGCGTGAGTTGAAGTCTTGTTTAGCAACTGATGAGGCTTATCACTTCGCCATATCAGTAAGTTTCTGTTTCTAAATATACTGAATGCTTCAATGTGGAAACAACATATCCACATAATGAGGGAGAACCAGGCTCTGTTACAGATTCTCATTCAACTCAAATGATTTCTTGTTGTTTCCATTAAGGTTCTGAAGTGGGAGCAAATTCCTGCTGAAAAGCGTGCTCATTTAATGAGAGAAAAACAGGTAAGTGTACTTTAAGTTTCAATTGATGGCGCCTTCGAAGCCCTCTGCAACCCCAAAAGCAGCAAAAGAGTTTTTTTCTTTCTTTTTTTTTTTGTGTGGTTTTTTTTTTTTTTTGGGGTGGGGGGGGGGGGGGGGGGGTTAAAATAAAGCTGTGTAAGAAACCGACTGCTTTGGTTACTGTCTTCAACGTTTTGTGGATAACATTACTCAAATAATCGACATTAAGTTAGAATTAAAATTTTAGTTTGAACCAGGAGTCCATACATAGGCATTTTTTCTGCTTCTCTTTTGTTTTTTGTTCAATAGTTTTAAGTCAAATGAAGCAACATTTGCGTACACAGCCACAAACTTGTTTTTTCCTTTCTCAAGTTCCATGCATGTGGTCCTTCTAATTTTACTTTATAAAGGTCAATTACAATTTTTATGTTCAGGAACATTTTCAGAAATTAAGAATTGAGAGTGCAATGAGTACATCAGAACCAACTTCTAAACAGGTGATTTGTAATTTTCCCATTGTTTATCATTTGAAATTGTCTTCTGTTGCCTAGTTATGATGAGCTTCACTGTTAATATTTGAAGTTTATGTTCTGATGGAATTGATTCTGCTGGATCATTTGATCAAATATTTGATTATTCTCTAAGTTTTCATATTCTCAAAAAAAAAAATTGATTGTGTGCCAGCCTTTTTAATTTTGTTGTCAGCACGGATGACATGGTCAAGTTGTTAATTTGAATCTAATACTTTTAAATTCTTTAAGTTGCTGGCAATTGATTTCTGTCAGATTCACAAATAAACAGTATGATATGTATAACATGTTGGTAGAATCGCCAAGAAAGGTTCTACCTTCTTGTTCTTATCCTTCTACATTGATAATGTTCATGTTGTAAATAATGTGCATCCTAATCTAAATCCCACCTCATGCAAAATGCAGAACTGCAGATAGAGAAATGGGTGTCATGTCTTATGTGATTTACTGCTCCTCGTACTTAATGTTACCCAATTATCTACTGAAATATTGTTAATTGTTGTTAACAAATAAGGAAAATGTGTTATTGGTACCCCAGCACACACACCTAATACTCTTGTGGTTCCTAAGAAAACTTCGCAAAATTTTATTAGGGCCTCTGTCAGCAATTTCCACACTAAACAGGGACTGAGATTGGTTTAACTTTGGATTGAGATGGTAAACATAGGATATGATATGCAGCTCATAACTAAATGATGCAATAAGGATTTTCAGGACTGTCATGTAATTGGAGCAAGGCTTGTTGGAGTTGAGTTCCTAAAACAAATATTGGTTTCTTGGATATGTCTAACCATTGAACGAATTGGGGTTGGCATCATAATTCTGTAAGCAGCAAACTAGACATGGTGAACATCAGTAAGTTGTGATATTCCATATTGTTATTCAAATGTGTTTTTTTCCCCCCTCAAATTTAGTCAAATGCTTTAAGCTTAACAAAGGCTAAAGTGAGATTTTCCACTTTTACATAGGTTGCAGTTATTAACATACATGCATGTGTTCTTGCTGTATGCTTTATGCAATTTGCATTCCATTGTGAATCTGTGATGCATGATTGATATCTTTAGAAACGAGGAAAAAAGAACATTTACAAATAATTCTTTATTTTTGCAGTCAAATTCGGACTGCTCTCAACTTAAGCTAACTCTAATTTTATTTTTTATTTTTTTCTATTGTCAATGACAGATTGCATACTTACAGAACCTTGGATGCACGACAGTGCCTACATCCCGCCTCCACGCTTCTCGTTTGATCGAGGAATATAAATCATTATGACCACATTTGACTTACATTGTCATTGATGATACTAGAGAAAGGTGTTTATGTCTCATATTTATACTACTGCTGTTAGATGTGTAATTTCACCATGTACAATGAGCAGTTCTTCATCCTTACTGAAATTCGATGCAAATATTTGAAATTACAGCATTTTTGCACATAATGAATACTTAATTTTTTTGTTGTGATTCCTAAAGAAAATGAATACATTTTCAGGTTACTTTTTTTAATATAGAAATTGTCAATGTTATTTTTCAAAATATCTTCTTTTTTTTTTATAATATTAACCAAACCTCAGGATTGCCTAGGCAATTATCTATCAAAAAATTTCCAATACAGTATCTTAAAGTTGCTTTCGGTACGTGCAGCCATACATTTAGTTTATAAAGCCCCAGTAGCCATTAATTTCATGTCATTGTTCTTTCACAGTTGCATATAATGGCGTGCTAAAGCCATTGAAATTGATTCACCCACCCAAACTGAACCAATCTGTTTGAGGCCTGGTCTTAAATATTTAACAATTTTGATAGTTTTGCGTGACACACTACAATAGCCATTTTTCTGAAACTATCACCCAAAAAGCTTCTCAATTGCTTGATCCTGTCCTGTGGAAAAAAATCTTAAAAAAAAAAAACGAAGTAATCAGAAAAACAAAATGTCATGTGGAAAAAATACCTCTCAATTTTCAAATTTAATAACTCCCACATTTTCTGTCTTCTCTCATCGATTTATAATACAAACACACATACGGACACATTCATACACACATCTACATTGTCATGTGGATGGTGGGAGGTATAACACGGTCGAGTTTGGGTGGGGGTACATTAATAAAATTTAGTAAATTCAAAAATTAATTATTAATTATTTGATCAAGTTATTTGATTATTTAATTAGTCAAAAACAAATAATTATTAATTATTTAATTGTTTGAGTAATTAAAAATAATCAATTATTCTATTAGTTAAAAATTAATTACTCATCATATTAATTTTACTTCTGTAGAATAATAATAGTTGAAGTTACTTTTTTTTTTTTTAAAGAGAAATTAATAAACAAAAATATTAAAATATAGTGAAGAATATCTTTAAAAAAAATTATATTACATTCACACTCTCTGAGGCATATGGTATAACAACTAAGCCCACAAAGGTGGAACGACATATTTGTTCATAAAAATTGATCAAACTTAAAAGACTTTTAGCCAAAAAGTGGCCAAGAATAATATTAGAAAAACACCCAAAAAAATTTCAAGAATTTAGGATGAAAGAAATTGTAATGAAAACATCACTGAGAGGTGAGAGGAGATGTCAGTGTAATTTTTCAAATTTTTTTAATATTATGACAACCCCAAGGGTGTCTGTTATTATCCCTTTCTTTTAACATACTGCTTTAGTTAGGAAGATATGAATTTAACTAGTTAACACGTTAGGCAAGAAGAGTGAATGAACCTGCTATATATTTAACAAAATAACAGGGGTAAATGGTTCTTCTATCAGTACAGTTATGTTAAGCATTATTTACTTATTACAAGCTGAGATTAGAGTCATGACAGAATCTGAAAGTTGGTTGCAATAAAGGTTTTGCCCTCACATAATTGAGGTGTAAGATCATAACTGTGATTTGGGATGAACAAGTTATGAAAGAAAAGGTTTTACATGTTCAAGAAGTCTAAGGGCCAGGGTAGTTGTGCATGATCAGTCAAAGGGGTCAATCCGTGGATCATGCTCACTTGCCATAGCCATTCCCGTGCAAAGACACGTAGGGCACATGACCTGCACAACAAAAATATGTAACAATGCTTGAACTGCTCCGAAATACCAATTCATGATATTCATGGATCAGTGAATACAGCACCACCATTCCCATTGTCAGCTCTGACACATATATATAACCTAATAACTGCCACAACTAACAGAGAGATGGTAATGAACCACCATGTATATGATATGGCAAATGCACAAGCCATTACCATCGCCATAGTCATTGATAGGTGAAGATAAATGTCAACCTGAAATTCTGAGAGCATACCTTTCCGGACCCTGAACAATTAGAACACCTTTCTGTTTTAGGTGCTGACAGGGGCCGATCCCCGCCATTTAATGTTGAGACTGGGTCAATAAGAACAAGAGATCCAGTGCTTGAACAGCGAGCACAAGCAAGATATCCTGTAAATCAGAAACTAAGTTTCATAAGTATCAACATGCATTCCCATCTTACAAGGCAAAATATTCTGACGGTCATTTTAATTATTTGATTATAGGAAAGGTGTGTGGCCTCCAAACATGATAAACAAAATGTGCAATAATGAATATGCAAACAGGAAATGTAGGTATAGTAACTCCCGAAAGCTAGCTTAAAGGGTTCAAGGAAGGAACATAGATTTCATCAGTGGCAAGAAAGTGTTAATATATAATACCAGCTACAAATGGTTATTAGAATATCTTTTCCCTCCTCAACATTGACGGATTCATTCAAGCCCAAGATCTCTATTAGGATCTTATGTGTGTTACTGACCTGCCAAATAGATATCAGAGGTGATATATTTTCAGAAGTCAAAGTCAAAGTCGTAGCCAAGGGATATGAAGCTGGGCAAGGATTTATGTATCATGTAATCCCAGATGTTTAACCAAGGGATATGAAGTGGGTAAGGATTTATGTATTATGTAATCCCAGATGTTTAACCAACGCAAGTCAAAGCTAAGTAACTATTTAACATCTTCTGCCTTCCCTCATGTTTAAAATAATTAATGTTACAAAAATCAAATCATGCACTAATTACCTGTACCAAGACAGTACTTGCATCTCTTATGCTCCTGCTGCTTCACATTGTTTATCTCCACCACCATCAAGGCAGATATTACTCCAACTGCTCCTCCCGAGAATGATGCCACAATGGGATCAACTTGACTACAAAGTTCATAAATTTACTTTCTCAGTAAGGACTTAAAAGCATATGCAGAACCCCTAAATCTTAATGTGCAACTCATCTAATTTACAGAGTACATATGTCCCACATTCTGAAATTATTATGTTTTACTTTGACATCAGCGAGCAACCCAAATTAATGAATACAAATCATTTGCTACATGAAGTTGTGGAATACAAGGAACTAACAAGCTACCATCCATCACATTATTGGTCTAATCCGGCAATACAATTTACCAAGCAGAAAAAAGAGATATCACCTAATACTCTAAATTCATCGGAGACAACTGGTTCAAAATTTGTTGCCACTTCCCATTTCAGATTACTAGAGATATTACCCATCAACTTTTCCTCCATGCTGAAAGCTCAAAAGATGAACCAGAAGTAACTTATGTGCCCGCAGTTCTACTACACTTGCTAGGCAGTTGATACCTCCATGGTACTACCAAATGGATTAAAAAACGCATTAACAGGTTGGCATGAAAACTGCATAGAAGATTTCTTAGGATCTAACCAAATATCTGTCTTGTTACAACTTAGAGTAGAGACCCAAAGAAGCCAAAAGCAGATAAATTCAAGAATAAAGTCCTGTCATAATTCAAGACTTAGTACTCAGACAGACCAAATGAGAACTACGATTATTTATAGTAAAGTACTATGGTATATTCTTAACCATGTGCATGGACAAGCTGACAGCAGTTGACACTCACAATCCTCTCCATACAATAAATTTCTGAAATAACACGTGCATATTGTTATAGTAAGACTACATGAGATGCATATGCTATCCTTGGGCAGTGAAAGGCATATTTATAGTTTTGCAACCACAGCTAAAATTAATCATGTAATCTGAGGGCAGCAAAAGCAAGAGTATATAAAATGCGAGAAGCATCACCTTTGATAAGACATGAATTAGTTGATACTATGAACAGTCTAGAAGCATACCTCAATTGCATTGGAAGATGCATACTGCGAATAAAATCAGCATATGACGTCCCCCCTAATCCAAGTTTTAGCTCCAACTGGCGTAAGAAACAAAAAGACAATGCAAGGATTAGAATCATTTTGGACTTTAAACAACTCTGGGTGTAATGGAAATCTTCTTCTTTTTCTTTTCTTTTTTCCCCCTTTGATAGAATCACTTCTCAATAAACATCATGTACTTTTTCTTTTCTTTTTTTATTTTCTATTTTTTTTTTTTTGAAGTGTGCCTATTTTGCTACTTTAGGGATAAAAGACCAAGAATAAGAGCCGCTAAAAGTATCAGGTTTCGGCAATCATCAGTTAGGCCACTTCTTTATTATTTTGAGGATACAATTAAGTCACAAGATACCAACAATGTGCACCAAAATCGTCAGATATTTATCAATATGCATTATACTCAAGGAAAATACCTTCAGAAGTAGATTTCACTGCAAAAAAATCTCTCAAGTCTTAAACAAAAGAATGGACATTGAAGAGGAAATCACAGATTTCTCATGTAATTACATGTCACATCAGCCTTTACCATATCTACACCAGGCTATATTCAATTTATCCAATATCTTAAATCAAGTCAACCCATACCTTACCACTTAATATGTTCTATTCTCAAGGTAGTCAAAGAAGAGCATAGTCACTTGACAAGTTCATGTTATAATCACTATACCATGTTCAATCAAGCAACAGGATGGTAGAACAGACAAACAAATAACATGAACCATTAGTATCTATATGTGTTTTTTTTTTTTACATATGAAAACGTATTGGCTTGGAATTAAATTAAGCACAACAGTACAATGTTCTCTCTTGTAATTCATGAATTTCCAAAAGAAACACAACAAATTGCAGAAAACTTACAGTGGGAGCTAGAAGTCCACCAAAAAGCATGAATCCAGCAATAAGTGAAAAACAGGTAGCATAGTATTGTTTAAGGTTCTCGGAGTTCTGCACGAAAATGAGACAACACTCGCTGAAGTAAGGCATGAGTTGTAGATTGAAATAAATCAAACAATTGGTCACATATAAAGCACTAAAAAAGGGTTTTTACCAAAGGAGGCAAAAATGGAATGAATGAAGGGAAATTGGGAAGCTCATTTTCTTGCTCTTCCTTTACAATCCCAAGCTCGGCGCTTTTAATTCTTTGCTGTATTCTAAGCCGACGAACCTACAAAGTTTCATGATAGCAAAATAACAATACAGCCTATAACTTATCCCAGAAATGAATAACTGCATATCAAACTACTTCAAAAAATTAAAACCAACAATTTATTCACGAATCGTAGTTTACTTTGAGTAAAACAATTAAAAACTTAAAGCTATAATTAGTTTTTGAACTGATATCCTGTAGGTGTATATATGTTAAGAATTTTACCTCTCTTAGTTTTTACCATAACAAAAACCAAAAAGAAAAAAAAGAAAAATACTAACCTCCTCCATCTGCAAAAAGATTTTATTCCGTCGACTCCGGATATTATCCTGAATTTCCTGTAATTCCATTGTTGCAAAATCCTGGACCGTCTCCGGCCCTTCTATTATACAAAACCTGCATCCAAACGCACCTCAGTCACTCCACAATCCAATTCACCAACAAAATTTCCAAGAAAAACAACTAAACAGATGCTGCACATCCATAAATCATAGACATATTACGCGGCAGAATTTTTCTCGGCCGATAGATCGGAGCCAACCGACGCGGCAAAAGAGGAGGCATCGGCGTCTGACGCCATGGATCGCCATTTGAAATTAGATTTTAGCTTCCCCTGAAGATAGCATCTGGAGTGGGATGAATAAAACGGCGTCGGCACATGAGAAACAGTTAAAATCCGGCCAGAACAGAGCATTTTCACGGAGGAATTGAGGGTTTTCGTCGGCGGAGAGAAACGGCGACGACCAGCAGAGTTTCAAGTGGCGAGCATTTTCTATTTGCTGCTGTTGGAAATATAAAAGATCTGGTGGGAAAATTTGATTCGTTTCCACGTGTCTCCATTTTTATTGGCTAATAAGTTGACTTTTATTTACAATTAAATTAAAAAATTAACACTATGTCCTTCGATTTAACTAAAAAAATATTAAACAAAATACGTTTCTTGCTTAAAAAGATAATATATTTTTTTTAATGTTTAAAATGATTATTAAACACTTTTATTTTTTATGTAGTTCTTTGTTTGGGAAGGTGAGCCTGTTAGGTTGACTCTTACCATAATATTTGCATTAAATTTAAATTTTTAAGATCCACGAGTTTAATTCATTTTATAATTGTAGTTGAATTTAATTGCCGTGATTTCTTAATAATTTTTTCAACTAGTTTGTAAAATCCAGTCGGATTGTTCTTGAGAAAGTTGGCTCCCTCGAGGTGGATTCAATAGTAATAGTATTTTTTGAAAATAATTCATTTTATATCGAACGAGTATGCATGTAATTTGTGTCTTATAAATAAAAAGATATATTTTTTTTTTCATGATAAAATTATGAAATTTTGATCAAAACGGACAATACTTCTTGAGCGGATGCAATTATAACATAATAAACGATGATCAAATTTCAAACTACGTTCGATCACACCAATAATTTTACATGAAAAGTGTTATTCATCTTATGTTGTACTTATAGTATACAAGAATATAATTTCTTTGCATTTCCACTTGAGAAAATTAAGATTTTTTTTTTTTTTTTTGTTTTGGCCTCTTATTGGTTATAAAATTAAATATATTGAAATGGAATATTTTGCATGAACAAAATAATAACATTGTCAATGGACCCCATCTTATAATGTTCTTTGTACTCAATAGTTTGCTGGTGACAGTGAGTTACGTAGTGGATTGTGGCCTGCATTTATGTTGAGAATGTGATGGGTGGAATTGTTGCGCGCACTATGAAAAACCAGAGTGATAAATGTTCTTCCAGATGTGAAATGCTTCACAAGAATGGATAATGTTTGGGCTTGCATTTTCTTCCCTCGAAAGGGACACATTGGCCATATTAATTTCTGGATCAACAATAGATAAAACATTTTATCCACGCTTGATTTGGTTGAACCTAATAGTGACATGGTATATCGAGTCCAATCGAGTGATTCGACTCGATTCTATTTGTCAATTGATTAATTTATAAATTGAATTGAATTTTTATATAATTGATTTGAATTCAATAAAATCGGGTTTATATAGAATATTTCAAAAAATAATTGATATAAGTATAAAAATTAAGTGGTCTAAAAGTAATATTCAAAGCGAGAGGTCCTAATTAATGAGACATTACTTAAGTGGTAAAATTGACATCCTTAAATTCAAGATTTTTTGAGTTTAAATCCTACCGAACATGCGGGAATTAATCCACTGAATAATAGTTTTTTTGTTTTAAATGCAGTATGATTTATTAAAAAAAATATTTAATTATTTATGATATTTTGATGTGATGAACGATGATATAATAGATCGTTTTAATAAAAAATTTAAAATACTTTGAGGCTCTATAATTATGAAGTTTTCGGTTTAAATCTCATAAACTTGTCAGGATTTGTATCACTTATGTGAACATATAATCTCATTATTATTATTATTGTTTGTTATTATTAATAGATGTACGTGAATGAATTATTGATTACAATATTAATTTTATAATAATGTTATCGCTTTTCTCTCAAAAGAAATTGAGCGTTTAAAGTAATATTTGGTGTCGTTCTTTGTTTGCATTTTAAATTTATTCTGATATGTTATCACTTTTTTTTTTAAAAATTTTATTTAAAAATTAATTGTAATATGGATTAATACCCGAGAGAGCATATAAATATATAATTATTTAGATATTTTTTAATAATAAATATTATGAGTATTTATAACGACAATATAAATTTGAGATTATAATTTTAATGAATTTAATTAAAATATTATAATTCAATTTATCTATATTTTGTACACTCTATAAACTTGACCAATCAAATTTTATTTTTATTCTATATTTGAACTCACGTTCCAATCACATTCAAATTACATCTTTCAGTGGAATTGTAATTAAATTATAAATTGCAAATTAGTGAACACGCGTTGACAAATTGCAAGCTAATAAATGAAGCTCAATTAATAATTAATAATAGATTTATAGAATTGGCTAGGACGTGGTAATTATGACAGACTGTACTAAGCACATCGATGCATGTGTAAAATAAAATATACAATTATAAGAAAATAAATAAATATATATAAACCAACAGTAATGTTCAAGTAAACTCTTTTTCCACCTGTTCCTCATGCTCCTATAAAAAATATAGATATTCGCCTAGTAGAATATTATGAAAAATCTTATTCAAAGATTCGCGTTTCAAAAATCTACAATTAAAATGCTTGAATTAAATTATATAAAAAAGAGTGGGTAGTTAGCCTAATTTCACAATAGTTTTTTCCACACCATATAATTGTGATTAGTTATTTTTAATATTTTGGCATAAAAAATAATATATTTTCAAATTCGACGGGGCAAATATGTTACACTCACTTTATAATTTAAAAATATTAAAAATTATATTATAATTTTTTTTAAAAAATTATATAAATATATAATAATTTTTTAAAAAATAAAAATTTAAATAAATTAGAGTTTGAATCGAGTTTGAAAATAAAAAAATAAATAAAACTCTATCCAAATATATTTATAATATTAAAATCATTACCAAATGAGGCAAATTTAGAGTATGTTGGATTTTAAATCCATCTCATTATCATTTTTAATATATTTGATATGTAGATTGTTTCTCTCTTTTCTCTTTAGAAACTTTACCTAAAAGCGCGACTTGAAAGTTATACGACAAACGGGCTCTAAAGTATGTGGAGCTAAATTGCTTAAGTTGTATTCACCTTGAAATAAAATTAACATTTTGTTTTTGTTTTTTTTTTTTTTTTTTCCGAAGTACATACTAAACTTAAAATCTACTTTTAGGTATGATAAAAAATTTCAACCACATTTGGTTAATCTCACGTTATTTCATTATACTTTTTCTTTTGTACTCTTATTTAATATCATTTTATCCTATTATACTCTTAAAAAATAATTTAATTATTTTTATCTATTATTTTAAAAATATTTAAAATTACTACACTTGTATTTAAATTTTTTAAAAATAACTTAATTAATTAATATTTAATATTAAATTTATTTAAAATTTTATTATACTTCAAATTTAATGACTATTTTTTTAATTTAACATAATTTTTACAAACTACTATATAGTAGGATATTTGGTTAGCTAATATATTTTACATATAAATCTAAAAAGTATGTAATATATTTTCAATAATATTTTCTTGAACACATTAAAAATATTAATAAACTTCTCATTATTAATAAAATAGCATAATTTCATAGAAACTATATTAAATTAAAAAAAGTCATTTTAGTGTTTAGTTTATTATTATTTAATAAATTATAAATAATCATATTATCATGATTTAATAGAAATTATTTTAAATTAAAGAAATATTTTCATTAGGGTTTTTAACAAAAAAAAAATCACAAAAATGACTATTTTTAACTTAATAATGTTTTTTATTAAATTATAATTATTCAATTAATAATTGGAAATTACTATTAATACTTTACATATTTAATAAAATAATTTTGAGAAATATATTACACATTTTTTAGATTTGTGATGAATAAGAAATTTATAAATATAAATGTATTAGTTAATAAAAAATATGTTACTATATAGTAGTTTATACTGAATTATATTAAATTAAATAAATAACCACTAAGTTTTAAGTACAACAAAATTTCAACTGAATTTAATGTTAATCGTTAATTGATCAAGTTGAAAAATTTACTAGAATACAAATACAAATTTATTAGTTTTAAAATGATTTTAAAATATAAAAAAAATTATTTAAGAGTATAAGGGAGTAAAACGATGTGATAAGAATATGAGAAGATAAAATAATACTAATTAAGAGTATAAAGATGTAAAGTAATATAATTGAAAGGGAAAAAATAAGTAAAGGGAAATTAAATGACAATAGAAGAGTTAAAGTAAGATTAATCTTATTTAAATAGTATAATACACCTTACTTGTAGAAGGGTTAAAGTAATATTAACTCTGTTTAAATAGTATAATACACCTTAATTATCGCCTAGTACTTAGTACTCTGGGTGAAGTGGAACGTCTTTGTTTTAAAAAAAAAACCAACAAAATTCTCATAACAAAACCTGATTTAAGTTATTTTCTATGGTTATGTTTGGTTGTATTTTTAAAAATTCCATTTTAATCTCTGTCACACGATTTTTTTTTCTACAGTAAATTTAATTAATGTTTTCACAAATGGATCAATAACTAAATTAGTTTTACCGTCGGTCAACGGTTTAACTGATCAGACCAATTTATCTGTTGGTCCGACCGATTAAATGAACTTTAATTATATTTTTTTATTATATTATATAAAATGAGAATGTAATAAACTATTTGTTATGAATAAGGTAAAAAAAAAATCAATTAAAAAATACATTCAACAAAATCTAAAATTTAAATAACCACATATATACATCCAAATATTAAATTTAAACTTTCTAAAAAAAACATACAAAAAAAAAATAATTTTAATCAATTTAATCGATTTTGATCGAATTTTTAATTTATTATCTATAAATAATATGAACCAACCACTAATTCACAGTTTGACGGATCATATTAATCGATCTAATTTTTAAAATATTAAAATTTAATCACTCACATTTTGCGAAACGCATACAATAGTAACCCAAGTATATTGAAAGTTGCAATGCACATCCAAACCAGAGGAAAACCAATCAAAACAACCAAATTTTCCACCCACTATATCCTCCAAAGATCATGCAATGATGCACCAATTACCACCATGATACATTTTTTTTTTTATGCTCAACATGGGAGTTTTGATATAATATATGTACAATGTAGGAGCCACAAAAACAAAGACAATCCAAAAATAATATAAAATAATAATAAAAAAAAACAGACAAACAACTAAGCACAAAATTAGACAAAGACAAAATAAACAAACCAGAAAAATTAGGGACCACTCTTTAGTATCCAAGTGATTTTGAACAATATGTCTAAAATAATAAAACAAGAAAAAAGCATTAGTACAGTGCTATTAAATATTGGGAAATCCAACAAATTTAAAGAGGATGAAGAATTATTATCATGTTCTCTCTTATTCAACCCAATAAAAAGTAAATTTTAAATATTTCAGCTTGTAAGGTACAATGAAAATATGGTGGGAAGAAAAAAAAAATTATCTACTATCTTTTATTTTTTATGCTAGATAATGATCAAATAAACTATGAAGATAATTTTAAATCAATTAATAAATTAAACTTGAAAACCTCTTTAATAGTAGTTCAACTTGTAAGTGAAAAAGCAAGACAAAAGATGAAATATTTTTCTTGAACGCCAACATCTAATAATTATTGAAAGTTTTTCATAGTTTAGAGTAATGTTTTTATAATTGAATCGGTAATAAAATCGATCTTATTAAAATTAGTGGTTCAATTGGTCGGACCAATTCAACCAACGGTCGGACCGATTTAATAAAAATTAATTATATTTTTTATTTTTTTATATAAAATGATAATATAATAAATTAATTATTATATAATACATCTTAAATGTAAAAATAAATAAATAGTTATATAAAAACACATATAACAAAACAGAAAAATTAAATAATTATATAAATATAACAAAATATTAAATTTAAACATTTATAAAAATTTAAAATAAAAAATAAAAAAAAATATAAAAACCGGTCAAAAGCTATTTTGGACGGTTTTGATTGATCAAAATGATTTTTGAGTAAAATCGGATTGGAGCAACCTCCGATTTTCGATTAAATCAATTGAATCGACAGATCAATTCAATTTTAAAAATATTGATTTAGATCTGTACTAGTAATAATGTTTTATACTTTTATCTCCATCTAACTTGTTAGGAATGACGCTTCTATAAGAACGAGAAAAAGAACATATATAGTTTATTTTAGTGGCAGATAAACAAAAGTCATGGGAAGATAAATATGAAATAGAATTAGGGGAAAATTATATTATGGATATTAGAGGCGACCACGAGTAGACGAGTTCAACTCTGAATCGATTTTTCTTCGATTCATGGGTCAGTTATTACAACCCACCAAACCACTAGATTTGGTTCCTTTTTTATTTTATTTTACTTTATTTGTATTTTTTCCATATAAAATTATCTCATCTTTATTTTTTTTCTTACTTCTATATTATCAATTATCTAATTCTCAAATATCAATTATCTAATTCCTTACTTTCAATTATTCATTATTCAATTTTATATTTTATATTATTTCAATTGTTTCATTAAATTATTTTTTATATTTTATATTTCATTTTCTTTATTTTCAATCTATATTCTAAATTTTTATTACTTATAAAAAATTATCTGTTCAAACAAAAGAGGTAAGAGAGAGATTAACAATAATTTTCATTAAATTTAAAAATTAATAATATTTTTTTAAATTTAAGTTTAAAATTTCAAGCTTTTTTTTTAAACAGTTGTGATTTTGTAGAATTAATGATTTGTTTAGAAATAATAAATTTTCAAATATAAGTTAAAATTAAAAAAAAAATCAAGGGTCAAAATTAGATTCAAAATCGATGGTTAATCGGACCCAAAACTATAACTGACTCGTCGATTTTGGAATTTGGACCATACGGTTAAGAATCGAAAAATCCCAACCCTTGTAACATGTAATTCGAGACTCGTGGTTATACAGATGGTTATGTCTAATGAATATCATATGTAAATAAAAATATAATTAAGGATTTTTATATTTTTTGGCCTCATACTTTATTTTTTCCGGTTCAAATTTAGACGGAAAAAGAATTGGGATCAGCAAGGATTTCATACATCTCCAATTTTATTTTACTTTCAATTATTTTTTCAAATCAAACAAATTTATACACCCAATGTACATTCACTTCTTTTATACAGTTATTTTTTACCCCAATCAAATGAGCACTAAATGTGCATTTTCGCTCTCTCCTTACACAATGGATTGGTCCAAGCAATTTTTAGGCCTTATTGGGCCCCCATCCAACTTCGATTTTTGAGTTCTATCAAATATCGAGGTTATTTCTTCATAAAATAATGTCTTTTTTTGTGATTTTTTTTTTTTTTTTTTGGTAGAGAGTATCAAATGTTTGAAAACTCATTCCAAATGAACTTTTAAATATAAAAATTTATTTATAAAAAAATTATATATTTAATAATTATACTTTAATGAATTTTTAAAATAAGTCACTTTTCAAAAAATTTATTTTAAAGAAGTGTAAAATTATGATTTTTGAATTTCTTTTCTTGCACTTCTAATAAATGGATATTAAAATAAATTTTTACCAAATACTTAACAATACTTATAAACATTTTTTAAAAAAATTCATATTAAAAAGTTCATTTTATAGATGGACTTTAATTTCAAAAGTATTTGTACTATGTTGTAGGAAATGTGTTTGATAAAGAATTTATATTTTTATTTTCAAATTTTGAAACCATTTCAAAAATAGGCAAGTTTTGAAAACATCCAAAATGTGTTCTCAATTTTTTTCCATTAATTTTTTAGTTAGACTCAATGAAGAAATTGAATATTGAAAATTGCACTTCATTTTCCAACATAAAATAATCATGGCATAAGGGCTCATCAAAGTAAAGTTGACTTTGTTATTATCCTTCTACATATAACATACTAACCAATGATAAATAAAATACTAACAAATCAATTACTGTATGTTAGTGCAAAGTTTGGGGCTTCTAAGTTCTAGCAACACATTTGACCTTCAACATTGTAAAAGTTTTTAATATCCCAAACCAAAATCATTTATATTGAGTTATTAATTATTATTTTTGAAAAAATAATAATTACATCAACATGCCAATAAATAATAACTTGATTTGTAACAATCAACAAATTATAATAAATAATCAAATATAAGGATGACAATGAGTACGGAGTCAGGTTTAGTTGGATTCAAAAATCGACTTGCTGAGACTTTTAACTTGACCCAAACCCCATCTCAAATTCAAACGCGGTGGGTAGACCATTTATACTCGATTTATAATTTAAAAAATATAAAAAATTACACTTTTAAAAATAATACTATTAAAATTTTATATTTTTTTTAATTTTAAAAATAAAAAAATAAATGGGTTGTATTTGAATCAAATTTGAAAATGAAAATTTCAGATCCGACGAAAATCCATTTATATTGTTAAAACTCACTCCAAAACAAAATGAGTTTAAATTGAATACGAGTTTGAATTCGAGTCATTATTATCTCAAAAAAGACCACACGTTCAATTAACATGTTATTCGTTTCCAACGGTAGGGTGGGGGTTCGAATTTTGGTAGGAACTTGGGCGGTTGAATTTCGGTATGCAGCAATCACTGTACTTCCAATGGAACATTGCGGTCGGAGTTTGATATGAATCAATTACTTTGGAGGCGACTCTTATGTGTAGAAGTGTGAGGAAAACGTGTGATTCAATTGAAACATATCCCGCGATTTACTTCTCATAAGTGTTAAGACAGGTAGTTAGAAAGTCAAGGGTTGACAGTTGCAAATTAAGAATTTAAATATTAAAAAAAATAAAAAAATCTGTGCACTTAGATCAGAATATAAAATTTCATAATTGAACAATTTTAAAATCTCAACAATTTGTAGAATCATTTTTCCAAGAACCTTTGCCCAATCCAATTTCACCATTGGGTTGGTGTCACACCCTATCACGTGTCTCTCACGTGGGAAAATGCATCTACAATACAATACACGAAGCCTAACCCTAGAGCCCTCATTGGCGAAACCGCCTATAAATTCACATTTACTGTCCCTCACTTTCAGCCTCTCCTTTCTTCTGCGGCTCACGCCTTCTCCTTTTTTACATTTCCGCATTTCATCAATCCCTATTCTATACGTACACTCATCTTTTTGTATCTATTTGTTATTTCAAGGATTGCTATGATGACTGTATGAAGTTCAAGCTCAACAGACCGGATTGCCAGAGGCTGTCTTTGCCTTTGCATGTCGATTCTTCCTTCTTTCCTGAGCGATCTTTATTTTATTTTTTATTTTTCACTAAATTTTGATTGTTTTTACTTGGGGAAATTAGATTGCGATGAGGATTACAAAGCTCCCTCTTCTGAGAATTTGAGTTGAGGAAAATCGCTGGCAGAATCGAACCATATACAAATATGCCATTTCTGAGTAATCTGTTTTCCCCAATTTCTGCAGATTTTTTTATTTGTTTTTTCATTTATAGGATTCTTGGGAAACAAATGGTGCTATTGAGCACTGTGTGCTAACTGTGACTCTGTTTGGATTCTGGTAATTAAGCAATTGCTTAGAGGAAAAAAAGGCAGCACAGACCAAATATGGATTTGAGGTTTTTTTTGTTTTGGATTAAATAGAAAACTATTATAACAAACCAACAAAAAAAAAAACATTTTTGGTAAAATATATTTATGATTTAATATAGAGTGAAAATAATATTTATTCTTGTATCTTGAATTCAATTTTTCCCAATTTATAAGATGATTGCATTTTCCCTACATTCTTTTGGAAAATGAGATTATTTGAAATTCAAATCTAAAAATTAATAAGAATAGTAATGCTATTAAGTTTTACTATTTTTGTCCCCAAAATCTACCCAACCAAACGTTGCTTCTAGTATTTAATTTCAAATTATAACTCCAAATGATCATAGTTTTCACTAAACAAAGTATAAATTTATATATGTCGTAACAATGATTTAGGAGATAATCACAAAACTAATTTTTGACTTCCTCTACATAAAAACTTGTAAAATGTTAACGTTAAAATTAATTTATAATTATAATTTAACTTGAATTGGCTGAAATACTTGTATATTAAAAAATGGATAGCATATAACAATATTTTTGATAAAATATTTCACTTTATTATATCAAAATAAGTTTTTTATAAATATTTTAGATAGTTAAATACAAAAAATTTTAAAAGATAAAGGGGTAAAGTGCAACCTTTATAATCCTCTCAAATATAAAAGCAATTTTCATTTATAAAACTCATATTTTTATGAGATTAGCTCCAACCACAAATGTTTGCCATGAAATTCACCTTGACCTATATCCAACAATAGATAAATAAATAATAAAATAAAGAAATAAAAAATGTTTTTAAGACTTGCAGTATCCTAAGACAAATCCTAAGATAGCATATGGATAGATCATATCAGGATTCGCCAAATTTGAAATTGTCGGTTTTAAGGGTCGGAAATTTTGTATTCTTATTGCTTATAGTCTGGATTCCAAAATTGGTGGGCCAGTTTTAGTTAACAACTGATTTTGGGTCTTGTTCTGAAATTTTTTTTTTTTAATTTAAAAGGTTTTTGAATTTAAATTTAAAAAAAAATTATTATTTTTTGAATTTAATGATTTTTTAACTTAAATTTGAAAAAAAAAATTATTACCTAAAATTTAAATTATCAAATATTTTAATTATGATAAACTCTAAAAATAAAAAAATTCTCAACTTGAAGTTTTAAAAAATATAAAATGAAGAATGAATAATTGAAAATGAAGGAAATAAAATAAGAAAAATAATTTAATAAAATAATTAAAATAATATAGAATACATAATTGAAAAATGAATAATTGAAAGTAGAGAATTAGATAATTGAAGGTAAAAAATTAGAAAATTGACAGTTGATAATGTAGAAGTGTGAAACAAATAAACAAGTTGAGAAGTTTTATAGGAAAAAATGCAAAAAATAAAAATAAAAAAAATTCACCCACCCCACCCAAAAAATAAAAATAAAAAATTAGTTTGATGGTTTGGGTTACACTCAACCCTTAACCTGGCTCATGAACTTACAGGTCGATTACGGGTTGGATCCATCGACCCATGGTCAATGGTTCAAAAATCATTGACCAAGGACCGACTACGGACTAGGTTTGGTTCCTATCTGGCCTGTAGCCAATTCTACTTATGAATTTATAAATCAAAAAAATAAATTCGAAAAAAAAGTGAGAACTAAAAATAAATACCAAAACCTAATAGGATATAACTTTTCAAGAATATGATGCATGTTCATACTCTTTGCCTCATGTGAGCGAGTCCTCTTCTCCTAAGTTGAAAAATAAATTAAAATATTTATTATTTGACTCGAGAATAAATAAAATTTAAATATATTTTTTAATTTGATAAAATTTAAAACACAACTTGAATTCGACTCGATTAATAAAAAAAATCAAACTATTCGATTTCGATTCATATGCGACTCAATTAAAACTCGTTAAACTTGATTCGATTGATAGTCAAATCAAATTCAAACATAATTTTTGAAATAAAATAAAAATTAAAATAAATTTAAATAGTAACATGTTCGCTTCAATTCGATTCGTAAATGAGCCAGCCTGTTACAAAACACAATGGTGGTGGACGCACATTAGGTTGCTCACACCTCTTTTGGTGGTTTCTGGATAAAATTTTGAATTATGAAATCAAAATTAATGCAGCGAAACATCGATATTCTGATTGTGTTATGAATCAATTGTTGAAGAACCTAAGCGTGGACAAAAATGTTAACCTAATTCATCTTTTTGTAAAGGAACTACTTGAATATTATTCAGAAAAAAAAAAAAAAATCACTTAACGAAGGATTCTACACCACCATTTTTACAAATAGAAGGACGTAGCTATTAATTCATCAAAGCTTATCCCTACTACTTCATATTTCCCGGAATAATATCTAGATCCTTATTTTAATTTCTTGGAGAAATTTGCTTTACATCTCTCTTTAGGACTACTCGATATTAACTTAATCATTAAAATTTTATATGAGCTCATTTTGTTAAATATAATAAATCAAATTTAAATATATTTTTTTAATTTGATAAAATTTGAAATTCAATTTGAATTTAATTTTATTAAAAAAATAAAATATGTGTAAAAAAAATAAATTACTCGAACTCAATTCACATTCAATTTAATTGAAACTTATTCAAATTGGATTCAATTAATAATTAAACATAATTTTAAAAGTTCGATAAAATAAAAAAAAATAAAAAACAGTATTTTCTTTTTATCGACTTACATCCCTAATGTTCTTATTCATTCATGTAGAAGATGTTACAAAATCTTTTCTTCCAACTTCCCTCAAGAATATATAATTAAATTATTTAATTAAATTATTGGCCAGTTTCCAAATCCTAGTAAATTAACCAATAAATACATTAACAATAATATGACAATTTTTGGGTCCTTATTGGGTCAGACTGTACAGTCAAACCCATTAACAGTTTCTAACTTCCGAGGGCCCAAGCCCAATAAGGAAAGTGAAACCCTCGAATGAGAAATGTATAAACCCTAGATGAGTCCTCTATATAAAGCACAAGAACAACTGGCACTCTTTCAAAGCAGCTGTTCTCCTTTCATGGCTGATGATCCCGATTTTCGATTTTTCCATAGATTTGCTTCTCGTATTGCATATCTTCAAAAAAAAAGTTATTTTTTATATTTTATTTTTTTTCAATTTCTCATCATTTTCAACTTAGAAAAGAAAATCAGTAGAAAGGCAAAATCGCAGTGACGACTCAGAAAATTCAAGCTCAACAGACCGGATTGCAGGTTTCTCTCTCTATGCAGAGATTGTTACTTGCATGTCGATTATCCGCTGAACCGAGCGATTGCTTTGGCTCTCTCTAACTATACATTATACGCATCTGTTTCTATATTTTTGTGTATTTGTTGTTTATTTCTATTTTTTATTTTTTTGAGCAATTTATATTTTCATGAGATTGGGGATTTTTTTTTGGCGATGAGGATAAAAAGCTCCCTCTTCTGAACTTTCCAAAGTTGAGGACGCTTTGCCGGCAGAATCGAACCAATTACTTAAATTTGCCACCACTGAGTAAATCCAAAGTTTTCCCCTATTATAATTATATTTTTTGTTTATGTTTTGTTCATCAAAAGTTACCAATTTTTTTTGAGGATTTAGCAATATTGCATTGATGAGGATGAAGCAATATTTTTTAATTTTCCAACACTTGGACTGAGAGTTGAGATCTCATCTCTTGTGATGCAGCAAAACTTGCTACTGAATCATGTGGATCATACCACTTGGAACAATTAATAATTCATTATTTGAGTTGATTTATTTTATTTTTTTCATTTGAATTTTTGCTGGGGATTCTTAATTTTTTGCCCTTTTTGTCTAATTTGCTTGGGAATTACCATATGTATATTTGTATTCAATTTGAATGGTCATCAAGTGATGAATATATTCATAAATCTTAGGACACCTTTGGACACAGCCTTTTCTGGTTGTGAATGAAAATAAACTTTATTCTGATGATGACCCAATTGGATCAAAAGTCCCCTTTGAATTGTGTTGCAGAAATTAGAAATAAATCATTCAAAAGTGGAGAAGTATTTAGAAACAATATAATGTTTCTTTTTCTTTTATTTAATAAATCGTAGACAAGTGCAGTAAAATCAAGACCAAGGGCATCTCCATCCACAACGCCACCAAATTTGGTGTGGGTATATTTTTTTAAAGTCATAATATCAAATTTTACAATAAATGAATATTTATTTTTATTCTTTTAATATTTAATTATCACCAATGTTATCTTTTTATAAATTTATTTAATTATTTGTATCTTATTATTATTAATTCTATTAATTAAAAAGTACATATAATTAAGATTATATTTGTTGATTATATTACAAAAATTTGTATTACAATTAATATCACAATTAAAAAAAATATTACTATATACATCATGCATATATTTGTTTTCACAAAACAAACATGGAGATCAATTTATTGAACTCTCAGAAGTAGTATATCTATCTAACAATTATTAGTGCAAAATAATAATCAAATTAAAATTTATAACGAAATTATCTATTGATTAAATATATAATATAGGATACAAAAGATTGAAAGTGGTACTTGAATGATTTCCATTTATTTCTGTAATATATGTTTATGTGAAGGTTATTATTTTATCATTATAATACTATTTATATGTGAAAACTATTAAATTTGTATTGAAATTCATATCTACATTATACAAATAGAATAATTCAAATCTTTGGAAATCTTCCCACATACAAATCTAAGTTTTATAAGGTGATAATATCTCATAGATATGTTTTTGTTAATTTTATATAACATAGTCATTTTATATAAATATTTTAACAATATATTTTAAAAGTAAGATATAATAAATTTTAAAAATATCTAATATAGGAATATAAGATCTTCTAAATAAGTTTAGAAGAAATACCTTCTAATTGTCAATTCTTTGGCAATTTCGGATGCGTTTGAAAAAAAGAGTAATAATCTCTTCTTTAAACAAAAAGGGATTTTGATGGAATTCAAATTATAACATTTATTTGGTTCATATATTAAAATCCGAAACTCGTTTTTGGATCATATATCGAAATCCAAACTTTCAAGAACATATATTTCCAATTTTTTATTCAAAATAATTAGCAAACATTAAGAGTTAAACACAGCATAGGGACTCAATGTATTGAAATCCAATTTTACATGGAAACCTCGAAAAGGTTTCAATCTCATCATCCTCAAACTCATCTATTGTTTCAAAAGTCCTGTCAACAAGATTGTATCGTATGACCTTCCCCTGAAACTTCAAAACCAAGAATGAATCCTCCTCTTTCTCACCCCGTACCATTGTAGATATAGAAAGACCAGTGGAATCAAAATTATCCTGGATCTTCCCAAAATTAACAAGAGTATTCTGGATTATCCCAAAAAAAGAAAAATTATCCTGGATCATCCCAGAAGAATAAGCATCAACAACAGGTGAAAGATCAACTTGGTACTTGACAAACCACTCAGAATAATCCCTCTTCATCTCGTAGACACTGAACGGATTTTGAAGGCCATAGATCTCTGTATAATGCAAGTGATCACAAGACTCCCCAAAGTAATAATTGCTTGTCAAACACCAGCCATCCGGGATAGGCAGGTTTGGCATTATCTTAGGCGGCATCTGATGATCATCAGGATTGAAATACAGAGAATCTCCACTCCTATCGCTCAACCAATGGATGGATCCATTCCAATATACTCCACCTTCGAAATTGACTTGGCCTGTGAAGTGCTGCTCCCCACAGTTTCTCCAAGGACCACCTGTCTCAGACGAGTAAACCTCCAACTGATATCCATACTCCCCCAAATCTATTCCCAATCCCCGGACACAAACAACTTTGTAATGAGGAGACTTGGCGGGATCAAAAGCCAAGCTCATCCCAAGTATTCTCGTCCAAATCCCACCTTCTCCGTCTAGTTCTGGAAGTGTTGAAAATTTATTGGTGGTGGGATTACAGACGTAGTATCTCCTTTTATGATCACGGGCCGGAAAGCTGCAACAGAGCAACAGCCCGTTGCAAGACTGTAAAATTCTGATGCCCGAAGGGTCTTCGGTGAAGTTCAGTTTTCTTAATAGTGGATTCGTTGATTTGTTGACAGAGAAGGGAACATATTCACACCAGGGATTGAAGTTGGAAAGCTGAAAGAAGAGGCCAACAGCGGGATTGGGATTGAAGTTGGAACATTGAAAGAAGAGGCCAACAGCGGGATTGGGATCAGGATTGCGCAGAAGACAGAATCCTGGATCAGAGATGAGAGAATGGAAGTGCTTGGAAACTAGTTTGAAGCGCATAAGTGATTTCATGGGGAGGCGTAGAAAAATCTCTGTTAAGAGACCATCAATTGAAGCAACAATTTGAGCTGATGGCTGCGTTTCATCGGCTGTTTTGGAGACTTTGATTTCGGGTTTCATGGTTGATATGTAGGGATGAGAAGAAATTTAGTTCGTTTAATCTTATTGAAGAAACTAGAATATATATAACATTTCAAAATTAAATAAGGTAAAAATCGAATATGTAAAAGATATCAAATCAAGAACTTATCGATATAATCCTAAAGGATATATATCAAATCTATATTGAGAATTATCAAAATTAATTTCCATTATCAGATGTATATGTAATTAAATAAGGTAAAAATCGAAGATCTAAAAGATATCAAATCAAGAACTTACTGATATAATCCTAAAGGATATATATAAAATCTATAATGAGAATTATCAAAATTAATTTCCATTATCAGATGCATATGTTATAGGTTTTTTATGGTGCGGATATTGGGTGCGTATTATATGTTGTATTATACATTGATTCAAATGTTTGATTCGAGATTTATCCTAGTGAGATTTCAGGTTCATTGATTTTGTACTTGAATTTCAAACTTGTTAGGTTATTCATTAATTTTAAAAACATTACGAATTTTGGTAATTGAATTATTTGTTACCTTTAATTTATAATGAATAGACAACCATTAAAATTGACAAATTTGCTTAACTAATAAAAACTATCGGTCCCAACTTGGACCAACGTATTAAATTAATAATTTTACTAAATGCATAAGATAATAATATTTTTTCAAATCCTTTAGAACCAATGAAAATATAAATTACTAATATATATAATTTATAATACTAAAGATATTTTCTCCTGACAACTTTTATTTTCTCAGCTCAACTCTTTTGCAAAATTTGTATCTTAGGTCTCTTATTTTTTCTTTGTACTTCATTTGAATTGAAGATCGTCTTTAATTTTTTGGAATTTGGTATATTTTTTTAAGAGTTAATCTTGTATTTTTTGTTGAATATCACTTTACTTTTATGTACTTTCGATTGTCTCACTTTAATCTCCTGTACTTTCATTCTATATTATTTTATACCTTTATATTCTTATTATCTCATTTTAATACTCATAAAAAATAATCAAATTGTCCTTACTTATTATTTTTAGTAAAATTACTTTAAAACTAGTTTAATATTAATATATTTATATTTATTTCTCAACTTAATTAATTAATATTTAACATTATTTTTTTTTAAAAAAATATATTGTAATTAAATTTTAATATAATTTTTAATTTAACATATTTTATATTAAACTTAGGATTTTTAAACCATTATAAACCAAAAAAATAAAATAAAATATATTTTTAAATAATATTTTATAAAATAAAAATATTAATTATTTTATTATTAAAAAAATCATCATAAGTTCATAGACACTAATTTGAAGAGAATAAGTGATTTCATGGAGAGGTGTAGAAAAATCTCTGTCAAGAGATCATCAATTGAAGCAACAACTTGAGCTGATGATTGCGCTTCATCATTGGCTGTTTTGGAGACTTTGATTTTGAGTTTCATGGTTGTAGTATCAAGATTTAGAGATGACAAGAAAATATGATTTGTCTAATCAAGATTTAGATTTTTTCCTATTTTAATTTTGGAATGTTCTGAACTTTATATATATATATATATATATATATATATCTACCAGCAGTATACGTATTATTCTTGTTTAAGATATTTGGTTTGTATTTCTGAGCAGTATTACACAATTCAAAATTACCTAATTATGGACAAGAATCCCATGTCCTAATTTTTTTTTTAAAAAAAATTCCAACATGCATAACTACACGTCAGGGTCATGTAACAGATTTTAAAAGAATCAAACCAAGCGGAAGGTCTGGATTGCAACTACCCATTTATGAAAAAGAATCACTTATTCTATGAATTTAAAAAAAAAAAAAATTATTACTGGCAGCACTGCCCTAAAAAATATTGATGTGATCTAAATTTGATTTTGACTTTTATATGATTCGATTGAATTTTATATTTTTTTTGGATTCAGGTTCACTGGATGGTTGTAATAGTTTTAACGATCCTGTTAAGTTCAACTGATTCTGAACTCATAAATAATTTGAGGTTGGTTATAAGTTTGTGTGAGTTCTAGTTGGGCTCAGGCCCACTATGATTTTATTGGTCTCCGTAGTTCGATATAACTCAAACGTGTTAAGTTCGATTATTATGTTTCAATTTTTATTGGGGTCAAGCTCAAGGTTATAATTATCTCACTTGTCCTAGTTCAAATTTATTGATTGAGGTATTCGAACAGTCGAACTATAATATATATTTTTTTTGTTGACTTGGATAAGTCTTACTTTAATTTTCAGAATTGATACGAGGTGGTGAGTTCAACTCGAATCTTATAAAAAATTGACTGCGTGATTTATAGATAATCCATTTTATAAGGGTTATCAATATGTTAATAGAGTTTTATTTAATATCAATTACCTTATGATTACCATACTATATAAATCAATTATTTATATAAGGAAGTGAGAGACATTACATCAATATACTACACACATTACTGTAAATGAATTCTTACTCACTTAAGTATCTAAAAATCTTTGTTGGTAACCCCAACACTTGTAACCTTTATTTTGTAGGTTATTGGATGAGAATTTGAGAGGATTCAAGCAATATCTAAACATTCAATTATTAATTATTAATTGTATTACTTTTAAGTACATCAGGCGTATTACATATGCTATATATTAAATATCTTTATTTTTTAATACTTTAAAATTTTCAAACTAAACATTTTAACATCAATTGAAATTCAAGTTCATTTGTACCAAACTCAAGTGAATCCATCTTTTTTTTTTATTAAACCAACTAAGATATAGTTTTATTAATCTAGTGAATTCCTTGTAGTACTGAACAGGCTCCCATGCCTTACCAACGTGCCCAGCACCTTTCAAGTTGTTCTCTTCACCACCACTATACAAGAAGTGAAATGTGGGCCAACTGATAATTCATGCCTCTTATCCATTTGACTACATTTGGATTATGTGCTGCAATCAATACTGGAGATCCCCTTCAATATTGGTCCAATTATTATAGTCCGACAGTGGGACAACTCATTGGGGATCAATATCTTAGTCCAAATATTTTTATGTGTAAGATTATTTAAGAATCGGGTAATAATTGGGTAAGAAATTAAATGAATAATTAAAAAATTAATTTTTAAATTATTTATGGAATTTTGTGGTAATTAAAATAGGATGCAATAAGATTAATGTATAGTAAGACACATCTGATCTAAACTTGAAAGATGGGTGAAAGATCAAATTTATACCACAACTTACCACCTCATGCTTGCTACCAATCTTAAGCAAGGACCTCAAGTGCCACCTCAAGCTTTATTTCACTTTTAGCCATTTACCCACGACCCTCAACCATTTTCAATCATTTTTAGGGTCCAAACTCATGTCAAAATCTCTCTAAACTGGTCCTAATTAATTCCAAATGATAGAAAAGGGCAAATGAAGCATAGTAGTAATCACAAGTAGAAACTGAAACTGACATAGGTGAGGTTCATATATAATTTTGACATCAGTTTTTATATTATTTGAGGGTTTTGTGATTTCTTAATATTATTATCTTTTTCATTATAATGTTAGAGGTTATTCATAGGTTATCATACATAAAAGAATGATTTGTAGTTGCAAACACATAATAGAACCACTAAGGGGCAGAATCTGTGTCTATGTTGATTTCTAGTTTATTGAACTTAAAATCTGCAAGAAACCTTGGGTAAATTCTATATTTATCATCATGAACCTGTTTATATAGGATTTAAGATTATGTATTTAGGTTTGGATAGTTTGGGAATTAAAATATAGCATAACAATTAAAGAGATGCTCAAAACTGTCTCCATCGAATTTCAGATTTTATCCTATGTGAATGGGACTGGTTTTACAGCATTAAATCCATTATTTTTGGCAATAATATGACCTTTTTGTATCTTTGTATATGTTATCTAATTGTGGTGAATTTTTTTGAGTGATTGAATATATTTAAGGGTGCCAAAACCATTAATGTCATGAAGTACGCAAAACTGGCATGGTAGGAAAAATTTATTTCAATATGCTGTGAAGGGAGCTGAATTTGGGATGCTATATCCATGAGTTTTAGCCATTCTATGATATAGTTACATTGGTTTTGATGTTATCTAAGTGTGATAAAACTTAGGAGTGAATGAATATGTCTAAAGGTGTCAAAATCATCATGCAAATTAATATGACAGTAAGAAAATATGAAGTTGTGAATCTGTCCCATTTGGTTCATTAAAATGTTCCAACATAGATGTGTATAAGTGAGATTAATATACATTTAAGATGTGGAACAAAGGTTCGTAGAAGATTGTATTCGGTTATAGTTTCTAAATGGCAATAATATTTAGTTAAATTGAGATTTAAAATCTTTATACTATATTAGATATAATGAACTTATTAATTGAGGATGGTGATTGATAAAAAAGAAAAATATTTTGTTAAAAAAAAAGATATTTTATATACATAATATTTAATGATATTTTTGTAGTAGGCATGATATTGAAGTTGCAGATGCTTATGAAGGAGGTTCACATGGATACTCACATGGGTTGGGGGGGCAATGGGAGAAATGCCTCCTCGGAATTAAAGTTTTTAACATGTACATATAATAAAGACTAATAAGGGTTTTATCTTGTTAAATTGAGAATGTAGTAAAGTAGAATAACAATGTGAGAATGTAAAAATGATTTTAGGTTGTAATGCACATTGTAGGCATTTTTGTGATGTCATCATTCTAGTTTTGTGACTATTCTTACTAAAATTTTGACATTTATATACTGCATGTGGATATTGTTTTATATCATCAAAATAATTAAATTACTTGATTTGACTTGTTACTTTCCACAAGAACATTATATGTTCGAACTCGTTTACAATAGTAGTTCCTGAATTTGATAAGAGCTTCAATTTAACTGGTATCATGATGAGATTATGAGGAAGAACTCACTCATTGAATAGTAGTTATAATTAAATTTGAATATTTTATAACGACAAAAAATTACAATATAATCAAGCACAACCCCTTTCCTATCTTTCATTCTTATTATTTCTCGGCGATTAACCAAATTTATTGTACTATAACCAACAACTCTAAAATAATCCAAACGAACCAACAATAACTTTTTGTTCAAGCCAAACTTGGTGTAATTATAATTGCTCAAAGAAAATACGCTTCGCGACCTTTCTTTTCTTTACTGGATAACAAAACATAATGCAGGTTTGTTGTAATTATTCATGCACAATTCTTTCACATGGGAAAACAGGATTGTTTTTTAATTTATGGAATGAGATAAATAGGTTATAGCGTAAGGGTGTTTTGATCATTTCAATTTCCTAAACAAACAAAATTGTCGTTTTAATTCCACATTATTGAGCAATTACGATCCATCATAACCCTTTATTTTGTGGGATTTACATAAAGTCAACACGTGAGTTCCACAAATTATGGCGGGCTCGGACAAGCATGTCCACACAGAATTTTCCAATACTAAACATTACCCTAATACTAATGAGTGTGAAAACTTAAAATCCAAATCAATTAAGGTAGACATTATTAGGAAATAATATCCAAAACGCGTATATGACTCGCCTCCAATTAAAGGCATACATGGAATCTAAAAATTGAATATATTTACTAATAAATTGTGTCTCTATCTCTTTCACACACGAAAAACTAACCGTACAAAGTAAATTAAAGGTATAAAACGTTGCAGCAAAAAATTACCTGGATTACAATGGTCAGTTGACTGGACCAGCTCATTTCCAACCCCATGTTTCTATATATAGCCAACAAGCAGACATACTCACAAACTCTTCTATAATCAATGTGACAGCATTGAAAATTCTCCAGAAGAAATTAAACTTGCCAAGTTCCTAAAACTACTACAACAATGGCGGAGTTGGAAAGTTCTCAGGTGTTGCTCAAGGTCATAAAATACTTGTCTTCCCTTCTTCAAAGGGTTGCAGAAACAAACGATGTCTTTCGCGGTTTCAACACGCAGAAAATCTCGATTTTCCATGGCTTGACAAGGCCAAGAATTTCCGTACATTGCTATATGGAGAGGATCTTCAAGTATGCAAACTGCAGCCCGTCGTGTATCGTCGTGGCGTACATTTATCTCGACAGGTTCGTGCAGAAACAGCCGTTTTTGCCCATCACTTCCTTCAGTGTTCATCGCCTGCTCATTGCCAGTGTCCTGGTTTCTGCAAAGTTTATGGATGACATGTGAGTTTTCTTGATGCTTAGCCCTTCAATATTCTTGCAAAAAAATTGGTATTTTTTAGCATTTTGGATCTTGTGTTTCATTTCATATTCCATATTTAAGAAAACCTTTTATAGAATTCACATGATATAACATACAAAATGAATATGAAATAGAAATAGAGGATTCAAATTGATTTTTTTGGCTAACAAGTATAGATACCAATGCATTTTTCAAAGCTTTAATGGGGAAAATCTTTTGTATTTTAATTCTCATATTTCTTGTTTTCTTGAGCTTTTTCGTCTTCTTGTACAGTTCATTATCTGTATTTCTACATCTTCAATCCAATCTACATTAGCAGTTGAAGATTTTTAGTGCTTGATGTATCTAAAAAATTATTTGTTTTTATTTTATTTTCTTGTTGAAGTGTGATATTACTGAAAATAGTCATCCTGTTTTTAAACATGGAAGTCAAACTTTTAACCCCCGCCATTGGTTTAACAGGTCAAAGAACCAATTTTCAGGAGCTTATTATTGCCCTCTGCTTTGTCTTTTTCAGTATAAGTTTTTCTTTTTTTCTCAGTTGCACTTTTATATTAACATAATTCTAATTTTAGATGAGATGATTAAGCAACAGTTATTCAACACCACTGCTCTAAACACCATAATATTTGATAAACAGTTTTAACAAGGTCAAAATGCTAACTTCAATCAAGTCTTAATAGAAAACATAAGGGAATTACTAAAAGAAAAGAAAAGAAAAAGGAAAAAAAAGCCAATTTGATTAGAATTAAATTAAACAGCTCTAGACTGGTTATTCAGAGGGAAGCCAAAGATGTGAATCACTCCATGTTTTTCAGACAAAGCCGCCAAAGATTTGGTGTCACTTTGTGTGTTAAAGCGTAGCCTATATTTGTATTGCAACAGAAATTTATTAGCTGTTGTTTATTTTTACTGTTATTTATTAGTACAAGGAAGAAAAGCTGGATTCTTCATCATTCTTGGTGTTGCTTTAGCCATTTTGGAGGGAAAGGAAATAAGTAGCAAAAGTAGGACTGTTTCATGCCTAATGTTGTGAGATTCTGAGCTGTTGGATTATATATGATAACATTAATATTTCATTTCATGATATCATCATAACATGTCACATGTCAAATGTCTGATAGTCTCACTTGGGCACTATCAAAGTATGATTGTGAGTCGTTGAATTATATATAATATTATCACTATTTCTATTTATAACATCATAGAACTACTTAGGCACTATCAAGTATACGACATAAAATTTTCGACAATACAGAAATATGGAATGAAAAATGTCTGACCTCTTGTAGCCAAGAAAGTTGCAAATGATAACACATAAACTTCATTTGGAGCAATTAGTTCCTAATACTTCTCACAGCAAAAAATGCATTGCTACATTTATTTTCTTGGCTCAATGTTGGGCTGTAATGCTGATGAGGTCTAGCCATAAAGTTCTACTGATAAAATACTCTGTAAATTACAACTCCATACTTCTTTAAGTACTGATCATTTTCCCTGTTTTTGGGCTCCCTCCAGATTTTACAACAATGCTTACTATGCCAAAGTAGGAGGAATCAGCACATCAGAGATGAATCTTCTTGAAGTGGATTTCTTGTTTGGCTTAGGATTCCAACTAAATGTATCTCCCTGCACATTTCACACCTACTGCTCTTTTCTACAAAGGGAAATGCTGCTGGAATCCCCTCCTCTTAATATAGCACCTTCTGCACTCAATCTTGGTAGACTAGAAAAGCCCCATTCTTGCATAAATGAAGATGGATCCACACATCAACAGCAATTAGCAGTTTAGGTTAATTGGGGTGTTTAATTTTTAGGATTTTCTATTGAAATATTGTGTTACATCTTATGTTGCACAGATTGTCATTATGGATGAGGATAACAGATAAAAAAAGAAAATGTTATACATATGGATTATATACATATGGCGGTAATGATTATATTGTAATAGAGGGTGCAATGCAATATTAAGTTTAGAAAATTTGAATCACTCTACCGGGCGCCCTGTTTTAGTTTAAAAAAGACATCCCAAGTTTGTGGTGGTGATAATGGGGTGCAAAAAAGATGAGATTTTTACAGAAATTGAGTATTTGATTGCAAGAAAATTGGTTCATGACGTTGTGAATAACAAGTCTTCTTATTCACTCTCCATTATTTTTCTATCATTCCATGCATTTTATATGTTTCACTAATCAATTTTGGGAAGTGTATTCCATGAAGAATGATTATGAAAAGGAGTAGAATAAAATCTGATATTTTGATCTTATCATTCTCCTATTTCACAGGGATTAGATTGCATTTAACTTGATATTTTGATAATAAACCTGATATTAAGAAAGTGGGTTTGGGTTGTTTCCATGGGTGAATCACTCAAAATCTTTTTCCCTGTTGTTCGGTGACCCGACAAAATCCAAACTAATTCCAATAATTTTGTATTGACTTTGTGTCGGATTATCATTTTCCTATCTTTTTTTTTTCCACATTGTTTTTGTATGAGACCAACGAAGACGAGGGATTTTGAATTCTTAGATTTTTTATTCTTTTCTCATTATTTTCTTTTTCTAACCAAAATCCTTACAACATCAGTGTTTGTCTATTTGAATATAGAAACTCAAGCCTTTAAGCTTCCTTGTCACTTTTGTGGTCATTGTTTTAACTTTATAATTTCAGGCAGTTCTCTTGACAACCAAAATTGATTACATAGTCAGGTAAATAAAGAAAACATTTTTCAAGTATCTAGGACTGAATAAACTTTGCTAAACTTTCAGATACTAAATTATGACTGGGTCCAGAAGGAAACAACTATTACAGTGACAACTCCAGGAATAATTTGACAGATTCACAACCCAAAGTCTTTTAAAATTTAAACCCACAATCCAGTTCCACAAGTGCATTATTAAACAATAAATACAAGGTAATCAGCAAACATCAAGAACTAAACACAGCAGAGGGACTCAATGTATTGAAATCCATTAAAGACCTGGAAATCTATAACGCTCATACTCATATACTGTTACAAAAGTCCTGTAGACAAGATTGTATCGTATGGCTTTCCCCGGAATATGCAAAACCAAGAATGAATCCTCCTCTTTCTCACCCCGAACCAGAGTCAATCTAGGAAGAGCGTAGTACAAGTCCAAGACAGGATAAGCAGCAAAAACAGGTGAAAGATCAACTTGATACTTAACAAACCATTCAGAATAATTCCTCTTCATCTCGTACACATTGAACTGAATCTCCGGCCCAAAGATCTCAATGTAATGCAAGTGATCACAAGACTCCCCAAAGTAATAATTGCTTCTCCAATTCCAGCCATCCGGGGTAGGCGGCAATGGCATTATCTGAAGCATCTGATCATCCGGATTGAAATACAAAGAATCTCCAAGCCCATTGCTGATCCAATGTATGGATCCATTCCAATATACCCCTTTTTCGAAGTTGAGTTGGGCTGTGAAGGGCTCCCCACATTTCCTCCAAGGACCTGTCTCAGACGAGTAAACCTCAAACTGATATTGATACTCCCCGGAATCCAATTCCAATCCCTGGACACAAACAACTTTGTAATGGGGAGACTTGGTGGGATCAAAAACCAAGCTCATCCCATGTATTCTCGTCGAAATCCCACCTTCTCCGTCTAGTTCTGGAAGTGTTGAGTATTTCTTGGTGGTGGGATTATAGATATAGTATGTCTGATAATGATCACGGGCCCGATTGCTGCAGCAGAGCAGCAGCCCGTTGCAAGACTGCAAAATTTTGATGCCCGAAGGGTCTTTAATGAAGTTCAGTATTCTGAATGGTGGATTCGTTGATCTGTTGACAGAGAAGGGAACATATTCATACCAGGGATTGACCCGTAATTTGGAAGAGGGCAAAAAGAGGCCAACAGCGGGATTGGGATCAGGATTGCGTAGAAGACAGAACCCTGGATTAGTGATGAGAGAATGCCAGTGTCTGGACACTAGTTTGGAGCGAATAAGTGATTTCATGGGGAGGAGTAGAAAAATCTCTGTTAAGAGATCATCAATTGAAGCAACAATTTGAGCTGATGATTGCGCCTCATCAGCCTTTTTGGAGACTTTGATTTTGATTTTCATATTGGTACATATGTTCTTCTTGTTTCAGATGTTTGGTTCGGTATTTAAGCTGTATTTCTGAGCTGGATTGCTTTGGAAGCTATGAGTTATTGACTAATCCGACGAGTATTGCAGAACAAGCTTTTGAAAGTGTGCCCAAGACTAGGTCAATGTGACTATTTTACCAAAAATAATAACAATAATAATAAATAAAGTGAGACTGAGAGTTCTTGAAAGAGCATCCTATCTCCATCAAGTTGAATAATATGGTACTCTGGTTTAAAGAGAGAGAGAGATTTTGGCGAGCAAAAATAAGCCAGAGATGTTCTTGCAAAGGTCATTAGTACATGCTTCTGAAAACACGTATATGAACACAAAAATTATTATCTATATGAAATCCCAAAGTTTATTTTTTTTCCAAAAAATTCAATCCACTATTTAAGCTATCTAATAAGCCATAGGTTATCTCAAACTAAAACAACAAATTCTTTACAATTATTAGTGAAAAAACTAACAGCTGAATTTGAAGGAATGACAAAGTGGCGGAATGGGTTACTTGATTGAGAATATTTTCACCGATTTTTTTGGATAAAAGTTTTTTTTTGTAATAGCAGAAAATTTTGGAATTTCTTAAGAGTTACAAGTTTGCGAGTTGACAATGTTTGGCCCTATTACTATTTAAATGTTTTCCGATATCAGATTTGCTCAATCTTAAGCAACCTGAGAATCTGATTATTCTTAAAAGGTGAATCCCAAAATAATCACAATCGTCCATATGGTTGGACACACAGGTAAAGGTAATTTTCGCTATCAGAGGATTTACAATTCCAGGAATCCTGAAGAATTACACCTATTGACTATTTGACAGATTATTATTCTTAAGCCGCTAGTCGTTTAGGAAGCTTCAAACTGTAAAGCTGCTTTGCAGCCTTAAATGTTTAAGATCATATCTTGGTTTGTTTTCTAAAGTAAAAGTGATACTTTTGGCAAGAAAATTAGATGTCCAACAAATTTATAATCAAGTTTCTGGCTTAAATTGTCACACCTAATACTAATATGTAGTAATTGTCAGGTATTTTAGAATGTCAGACAACAGAAAGAGGGAACAACAGGGGAAAGAAGAATGTTATATAATTGGCAAAAACAATGAGGTAGCCTAACTCACCCCTTGACCTCGTGACCAGTGAATTGGAAAAATAATGTAAAGCCTAACTCCACCCCCCCGCCCCCTTCTGATTTTCCATCTTCAATGCTATAAGGCTCCATCAACCTAACTGTAGCACATGCCCCTTCTGACATTCATATAGGGGAACTTTACATTTATGGTCTTATTAGCTATGGAATACAAATATGAATCTTTCTTAGAATTCAGATTCCTGAAAGTAAATGATACTGTTTGTAGATTAAATTGTGTTACAATTGCCCAACTTGCTTCAGAATGCAATCTTCAGTAGATGTATTTGGGAGTGTGAGGTGGCCTAGGACCTAAGGCTAGCGATTGGGAAAGGAAAATGCTAAAGTCCATATTATACAGCCTATCAGCTAGAGCATATTGGATAAGGAACTGCCAGCATCTGGGAAAAAGCTCTTGACCTCACAACTGATAGATCAGTAATGCTTTAGCTATTCAATATCCAAGAAAATTCAGGCCTTCTAAAAGTGTGAGATTCATAGACTCTTATGCATCACAAAAGGCTTGTAGACATACATCTCTGTCTTTTTGCTTCATTTAACTTCATTATATTTCTTATGGGGGCCATAGGATTTAATAACTTTTGCCAGCAGTGAGTTAATTGTGATAAAAAAAACCTGAAGCAGGCTTGTCAATCAAAATCTCCAGTTTAAAAACTTATGTTTTTCTCCTTGCAATTCCGGACAAGATTCATGTGCTTGTGGCATAATTCACATCAACTTTAAGAACTTTATGCCGTACCTGTTAATGAGAGACAACATGGTTTCCGACAAACATATCTTGTCGTAGCCTAGAAATTACAGAGGAAAATATAAGCATGGTAGGTCTAGCTTTTATCTTCGGTGCAATTAAGTTTGCAGTATGAGTAGAATACAAGGTACAATTCAGTGGTTTCCAGAGGAGGTCTGAACCAGCAGTAACAGCCATCTTACCAACACAGACGACCAATAAATCATCCACTTCTTTTACAGATGATACATTAGGATGATTTTCAATAGACACCGGGGGTTCCATGACAAGCTGTGACACCAAGGGTTTCAGAAGAAGCTGGAAGAGATATGGGAATCAACAACAAGAACCAAACATGAAAAATATTGAAGATGTCTGAGGCAACTGAAGCATGCAAGCTATATAAAAATAAGTTGATTGCTTAGCCAACTAATTCTTTAAATGGTTTTGCATTTTGTCATTTTCCTTTCTTTTTTTTCTCTTTGTTTTTTCTAGGAAACCAACGAATATAAGGCATTTTGAATTCTCAGATTTATTTTTCTTTTCTCATTATTTCCTTTTTCTAACCAAAATCCTTACATCATCAGTGTTTGTCTACTTGAATATAGTGTTTGTCCACTTGAATATAGAAACTCAAGCCTTTAAGCTTCTTTGTCAATTTTATTTGTGGTCATTGTTTTAACTTTATAAATTCAGACAGTTTTCTTGGCAACCAAAATTGATTAAATTGTCGGGTAAATAGAGAAAACATTTTCCATGTATCTAGGACTAAATCAACTCTGCTAAACTTTCAGAACTAAATTATGATTGGGTCTAGAAGATAACAACTAACACAATGGCAGTTCCAAGGAATAATTTGAGAGATTACAATCCAAACTCTTCTGAAATTTAAACCCACAATTAAATTCCACAAGTGCATTATTATACAATAAATACAAGGTAATTAGCAACATCAAGAACTAAACGCAACAGAGGGACTCAATGTATTGAAATCCATTTGTACCCGAAAATCTCAGAGAACCTTCAACCTCAGCACCCGCAAACTCATATATTGTTTCAAAAGTCCTGTAAACAAGATTGTATCGTATGGCTTTCCCTGGAATCTGCAAAACCAAGAATGAATCCTCCTCTTTCTCACCCCGAACCAGAGAAAATATAGAAAAAGCGTAGTAGTACCAGTCCGTCGGATCAAAATTATCCCGAGTCATCCCAGGGTAAGCAGCAACAGCAGGCGAAAGATCAACTTGGTACTTGACAAACCACTCAGAATAATCCCTCTTCATCTCATAAATATTAAAATGAATCTGCGGCCCAATGATCTCAATGTAATGCAAGTGATCACAAGACTCCCCAAAGTAATAATTGCTTCTCCAATCCCAGCCATCCGGGATAGGCGGCATTGGCATTATGCGAAGCTTCTGATCATCAAGGTTGAAATACAAAGAATCTCCAGTCCCGTTGCTGATCCAATGCATGGCTCCATTCCAATATACCCCATTTTCAAAATCGACATTGGCTGTGAAGGGCTCCCCACATTTTCTCCAAGGACCTGTCTCAGACGAGTAAACCTCAAACTGATATTGATACTCCCCCGAATGCATTCCCAATCCCCGGACACAAACAACTTTGTAATGAGGAGACTTGGGGGGGTCAAAAGCCAAGTTCATGCCATGTATTCTCGTCGAAATCCCACGTCTTCCGTCTAGTTTTGGAAGTGTTGAAAATTTCTTGGTGGTGGGATTGTAGACATAGTATCTCCGATCATGATCACGAGCCCGAAAGCCGCAACAGAGCAACAGCCCGTTGCAAGACTGCAAAATTCCGATGCCCGAAGGGTCTTTAGTGAACTTCAGTTTTCTGAATGGTGGATTCGTTGATTCGTTGACAGAGAAGGGAACATATTCAAACCAGGGATTGACCCGAAAGTTGGAACAGGGCAAGAAGAGGCCAACAGCTGGATTGGGATCAGGATTGCGCAGAAGACAGAATCCTGGATCAGATATAAGAGAGTGCCAGTGCTTGGACACAAGTTTGAACCGAGTAAGTGATTTTATAGGGAGGCGTAGGAAAATCTCTGTTAACAGATCATCAATTGAGGCAACAATTTGAGCTGATGATTGCGCCTTTCTGGAGACTTTGATTCTGATTTTCATGTTGGTATATAGATTCTTGTTGTTTCAGATGTTTGGTTCGGTATTTAAGCTGTATTTCTGAGCTAGATTGCTTTGGAAGCTATAAGTCTTTGACTAATCCAAAGAGTATTACAGAGCAAGCTTTTGAGTTTCAACAGTATGCCAATAAATAAATAATAATAAAGGTAAATGGCTACTATTTTCACATTGTCTCTAAAATAAATTTTAAAAACTTCTCCTTTTCAAATTTAATTATTTTAATATTTTATTTTTTAAAAATATTTTTAAATATTTTATTTCCTCAATTCATATTTTGTATAACACTTTGTCTTCACCTGTGTCAATTTAAAAGGGATTTTATCAAAATATTATTCATCAATAATGTATTTTTTTTATTTTTATACGCAAAAGTTATATATATATATATCGTAATATCTTTTTATCATTATCAATTGTGAAAATACGATACATGATAATATTTTTTAATGTAAATAATATCGATAGTACTGGTAAAAGCACCATCATTATTTACAACGAAAGTGTCACTATTTATTGTATTTTTACATTTGGCAATAACAAAAAAATATTATGATGTATTTATTTTAATTTGTACATAAAAATATGAAGAAGAAAAAAGCGCAATAGAGACTAACGAAAAGTATTCTGATAAAAAAAATTATAGTAGAAGATAGCAAAATACTATAATAAATATAAGTTGATGGGATAAAGTGGTTAAAATTTATTTTTTTGAAATAAAATGCAAATATAAATAAGTTTAAAAGGCAAAGTAATTCCTTTTGGTAAATAATATATTAAAATGATCAAATTTTCGATTTTAGAAGAAAGTGCCATTTATGCTAATATAAAGCAACTCATCCAGCTTTCCAATTGCTGCATCATAAGCAACAATATTTTCATAAAATATCTTCTCTAATTCTTTCATCCATTTAGAGAGCAGTAAGGTTACCTGCATTTTCAGAGAGTAAATGAAAAGAATAGAACTATCTACAGACAACATTATTTCTTGCGTTTTTTTCTTGTTATATGAACACATAAAGCTATGTACAGACACCAGTATTAGACAAGCAAAGCCACTGTTGTTAATCTTCTGAACTGAGACGAAGTTTTTGACTATAGTATCTTCGCTACTCCAGTTCGCATATTCAGTTGATTGGTGTTTTGTTTGTGTGTTTAAAACCCAAGAAAAATGTATTATCTCCACTACTTGTGTAGGAACAATATGATTGTGAAAGATTAAGTCATGGATAACTCACCCCCAGTCTTTAAGAGAGTTCCAAATCATGATTGTATATCCCTTACAAGTACTGCCCCAACTCGACACCTTCCTTTCCCTCTTCCTTTAGACAGCGCAAGGAGAACCATATATGGAGTACAAGCAAAGAAAATGTTGATTTGAATATCTTCTCCAACTTAAACACTGCAAAGATCAGACAATGCTTTACTTGAACTTATGTACATAAATGCTGACAAAGCACGTCGGGTGCTATACAGCATTTGTAAGTTTGTATTATGGCTCAAACATGACATGATAACATAGCTAGACCATAAACTCAAGAGAACAATCTGAATATAAACTGTGGACAATTCCAAAGCAAAGTCCATGTCCCTTTTTTTCTCAGACAACAGAATAAGTAGATCATTAAAGTAGTTTATCAAGAAAAGATGTAAAGTGAGAAAGGAAAACAGAAACAGAAAAATGGAAACAATCCCATATTCCAACAAACCATCACAGAACATTTGCCCAGGGAATGAACTGGCTGTGATTGCCGTGGTAGAGCATCAACTTGAGGATGAATCTCTTAATTCTTCCCTCATAATTAGGATCTTCGATTCTATTTGGCGAATCAGTTGCCAGTGCCAATGAACAGGGCTTGGACCAAAACATCCTGCTAACATTTACCTACAGAATGCATGTTCACAGGGAAAATCCAGCAGAATGGAACATTACAAATAGTCAACATAGGAGAACTTGTAAACTAAAATTTTATATATGCATAGTTCTTTCATTCAACTGTATGGTACACACATCAATCTCCAATCCTTCAGACAGAAAGGTTTCTGAGATGATGTCGCGAGCCCATGTAGAGATGGTTAAGAATGGTCTATACACCATTGCCTTTTGCACCTCAGGGCTCAGACTGATAAAGAAAAAAGGAGATTTTGGATATGATACTTAGCAGTTCTGAATACAAAAGCCTGGAGCTTTATCCAACATTATGGCATTTAAACCCTCCTATGTTCCATTCTAGCTCAAGCACCAGTGCCCTTTGCTTCAAAATAGAGCACATCATACAACATCCACATGGACAGAAGCACAAGAACGCAAATTTTCCTTTCCAATTTTCTGAATCCCATTTGAGTAGATATTGTTTTAATGAAACACTGATATCCTAGGCAAGCTAAACCCTTTTTTTACTGCTAAATACTTGCATCGTATTATATTTTAGCATTGTACCAACAATTTTTAAGAATGGTTTTCACTTCTGGGGTCGATGATTCTACTTATGTCCCTCTTTTTTTTCTTGATGTTTGAATTTAAAAAAAAAGAAGATTTTAGCATTGTGTTCCCGGAATGATTGAGCTTCATGATTCATTTATATTCCAAAACTTAGAACTCCTTCCCACAGAAAAAGATGATGGTATTTTACTTTATTTGTCCCTTTATATTTATTCATTACAATAAAAGTATGATTTATTGTAATGTATGATTCTTCTACCCTTCATTTTAAATTCTAAAAAATGAATTAAATTTTAAAACTATCTCCATTTTTTTAGAAAGAAGTCTTAATTGTATGTGGAAGGACGCCAACATACAAATCAAACTAGAATCATATGGTACATACTGTAAGGCAATATACTAATGGCAATTTTGTAAAGAAAGTTGCATAAAGTTGACTTTTGTTAATTTTTAAATAAAATCTAATGGAACATTTTCTGTGGATGAAAGAATATATGCATAAGTACATGTAGAGATGTACATAAATCCACTCAACCCGACCCACTGGCTCTCGAGTAGATCCGTCCGAAAATCCACTGGTTTTAATTTTTTAATAATAATGGCAGTTGAGTTATATTGGAACTTGCTATTTTTGGTTTGACGAAGGGTTTCAGACTCTCAACTGCTACGACACACACACACACACACACACACACACACACGCACGCACGCACACACACACACATATATATACACACACACACACACACACACGTAAAAAAAACATACATATATGAACATACTCATGATGCATTTATGTATTTGTTTTTTCTTTTTCCAAATTTGTTTTCTATGAATACTCAAAAGCTTTTCAATCCCTATCAATCATGAAAAATTAATTTTTATTTAGTAACAAGCACTTCGTCTATCTCCCTCCCATCTATTATTTTCAATATTTATTAAGTTGCAACAACAAATAAATTCTTTAATTGTTTTACTTATTACTGTATATTTACTTTGCAACAACAAATAAATTAAGTTGTGAGAGAATATAAACAAAATCCATCAATCCGAGTTTTTTAGTTCTTCTTTGAATTGCGCATTTGTAGTTCATCCTTTTGTTAACCTACATGCATTAGGTCAAATTGAATTTTTTTTTTATTAATGCATATCCCTAAATACACATATACAAAGGAAAACCAAAAACTCCCTTTTTAACTGAGGGACGATTTTCGCGTCATTTCTAAATTACTTAAATTATGAATGTTGATAATATAACAAAGTACTGTAACAAATTTCTTATTTAAGTTTCATGCGATACATTCTAATTAAACAGTTAAACAATCAAGTAGACAGCAACATGCCACTCCATGCAATAGACATTCACTAATTCTCATTCCATTCTCTTTCTGGATGCAACCAAACCTGAACTTAAGGCACTGGGATCATAACTTCTTTTTTCCAATGGATGGCCATCATAATTAGTAGCTATAATTATCTTATCCACGCGGAAAGAACATAATTTCTCAATAAAAAAAGTCTTGAGTATAAACACACAGCAGAAAATTTGGGCTACTACATATAAATAGAGACAAAATTTGCCCGTCCTCCAGATGGTCCAAGTACAATATTGCTCATTAGAGATTAAATTTACCTCTGAAACTATCTAATAAGTATACAAGATGCTGTAGCAACTACAGAAATCCTGACAAAATTGGCACCTATGTACAGACAGGACATGCGAAAGATATTTTTAGCTTCACTCTGTGTATCTCCAGTGTGGAGATCGCTTCTTCGACCTCATACAGGAGTTAACAATCACAATCGTACCAGTATAAATTATCAGAGGTACTGCCTGAGGCTTTCACCACTCATACTTTCCATTTCCTTCAGAATCTCTTGTGCAAGAGACTTGACAGGTAGCTCAACATCCTCGAGCAATTCACCAAGGAAGGGGATAGTTTCCGGCAATAATACCAAATATTCTTCTTTTAAGTTTTCTATAAGATACTTGACAATTCTCAGACCCAAGATGCGGGCACGAATCTTTTCACTACGAGTTCGCATCAATACCTGCATTGCAAGAATTCATATTAAACAAAAATTAGTCCTTAAAAAAAAAAAAGAATCATATTCCCCTCAACCCCCAAAATTGACCTCCAATTCATTTATAAGGTGTGAAACATGTAGCCAGGAAGGACAATAATATGACATGATCTTTGTGAGAACTTCCAAGAGTATAAAGCACTAAATCAAAGCACTAGTCACTGAAACAAAAATAAAACCTCGTGCATCATTAAAACCATTCAACAGTTCCTACAGAAAATAAAGCACACAATATACAGGATGCACTTAGCAATTCCTTTGTCGAATTTTGGAGCAATAAATATAAATGTCATCTATTTATAATTTTCAATAACTTGTGGGAAAGTAAAAAGGGGAGGACAGAAATAAAGCATGAAAAGTGTCTACTAAACACTTAGAACGCCAAGTTGCAGCCTAGTAGTGGAACAGATAATTAGAAGCCCATCCAGAATAATTGTTGTATAATCCCTCTACTTATGATCCAACCTCTGTGTCAAAGACCCAAAAGCTACAATCTAATGTCAATTTAGATGTAACAAGAGGCACCTTTACCAGTCATACACAAACAGCTAAATTCAATTCCCTCGATGATGTATGACCTTGCCCACTAATCTCGACATGCAGGATATTTGACAAAGAGAGGTGACGGAAAAGCATGGCGTTTTGTAAATATGACAATCAATAGTAAACAAAACTTCACAATAGCCTAAATATTCTCTTTAGTTCCTTTTTAGTCCAACTGACTGCCAAAGGAACATTGCAACATCAACCAATGTGAAAAAAGAGAAGGTTAATAAGTGAACATATTTTAGTCACCTCGTGATTCAGTGGCTTCCAGAGGAGGTCTGAACCAGCAGTAACAGCCATCTGACCAACACAGGCGACCAATAAATCATCCACTTCTTTTACAGATGGTACATTAGGATGATTTTCAATAGACACTGGGGGTTCCATGACAAGCTGTGACACCAAGGGTTTCAGAAGAACCTGGAAGAGATACGGAAATCAACAAAAAGAACCAAACATGAAAAATATAGAAGATATCTGAGGCAACTGAAGCATGCAAGCTATGTAAAAAAAAGTTGATTGTGTAGCCAACTGATTCTTTAAATGGTTTAGCAACCATGACATGGCAAACAAGAACTGATTGCTGTCAAGTTTACTTTCACCATATGAAATATCAAAAACAATACAAGATTATCAAGCATTAGCAGTATCAAAAAAACTAAAGCATTGACAAAGTTACTTAAATTTTCAGGCAAGATCAAGATTGTATCAACCAGAAAATAGGCCATAGCAATCAAATGCATTACTATGGATTTTCATCAAGTAAATTGTTCAAAAAAGGCAGAGGAGTGATCACAGCTCCCTTTCTGTTACGTAAAACTTGGATTTAAAATGCAGCACTTTCACAACCAAAAAGGCTTAGCAGAACATGCAAAATCAGCCTCTGATTGAGGGTGGCTGGAACAGGAGCAGGGTGGAGTATGTGCTCCTCTCAGCCAAACAAATATAACAAGTTTTACATTTCCCTGGACTATGATACAATAAGTAACAAAAATCCCATAATTTCAGGCTTGCTACATTGGCTTTTAATTAATCTATTTCGGAATCAGTCCTACACTCAACCAAAATCATGGACACATTGGAGTAACGATCATGTTAGCTAAAAGTGGCTGCATTGCAACATGGTAAAAGATTATAGGCTTCTAAAGTCTTGGGGTTAATATCAGCTAATTCAGTAATCTGATGAACCTTGATTGGGTTTTACCAAGGTTAACATGGCTTTTCATTTTTAATTTACTAGTCTCTCTGGTAATTCAGCATCACAAAATTTTGATTTCCCATGCTTTACTTCTAAAAAAGCAATGTTCCATCTTCAGTTAAAGACATGTAAAAGTAATAACATTGAGATGGAAATAGAGTCGTACAGAACCACCAAATGGCCACATCAAATGATGACTCAGAAAGCAAAATGTATTAACCCATACATTGAATCAGGGCAGAAAAGGCAAGTAATGTGATTGAATACAGATCAGCAATAAATATAAAAAACCATATTACCTGAGTGCGAAATTTTGGAAAAACATTGCTTAAGATGATAAGTATAGATAAGACCACATGGTGCCTGAAAATTTGACAATGGCATAAACCCCTGACAAAACATATACAAACTCGACCATGACATATTCCCCGACTCTCAACCCACCCCAGAAAGATAAATTTCACACACTTAAAATGATTGTGCAGATTTCTCCAATCAAACCAGAACAGGAAAATGGCATGAGAAGGAACTAGGGAAAAAAATTTAGCAATTGAACTTATTTCAAGTAAATGAAATACCCAAATGAAGATATGATTTAATGTGCATGTCAGCACGTGGCTAGATTTTTTATTTCAGCATAAATAAGGCAAGAAGAAAAAGTGTATCTCTTAAATAGCAAAGTAGAAAATCGTTCTTGCCTGAAAATTAGAAGAATCCAGAAATTTTGAACTTCCAGTATCATAGAGAAAACATTTATGTAGAGACGACAATATCAAAGCCCGGAGATGCCACATTTGAAGAGATAATGCACCATCTCTGTCCATTGTGTTATTGTTAAGCTTAGCCTTCTTCTTCTTCTGAGTCAGACCAGTTTTTGTATCTTCAGCATCAACAAGACCTCGAACACACCCATCAAGCAAGTACTTGAAGTATGGGACAAACAGCGACCTGATGTTAAATATCATAATAACATGAATGTGAGGATTAGACAAAAATATGGAAGGTAATTTATTTGCACTAAATATAAAAAAAACAACAAAAGATCACAAGAGGTAGAACCGATGCAAAATCCAAAATGTGACTTGAACATAAAAACAATAAAACCTTTCAGTAACAAATAGAAAAACAACAGAGAAGAGTGAATCCCTATGAGAGATGCAGGACAATACTTGCAACCAGGTCAGGACAGTCTGCAATAATTTGAACTTAGAAATCCAAAACAAAACCATAAAAAAACATAACTGAATCTCTAATTTTAGCTCTAGCTCAGCCAGTTTTTATTTTAAACTTTCCTAACTATGATTGTTCGCAGAAATTCACCAATGGCTTTATTGCTTAACCAATCGTAATTGGACAGGGCAACTAGCGATCCAACAAATGGATACCTTATAACTAACGCAAACAGGCAAACACAAAATGTAATTCAAGACAAAGGCATGGATTCAGACACTAATTTGATAAGTTAATTATAATACCAAGGCACCCTAACATATAGAAAACGCAGTATTTAAAAAGATAAGCATAAAACCTGGCTCAATAAACATCAATCTTTAGATGGTTAACTGATACCATCATCAGAGACCCACCAGACAATCTTTGTCAAGAGCTAAGACAACAATGTGCAGGTGGACAAAATTACTACTTCTGGTAATTCAGAATAATAAGTAACCGCCCCCAATATTTCGAAGTTTGAGGTCAATATTTAAAATCCGAACGTGCTGATCCCGTGGGTGCAACATCCATGACAGAGAAACCACATGTATATTCGCATGTGTTTGTTTTGTAGGCATGGTTCTGTCAAAATGCACTTCTCAGATGCCAGTTCCTAATCCATGCAGATAAATATCCTTTTCTGCTTAAGTATTGAATATATAGGTAACTGTCACCACCTACCTAAGTTTTCTAGTGAGATAGAAAACTCCCACTGAAGATGAAAGTAACAACGGCTTCATAAAAAGCAAGTTTAAGAATTTCGGGAATAATGCAGGCCTCTTTCAGAGATACAGTATTCTTATAAATCTTCAGTATTTTAGATACAAAATCCATCTTGATAAAGTAAATGTTAGGGTAACAAGCATTTATAATTTCCAGGAAAAAAATTGTTTTCTAGGTTTCAAAATCAGTTATAATTCCTTTTACCTTCAAAAAAAATTGTTATTATTTTGCTGATTACTTGGTTTGGGTGTCAAAGTAGAATCCAAAATCCTATTAGGTCTAAGATTTCTTGAAGTACAGATAAACTACTGTATCCAAGAGACTTCGTCCAAGGTGCGATGCCTATGCAAATCTAGGTGTGACACCTGGTGTTTTTCTTCGGTTTTCTTGATTTTCCTCAATTCAAAGCCTTATAATAGTTCTTTTTCTCAGCCTCCTCATTAACAACTTTACAATGAAATACTACTACACTCTAACAAATATATTTTCTTCCTCATTTCTATCAAATCTAACAAATTCAGTCTTGAGGGTCTTATTTTAACATCTACTGAGAAACAAATTAGCAGTATATCTCAGAGATGATCCCAAGGTTGTTAACATCAACAGATCACATCATCATCAGCTCATCAAGAATTTTTTATTAATTTGCTCACTTTCATGAATAGGTAGGCAGAGATGACCAGATAGGGGAGCAGGGCAGCAGTCCCCCTAACATCAAAATTAGGTGTAAATATCATGTAACCTTTCCTTGTCTCCTCATATGTAAATCCCAGCTCCACCTCCCTGGATAGGGTTTTAGATTCTACATAATATGAATATCTAACTTTCATATCAGTAACATGATCACCAAAATGATAACCTACCATTTATGCTCCAAAAATAGGAATTGTGAAAAATCCCCATTTCCACAACTCATTCATATAAAGCAGTTCTATGCTGCAGTAGTTCTTTTGGCTAGCTTGCAACAAAACCATCACTTGCAAGAAAGCAAGACGATATGATCTATCAAAACAAATGATTAGCTAACTCACCGATGGCTTTCAGCAAGTTTGTTGACCAAACTGTAGAAAGAGATGGCCCGACTATCAGCTTTTCCTGGGGCATTTTCATCACCTTCCACATTTAATCCTGACCATTCAATAGTCTTGATGAAAAGAGGCCTGAACATAGTCTCCGTCAGTTTCATAGTCAGGGTAACAACAGCATTGATGACTTTTTGCTCAACAACATTAACATTCTGAATGGAGGCAGGGTTTTGATGGCGCAGATCAAGAGCTAGCAGGCACAAGTCGAAAACTTTTGCATGATAAACACCAATTGATGATCTATCCATTGAACCAACCAAGTTTCCTAGAATTTCAAAAACAATTGATAAACTTGACTCCCCAGATTTGATAGCATCAGAGTACATTGACAACACTGGTGGGAGCAGAAGACGAACCTAAATAAGGAAATTAACATCAGTTGAAAATGACAATTGACTATTGAGAATGGTATATTTAGTCAGGAAAGCAAGTGAATGAAAACTATAAGACAATTAAGTGAAGCTACTCACAGGGATTTTTTCAGTAATAAGCTTGCGCACGACATCAGCTTTCAACTTCAACTTCAGTACTGAGGGGGAAAAAGACAATGGATGCAACACGACTAGTCTTAATATGTCTCCCAGGTAAGGATTTAGAAATCCAGCAAGCTTGTTGACAACTGCCTCCAAGGTTAGTAGAATAGACATGAAGAGAGAGTCCACTGAATTTGAAGACCCAGTAGCACTGTTGACTGTTCTCTTGGTTTCTGCAGCCACCGAAGAAACATCACGAGATTTCCTCAGCACACATTCCATAACACTAGGAAGTTCGGGCAGTGCCCTCGGCCCAAGTGCGTTAACTAAAGCACCAGTGGCACGCAGGCAATGATTAGAGAGAGCAGAATTGTCAGAACAGATTCTTCTACATACAGATCCAAGGCACATGCGAAAGACCCTATCATGTGAAGGGAACCTGTTGGCTAAAACTTCCAATGCCGATACTGCTGCCAGTTTCAAGGAGGTACTCGAGACATCATCCGGGGCATCAAGTAATGTCAATATTTCCAAGCATAACTTCTCAAATGATTCCAGAGAAGTCTCGTTCAGATGCAGCCATAAGCTTCTTAAGCTTGACATTGAACCCTTCTTCTCAAACTTTTCATTTGTACCCAAGTCCTTTACAGTCTCACACAAAAGCCCAAGAGCCTGTTCAAGAGAAACTTAAGGATGAGAACAATGCCCAAGCTTCATGCAAACGGGAAAAAAATAGGTATGGATGAGAGAGAGAGTGTGTCTAAGAACCATTGCCCTTAGATTTTCACACAAGAAAACTTGACGAACAAATAAAAACATCTAAGTTCAAGCTAAAGTCCCTTCTCAAAGGTGCACATTCATGCTATATTTGCAAAAATTAGCACTTTAGCTTGCTTGGAACGCCTCTAATGCAAAACAATTTTTCATAATAGAAGTGTCTTTACCTTCTTCCTCACATTTCTATCAACATGACCAATCAATTTAATGATGACTCTGAAATAGGTTGAGGGTAGAAGGCCCTTTGTAAGAGTTCTTAAAACAGTTCGAATATACTCCTTCAGTTCACTCTTGATGAATGCTGGGACACCAATATGCTTCTTTTTAAAGTCAACCAGTTGCAGATGATACACAACTTGCTCCATAAGTTCACCAACCATAGTCTGCAGAAAAGAATTCCAGTTGGAGAAAAAATATGAAAGAGTGTAAATATGTACATGAAGAAACTCCGACTCTTACCTGAATACTAGCACTATAAGTACAACTTTTAGGATAAATTCTGGGCATAAAAACCAGCAAATTAGGATTTTTTCCTCAATAGCAATAATACTAATCAGTATAGCTTTTTATCTCAAAGATAAATGAAACTGTGCACCTTTCCAGTTGGAAAAAATATCTCATTTGTCAGAAAACAGAAAATTTCTCAAGTGAGTAGTCTAGTGGGTTTAAATCCAGCTGATTAATAAAGAAATACAACATGCCGAAGAGCATGACTACCTTCCCACTAAAGGTACTTAAAATTTCAAATGATGGTGGCATAGCACATGAGCTACTAAAGAAAAATTATTTATGGTCTTCATCAACTGGCAAATAATGAGGAGAAAGCGGTACATATATGTTCATACCTGAATGAGATTTAAATCTTCTTCCAACTCAAGCTTGTAGGAAATCTCAGGATCTCGCAGCTTGTCTGCAACAAACTGCATTGCAACCAGCATTTGCATAAATGTGTCTTCACTCAAAGTATTACTTCCAATTTTCTGAAGTGCTAAGATGAGAGAAGGAAGCCAAATTGTGCATGAATACTGCTCACAGAGCAGCACAGCAAATTCATACTCCCACTGCTTATTTATGACAAAAGTCAAGTGATCCAAAGAATGCTCATTAACAAGGAGACTAAGCTCGCTCTTCCTTGAGATTAATGAGTGGAAAAGGAGGAAGAGCAGTGAACCCAAACTTTCAGCCTCTCCCAGAGTCCTGCAAGAGAAAACTTGTCAGCAAAAGCTAAATTCCAAAATCCATAATGACAAAATTGCAAATTCTACCTCAATATGTGTCCAATAATGGAGAGTCTCCTATGTTCTGCAACTTGTGGCAATATGTTCACAAAAATCTAAGAGAATTCAACAATTTCAGAACTTGGTTTGTGAAAAAAAAAACAAGAAGAAAATAGCTGCTAAAATACATTTGACCAATTCAGCAAAGGAAGTTAGCTGCAGAAGATGTTATAATGGTATTACCTGAAGTAATTGGTCTGTATTGTTGGTCCTAGATAACCAGCACGGTATAATTGCTGATATAAGGCCTTTAAACACGCGTTGTGAATAGCTATCCCACTAAAAACAGATGAAATTGCCTTTTTGTCAATTTCAGGTTTGGTGATAGATGAAAATATGTCACACTGAGATTTATTTTTCAGTAGGAGGAAATAATGTAAGATTCCCAGTATGATGGTTGTATATTGCGACCACCAGCCATGTAAACAGAATACAGACTTTTACATGTCAAAAAGGAACAGTTCACTAATTAGTAAATTAAACTAGTACTATAATCTAATAGAAATAGTTCATTATGTCTCAGGATCAAATGGCAGCAAATCACCATACTGTAATAAAAACATGTGTAAACAATTGAAGAAAGCAGGAACGGAATATGAAATGCAGGTCAACATCCAGAAAACAGCCACCTGAGTTACAGTAGATTCCCCAATGGCAGTGAGAATATCTAAAATTTGGTCCAAGACTTTGTCAGGTATGATCTTTACAAGAGTAGTTATTAGCGAGAAGGCATGATTGCGGGTAACGGCATCACATGGAGAACGGGCACAACTGACTAACAATCGCAAGTCATAATTGTGAATGATATCCTGATATGAAATGAGCATAACTTGTGATCAGAAAGAAGAGAAGCTGTGTTGGGAACAGATATACAGAAAGTAAAGGAGGGGAAAAACCTTCTGTGGAATATCATTTCCAATGGAAGCACTGATATCTTCCAAAGTCAATAGCAGAGTCTGCTGAATGTAAGCTGTAGTATCAGAAACAGTCTCAGGAGAACCAGATGAAGCTATACTCGCTTTATCCTGGTCTGCAGCTTTAAGCATCCACTCATCATTTGTAAATATCATGTGGAGCAGCTTAAATAAAGGACCAACAAGTGAAGTTCTACAAAAATATGATCAGAAATCATCAGCTTAGACAATAGAGCAGTCACAAGATAATCAGACAGATAAATGAAAACATGCCAATCACAACTGTACCGGACGTTAAATATACACAGTGTACAACAGACCTGTTATCTATGTTTTTCTTCATTAGCAACACATCCAGAAAAGCACTCAACAAAGATAGTGTGTTTTCTCTGTTCTCGGTTGCATCATTACATTGATAAGGATCCTGGCGTTTGACTGATTTCTTTTGCTTCTTCCCATGTGCTGAACCAACTGAACAAGTTTTCAGATCCAAAATGGAATCAAGAACCCGTCCAACCATTGAGCTATTTAGCTGCAAGATTACAGGACAAGTCATCTATTGTGGCATACAAACCAATAAATATGAAACATAAGCTTGAGCATTGTTGTAGAATCTCCAATAACAAAATCCATGTGGCTTCCGAGCTCCTTAAAGGTAATAAAGTATCAGTTCATTATCCTTACATGAAATGGACTCTGGCAAGATCCATAAATACCAATCATTTAATAAAACTGTATATTACTCTGACATGCAAGAAAAAGTCAGAAAGCTTAATATAACTATAACGAGTTCAGTTTGTAGCAGGGCCACTCTAGTGGCATTCACACAAATCCAAATATAACTCAATCAATCAAAAATGAGGCATGAACTTATCTATGACATTGAATAAGAAAAAAAAAAGAAAAGAAAAGAAAGGAAAAGAAAAGAAGAAATCAGAAAAACAGAGCTGAGGGAACATACATTAATTCGCAATAAGGTATCTCTACTGGTATTCTGTATTCCACCATTGGCACTTCTAAATAGAACCAAAAGATTTTGGAAGATAAGCTCCTGCAAAAACCATGAAACAAAACAAAATGAAATCTGAACTAAAGGAATACATAAAGACACGCAAGTTTCTTCTGGAGAGAAAAAAGTTATTATCAGTCCATGATTCCCAACACAGAATCACAAACTAAAGCACAATAAAGTTATGTCTCTACACAGGTTAGCTTCAATCATATGAATAGAATCCACTATGGTGTATGCAAGCACCGAGATGGGTATCCTACTGGTTAGGTGGAAGGGGATGAGTTCTAAAACCAAATTATTATCAGCTGAGCAATTTAAAAAGATAAGTGTACTGCCAAATACCTACTAAAACCAAAGAATTGAAGATTAGAATGATGCAATTCTTCAGCTTAAGAAACAATACTCAGACTAAAGGACATGGTAGATAGAAGATTCCACCTTGTCAGGATTAATGATACAGGAGCTCAGCCACAAGTATCAAGGCCGGGTGTGTCTCCAAAAGTCAAATTATTGGACCTCCAAACCTGAGTTTACTGGAAATGTACTACTGTAGAATGAGAGCTTCTATTTAAAGTGAACTGTTTAATTCGAGAATAACTTCAAAGTGCACCAACTTTTTCTGAAAAGTTTGCAGAACGATCATACATCTTTCATATACTTTCCAAGTTAATGCGAATGACCATCAAGACTCGTACCCTTCTTGAAGTAAGAATTTTAGGAATTAGCCTAATTATGTAGGCCACTACACAAAACTTAGTTGGACAAAGTTATCCGAGTCTTATAAAGCCCAGTTCTTAAACATTCAAATAACACCTGGCCAGGAACCCTGTTTTACCAGTTCAATCAATCAAGTCAAGCCAGGTATCATAGAGTTTCTTAATTCTTTGGTACTCGATACTTTTCTCTTGTTCGCACATTTTCATTTACATAAATTAACAACCAGCTAAAATAAGCACAAAAAGAAACCCAAACATAACATTAGCAACCCACAAAAATAGCAGCAGTCAGTATGATGTTTTTTCTTATTCAAACCAGCTTTTTCCCATGCAATTAATCAACCATTACATATCATAAATGCCAAATAGTAAATCCTGTTAAATGGGGGAAGATGAACTCAACCTGAGTTTCAGTCTTCATATCTCCATAAAGGGAACTGCTAAGATTTCTCAAAATTGTCATACATGGCTCCAGAACTGCAGAGTCTTCAGCACCATTTACCTGAAAGGCAAACACTAATAAGATCTCAACAGATACTATGAAAGAATAAAGTGAATAAAAAAGCAAGTATATACAAATGCTGCTGACCCATAAAGCCTTTAATATGAAGTCCCCAAAGTCATGAGCTTCATGAGATGAATTTGGCCTAGTACAGCTCTGAGACATGCATAAAGTCAGCTATGACATAATCTGTTGAAGTTTGACTTATAAACATAATGACAAAACATATCTTAGAAAATCTACCTCCAGCAAAAGGCACAATATGTCAACTTCACTTTGTGACAACTTATGGCATAGTTTGCCATCCCCAAGATAATATTGACGACGACTTTCCGAAAGATCATTTAATAATGACCTCACCCCAGAAATAGACATGAGTTTACTCCCCACACCTTTGATCAAAGAAAGAATCTTCAGCTGCCATGAAGATCACAGAGAAAAATGGAACTGATCCCTCAGTCAACTTAATGAATAATGAATCTAAAATTTGAATAAACGGTTACATTAGCACCCATGTCCTCTCGGAGTGTGATATTCAATCTGAAAAGAAGCAACTGAAAAAAGGAAAATTACTTAAAAAACCAAACCTTTGCATGAGCAGGAAGTCCAAGAGCATGGCCGAGCATGAAAACTAGGAGGTCATCTTTGGTGGACTCATCAAATCTGAATATTCATGTCAAAAACATTGTAAATGGACAGGACAAGAAGCAAACTGTAAGATCATAAAAGAAGTCTATATCAACTTTCTATAGATGAAATTCAACGCATCCAAATTTTATAGAGTCCCAATGCAATGAAAGCGGAAAAGAAAAGCTAGGGAAAATAAAAAAGGAATTCTTCTCAATAAAGTATCGACAACAGATATTACACCATGCATCTTCAGCATGATAATGCCCCCATTAAGGGAGCATACACTGTTAACACGGAATTAACAGGATCAAATGCCAACCTCTTTCCAATAGCCTGTTGCACCAAAAGGCTTTCAGACGATGAACTGAGCAGAGATGTGAAGAACGAGGCAAGAACATTTTTGTCCGATAATATCATCTTCTTCTGCTGAATTATTAAGCACAACAGCTCTCCAAGGAAATGCAACCAGACTCCATTGTTGCCTGCAATATTACTGGATTAGAGATGCCAGTTAAAAAAAATGACGAATTTGGGTAAAAACTTACAATGTCACCGCATACCATTCCTACTAATAGAGGACCACAACGCAAATAGCTCTTCAATGCAGCTCATGGCAGCCAGCCGTACATTCTAGATTTGAGAGACAGGGAGAGAGAGAGAGAATCAGTTTCACAAAATTGACATGGTTCATGTACTACTTATTAAAACCAAGAGTTTCAAATCTAAACATTTTAGAAAGAAATCCATAACACTAGCAGCATTCTCAGCTAATAAAAGAACAGCCTAATAAACCAATAAATTGAGACAGTAAAAGTCAATCGCTAAGCAAAAGCAAAGCAAAGTGGAAGAAAGAATGAAGTTCTAAAACCTGGTTATCACTTGAAAGTGGAACGAGAACAGAAGGGAAATCCGCAAGGAGTTGAAGGGCTGAACTCTCATCTAACTGAGAACAAATACGGGAGAAAGACTGAAGACTCTCAATTTGAGCAGCATAGGGAACACCTGAGAGTTTAAAGCACCCAAACAAAAAAGACAATTAAATAACAAATAAGAAATTCTGCAAATAATAAAGTAGCAAATGTTTTCAAGCTAAAGACAGATCAAATACGAGGTCCACACACCCTTAATAGAACTCCGACATAAAGATTTATCTCTATTGACACAAAATTATTAGGTTAAAACTACTCCACACATTCCAAAAATACCCCTTTTCTAAACTCGGCCTTCGAAGATCCATTTCTAGTCATACACCAAACAGTTTTAAAAAAGATGTGGTAAATGCCAACTCTACTTTATTATATCCCACTGCATTAGATAACATATAACAAATCTGTCATGTATTACAAGGGCGATATCAATATTCAGGCCACTGAACTGTGTTTTTCACTTACATCTTTTTTGAAAATGAGGAGATACTCAGATAAACTCGGAGAGTTTCTCATTGACATAAAACATGATTCAAATGTACGACTGAAACAGTTTTTATTATTAATAATTTTTTTAAACTAGATTAAAAATTGTCAGCATAAAACGTTACACATTAACACATCCATTTAAAATAAGTAACTAAGATCTAAGACTTCATCGACAGAACTGTCTCCATTTAATGGAGAAAAGCACTAAATTTAACAGTTCCATGTTGGTATTCAACCAATCAAAAATCAAACTAAACATGCTACCATGGATCCTGTTATGCTTGTTTTTTTTCTTAATACTCCTATAGATCTGTCAAAACATGTCCGGGCACTCCAAGTTCCACCTTTTAAAGATCATTTACAATTCAATACTCATCAGAGAGATCCAGGAGAACTGACGAGAACACGAAAAAAAGGGAATGAAAATGGCAAAACAAATAACAAGGGACAAGGGTGGCATAGCCAAAACCTTCTTCCGTAAACAGTTTCAACATTATTCGCGTCAGAGAGATCTTGCACTTTGTAAATAGGTACTCCAGATGTTTCTTGAAAGCATCTTTAGAGTGACATGCAAAGAAGATAAATAGATCCTGAAGTGTGGATACCCACTTCCCCTTCATATCCTGTGACAAATGCAAGTTTAATGCCACAGAATGGTCTATGGAATACACTTACATAACATAACATATTAAAACGTGAACAATCACCAACCAAAGCCACATCCTCGGGCGCTGTTGCGATAAAAGCTTCCGATAACCTCAAAAACAAGCAAGCAAGAACCTCAGCATTGAGGTCTTTGATGTCCGTGTCAAGAAGATCTTCTAGGATTCCTTTGCAATCACCATCCAGGACTCTTTTCTTGGACTGATAGTCATATAATGGAGTGTCAGTAGTTACAATTTAATTTATAAAAAAGAATTCATAAACAATGCAGTAATACTAAAATTATTATACCTGCTCTGCAGATATCCCCTGAGATTCTAGCATTTCCCACTCATTTTTGAGAATTGGAAAACAAGAATCAAAAAAAGCAGAAAATTGGCCAACATCTGACAAGTCAAAGAGGACAGAGAAATTAAGCATGGTACCTCCACAACTTCATTGCAAGAAACAGCATTGCAGTCGATATTTACAATAATTGCCGTAAACCTCAAAAGAAGAAATCTAAAGAACAAATGTAACAGCAGTCTCAAACATGGACAACGCATGAAATATCAGTATGTATCTCATTATTAGTAGAATAAAACATAAAAACCTAATCAATCCACACTTACCAATGTAGGGCTCACATCTGTGAGAAGGAGAGCATGTTTACTCAAAACTTGGAGAAAGGTTTAGATAAAAAGAATTAAAAAATAAAGGCTACAAAACAGACTGATAACTGATGCTAAAGATGACACTATCTACTGTGTCGTGGGGCTTGCACACTGAAACAAGGAAACAAGCAGCTAAAAAATGCCAATGCAAAAACATGGCAATAATCCAAGAGTAAGATTTGTAGTCTTTTGACAAGTGAAAGAAGCTATTCTCTCTCAATGAGCATATAGACCAGGAGAAAGGTATCTTATTTCCATCTTACTATGAATCTTGCTCAATCCACATCTGATGTCACAAAACCAAATGACTGAAGTAGTTAATGACAATAAGCTAATATTACTCAAGGGAATGCTCCACTTGAAGGGTAGTAATCCAATTAAAACATCCTACCACTTTTTGGAGCAAACAGACCAAGGTCAAGGAATTACTGATAGACATGAAAAACATAGAACATCAACCAGAAGAACTGGTCATAAACGAGAATCTTTTCGGTTTGTTTTATGAGTGCACTCACACAAAAACTTATAAACTCAGTTATCTTCACCATCTGAAAAAATTTTACAGTGCAAGCAACCAATATAATTGTGGCATGCTCGCATGAACTGCATATTTAAGCAAAATCCACATATTAAAAGGATCCTTCAAATCTAACCTAATGTGGTACATTAACTTCTAGGTAACCCCAAAAGAAGGTGACAATTACCAAACTTATACATCAAGGGTCAACAGCAACAATAATTGATAGAAAAAGCATTCACTACCGGTTACAGCAGGGGAAGTGTTTTAAGCAAAATAAATGAGAGGCATATTTACCCATTTTCAACATCTTCAGTGACTGCAACAAAACCAAGAAGAATAATGTCTTTGAAAGCTCATGGGAGTTGCAGCATTTAACAAGCCAAGGCATGTATTCCTCGGGGCTTAATGAGAATGTCTCTGCTAACTTACTGATATTCTCGATATTAATTGAAGATATGCGTCCAAGATCCAATTTCTGCAACCATTTCAAATTTGAAGTCAAATGAGAATAGAACAGAGTTTCAGTTTTTCAGATGCTGTAAAAGGTTAAGACAAGTACAATAAGAGCTACTTTTTTAAATAAATTTGTTCAGGGGCATAATGTTCAGATGAAGACTTTCAATTAAATATCAGAGTGACAATTACTGTTCTGGACTTGTTTATTTTCCACAAAAACATTTGATCTGTATTGTTACAGAATTAGGTTTCCGTACACAAACGTATGAACACACTCATTAATAGGCACCATACGTATATATATTTGTAAGTACATGCAGATATGTCCTAAAGTAGTAATATTCAAGCAAATATGTTGCCAATAAACAATATCATGAATCAATCCCAACAGTTGCACTCATTGAAAAAAAATGCCTAATTATGTAACAAGCAAACATAACTATTCCTATTTTATGAAGTCCAGAGTAATGTAGGAGACATAAGAACACTAAGTTGACCAATTTATCCAATACAAAAATCTCTCTTACAGGAATTTTTGGTTATCCAGAAAGCTCCATGTTTGAAACAGGAGCCATAATGAAACAGAAAAAAAGAAAACTGACTAAAAGAGAACCAGAACACTTGCAGATATACATTTTCCTAAGGAATTTCAGTCAGTATTAGGGAAGATGTTATCGAATATATTCATACTCAGCTGTGAAGTGCTTCCATCAAGTCCTACATATAAACAATGTCATTTAACAATTCTAAATATTACACTAAGTCAATCTGTACAGCAATTTACGCGATTCTTGTTCCACGTCCAGGAAGAAAGAATGCAAAAGATACATTAAAATGTAAATCAGCAGCTATGCCCCTTCATGATATTCAGTATCCTTGATCAATATTTATTTGATATTGGTTTCATGTTCAGAAAAACTGTACCAAGAGTTAAATCAATTTCAAATCAACCACTACGCTCCTTATATAATCTATTCACTCAACAAATCTACTGCATGGTGCTCACAAAATTGTTGAAACATCTCCATTTTTCAGGGCTATAATTGTTTGACACCAACACCACCCCCACCCAAAAAAAAAGAAAAAAAAAAAACTTAAAAAATCCAATGTACACCATGACCAACACACAGATACGAGAAATCCTGTGATAAATACAGGATTTTAATTCTGCAGTGAAAATTAAAATTTTGACGCTATGAACAAATGAATAAACTTAATACCACGTCTCTCATCAGATGACAAGACAGCACAGTCCTATTTTTGACATCCTACTGACTGGACTTCCCCACAGCTAGATTCTTTTACTCATGAATTTTGTCCCCCAAAATTTCCTCCCACAATATCAATGGATTCTGGACCCACACCATTGATAGGTCCATCTATCTTAGAAGAACATATTCCTGAGTAAGTCAAGGAATCCAAGAAGTTGTCCCTTTGTTTTTCACTGTGTAATGACCTAAATTTAATCCAGCTATCTGGGAATAATTATCTCCCTCTCAATATTATTTATGTTACGTTACTCTCATTTCCAAATAGAACTGCAACTTGTGTTGAGATTATGCACATGTCTAAGTACGAAGATATTAAACGTAGACTAATCGGATGAGCAATTGAAGTGGGCACATAAAATAGGAAAAAACTAATTACTAACAAGAGATAGTTCAATCAAACTATCAATTTACTTGACTTAAGAACTAAATTTCATTTATTTCAGCTGATTTTGGAATTGATGAAGCATGCTGTAATAACCTTTCTTTTACAAGTAACACAAGAAAAACACAAATGATAAGGATGCAAGTGAAAAAGGTACAACTTGTATACTTGAGGCTCTAACACCAATACCCAGAAAATACAAGAAGGAACTGAATCCACAAGAAAAAGGTCCCCGAATCACCGATCTAACTTCTAAAAATCAGCAAGTACTATTATAATCTCCCACCACCTTGCAGTAATTTAATTAAGAAAATATCAAAAGAGCCACTTCTTTTCTTTTGTCAAGACAAAAGGCATTCTTTTGTAAGTAATGGATGACTAAGTGAAGACATAAATGGCACAGGAATATTATCAGCTAGCATTTCCTTTTTTAATATCTGTTTACCTTCTCTGACCCTGGAAGAAGGACAAGGTTCTCATAGAAAGGCCATTTTAATTCTTTAGCCAATTCCAAAGCCTTCAAGTTCGATTTCTGAGTCTGGTTAAGACAGCAAAAACATAAAATTTAGCCAACAAAGCAAATAATTTTCACAGATGATCACAAACTCCATTTGGCCGGCAATAACAAGAAATACTTCAATATAAAGAAACCTTAGGTCGAATCAAAAGTAAGGGAAGATCGTTGTTGCTAATGTCGTTGCATATTGTTCCTGATCTTTGAAATTTGTGATAACTTGTTGCAGGCACGATAAAGCAGCATTACCGGGGAGAGATTTGTTTGTTAATGAACCTGCAATATGAACAGCCAATGAGAACAAGTAGAACATCAACACATCAGCATCTTTACAGTGGAAATTGCAGGAACATTCAACTATTCTTAGTTGGCTAATGGATATATTCCAAGTGACAGAATCCTCAACTCCTGCACAAATAAGCCTTTTCTATTCATCCCGTTCTGTGTGATCTCCTCAAACATGAGACTAAGCTTACGGACCAATCTTGGAGTCCTATACAACTGTAAATAAGCATGATCTGGTTATCATTGCTCAATCTAAACAATAATTTTTTTCTTCCGATGGCTAAACATGATATGATTATTATTGCTTGATCCATACAATAAATTCTCTCTTCCGATGGCTAAAATCAAAATTTTCCTTATTGACAATAAGGAACATTTCATTGCCACTCTTCCTCCACTGCCCTTAACTTCATACCAATTCAATTTACACACAATAATAATCCAAATTCTTAAACCCACCGAAAATATAAAGCCAGAACACTAACAATAACATGAAAAAGAATTCTTCATTCAGACAATCTATAACCAACTGCTAATACCTAACTACTTCCCATTAAAGCCTTCTATTCTTAAGTCTTTGATAGATAAAAAAGTGACCAACATTTGCATGCATGTAATTTTTATTTAACCATTGCCTAACAACATTTTTCATCTTTCTCAAATATTTCAGTATCTGTAAAACAGTAAACAAGAGAGTGTAAGCAAAACAATAAAGATCAAGTTAACAGCATGCTCACTTGACAGCAAAATTTCAACGCATCTTTGAAGAACATATTGGAGTGCTTCAACAAGAAGTGGTGAACTTAATATCTCGGATAAATTCTTCAAATTCAGAACTGCCAGTACAACATTTAGGTCATCGTCATAAAGCCGGCGAAATAGTGCATCTTGAATGGCATCAAACTTCTGGACAAATAGTAGAAAAAACATATTAAAAATGAAGCAAAAAGAACTAATGAGCATTAACTAGAATTTAATTACAGAGCTTACCAAAGTGAACAGAATACATGTGTGACCATGACGAAACGGACAACGCTTTTCTAATTTCACTTATAAGACTAATATCAAAAGCAGCTTGCAACTTTAAACTTCAAGGGAAAAAGGCGCAAACGGTTGGTGAATGAATCCAATTGAATCCTCAACTAAAATGGTAATTACTTACAAGAAAATTTAATGCACGATGCAATAAATGATACTTTGGTCCATCAGAGCACATGAATATTTACTTCCCAGGCAACATAGATAATTAAAATAAGTTGTGAGGTGAACTAAAGCTAAATAAATGTGGAAATTGGTCCGAACTTGAATCTACATTATATTGCACTAGCCATGACACAGATATAAGCAATTTCTAGCTATTGCTAAAGGGCTGCCAAAGAAAATTTGGTCAACATCCATGAGACTGGGAGAAGCCTCACAACAACTGCTGCTAAGAGTCACGCAAAGGGAGAAAAAATATTGTCAGAATGTCAAATGTACTCTTACTACATTATTTGCAGAAACAAAATACTCCAAGAAATTGGACCTACATCACCAGAGGGCAAGATGATGCATAACTTTTTGAAGGGTTTTAAAGAACTAGTCAGTGGCATATAATATTAATACAAATTGAGAGAAAAGCAATGAGGCCTTACCTTCGAGCCAGCAGTTTTCTCCCTCAGAACGTTGACTACATCCAAGCCCAAGACTGCTGACCTTCGAATCTCAGCCTGTAAAAATACTCAAATGGCATGTAATTAAGGAATTTAAGTTAATTCAATATACCAACAATAGTTGTACAAACACGACAGAAATCAGTGAGCAAGCATTAAGAAAATAAAAAAACCAAAGGTATAATATCATTGCTGTGTCAATCATGAAATGTTATCCAATTTACACCATGTCAAAGAATGATACCTCCGAATGTTCCAGAGCAAACAATATTTTTGGATCAGGTGTTTCTTGTGATAAGTCCAAATGTTCATCTAATATCTTGCAGAGTAAATCATAGCTTGAATTGACTTTCTTGGACTGTATCTTAGTGTCCTATAAAATTCCATATGAAGAATTGAAAAGAAATTAGTACCATTCACCAACAAGGAAACAAAAGAAAGAAAAGATGGAAGAACCAACCTTCAAGAAACTATAGAAGGCTCCCCGTGATTCATTAGGATACTTCTCACAAATAGAAACCAGAATCTGTTTGCCCTGGCTCCCTGATAAAACGGGCCAAATTACACAACAAAAGATAACACAAGATGAGTAAAACTCATCCAGCTGGAAGCATATAACAAATCTACAATTACTGTACAAAAGCAAAGGAAGTAGTATATAAGAAATTTAAATCTGAGCAAAAATACAAACCTGATTCAGATGATACCAAATTAATCTTGCCTTGAGATATCTTCATGCGCATAGCAAGAAGTCCAGAGACTATGCGATTAACATAGACTTTCATAGGAACAGTCTCTATTATTGACAATAAAGTACGACCACACAGATCATCAGAAGCACTGCAAAGCAAAATAGTTAGTTTGACTGGATAACGGTAAGAAAAATGATCTATACGAGAATGAAAGCATCACCAACCTGTACTCAAGTAAGGAGTCCAGAAACACAGCTAAGAACTTATCAATGTTGAATTCCTTGGTCAATCCTGAAAGGATCCTCGAAATATCCCTTCAAAATCAAGAGAAAATGAAGATAAGAAACTCCAGTTTCAGATATTTCAAATTTAAGAGGGCACCAGTTTGTGCCAATGGACATTGATGTATGAATATAAATGATTACTTGATTTCATTTAAGACATCCACAGTCTTCTTGGGGATTAATTCCACAGATTGAAGCTAGACAATAAACACAATGTTAATGATCAGTCACATGTTGCATCATGGCTAATCACACCACAAGGGAAGAAAACAAAAACTTGTCCTAAGATGCATTAACAAGGAAGTAATTATGTTTTTGACAAGTTAATTTTCACATTAAAAGTTACAACAGAAAGCAATACCTGAACAATGCTGATTAAGGTCATAAATGACACGCGCAACCATTGCAAGTCACCTCTTTCTTTCGCGTCTGCCCTAGCTATGTCAGCCACCGAATGCAACAAGCTTTTGACAACATTAGGTGCCAAGGCTGCCTTTTGAGCTAGTAAACTCACAATCATTAGTGCCCCAGCCTGTATATTGAATAAAGAAGGTGTCCTCTCTAAGAAAGTAAAACTTATACAGTCAAAATAAAAGAAAAACACAAAATTGGCATGTTCGAACTTGACCTTCTGGTTCAGTCCTCTGGCCCCAGGTTGCAGCCCATAACTCACATATGGAAGAATCCTCTTCACAATATCACTATCAAGAGTAACAAGCCCCAAAACCTCAAAAATAACTGCTGTGCAGAAGCCAATCACATGCTTTGACGGTTGAATCTTTTTCACAGGTGTAGCCTGAAAAGTTCAACACTTTCAGGTACTCAAGATAGGAGCAGATATAAGGGATTCAAAGAATCATAAGCCCAAAACAAATTCTCACATAATTACAAATAGCATCCAAAACCCCCATATCTCGGATACACTGTTGCACAATGACCTCCCTGGGTGGCCGTGCACCTGATGCTTTAACTCCATCAAGAAACTTCCATCTACTGTTTCTGTACCACCAACATTAAATAATTAAAATAGATATGTTGTATTGGTATCACTTATCTGGATCACTTTCACAGTCATAGTATGAATTGAGTAATTAAAAGAAAATGAAGACGACATAGAGACCTACAGTTCAATATATCCTCCCAAAAGGAACTCGTAATATAGACTTACCCTGTGTTAATCAATTGCACTATCTGAACAAATGCATGCGTGTCATGGTAGGGCAATGCACATAAAATCAGGTCTTCTGCATTGTACACATGAACCCTACAATTCAAAAACAAACAATATAAAATGTCGAAAAGAATCAAAAGCTCCCAAACTAGCAATCCAAAAAGCAAACATTCCTTGCAAAAGAATCATGCTTGCATAGAAACAGAAAGCATACTTGTATTTACGAATTAAAAACTCCAACGTCTTCAAAGCAGAATGTGACTCTAGATATCCAGATAATAATCGTAAGTAAGAGCTAATGGATGCATTAATTCGTTTGTTTTCTTCTTGGCCAACCAACTCCCTGTCTAGCTCCTTACTCTGGTAACTGAACAAATCATTCTTATAATTTCTAAACCGCTCCTCCATGGTTATTAAAACCTCCAAACCTGTTTTAAAACAAAAGATAAAATCTATTAGAACTACAAAACTGTAAGTGCTGCACAATTCCGATTGTGAAAAACTGAACTTTTGACTAAATTGTGCGATTTTAATACCAGAAAGGGCGATGTTGAGGATGGTGTCGAGGTCAATATCTGCAGCTGCTTTGGCATCGAATAGAATTGAAGGACGAGTTAACGGCCGCCTCTTACCGGGTTCAGGATCGGTGGAGGCGTTTAGGACGGTTTTGATTGCCTGTAGCTGAGATGAAATTGAGGTTCCCGCCATTGCGTGGTTGGGTTCTTGTGAAACTTTCACGGAATTTTCGAGTTACGGAGTTAACAACCCTGAATTGCTTTATGGCGGCCGCGGTGGCGGTGGGGCAGAGTGGGAGGTGGTGATGGTGGAGTGAGGAGAAGAGCACAGACTTTGAAAGATGGCGCCGGGTTAGGGTTTAGGGTTTTAGTGCCGGAGCAAACGGATTCAATCTCGATGGGATTACAAGAGTACGACGTAGTATTTATAAATGGGGGTAAAATTGTCTTTTGAAATTTAGAAGCTCGACCGGCTTAAATCCATTGGCGGTCCAATTTGGATTAGGTTTTTTTATTTTTCCCCCGTTTTTCTTTCTGTCTTTGGCAACTCAATTTGGCTTTAATTAAGTAGGGATAATTATATTTTTTATCATTATACTTTGCCATTTATTCAATTTTTATCCATCTGGAGTGACACTTATCAAATTTCGCCCCATTAAATTTCAATTTATAAAAGAAATGGTCCTCATTGTTTTTTAAATATATTAAATTAGAACTACTCTCATACGATATATTATAAATGTGAACATTTAAATTAGGTCTTGTTTTTTTTTTCTATTTCTATTTAATTGTCTATTTTTAATAAAAGTGCCGCTGTTTTTTTCATTTTTGTATATTTTCAATCAACCTTATAAATAAAAAATGTTCATTTTCCAAATATATGGTCTTCATTTTCTAAATTAATATCCCTATTTTATCAAAGTGGGATCCATGTGCATTGATGAATGAAACGACGAACTTAAAAGTAATAAAATTTCATTAAGGAATTGAATAATAATATCTATAATCTCACATGGCCGGTTAGATATAAAAAATATAACGAGACAATTGATAGAGTGAATACTGATTTATAATTCCTAATATAATTTGTTTGGTAATATATAAACAAATAAATGTGACCTACAAGTAGAAATGGCAATAGGGTTTATTAAAACTTGAAACCCATTCTCGATAAGATTTTTAGGGATTTGAACCCGCGGACTCTGGGTTATACCTGTTTTATAATTTTAAAAATATTTAGAATGTTATTTTCTAAAAATATATATGTGTGTAATAAAAAAAAATTAGGGGTTCAGGATGAAGTCAAATTTGAAAATAAAAAAATAAAACTCACCACGAACCCCGTTTATAATTTTAAAAACTCACTTCAAATAGACGAATCCGAGTTTAAATATACCTTATTATTATCACATTAAAATAATATTATCACATATACCTTCTTCATATAAAAACATAAAAACTAAACACATCTTCAAAATTTTCCATTATTCTCATATTGAAACACATGAAGCCAAACATTTCATTATCAACTCTACAAGGTTAACACTTATCAATTACTAATCAAAATATTTTTATTCTCTCACAAAAACATATGGAGATCATTTTTGGCACCAGAAGATACTGAAAATGAAAATAAAACCAAACAATTAGCGTTAAATGTAGTTTAAAGAGATTAATTGTGTATTTCTTAATATCATTATAAGTTATAAATATTATTGGAAAATCTTAGATTTATACAGAACTATTATTTTTTATTTACTTGTATACGTAATGGATAAATTAATTGCACGTTAATATCATTCATCAAGATTAATCTATTATTTCGACATAAAATATATTTTTTATCATAAAATTACAATGAAATTCAAATAGATGACCAAATAGAATTATTGTTCCGATGCCCGTTTGACAATATTTAAAAGTTATATTAAAAAAATATGAAAATTAATAACCAGCATTGTGTTCTAAAATTTATTGAGCATAACACATTTTTCAATATTTTACTTCACAGGCAAATGTAAAAATCAAAAGGAGTGTATGCTGAAAATATTAATAAATAGTTTTGTTTGGAAATTTGTTTTAGGAGAGTAAGTGCTCGTTTGGTTTTATTTTCAAAGTCAAGTTCATATTTTTCAACATTTTTATATTTTCACTTGTTTTCATATAAAAGTGAGAATTAATATATTTGGATTTATTATATTTTTATATTAATTATATAAATTTAGAAAAAAAAATTATTTATTTTATGATAGTATCTCATAAAAATACATGATATGTGAATAAATTTGAAAATAAGTTTAGAGGGTAGAAAAAAAGATGTGAAATATTAATAGATTTAAAATAAATTTTAAAAATAAAAATAAATAATATTTCTTATGAAAATGAGTGAATTTCTGATGAAAATAAACGAAAAAAATGTATTTTTAATTTTTAAATAGTAAAAAGTAAAAAAGAAATCATTTTAAAAATAAAATCATTCAATTCTATCACTCATTAAAAAAGGTTAAAAAATTCGAAAAACTTTTTCGGGGGTCATTTTGGTCATCAACCCCTATTTAGTTCCATCGACACCGCTAGCCCAAAACCCTAGTTCCTTCGCCATAGGAAAAACCCCAAACTCTATTCTGTCTCCGCCCCCAAACTCAATCAGTCGCTCGCACGCACACAGAGAGGAGAGATGGGAAGCGACAGCGAGACTGAGAAAACTGCGCAGAAAGAGAGGGAGAAGAAGAAACTCTTGGCTCTTGCCCCCATAGCCAAACCACTGGCGGGAAAAAAGCTTTGCAAACGCACCCTCAAACTTGTTCGCCGAGGTCCCCATTTACACTTACAATGATGTGCTGTGTGGTTATATGTTGTTTTTTTTTTAATTTATTTTTTGTGTATTTTCGTTTGGGATTTCAGCTGCGGAGCACAAGTGCTTGAAGAGAGGAGTTAAGGAGGTCGTCAAAAGTATTCGCCGCGGCAACAAGGGGTGTGTTGGTTTTCTCGTGATTAACTGTTATTTTTTGCTAGAATTTTATTTATAGAACACCCTCTTTTTCAGTTCATTTTTTTTTCCGGTAATATCTGATAGTAAGAAGCATAGTTCTGTATGATTAAGAGTGACCATTCAGTTCTTTTTTTCTTGAACTTAAATTAATTAGTTGGAGGTTCTATTCATTTGTGGCGAATTTTAAAAAGAAAAAAAAATGTTGGTTTTATAAGCTTTAAAATTGATTTATAAGACCCGTGCCATGTTTGATAGCATTTGAACAGGAGTTGAAATTGGAGTGTGAGTTGTAATTACTTTGTGCTGGGACATTATGGATACCTTTCCCCTGGCTGATTTTCGTTCATTTTGTTTGGGGCTGTTTTGTTGGGGGGCTGGGGTGGGAAGAACTGACTATTTTTGTGCTGGTGAATAAATTTGTCTTAAACATGGTTATTCACCTGACTGATTTTTAAAGAAGCTTGTTTTGAAGATTTTTTTCTTGTATTTAACTATTTGTACCTAAATTTGATATATATGTTCTTTGTGATGATTGCAGAGTATGCGTTATTGCTGGGAACATATCACCTATAGATGTCATCACTCATGTTCCAATCTTATGCGAAGAAGCTAACATCCCATATATCTATGTTCCATCAAAGGAAGTAAGTTGCGTTTTCTTTACTCTCTATTGTGATTTACTAGACCTGCAGCTATTTTGATCAGCAGCGTGTGCTTGGTAGTGTATTTCATGTCTGTTTGGCTGATGTGGGTGAAAGGAATTCTCAAATATATGTTCTACTTCTATCTAGATGTCTTGCTTATTATTCCACCACCCCCAATCAAAATACTCCCGCAATAGGGAAGGGGAGAGATAGTGACTGAGTCGGGTGCACGATTATAACTGGGTAGAAGGTGGAGGCAGGACTAATACTGTTGAAAGGTCACATCACCCCACCCCTCTGATGCGCACAATGTTGAAGCAAAACCATCTTTCTTAACTGATCAGTATGTTGTTTTTCTTTCACCAGTTAAGTCATCATGCTTTTTTATTTGGACAAGTGAAATGTTTGTTCGGAAATTGAGTCATATGGGCCTGGCTGCCCTATTCTTGCTGTAATCCTGCATTTTGTATGAATTTTTGTCACTGTACCATTGACTGGATTAATAAACACAATGTGGCTTCTGCTAGACAATATGTGACTGTCATGTTATATACTTAGATGCTAATATTCATGGTCAACTTGTTGGATAAAATTGGATACTGATAGTATGATAAACTGCTCTTTTCAGGACCTTGCTAATGCAGGAGCCACCAAGAGGCCAACTTGCTGTGTGCTGGTGCTAACCAAGCCCACCAAAGGCGAACTTGGCCAGGAGGAACAAGAGAAGTTGAAGGGAGAATATGACCAGGTTGCATCGGAAATATCTGAATTAGCTAACTCAATGTTTTGATGTGCTAAACATTACATTTATGAAGTCTGTATTTTATTTAGGCATGTAAGCTTCAGTTGAGATAATGCCTTTTTTCCTTGCTTATTCCTATACCTGGAGTCTTCTATTACCATTAAGGATCCAGCGCCTCCACTGAGCAATTTTAGTCTTCCAATAGTTGATAATAGGAGGGAAATCAAATTTTGAGCCCATGCAGTGCAAAATCTTCCACTAACATTGATTCAACTTAAAATTTTAGGTTAAAGAAAACTATTGAATATTAAATATATTTTTAACAAAATAAATATTGATTTTAAATGTAATGAACTCTTATAAAAATAAACATGTAAATCAATAAATATTCAAGGGAAATCCCTTAATTCGTCCTTGGGTCATTTAAATTTCTCATCCCTATAAGATAATTCAGACTTTACGCTTAGACTTCCCTTCGCGGTGAAATAATCCCATTTTCTGGAGCCAAATAGAAAGGGAAAGAGAGGCAATAAGCTTTGCTCAATCATTTTACAAAAGAGCAAAAAAGAAAAAAAGCTCCCTTCTGCAAAGGCTTTAAAAACAACCAAGAAAATAAAAAGAAAGGAAATTTACCACTTCATTTGTTTGCTTTCCTTTCTAAAACAAAATGAAATTAATAAACCAAAATCAAATTGAATGCATTTTATGTTTTCTTGGTCATTTCCATGCTGCAAAATTACTTATTCTCCATATTCTTTTCGGAAAAAAATTGGACTGAATTAATGCTTATTCTTCTGTGTTTTTTTTAATTCAAAATACTCTATCACATGTGGGATTAAGACAATGATCCCCGATATGTAAATATCATGATAAATCAGTAGCACATCGTATTTTACAAGGGAAAGCAAAAGAAGTACTACTTCGAGTACTCATTTGGATACTCGATTTTAGAAAGCAAAAGTTTTCGAAAACTCAAACTAGAAAGCAAAATTAAAATAAAAAATACTCTCGGATTGAGGTCTATATTACAAAAACTCTGTAGAAAATATGTATTTGTGAATCGTGTATGTATAAATGATGGCAACTTAGCTTATCGGATCTAATTAAGGCAATTAGTATGAATGATGCTTATCCCTTCTGTTTTTTCAAGAGGGTTTTTATCTTAGTCATCATCGTTGTTTTCTTTTCCTATGATTTTTATCCGACTGCTCAACCTTCTCATATCCGACTTCATGTGGATGATTATCAGTGAACTATATTGATTTTTTATATTTATTTTTATTTTAGTAGCATAAGTTATTTTTAAATTTATTATTTCGAAGGAAAGAACAAATAAAGAAATGGCTACCACCAAATCTTGGCTATTCATCTTTTTTTGTAACGTGTAGGTATCTTTCTGGTACCAATTAATTGGTTATTGCATGGGATTTCTTGTAATTGCAAACCCAAATTAATTTTTTTTTCAATTATTTGTTACATTTATATTTTTAAAATACTATATGTCCACCAATTTGTATCACTAGAATGTATCATCGTTTTAATTATAACAAATCACTCCCTCATTTTGTGAAATCGTATTGCATTTATTGTTGCTTTTTAATTATTTTATGTGATTGCTTTTAATTACAAAAAATAGAAATTATACATATCAACTGTATTATATATTAAAAACGATACATTAAACATATGCAAACAATGAAAAAATAAGATCAAATATTTAAAGAAAAACTATTGCTTTCAACATCTTAGAAATTTAAAGAAAATATTTAGTATTTTATCTGATCAGATGGATGAGTTTATCGAGGGACAAATATCCTTAACTAGTTGAATATTTCATCTGTTTTTAATGAGATTCAGTCAATGGATAATACAAGTGCGTGTTAGGGACTATAGTGAAATAAATTTGAGAAATGATGAATTCAAATGATATATTTGAAAAATAAAAGATTGAAAAAAAAAAAAAAATGAGGCACGAAATGATTTAGCCAGTATCTAATGAGCTTGATGCAAGTATAGGGCTAAAAAATAATGAAAGCTATTTAATACTTGATTTGATATCAATTATTTAAGGGTTAAATAGATTTTACCTCTTGTAATATTAATTTTACATCAAATACCTCATATACTAATAAAACCTTCAAATACCCTTTTAAACCAATAAAAATATATTAATAGATAAAAATACCCTTAAACTAAACAAAATATTAAATCTCATTTTTGTCCCTTCTAAAATTAAAATGTCAATTAATTTGATCTCATATTTTACTTAACTATAATTTTATTAAATAAATAAATTTATAATTAAATCTAAAATAAATAAATAAAAAATATAAATTTAGTATAGGGAAGAGATATTAATTTTTTTAAAAATATATCACATATATTTTATATTACTACCATTTATATATTGCTTAAATAAGTAAATATTAAATTTTTGGTTCAATTAATAGATATTATTTAATGGTATATATATTTTTATTATATAAGATGCGGTAGGTCAAACATACTACCTAATCTAATTTTAATGTATAGTAATTTATTTATTAAATGTCAATTAATTTGATTTTAAGTTTTATTTAATACTAATTTTATTACATAAGTTATCTTTAATAAATAACAAAATATGATTTTAATAATATAAAAAAAGACATATTAAATGTAAAAAAATATCTCACATAAATTAATATTACTCTCATCTTATATATATTATTTTAAAAAACATCTCTTAAACTTTTATTTTTATTTTTTCCACTCGAAAGTTTTTAATGACATTAATATACTTTATAAGTTTTTTTTTTAATTTTTATTTTCCTTTCACATTTAGATAACTACACATAAAATTAGATTGGTTAATATATTTGAGTTATTCATGCACAATAGAATTATTTACACCAATATCAATTTAATTGACTTCAAATTTAATACTTATTTATTAAAATTATATATTTAAAATAATAATAATAAAAATTTATGTGACATCAATTGTTTTAAAAAAAATTATTGCATCATTCTCTATAATATTAAAATTGTATTTGATTATTTAATTATTTTATTTTAAAAAAAATTAGTGTTGAAGATTTCTCTTCAAAACTAAACATATACATAATCCAGCTTATTCCTGCCATCCTGGGACAGCCATGGCCGCCAACTCTCAACTTTGAGCCCCAGCACCCCGAAATTCTACTTAGAAAAGCGGGCCCGTCTAGATAAACTCAAGAACCGCACTAATGTACTTTTTGTTGACAACATTTTGACTGTTGAAAAATACTATCAAACTATCTTCTTCAATTCTCCTCCAAATTGTTGCCAGTAATTTTTCAAAATTTGAACCTCCCCAACTTTTTCGCTGCCCAAACAATTTTCACCTCTCCATTCACCAGCACGAAACAGATCCCAAAAACCCAGTTACGGATCCTCTTTGCACGATCAATGTGGGTTGTGTACTGTATCATGGCATAGCCGAGATTTCTTTTTTTCTTTTGAATTTATTGCTGTAGATTTCTGGGCCTTGGAAAAATGGAGTTCACAGAAACGTTTAAGCAGACGGGGCCCTGTGCTTTTTCTCCTAATGCGAGGTTTTTAGCTGTCGCCGTGGATTATCGCCTCGTCATTCGCGATGTTCTCACACTCAAGGTACTGAAGATTTAAACCGTTATGTATAAAAAATGGCGAGTTGATTTTTTTTCTTTTTCTGGTGCAATTTGGTAAAACTTGTAGCTGGTTGCATGTTGATTTGGGCTTTTTATTATCGCTAATTTAATGCATAAAATGCTGTATCGACAGAGTTGGGCTTTGATGTACTGTATGCAAGTTATGTCTTTTGTTCTAGAATTTTCCATGCATGTTTAATCTAGATTGCCATGTTGAAATGCTTGAAAATTATAAAGTCAAGATTTTGGAGTTGAGCAGATGTTTGGAAATGCAGCTAGCTGAATCAGCCTATATTATTACATTTACGGAGGAGCAGGATGAAATTTATAGGTTGCCAGAACAAAGGTGGTTTTACTTTTAATGCTGCTGTGGCTAGCATAGCTAATCTGTGATTCTGAATTTTCCTGATTTAATTAGTTCTGGGAGTATATGTGGGACTTTATGCAACAATTGGGTGATCAAGCATTTAAAAATTTCACCCGAAGTTGTTTGATTGAGCAGAAAACATATATGCCGCCTGATATAATACATAAATTCTGCTATTGATTTGGTGGTCTTATGGGCTAGAAAAAAGCAAATCTGGTCTTCCTTCAATGCCATGCATCCTATAAAGATCCTAACTATGTGAACTCATTATCGTATATCCCAACATGTGCAGCACAATAGTATTTATGTCTAGCAGAAGGCTGCCATCGATTGAGCTAAATCATGTGTTTTTCAGGTTTTAATTGGATTTATACAATTATGTAGAATTTTCTTTACTGGTGGTGCAATTGTTCTCATGCTTGGACAAAATCACTTACATTGAGTGGGCCCTTGATTCTGAATACATCCTTTGTGGTCTACACAAGAGACCTATGATACAAGCATGGTCTTTGATGCAGCCGGAATGGACATGTAAAATAGATGAGGGTCCGGCTGGTGTTTCCTACGCAAGGTGGAGCCCAGATAGTCGCCACATACTCACCACATTTGAGTTTCAATTGCGGTTGACAGTTTGGTCGTTGTTGAACACCGCATGCATACATGTACAATGGCCAAAACATGGTTCTAAGGGGGTATCATTTACTAAAGATGGCACGTTTGCTGCAATATGCACCAGACGTGATTGTAAAGACTATGTTAATCTGCTATCTTGTTATACATGGGAGATTATGGGTGTTTTTGCAGTGGACACTTTAGATTTATCTGATATTCAGTGGTCACCTGATGACAGTGCCATAGTTATCTGGGATTCCCCTCTTGAATATAAGGTATTTTTATGATGCTGTTGCTGGCCTGTCTATTGTAGTTGAAATCATTTGAAATCTGTTGGCAGCTTTGCTTGGCAATAATAAATTTCAACGGTAATAGGCTTGAGCATACGATTTTGAGATTTCATCAAATTTGGTCCTCTTTTGGCATCAAAGCCTATCACATGTATGTACATATTTCTCTTCCTGTGGGACATCAATCATGTAAAAAGAGATGGGTGGCATGCTGGCATTCCAGACCTTGTAGTTCAGTTGATTTTATAAACTGGAAACATTCGGTAAATGCTGATGTCATTTTCACAGGATTCTTGTTCGGACATGAATGAGTGAGATGATCGATGATTACGCCACTTGTGGCAATGTGTATGACTGAAACTGTGGATGCAACTGCAACTGTGCATGTGCATCCACTTACCAGAAAAATGGATAGGAAGTGCTATGCAGTGTAGATTTCCCTTCCTGTGTTTATATCTCCCCATTAATTGCTTTAACGAAAAACCAAGTTTACCATATCGTTGAATAACACAGTTCATATGGAAGGTGGACAAAATATTCTATCTTGTCTGTTTTCACTTTTTCTTGTTAATTTCTGACCTGGTTAGACAATGCTTTTATGTTCTACTTTTTAAAAGAAGTCTCTACCTTGTTAGCTAGTCAATGGGCGAGTGTTTACCTCTCGTAGAATGGTGTGAAGCTATATATAACTGATGACATCAATATTCAAGTTGGTTTAATGTTATTAATTATTATGAATGTCTAGGAACCTGTTCCTCTGCATTCATAACTTGATTTGTTAGTTATGATCATAATTCTGTTGTATTTATATGGTTTGGTTTAGGTTCTGATATATTCTCCAGATGGTCGGTGTTTATCAAAGTATCGAGCATATGAAAGTGGATTAGGAGTAAAAAGTGTCTCTTGGTCTCCCTGTAGCCAGTTCTTAGCAGTAGGAAGCTACGATCAGATGATACGGGTTTTGAATCACTTGACATGGAAAGTATTTGCAGAATTTACGCATCTATCTACTGTTCGTGGTCCTTGTGATGCTGCTGTTTTCAAGGTAGCAAATTTTTCTTTCATATACTTGATGATCATATAATTTTCGAAACCTTTTAATTCCTTTTTTAATCCATTTAGGAAGTAGATGAGCCAATGCAACTTGATATGTGAGAATTATCATTGAGTGATGAATTTGTTCAGCGGAATGCAGGTGAGTTCCTTCAGTGCCTTGACAAACAATACGTCATCTGTTTCTTCATAAAGTTGGCAACAAATTTCTACTTCTCTTTTGTAATTTTTTGGAACAATCAAAACATCTTAAAGTTTTTAAATTAGCTCATAAGATGCTCAGAAGTGTTCCAAAAATAAACCGAGTGATTAAAAACATGTAATTATAATAATTGAACTAGTCACACTTCATACTTCAAATTTTATGACTTGCATATGATATACAGGTATGTTTGTAATGTAATCATATATTTGTTTTCTTATTTTGGAGCCTAAATCTTTGTTTACTTTTGAAAAAAATTTCATGTTATATCTTTACAAGATTCTTTTCACTCCACATTCCATGAACTATTTTAGTGCATTAAGATAGTCAATTTGACTAATAAAGAACTAATATTTTCCAACTTTCCATTAACTCTCTTGATAATTTGATATTGATGAATATATTTTTCTTGGCAACCAAACATGGGCCGAGATAATTTTTTTTTTTTAGCTCTCAGTTCAACCAAATTTCTCGAGAAATGCTTTCTAACATGATTTTTTTGACAACCAAATGAAACCCTTGTTTGCTAAGTTTGTATGCACTGGTTCCACATTATATGGCTACTCTGAGCAAAGTTAGTGTAGTGGACAAGATGCAGCTTTAATAACTGTCTTTTTCGCGATAAGAAGGTAAACTATTCAGGTTTTAAGACAAGTTATTTGATGCACGAAAATTTTCTGTTAATATGTGTTTGAATCTCTCTTATTTAAGTTCTATTGACTTTTTCTTTAACCAAAGTAGGACATTGTTCAAGTGGCATAGATAAATTTGTAAGCATTTGGACAACTGTAGCACTTCTCATCTTGGGCATTTTCTTTTATGACGAAATTTGTCCTGAAAGTGTCTAATTTAACTCCCCCTGCAGATAATGCTCCTGAAACATATATTCAAGTTAGATATGATGTTATGGAAGTGCCTATTACTCTCCCTTCCCAGAAGCCTCCAGCAGACAAACCAAATCCCAAGCAAGGAATTGGTGAGGCAGAATTTAAATAGAAAGTTTACCTTTTTTTCAGAACTTTTACTTAGCTCTATACTTGCAGAACATGATATCATATCATCCTTTATAAAATCTAGAACAGAGAATTTGTGTTAGTTGTCTCTTTAATTTCTTCCTTCTGTCTCTGTTGAGGAGGCTAATAATCACAGATCCTCTTTCTTTGAGCTTAAGTTTGTTCAGAAGCAATACAATTGATAGTTAATGTGATAACATATTCTTATTAGCCTTCCATTTAATGATATGATCGTGATTTTTATCGATGTTAACCTTGCAAGGGATCATTGTCATGGTTGGTGCCATTATTATTCTGGTATACACAGATTTTACCATTGTAGAATTTGCTGATGTTGTAATGGTTGGATAGTCACCATTTCGATAGTATTCCATTAATATGCTGCTGTGGGTTTTTTGACGACCACTATCTATCAAAATCAATTGCAGGTCTCATGTCATGGAGCTGTGAGAGCCACTATATATGTACTCGTAATGACAGCATGCCTACAGTCCTTTGGATTTGGGATGTACAACATCTTCAGCTTGCAGCCATCTTGATACAAAAAAATCCCATTCGAGCAGTAGCTTGGGATCCTACCTGCCCACGTCTACTTTTTTGCACTGGAAGTACTAATTTATACATGTGGACACCTTCAGGCGCTTACTGCATTAACGTCCCATTTCCTCACTATTCTGTAATGGATCTGAAATGGAATTCAAATGGGAGCTGTATTCTTGTCAAAGTCAAGGATTCTTTCTGTTGTGCTGCTGTGACCATATTACAAGAATCTAGTGATTATAGCTCTGATGATTGACGGTTGAGTCATGTTATTTATCCGACTCATGCTACTTCATAAACACAATAGTTCTGGACATTCATTGTGACGGCCAGCGGACATCATTTACTCAAGAATCAGCCCCTCAGCTTGAAGTCGTCTGGGATGATAAGGTAACAGGGTTCTAACATTTTTCTGAAACTGTATCTCTTGTACTGAGATGTAGTTTTACTATGAAAATCCATGATGGTTTTAGGCTTTTAGCACTGAAACAGACGAACTGTGTTTGTGAATCATATCTTTTCTTAGTTTACTCTTTTAATGCTCAAATTCTATTCATTTCTTGGAAAGAGGAGGGTTCTTGAACAATTTCTTCATCAAATTTTCGTACCCATTATACATAACTCACTGATAGAATCCTAATATTGATGATCTAAAGATTCTAATCTTGATGGAAAGGTACGAGTCATTTTAGTCGCAATTCAAGTGATCAAACACTCTCATCATATTATCAATATAAGCTCTGTGGCTTACATGTATAATCCTGGTTTTGAATCATGGAAATATATCAAGATTTATGCAAAGTAATTTTCTGACATGGAAAAGGCAGACCATGCATGTGAGCTACAGAAACATGCCACTCTTAGTTCTTGATCTGTACTGTGATAATTATTCATGTGGGGGAATTATTCTTTGTTGATTGCTTGTCGAGTGCTTAGCTGTAGATATACGATCTTATCCATGGCATGTCAGCAATTTTTTGTTTTTGTTTTTAAATAAGCTCTTGTTGTATTTGGGGAAAATAAAATTATAAAAATTATAAGGTCTTATTAAAGATAATTTTGTAATTTTGTAATTAACATGTTTAAAACTAAAGGAGTTTAAAAATAAATTATGAACTTCTTATTTTTTCTAAAGCTCCATTTGGATTAATTGATTTCAAATTATAATAATAAATTCTTTGAACTTATTTTAATAATCTCATATAATGAATTTCAAATTTTTAAATTTCTATTTTGATCTAATTTTTCAATTCTCGTAGTGAATTTCAAATTCATAATCATTTCAATCTTTCTCTTATATTATTTTTTCAAATCCAAATCCTTCCTTCCAAATAATTTATAAGATCTTCATGTGTTATTTTGAAAATTTATAAGCTCTCTTCATAAAAAATTTACCAAATATTTTAGAATATTTATAAGCTTTAAATGTCTTAATAACATATTTTAGGGAGCTTACAAACCCATTCAAACACCCTCTCAATATTTAAAAAAACTTGTAAGAGAAATGAAGAAAGTGGTCTTCCATCAATCTCAATGGGGGAGAAAAGAGGAAAATCCAAACCAACCCAAAGAACCACATAAGAAGTTAACTTTTACCATTTGGACAATAAAATGTTGTCCAAAAAACAAGCACTTTTACTAAATTTGATGGACCCAAATTCATGATCTTCACAAAAATATTACCTACCTGCTCATTGTCTAGTCCCTTTGTTTTTCTTTACATTCTTCATGTTCATGGCAACACCCCTCCCTCCATGAATATAATTTGATATGACTAGCCAACTATACCAAGATTTGGATAAGACTACTCAATTGACAAAAAAAAAAATAAAAGAATTTTCTAATGAAATTGAATTGAATTTCTTTTTTATTGAATGAGATGGATAAAATATTAATTTTTTAAAAAAAATCACGATACATCCAATTTAATTGAAGTTACAAAAAGTTGAGTTAGACATTGAAAATCCAATATCAAATTTTATTGAATTCGGGTACTCAATGTATGGAGTAAGTTCATGGTAGATTATTCTTAAAAGTTAATAGAACTGGGTGAAAAATTGTAAATTATTTCAAGATTTGGAGTTTCGATGCCTTTTGAAATTATCCGAAATGAAAAATGTGTTTTGAATTAATGTTTTGGGGAAAAATGTTTTTATACACTAAAATAATTTTTAATTATTATGTTAATTAAATAATTATAAATTTACTATATCCCCATTAATTATAATAAAATAATATTTATAAAATAATTATAATTAAAATATTTTTCACTAATCACAATAAATAATATTAATTATATATATCTACAGTTGAAAATAAAATATCGTATTATTTTTTTCTAATAAAATATTCATATGCATTCTTATTTGCAATGTGTTTTCTCATTCTAGTATGCAAAATATATTACCAATAATATTTTTTTAATATACAAAAAATAATACCAAATAAAGTCTATTTTTTTTCTTGTTTGTCCTTGTTCAAACTTCAAATCAATAAAAAAATAAAAAATAAAAAAAAATAGTTTCTATTTTCCTTAATTATTGTCTTTCTTTTCCTTTTTTTATAAAGTTAACCAAGTATACTCACCGTACGAACCGTTGTTTGCAACAGTCATCTTTTCCTTCTTTGCTTGCAAACGCCACGTTTTCACATGTCTCTTTCCTCCTCCGCACCCACCATCAGATTTTCAACCACTTCTCAACAATTTCAAAACCCTCATTTAATGTATTAATTTGTTAAATCTTAGCTGTTCAAACTTCATTTTTTGGGGTGGGTTTTTAGCTACTAATCCTAATTTATATTCTTTCTGAGTTTTCGGGTGTCTTTTGTGAATGCGAAGTTTGTTAATTTGAGGGAGGAATAAAAAAGCAATGGAAAACGGAGAAGCTGGGGAAAACGGCGCCGTGTGCTCGACGGAAACGGCTAACGGAGGGGAGGATGTGTACAGCTGTAAAGAATCCGACGCTTCGTCTGCTGATCATCTTGTTGTTATGGTGCACGGGATTCTGGGAAGGTATTTTTTATTTGAATTTTGTACACCGTTTTTTTTTGGTTTGTGAGATTAAGGTTACTAAGTATGCGTTATTATGGTTGGTGAGTTTCTATTTTTGTTTATTTTATTTTCTCCCGGATTTTAAATTTTCAGAATTCAGATAATTATGAGATCAAGATGGGAACTTTTTTTGGCAGAGAGTGATGTTTTGGAGTCTTTGATGCTTTCTTTTGGATTGGACTGTGAGGATATGGGCTATTTTACTGTCATTGTGCCAAAGTTTAAGTTTTTTCTTGATTTTGCTTACTCTGTACTGTCTGCATGTTAAAGAGGTTCCTTTCGAGTAGCTTTTGATTGTGTTCTGCGTTGTAGTTAATGGGGAGGGATAATCCCTGTCCATCTCATATATACTATTGCTGTAGAGTATAGGATATGAGAACGGTAGTCAACTACTGGTTCTTTTTGTGTAGATTTTCTTACCTATCTGTATATATTCAAAATTTGACCTTGTCACTACCCATGGCACCGCTATTTCTCATGATGCCATTATTGCAGTGCATCAGATTGGAAATTTGGCGCGGAGCAGTTTGTCAAGAGGCTCCCTGATAAAGTTTTCATTCACTGTGAGTTGTGCATTCTGTAAATGGTGAACAAATGACTTGCTGGGATTCCGGAAAAGTTGTTTGAAAAATCCTCGTATTTTTTTATGCAAATTCATATTTCCTATTTCAATGCTTGACAATGACTTTCCTGTTTCTAATGAGAAAATGAGATGATTCATTCTAAGCTGTTTTTAACTTTCTTTCACATGTACTAACCCAAGTTTTATGTACGTTCAATGAGTATTTTTCAGCTAGAAACTTTACCTGATCTTGTCTGATGGTATGGCATATCCTGTCATATAAAGTGAGCCCACATGGCACTTAATCAATATTCATTGTTTCAAAAATAGATAATTTTGTGTCTAACTGTATAAAAGGCAGGCGAACTTCTTCCTACTAGTAAATTCTACATCATCTTATTTTTTCTGGGGTGTTTGTTCTTGATTGGCACAAATTTATAAAAATATGCTTCTTTAGTTTCGGCGAAGAAGAAAGCTGGATATTCTACAATAATTTCCTCTCTTAATGCTTTTATTTTCATTTCTAGTCTTCGGTCTAAAGGTTTATAAGTATTATTGCCTTGTCCTTGATTTGATATTGAGCACTATGATTTTGAAGCAGTCACGTTTTTATCTGAGTTCATTACTAAATTTGAGCTTCTTAAGAAAAAGCTGGTGCTGGAATTGGCAGAAAATCTTCTGCCCTTCAGTTTTTAATTCAGTACTGTGAGAATGGGCTAAATAATTTGCTTGTTGGCTTTGTCCAACAAATTTTTGTGTCATTAAATAGCTTCCTTACCAATGAACATATGGTAGGATGTGAAATTGGGGTTATGCTTTCTAATTTTGTGGTTGATGTTAAGATTGATCTTTTTATTATAGACTTTTGACATATCTTGAAAAGATGTGGCATTTAGAAGAAAAATCTCACACTCCATTTAGCATCCCAAAAAGGCACTCTATGTAATCTCTAGAATCTTCTCAGCCATTTCTATCCTTTTGCTACTCAAAGGTGGCTTATTTTGTTGGCTTCTGAATGGAGCATTATATGGCTTGCAGGTAGTGAACGAAACATGTCTAAGCTGACACTGGATGGCGTAGATGTTATGGGTGAGAGACTGGCTGAGGAGGTTGATTTTTGTTGTGCTAGAGTGCAGTTTTTCAGCCTAATTTCTTGAAAGATATCATGTGAAACAGGATCCTTGTAACATAATTTGATCCTGACTTTTTATCTTCATTTTAGGTCCTTGAAGTAATCAAAAGGAAGCCTGGTTTAAGGAAAATTTCTTTCATTGCACATTCTGTAGGGGGACTTGTGGCAAGGTATGCTATTGGGAAATTATATAGACCTCCAAATAGGGGAAGTGGAGAAGAATTATCAGCCAATGCTTGTAATGAAGGGCCAAAGGGTACAATAGCTGATCTGCAACCAATAAACTTTATTACTGTTGCCACTCCTCACCTTGGTTCTAGGGGTAATAAGCAGGTAGAGGGGTTTCTTCTTATATCATTTCTTTCCTTTTTGTTTGATGCTCAAATGTTAAATAGAAATTGAATGATTGATACAAAATACAAATGGCTTTCTTCTTATCCCATTGCTTTGTTTTTAGACTATGATTGTAGAAGAGAGTGGTTTTTAACATGTGATGCCTTATCTGTTGACATTTTAAATTATTAGTTTTGCAATGTGTTGGGCCCTGTTTGAGGTGGCAGTTTCAGTGAGGCGGCTACACTGTTGGACTTATCTCGGAAGTTCATTATGATACCACTTCTTTTCAGTTGCTTCTTAGCTTGAAACCCTGTCGAAGAAGTACTTTATGAACCTAGAGCTCAAGGACTGTTCACATATTTGAAAATCATTCAGCAAACTTAAACTCATCAGTTAACTACTAAACTTCTTATTCCCTGTAAGACGATGCTTCCTGAACAAGCAATGGACAATGCCCACATGCCAAGGATAGTTTGAATTGGACCAATTGTTGCGGTAGGAGAGAATATTTCTGAAAGCTGAAAGAGCAAATCATTTTGTTGGACAGTTTTGTGCACCATCTGTATGATGTTTGATTAGGAACTTGAATGTGATGTAGATTGGGGCAAAGCATGCTCTGTTTGAAGGGTTTGGGGGGGGGGGATGGATTGTTTGGGTTGAATGTTCCTTACTACCCAGAAAGAGAAAAAAGGAAAAAATGTGAGAAGAAAACAAGCTCATATACCTGTGGACAAAATGTTGAAAATTTAATTCATCTATAACAAATACACAAATTGGTTAGCATTTCACAACCAACAGCACACAAGCAGAACAGAAGGAATCATGGTTATTTGAATTTTATCACCCCACCTTTCTGCTTTCATGCCATAACCAATAAAGAAAACAAAAGGAAAATGGAGGTTTGGGAGGGGGTGTGCTTGGAGGTCTATCAATGCAGCAGGACTGCGAGAGAGAGAAAGGGGTGGTAGGTTGGTGGGTGGCAGAGAGAGGGAGTGGGAGGTGAAAATGGGAAAGAGGGGTTACCAATGTGGCAGTGGGGAGGATGGAGGTGGCTGTGGCTGTGGCTGTGGACAGTGGAAGAGGCAGTGCGGGTTTGATTGTGCCGGGGGGGCGGGGGGGTTGGTTTTGGGGAAGAGGAGAGGTTTAGTAATTAAAGAAAATCCCGAGCATTTATCTTATGGGATCTATGCTCATTATTTTTATCAACCTTGTAATTTTTTTAGAGGATTGTTTTGTTATAAATCTTATGGTTTTTTTCTTGTCAATTTAGATATGTATAATCAATTGCGTTTAAACTTTTTGGTTGGATTCGAAATGGATCTACGTTGATCCACAAACTTGAAGATTCTAGTAATGATGTATCTCTAAGAATAGGATCAAATTGAATCCAGTGCTATATTGCCACCTCTATTCTGTGCCATGTGAAAGTAAAAGAAACAGTGTATGCTTGTATTTACTTTGAGAATCCCATGTTTCATGATATGAGAGAATGAGATATTTCTTTTTAATTTTTTCTCTCTGGTATGATGGTATCCAATCTGGGAAGAGGAAGGAATGCTGTAATTCTGACCTTGCGGCACTGTCAACCATTTAAGTGCTCTAGTTACATGAAGAACCAATTTAAGAGTCTGTTTCCATTTCATCTGCATTGAATTCATTTATTCAAAATATCATACCAAATACATATTATCAGTTGTTGGAAATAATTTCTTGGTTCTCAACCTATCTGTCAGGTACCATTTCTTTTTGGGTTAACTGCGTTAGAGAGAGCCGCTAGTCGTGTGATTCATTGGATATTTAGGAGAACAGGCCAACACCTTTTTCTTACAGATGGTGATGAGGGAAAGCCTCCATTGCTTAGACGCATGGTAGAGGATAATGGAGAATATCCTTTTATGTAGGTTTTCTCCATCTCAACTTAAGTTGGATTGGGAAGTGCTGGCTGTGCCAAGATAACCATATGGTTAAGTAATACAATTCATCTGTGCAGGTCTGCTTTACGATCTTTCCAACGCAGGGTAGCATATTCAAATGTTGATTACGACCGTATCCAGGATTAATGAAACTTATACACTACCTTTTCTTTGGACTGATTAGCCCTGTATAGCATTATTTCTCTATATTCCTTGTCTTCCTGACAACATATTGCTTAGATATTGTGGGTTGGAGAACATCATCAATTAGACGCAATAGTGAACTGCCTAAGGTCAATATCTTTATTCTTCAGCTTACGATTGTCACTAGTCTTTATTTTATATATTTTTTAGCTTTATGAATACCATTAGTCTTTGGTTTTGCAATACATTGGCATGACTTTTCATTTCTACAGTGGGAAGATTCCATTGATGAAAATTATCCTCATATTGTTTATGAAGAGTGGTGCAAGGTGTGTGATGGAAAGCAGTGTGAGACTACAACAGAAGAAGATGGTTTAGATGAGCTGGAAGGTTTGTAATTTTTCTTCTGCTTGCAGAGTGTTCTGAAAAATATGCATGTTGCTGCAGCTTGATCTCATATTTCCCATTCTCTTCTTGATAGGAAGAGCTCTCTTGCAGTTTTAGTATTTATATTTGTGATTAAAATAAGCGAAGATTATACAATCATGAGATGATTATGTTATTGCTGAAAAAATGTCAAATCATGTCAGTTCAAATTTGTAACGAATGGCTCCATCACTGGTTCATGCTATTGTGCTTGATAGTTCTGGCTATACTGTGGCATGTGTGTTGACTACTTGGTTTTACAACCTCTCTTCAGCTCTTCTTCAATTTTTGGGGACTTTGCTCTTCTGTGTACATACTTATGAACTTTATTATTGGTGTCTACTTTTTACATGGTTGGAGCAACCTAGCAGGAAAAAGAATTTTTATTTTTCTGATGTCGAAGCTTGTTTCCTCCTGTTATCTTGGTACCCCTTCTCACTTGAAAAGAATTTGCCTTTTATTCCCATACTTCCTCCTAAGTTGACCTAACCCAATTTGAAAATGTGTAGAGGCCTAAGCTATTAAATATTAAGTCATTCTCAACCAGCTGAAATCAATCCAACCAGCCCATTTGCTGCCGCTAGTCTTCATTATCCTAATCTTTAGTCTGCACTTTTTCTCTGTTTCTATTTTTATTATTTGAAGAATATGGATGTTTGTGCCTGAAGGTTACCTGAATTTTATGCAACCCTTTGTTTGCAATCTTTGGTTTCGATTTACTTTGACCTTGCAAAGTAGATAGAAAGTTTTCTCCAAAGCCTCTAGCCCTAGGTCCCCTAAATAAGTCCAAAAAAATAAATAAAAAATGGGCTGCCCCAAAACAGTACCTTGTTGAGTAACTAAGCTTAATACTTGAAACCTTTTCGCCCATTCATTCTGGAAATCTGGGTGGTAGATTTGTCTGTCCAGCTAACTTGGGTTGTTTTAGTTCCATTGTGGCTTGAGAATAGTATATCTAGTAACTGATTTATCATGGGTAAAGAAAAAAAACAACAATTTGATTCATGGGTTCTCGCCAGTTCGTTGTGGTCTGGTTTGCATGATTTATGTATTTCTGACTTTAAGTTCTCCGTGTCCCGGTAATCTTATTCTTGGCATTTACGATGCAGAGGAACTGGTAAATGGCCTCTCACGTGTGCCGTGGGAGAAAGTAGATGTCAGCTTTCACAATAGCAAGCTCAGATTCGCCGCCCATAGTATTATTCAGGTCTCTCTCTCTCTCTCTCTCTCCTCATTTTGCAAGATTGCATATGCATGTATGACTCATGCACACATCTTTTGTACATTAAGTGGGAGCACAATAGACTCTATTTAGAGCAATATGTTACATGCTCTTTGCATACAACCTCTGTGTGTGTGTTGCAGACCTCATCTTCTACTTTTATCATATAACTGTTGAGTTTTATCTATTTCCATAGTATTGTTTGGGTGTTGAAGGCCTGCGTTTTCTGAGTGGGGTAAGCGAGTTTTCATTGTTTCTGCAATTTTCTGTTAACATTTTATCCTCTTTTAATGTGCTTCGTGTGACTTGTCTTTGATATCTGGGGAAGTTCTGTGGTCCTTGAATTCACAACAGCTATCTTAACTTTTGTCAACTATTTTTTCTTGAATGAAAGCACTCTATTTATCTCAAACCGCTGTCTTTAACTTCACCCTCTTGTTTAACTCTTAGAAATTTACCTAAAACTCGAGTTGATTTTTCTGTCATGACTGATTCTTATGCAGGTCAAAGACCATTACATGCATTCAGAAGGTGCAGACGTAATCCAACATATGATCGATCATTTTCTTTTGTAGTTGCGCACCAGCTCCCTATCATGGACTACAAATGGACTTAAGGTAATGCCATTCTGGGTCATGGGCTCCTTTCCATTCCATCCTTTATTCGACCTCAGTCTTTGAAGATGATGATTTATAAATTTCGGTGGGTGAAGGTTGAAGGGTGTTTGCCTCTGTGTAAGCCAATTTCACAAAAATATCAGGATTGCTGAACTATTATGAGAAATTTTGTCTATTTTTCTCCTCTGTACATTCACTTTCAATTGATTCATAAATGGAAATGGTGTATTTAGTTAAGAATTTGTCTTCTTTGTTATGTGCTTTTGCCACCTTGATGCTTTACTTCAACTCTTTATCATGTAAATATTGGAACTTCTGATAGTTCACAACGACAGTGAGGTCTTGGTTAAGTGTGAAAGCTAAAACATCAAATTTTAAATTACATAGTCCTCCAGCTAGGGATGATGTCTTGGTGCTTGGAGCATGCTCAAGCAATTTAGGAGTAGGAGCGTTGCTCTACTATGCACTAAAAATTATTTAGTCGCCTATTAAATACTGATAAACTACACTTCAAAAAAAATTGAAAGATTTCTACTCATTGATGTCATTTCATGGAATATTTTTTTCAGAAATTTCTATTATTGGTGCTAGAAAGTGAAAAGGGTTGGCCGAATGATAAAGCACTGTACTAGGCACTGGTTGGTGCGAGGTGGTTGCATCCCAATAAGTGTCATGGGTTCACCGAGTAGTTTCTAGCCAGTTGTATTATCTCCCTGCCAAATGATGGTGCTGACTATAAATGCCAGCAACTAACCTTGTAGACTCGAATTCGTGATCTCGTTTGATATCAATTATTAGGATCAAACGCTTATCATTATACTAAAAAAGTTATAATTATTGGTAGATATTGTCGACCAATTACATTATCTCAAATCAAAAGATGATACTAATAATTATAAGTAGCAATTAGTAAACCATCAGAGGGTAATCTTACTTTGAAATGACATGGAAATGTTAATTGGCAAAGATAATAGAGCATTGTGATAATGTTCGCATCATTTCCAGCTGATTCTTGCAAGGACAACACTGCGTATGGTCATCTAAAGTGAGTTTAAGACAACAATTTGCCCACTTTGTTGAGGTCCCTACTTGCAACTGAGACAAGTGGTCTCCTATTTTTGATTTGCTGGTTAATTAGGCCCATAATGTTTTTGATTTTTGAAATGCCACTTAAGTTTGATTTTCCTCAAAAAAAAAAAAAAAAATAGTATTAATAAATTATCTTTTTCTTTTTCTAAAGTTTTTTGTCTCTCCCAATTTTATTTTATTGTGATTAATGACTTTGATTATCAATCTTCTGATATAATGTCTCCACTTTATGCTACTGCCTTATTTTCTGGACTAGACTGAGGAATCAACTACATTATGTAGAAATCATTTAACTTGTAACTCTTAAAGATGGGTGAATTTCACTTTACCCCCTCAACTATATATATTGTGTCACTTTATCCACTTCAAGTATGAAAGTATACATTTTATCCCTTTCAATTATGAAAATATAATTTTTTTCAACTTTTACCCGTCTTTTTAATATATTTGGGAATACATTGAAGTTAAAAATATTGAAGTTTTAAAACTTTATTGGTATTTTAATGACATAAAATAATTAATATAAATTAGACAAACTATAAAATGACGAAGTTGAATCTTATACTTAATTTACTATATAAAATAATAAGTTATATTTATCAAATTAATTTTAATTCTTAACTATCATAAACCTTTAAATAAAAAGATAATTTTACCTGAAACAAATGTCGGTAGATAGCTATAGAGAGTAAATAGGACTCAAGATTCTCAAAGAAATTTGGCGAAATAACCCTACAAGTAACCCTCACAAAAAGATTGAAATTGGCAACTACTTACCAATTAAAACATAGATTTTCACAAGATTATAAGACCATGAATGAGAATGTCAATTATTGAACTTTTTGAAACAATTTACAAAGTAAGGAAATATAGTCATTCTTCGGTAAGGAAATAAAGTAATCTTATCAGATAATATTTTAGTTACGTGTCAAATGAGTTAAAAATTCTTATAAATTTATACATCTTATAAGATATTTTTGGAATTTATAAGATATAAGATCTTATTTTAAAATTAAATTGTTGAAGTATTTGGATAAAATAAGATTATGAAACTTTCAAAATGTTAGTTATGATAATTTTGTAATTAAAATTATCAAGATTTAAAAGAGCTTGTAAAAATAAGATGTATTTTGAAAATAAATTTAGGTAAAGGTACTTTTTTATGAGTTTATTAGCTCTAAAATAAGTTTTTTATTTTATTTTATAAACTCTTTAAAAAAATTACCAAACACTTTTAAACATTTTATAAGCTCTTAGACACCTTATAGGATATTTTGAAAAGTTTGTTCATCCAAATTCATCCATATTCATGTGATTATTTGTTATTAAGAGGGTATTTAGCCAAATTTATTTTTAAAAAATTATTTATTAAAATTTATAAAATATTATATCTTATTGTAAAACGAAATTTTAAAATTACTTGAATAAAATAATATTATAGAGTTTATTAGATGTTAGTAATGATAATTTATAATTAATATTATTAAAATTAAAGATGTTTGTTAAAATTTTAAAAATAAGTTAATTGTTTTTTTTTAAAAAAAATTTATAAAATCCTAACATCTTATTTTAAAAATACATAAACTCATTTTTAAAATTTTTACCAATCACAAGAACATTTTATAAGCTTTTTAAAACACATAAAATATTTTAAAAAACTTATTAGTTCACCCATACACCGTCTGAATCTTGCAAATAGAATCACCAAAAATATCCACAAGACCAGATAATTTAAAACTTGGAAAATATCCAAAAAATGCATGACCTCAAAAATATTTAAAATTATCCAAAAGATGAGATAATTAAAAATATTCAAAAATATCCAAAATTTCCCTATTCAAGATTAAAACATCAAAGTAGATTTCTAAAATACTTCTTAGAAACTTCGCCAGCATATCCCTTATAACTTATATGTACAATTTCTAAGTAGATATTTACACAGGCTTCCATTAAGTCATAATCACGTGCCATTGATTAAATTATCTTTCGACACGTCCCTTTGACTTTGTATCCTACGATCAAGGACTGGGAGTTGCACAATCGTCCGATCTCCTCTCTCTTCTCCTCTTCCGGCCGACGTTCGCCGGCGGCGCATATTTTCCGGCGTCCAAAGGGAAGTTCAGAATGGCTTTGCTGCCCCTCATCTTGAAGGCAGCACAGTCATAAGCTCTGGCTGCATCCACATCAGTGTCATAAGTCCCTAGCCACACCCGGCTCCCCTTCCGGGTCGGGTCCCGAATCTCCGCCGCGTACTTCCCCCACGGCCTCCTCCTAACTCCCCTGTAGTGCCTTCCCACGGCAACAACCGACGTCAAAAGACCCGACCCATTACTCAACTCACCGCATTCGGGTTCGGGCTTCACGGGTTTCTGGGAAGGAGGCGGCGAGGAGGGATTATCAAGGACTGGATCATCTTGAGTATCCATGGAGCAGCTCAAGCTAATTTGGGGCTTCGTTTCGAACTCGAAGAAATCAGGGCTGAAACTGAAATAACGAGAAATTGGCGAGTCGGGTTGGTTCAGGTCGGAACAAAAGTCTGACCCGGAAGAGGGGGAGTCGATTTCTTCGGGGCTCCAAATGGGCTTATCACCATAAACATCTGCGAAACAAAGACTGAAGTTGTCCAAGAATGACTCTGCAGAAGTGAAGTCTTCAAGGAGGTGTTGGCGTATGAGCTCCAACTTTAGCGACTCATCTGAGGTTGTCATGATCACACCAAAAACATGCACATATAATATCTATATACCAGATATATATATATATATATATATAATAGTTGTATATAATAAAACAAGAGGAAAGACCTACTTGGGATCGACACAAGGAGCAGTGAGTAGTTTTTAGGTATATTTGGTGAAAAAGAATGACGAGTGGCATATAAATATATACATACCTCTGTGGGTTGGGTTGGGGGGGGGGGGGGGGGGGGGGGGGGCAGTGGGGCTGTCGGAAACGGTTTGGACACACAATTGGATTTTATTAATAGCTAGGGACATGCATATAGATTATATACAAAGAGAGATGGACCTTGTAAAGGAATAAATAATAAGATCATTATATGATATATTTGTAAGATGAATTTATATTAAAAATATATACATTAAGTGTATCATCTATAAAATCAAAAATGAATTGGGAGTTTATTCTTCTAAATTAAAAATTTATATGTGAATTCAATGGTATTCAAAACAAATTTTCACTTGTAAATTCCTACCTAACCCTTTTATATGTTCGTACCCCATATATATCTTGTAGCTTACCATTGTGAAAGTAGTTTGAATTTTTTATTTTAATTTAATATTTTATTTTATACTTTATATTGTAAATATATATCAAATATATAAAATATTTTTTAAAATATATATTTAACATAAAATATTTATAAAATAAAATATGAGTAAAATTTATAAAAATTACAACAGAAAATCCGAAACAAGTACGAAAGTGGATATTGGTAAATGTTATCTTATCTAAAGAGTAATTGGGGTGGGGGGTTGTGCGCAAGTTGTGTGACAGCAGAAAGTGACGACATATATATACATAGTCACAAGTGAGATGGAAGCTTTATGTTGATGTTATTACAGGTACATGCAACAAGTCTATTCTTTCTTTTTTCTCAAGTGGATGAGTATAAGGGGTCCATTGGCTTTAGTTTTTCCAAAACTTTTTGCAGGCTCATCACTTCACTCAACAATTTAACTTGGGCTACAGCCACTATTTCTTATATATGCAAATATTTCAATGAGTGAAATTACACATAAGGACAAGCAATAAAAAAATTGACAGTTTTTTTTTTTTTATTTAAGTATTATTTTGTCTCCAATTAAGCAGATATTTATGATTTTTGGAAATACATTTCTTTGTTTGGGAATTATATAGCTGCTCAAGTGTTTTGAAAGAGAGGAAAAAAGAAAAAGTTTCTGCATACAACAAGTCTTAGCTCGAGGTGCCACTTCTTTGGGGCAAGACCCCCGACAAAATTTGGGCAACCTGCTGGTATCTAAATTGGAACTCATGGTTACTTTGCTGAAAAATCAACCTAAGTTGTTAAAAAAAATTAATTGTGTCGACTCATAAGCAGGTCCAAACTCTTTTTCAAAATTCATTTGAGTTTATTAGTTTTAATTGCTCCTTCAAAAATAAAGAGCATATATAAAAATATAAATGGTGTCTAGATAAAGGTTTTTTTTTTTCGTACTGATTTGAGAAAATCAGTGTATTTGAATTTGAGTGTAAAAGCCTCAAATTCGAGATATTTTAAATTCGAAAATGATCTGAAATATTAATACACATTAGGCTAGTTGAATGACTTTCAACGAAAACTCTTTGATGCTTAAAAGTTTGAAATCGCGAGGTTGTTGAAAATAAATACATAAGGTAAAATTCAAGATGTTAATTATCTTATTAACAATTAAGTACGAAGATATTTATTTATAGTGGTTATATGCGGCATAGGATTGGATACATGTAGCAATTCTGACAGTTCGATGATCACGTCAACTCCTGTCTCTTGGGATCAGCGGTCCTCGTTTCGGATCGATCAACCCGACGAAAGGATAGAGTCGAAACTCAGTAAAAAAAAAAAACCCGAATCCTATACATTTTGTCCATTCTCAAGCGGCCAACTTGCACGGCCGTGTGTTAAGGAATACATACAATCCGTGCATAAACGACTTGCTAAAGTCGTCCACTCCCCTCCCACATTTATTCAGTGGACCATACATCACTACAAGTGGTACAAGCATCGCTCAATGCTAATAATGTCAATATTTTATTTTATATTTTAGGTCTCAAATAAATATTAAGTATAAAAAAATATTTTTTTAAATAAACACTTAATGTGTATTCATAAAATAAAATATATGATAAAATTAAAATTAAAATTAAAATAAAAGATCGAAATTACCAATTAACTATAAAATTATCATCTTATTCTTCTTCTATTTCTTTCCCTTTTTTCGCCCCTAACAATCTATTTTGGTCTTTTTCCTTCAAACCATATCACAAATGCATTGTAGTGAAAGTTATATAACCATATGCAAGTGATCATCATGATCATGGGTGGGATTTTTGAGGGGGAAATATGTTGGGTTAGGTAAAATAATCGATTTATCTGTTTGTGTTTCTCATTCACTATGATACTATTTTACTGAATTTATAATTTTTTTAAAATATTTTATAAAATATTTAGGAATTTATAATTTTTTTTAAAAAAATTAAAAATTAGGAGATTTCAACTCATTTTTTAAGAAATTAATAAATTCTTTTATTTTGACCATATATACTATAGACTTTAGATTGCTAGTAAGTTTCATGAATTTATTTCATCCAAACACCCCAATTTTTTTTCTTCTAAAAATAAGATATTAATATCTTATAAAGTGTAAAAGCAATAAATACAAGACTTATAAGATGTTTGGAAATATCCAATGCCATACACCTTTTAAAGAACATTATGTAATTTCCTCCCACGTGTGGCAAAATAAGACACAATAAACACACTGAAATAATTATATCACATATTATAAAAACTTTTCCATAAATATATATGGTAATATAGGATGGCTATTGGTTGCCAAAAAGAACAGAAAAACTAGAGTGTTTGTACGACGTACATAACATTATTTTTGAAATAAAATATATGAGCAAGAATATAACAAAATTGTCAAAAGAAAGATAATTTGTTGACAATTTAATAATTTATAATGAGACAATATATTCAATTATTTCAAACACGATTTAACACACATAAATATATATAGATACCATCAGTCATTTGGTCGAGTGGTACCATTTTTTACCTCTGGGAGATTGAAAAGTTCTTTTGACCCTATTCGTGAATAAATATATATATATATATATATATATATATATATAAACCTAAGTACTCAAAATGAAAAAGGAACTTTTTCAAACCTCGGTTGTTAATATTAATTGCAGCAATCAATAAGATCTTGTTTATGTGGTATGATTGAAATCTAAAATTTTACAATTAAAAAAAAATGTTTAAGTCTCACCTATGTGTTGGTATTAGAATACTTTTATAATATGTAATTTGTCACAAAAATATGTAAAAGCGACACAAATTTTATTTTGTCACAATAATAACTCTTACAAATTTAATAGCTCTATTTATTAATATTTAAATTGTTACTATTGATAATTAGTGATAAATGTATAATGATAAAAAAAAAATTCACTAATAACTTATGACAATATTTTTGTTCGTTGTAATACATACATCATTAATTAATTGTAAATAGTGACAACACAATTTTATCATTGTTAAGCTCATAAAAATTATTATTATGATAAAATAAAAATTTTGTCACTTAAATGCATATAGTAAGTGAAAATTTTGATATTGTCATTTAATATATTGTCACTAATATTCAAAATAACAAAAATATTAGTAATACGATGTCAAGTGACAATATTAAACTTGTCACTCATAATATACATTAAGTAAATAGTTTTTATTTTGATACAATAATAATTTTTAAAAATTTAGTAGTGATTATATTTATATTATCTTTGAATTGTCACTATATATGTGTGGTTAATTGTACTATAACAATTTGCATTTATCACTAGTTATTAATTGGAATAACTTATATATAATTTGGTGTTACTAATAGTTAATAGTAAAACTTATAAATATTTCTTATTGTTATTAAATTTACAAAAAAATATGACAAACAAAAAATACTTAATATATATAAAAAAATATTAAATTTGATATTATCACTAATATTTTTTTCTGTAATGAATAGTGAGTAGATATTTGTGTCATAAGCCTATTGTATATCTATACATACGAACCTATAAACACACATATTTATTTATATTAATAAATATAAATAAAATGGGTAGATAACGCCAAGAAAAAAAGAAGGGTTTTTGGTTGAAATATGAGTTAGCATGAAATGGACAGTTTTGTTCTCAGTGGCTGCTAGCAAATTCTATATGGGACCTCTGGTCCGGGGGCCTAATAATAATATTGATGGAGTTGATGGACCACCAAAAAAGCAGGTCAATATTAAGGTAGTTGTCCTATAAATTGATGAAACCAGCTAAAGTTTCAATTCTAGGTCGATCCAATTGCAATTTGATTTTGTCCCATCAATCTTTGGCTTAACTTGTATAAATGTATTTGAGATAAGAAACACTAAAATTACTATTTTATTTATAGGTAACTGATAAAACGTTCAAAATATTCGAAAATTCGTGTTTTATTTTTTACATGAAAACTGAGTTGACTTCGAGGTCGGATTGAGTTGATTGACTTGACCGTTGAATACCCGAGATTGATAGGATGGATGAACTGCTGAGATTGAGATACTTGAACCCCATCATGTACAGGTTATATGAATCAATTAATATAAATACGTCGTTTCTTAGTTGTTATAAAATAATTCTTATATTACAATTCATTTTGACTCTCAATTCATATTGACTTATCGACTTGAACTAAGTTAAACATGAGTGTTTCATTTGGGGGACTAATCAATTAGCCTAATATGTATTTGTACTGTAGGTCTTTTCGAACTCAAAAACTTAACTTGAGATCAATTTGAGTGAATTAAGGTATATTAATTTCTCCTAAATCAATATTACTTTAATAAATTGACATATTTCATAAGTTGGAGATAATTGATTACTATAATATTATTTCAATTATTTTGATTGTTAAATGAGTTGAATCTAATATAACTTAAGTTCGTAGCTTAATTTTTAATTTTTATTTTTTCATTTTGGGCCATCGGAGTTAGTTCATGTTATTGGTTTTAACAAGTGTTCAGTATTTGCTATCTATAAAAAAATTGATTTGAGACGAATTTTAATTAATTAATTTTCAATCAATATTATATGTGTACATATGTATGTATGATGTGGAAATGTCTTGAATCCATACAAAGTCATAAATCCAACTAAATTCATTGGACACAACAACCCCTAGGGGATGAATTTGAAATTCTGGTTTCTTCAACAACCAAACATCCCTAAATATCCTCCACTATCACACTTTGGTAAATAATTGAGAAAATGTTTTGAGTCAAACAATTTTTCTTGCTTTGTCATTATTTATATAACTCATCGTGAATTGTCAATTTTGAAGTGGATTTTTGCATGCCCCAAATGAATAAAATGTACATCCTCATTAAGATGAGAGAAGGTGTATTTATTATAATTGTTTCATTGAAAAATGTGTTTTACTAATAGTCCTTTTAAATCATTGGACTTTAAGGCAGGATCTTCTTAGATTAATGAACTTAAATTATTACTAGATATATCAGGGTGGTGTGATTTAGGAAAATTTTATTTTGAATTTGATTTGATGTCACTCAACTTAATTACAAAACAAATAAATTTACACAAATCATGTTATATTTACTCGCACTTTAAAAAGAATAATCGATTACAAGATATGTATGATTACTACACTTAATATGCAATTTATTGGTTGTGGAAGCATAATTTTCTTACCATTTTCATAGGTTGTTGCAAGGAAATGGAACAAAACGAAGTCAATTCTGTGTCAACCTCTTTCTGATGAAAGAATAGAAACATGGGACCGAAGAAAGAAACTGGGAAGCGAAGCTGCCAAGTTGCTGAAAAATGTTGGTTTACTCATTAATGATGGATGTCTACTTGCACTCAAATTCAAATGTTGATAGCATATTGATAATTGGATGCCCCACCAAATATTACATTTCTTACTTCATTTTCTTTCCCTCTTTGGAAAATTTTCTAGTTTGTGATTTATTTTTAAAAAAAAATATGAAATCAAGCTTAATCACATTCTGTTGATCACATAATAAGTAAGAATTATACTCATTTTAGATTTTATACTGATCGAATTTGGACTTGAACTTATATTATTAAACTTCGGAGTGGTTTATCCTGCAATCAAATAATTCGTTAGTTTCATTATAATAGTTTCCAACTAAAACTCTCCGATACTTAAGTAAAAAAGAGATCAGTAAGGTCGAAGCGAATAAGAAAAAATAAAAAGTTATGGTGATAGTTACCTTATGACAACTTGGACATGTGCTATTTATACGAAGGTTTGACATGCAAGTTGCAAGTACGAGGGACATGTGTCATGATTTTCCGTGCTCATGAGTCATGTCTTGTTAGAAAATCCATTGCTAATTTTTCGTATCGAAACCAACCATGAATTAAGTCGGGGCTTGACTAGTGTAAAACGAAATAGATATTTATCATGTTTGGAAAATTATTGAACTTTCAAGAGAGAAGGGTATTTTACCCATCAAAATTAATAATTCTTATATTTATCAAGTTGAGGTTCGACAATACATGTTATAAATAGTAAAAGAAATACAAAAAAAATAATTAGTCTTTAATAATTTATATTTATCGACAGACTTAAACAGACATTAAATTATATGTATGTACACGTCGAGCTCATTATGTTGGTCCGTTGTAAAACTTGAGCTTGGTTCCTACACGTATGCTTAAATATAAGCCATTAATTGTGGGAGGACGATTTGAATTTCAGACCATCTCCTACATTCAAATTGGAGTAAAAACTTACATTCTTCACAGTACATCAGACCTGTAGAAAGCAAGCCACAGAGGATGTCACTAGTAAATGTTTTTGTAATTGCTCAAATTTGACAATAGCTAGAGTGAAGCAGCAGACCAAGACCAAGACCAAGACCAAGACCAAGAAAAATCTTGCTATCCTACATCCATAAAATATCCATTTAAATGGTTCTACGAGTTTGAGGTTTTGTCCAAACAATCGAAGTAAGTATGAGGTATTGAGTTTAAATCTTATCTAATTTTGGGGATTATTTGTCGCATTTTGTATGAATCGAGCTTTTTTATTTCATTATTTGTTGTAATTATAAATTGATTATTGATGTTTGATGGTTGTGCTAAATTTATCATCGATAATGAAAAAAATGTATTAATAATTGTTTCACCAAAAAAATAAAATCAAAGAGACTTCAACTATCAATTCTAAAAAATGAATATCATAAATTAAATTTTTTATCAAATCGAGTCTGACTAAAATTTTTGGAAATTAAATGTTTGGTTGCGTATACACCATATATGATTAACAATAGTTCTTCCATGTATCTACTGAATATATAGTTCGGCATAATTTCAAGAATATATCTTATCCACTCAATTATTATAAGATTATGATGCGGTGACATTCATATTAATTATGTCATTGCTTGTCATATCAATATCATATTAATTTTCCAATGTATCTAATACATAAGAAACGCATTGAAAGTTCCGTATTTATAATGGCCTATGGCCAAATACTTAGCATCAATTTAATTAAACAAAATTACCATTTTGGACCTTATAGTTTTTTTCTAACTCAACTCTGTTTGAACGTTTTAAGATAGAATAGTTTAGTATAGACGATGGGTTACGAGTATGAAACAAACCAAGTTTAAAAAATTTATTTAAATTATGGGTCGAGAAAAGATCAAAATTCAATAAGCCAAGTTCATAGACTCTACAAATTAACAAAACAAATTGGGTCATGATGTTTAGGTGTAATACCCGATCCTCGCACTACTCATCTGATCAATATAGTTCATGCATTTTATGCTATATATGTGTTATTTGCATTTTAATTGATATTTCATAATACACTATATTTTATATGATATTTTAAATAATTATACTTTTGAAATTGTCACCGATATTAATTTTCAAATTATTTAACATAATTGGTTGATTTGGTACTAAGATACGAGAATTTAGATGTCAATTATCAGATACCATTACGATACACGTAAGTGAAAGTTGGTATCATTGTGTTTATCGGTGTATGATAAACTATGCAAATAAATTAATTAGAAAAAAAATAATGATAGTAATGATAATAATAATAAAAAATAAAAAAATTATCATATTAATTAAGAAGGTGTAATTTTTGTTAGAAAATAAATTTGAGGGTTTATAAATAAATATCAAAATATTATGTATTATATATATACACGTGAATAGCTTATGTTATATATATATATATTATATTAGAATGTTAGTTTCTATATACATATATGTATACACGTGTGTAACTTATGTTTTAGATAAGCATATGTTATATATTGTATTAAAATATTAATTTCTTACTCATTAAATAATAACACACACCACAAATACATAGATAACATATCACACACGTTCACGGCAACAAAGAAAAGGAAAAGAGAAAAGAAAAAGAAAGAAGAAAAAAAAAAAGTAGTGTGCTTCGATAAATTTCAATGATAGGAATTGAAATTTTTTTGGGGTAAATCTCTTCTTATTTTGTACGAATAAAAATATATTTTTATGTTGTTTATTTTTAATTTGAAAGAATTTTTTTTAATTAAATTAATTAGTTATCTACTTATGAGATAATAATTAATATACATTATTAATTTAAAATTAGTTACAAAGATTTAATTTTATTATATCATATTAATTGGATGAAAGAGTTAATTTAATTGATGGATTAATTATGGGGATTACAACACATCAATTAAATAATATTAGAATAAATTCGAGATGAAAAATTAAGGTATTTAAAATTTTTTGATTGGATTAAAGTATATATATATATATATTTAAAGTTTGACTATTACTTAATTAAATTTAAGTTAAAATCCCTTATAAATTTGATATAGTAAACCTATTGATTAAAAATAAAAATTAATACGTTATACTTTTACAAGTAGCCTTATATCTAAGGTTAGGAAAGAAAATCTTATTAACATTCAATAGGACATCAAATATGAAAGGTAAATGAAAATTCATTTGCAGCTACAATACATGAACATAGTATTTTGTGCATTATCTATATTAAAGGTAATCATTGTGTCTAGATATGTGTATTGTGAGTATTATACATACCTATAGTGCACATGTTGATTGGATGATAGGACATAGGATCCGTTGTGTTATTGGACATGTCATTCATCAGCATATACATGTTCATGCATAACACATGCTCACAGTTGATGTTTTTGCATGTATGATATTATTTTCAGAAAGAAAATATTTTGGTTGGGCACTATTAGTGTACCAAGGCCTGTGTGGCTTATTTATATGATATTTTGAGACGCCACGAGTATTACTTCTTGAAGAATCATAGGGGTTAATAGGGGGTGTGCCTCTCGTGGTCACGAAATGGTGGACCACTTGATTGTACCCTTATCGACGCCGCTGGTGGGAAGACTTCTGAAGGGTAACAGGGGAAGACAGGGGGTGGATCTCTAGTAATACCAAGAGATGGCCCCCGGACTGCATCGATATGTTTATGAGCATGTGATTATTGATATTGTTGAAAACTCTATCCGGTATATAGTAGGTGGGTCAAGAGACCAATAATGAAAAATGATTTTGAATGAACTATTTTTATGTATAAGTTTGCATTCTTGTCATGATCTCATATAAATGCATTGCATTTATATTGGATTATCCCTTCAGCATGCATAATTTTCATTTACCAAGCATTAACTCACGTAATTCATGTATTGTAGGTGAGTTTGATGATTACTTGAAGTCATGGACTTAATGAATAAGCGGCTGAAGCTCCTATAGGTTCTGAGAATCAGTGTACATAGATGACGACCTATTGGGTTAATTGTTAGCTTATTTGATTTTGAAGTATACTGTATTACATTTTTGAACTTGTACTGTGTGTTACTTTTAAATTTCTTATGTATATAAGTATGTAAATATTGTATTTGTTATGGGTCCTCTGCAGGTATATATAAATTAGTTTATGAGTGGGAAAATAGTTTATTATTTATTTAGTTATTACAGGAAGAAAAAAAATTATTATGCTTGCATATAGGTTCTATCATGTCAAATTATATATATATAGTTGTATAGTAATAGGAGTGTTACATTAGGCTAAGCCTACTAAGGTCCAAACTCACAAAAATCCTCTAATTTACATTATAAATATCAATAATTTTCATAATTCAATGATATATAATTTTATTCATTTCTCTAATTCAAAATTATCAATTTACTCTATTCTGATTTAAACGTCGATGAATTTTCTCCGGAATAATCCCGATGCCATAACAACTGTGTATATCATAGACATGAACTCACTTAAAAATTAAAAACTCACGAAGAGCTAACGTTGGAGGATTTGAATCTATACAACATCAATAGATAATATTTTGATGCCAACTTCATAGGTGATGTGGTGTAAATTTTGTCTAGTCAATTGAGCCAATCTACACAACATCAATAGATAATATTTTGATGCCAACTTCACAAGTGATGTGACCTAAATTTTGTCTAGTCAATTGAGCCTAAGGAATTTGAACAACGATATCACAAATGGGCTTGATCCTCGAATCTTAAGTAGGTTTGAGGTTAAATGACTATATTTGTATGGACTTATAATAATAATATCAGAGGTGGTAATAATAATTTGACTAAATTGAACTAAATAGCTATTGAGGAAAGTAACTTCTATACTGATTTAAATTAAATAAATAAGTCATAAAATGAGTTGATTCTAACTGACCTGAATAGGTCTGACCCTATATCATTTTCTGAGTAGAATGGATGCCCAAAAATTATTTGAGAAGAATCATTGTCCAAAATCCTTAAAGTTTAACTAGAATCCTAAAATAACTCCATTAAGTTTTAAATAAGAAAATAGAATTATACAATAAATAAAATATTTAATTAACAGATGATTTATCTTTTGTTGTTTATCCAAGAAAGATGACATAAATTCTTCTCTTATTCAATTATCTTGATGTCTTGACAATTATTTAGAAGTATAGTTTTCTTTGACAAATACTCCAAAAATTTAATGAAATCATGCAACTTGAATGGGCGAAAGAAACTAGTAATAAAACCTCGAATTGACATTCTAATAGTTAAATAATTAAAATTTGTTGATTTTTTGTTAAGTGAACTATAGAAAGAATGGGCTGTTCATATTGCAGAAATTAATTTGTCAAAGAAATGAAAGATTAAAATATATTATTATTGTCTTAAAAAAATAGTACTTAAAATTAGTATATCATATCATTAGTTTAAATAAAAAGATAATTCTAAGGAAAATATGTATATTTTAAAAAATTAAATCTTATTTTAAAAGGTCTCAAAATTAACATCAAACAAGTTAAAGAGAGACGTTAAGTTTGAAAATAAGAAAGTTGCTACTTTTTTCATAGAAACTCTTACAAAGTAATAAACAAATCTCACTCTAATTATCCATAGAAAAGACAAGGGGAAATCGCTAATGTTTACCACCCCCAAAGTTTCTTAAATTCCTAAACCACCCCAGACTTTTGGCGTCAGGTGCATTTTAGTCTAGTCTAGAACTCATATAACCATCAGCCTTGAATAACCCAAACTTGGATGTGGAGATAACGGCGATAACAGCGGAACTTCAAAAATACCCTTCCCATCTCCGCTGTCCCAAACCGCCGTCCAACTTGACGGCGTTAACGGCACTGCCGCCGTTAACTCACTTGTATTTTTAACCTCTTGAATTTCTTCCCTCTTAACTTCTTTCTTCTCCCTTTCTTCACACTCGCTCTCCCTCCCCCTTTTCCGGCGGCCGTCCACCGGCGCCGCCTCATTTTCCGGCGAAAGGTTCGAATTCCCGATTTCAAGTGGGAAATTCAGTATGGCTTTTCTACCCCTCAGCTTGAACGCCGCCCTGTCATAGGCTTTCGCAGCTTCCACCGCCGTGTCGAAGGTTCCGAGCCAGACCCGGGTTCCCTTCCTTGTCGGGTCACGGATCTCCGCCGCGAACTTCCCCCACGGCCGCTGCCTTACGCCCCTGTAATGCTGCCTTTCGCCGGGACATTCTTGAACTGTTTGCTCAACCACGTTTAGGCCAGGATTTTGCCCCCCAAATTGCAGTACTGCTCCAGTTTCTTGCTCACTTGAGGAATGGCTATGTTGAGCGAAGGCTTCCTTTCGGCGAAGTTTTTCTGTTTTGTGGGATTTGAAGTGTTAATTTGAGGCTTTGTTTCAAATTCTAAGTATTCAAACTCCATTTTCGGGCTAAACAAGGTCGAGAATTCAAGATTCGAGCTTGTGTTATTCGTGCTTGCAAAGCTGAAAGTGGGCACGAATACAGAAGTTTGATCAGTTGAGGAAGAAGAAGAAGCGTTTGTAGGTTCAGAAACTACAGAACTAGAAGTGCTCGAAGTTCTTGAAATCTGTGATTGATCGATTGAAAAGGCAGCTGATGGACAATAGTTTTCCAAGAAAGCAAAATCATCAAGAAGGTGTTGGCGTATGATTTCCAAGGCTGAGTTTTCATCGGGTGAGGCCATTGTTTTTCTTGATGACTCAAAACTTACAAAAATTAAGCTCAAAGAAGAAAAGGGTCTCTTCTTTTCTTGGTTTTTGATTCAAATGTGGGTTGTCTGCTTCACTTTGAGTGGAAAAGAGGGAGTGAAGAAGATGATAATATAGGAGGTGAGAGTTGTGGAAGGAGGTTTCATAGGAGGGTTCTGAGGAGGAGAGAAGAAGCATCCAAAATAATGAGGAGTGGAATTCGTTGGTGTAGGCGCGCAAAGACTAATAATTTTTAAGTAAAATAAAGCTTAGGGAGTGGGATAAAAATAAGATTTTGTGGATATGATTATAAGAATCTTTATTGAATATTTGGATTAGACATAGTTGCCCCTCAAGGATGATTGGTCACTCATCAAAATACTGCTATTTTTGAAGCTACTCCATCATTGAGTGATTAATTTATCAATTCTTTACTAAAATTATTGATAAAATTAAGAATGTCAATATAGTATGACAAAATCCGAGCCCAATCCACCTTTAATTTAAGATGACCTATTTTTATTTTATTTTAAAAATATCAAAAAATTATAATTTGTAAGTATCATCATAAGAAAATAATATCGTTAACAAAGACCTAATTATTTTTGAAATTTATGTGTGCATATTTTAATTTTTAGAATATGATAATTTCAAACATATATATTATTTTTTACATATATATTGAAACTTGATCTTAGATTCTTATTTTAATTTATAGGAGTATTCCATTTATATTTTGTATACAAATATATATATATATATGTATATATATAATACATATATTTTATGTATATATATAATACATATATTTTATGTATATATATAAGTCCTTAGATTCAACTGAGCTCCTACAAAGGTATACGATGAGCTTTTTGTACAAAGTAATATGTTAAACTAACTGGGTACACATTAAACTTAGTAGGTTTTGAAACATGCTAACCATAAATCATGAGCGGCTCGTATATGGAACTCACACATCAATTAGTAGAGTTTGTAATGCGATTTTGTATTAAATCTTATATTATCTTACATGCACATTAAACATATATAATTAATTTTAAAATATAATATAAAATTATAATTAAAGATTTAATTAATTTTAGACTAGCAATTGTAAGAATGATTGTTTTGAAAATCGGATCGAACCGGCCAATTCAATGGAGAATCGAAGGTCGATCCGATCTGGTTAAAAATATAAAATTGAAAATTCGATTTTGACCGGTCAAATCGGTTTAATCGATTTTAATTTTTTTCTGTTTTTTTTTTTTTTTAAAGTTAAAATTTGATATTTTATCATATTTATATAATTATTTGGATTTTATATTTTATTAGATTTTTTTAGATAGTTATTTTTTTTATATTTAAAATATATTATATAATAATTAATATATTATATTATTATTTTATATAATCTAATAAAAAAATATAATTAATTTACATCAATTAATTCCTAAAAAATTGAATGATTAATTATTAATAAAATTAATTTTATTATTTATGATGTTGGTAAGAATGACCCAATTTAGTTAGTAAAAAACTGCTGAGATTTGATTGCATTTGTCCTTTTCTGTCCTGGTCCATTCTTCGTAGTCTAGTCTCTTCCACCAGACCCCTTATTTCCATGTTACTTCCACTCCCAAAAAGTTAAATGTTTTGGCTTATTGATTGAATTAATTTCTAAAGCATGGTTAAGACATCTGATTTGAAAAGGCATTCGACACTTTAAACTCAAATCATATTAAAATTATTTAAATACGATAATCAGCATTTTGTTGAAGTTTCAAAATAAAACTTTTCAACCACGCAATTTTGTAAATTATTTTTCCAAAAAATTAATTTCCATAAACTCTATTCTCGTATAGCGTAACACTTATATAATAAAAAAGGCAAAAATAAAAAAAATAAATAATTAAGTGTGAAGATTGTTCAAGTTTAGGTTGAATGTTTAAAATTTGACCAAAAGTTTCAAACTGTTGTGCCCATGGTGTCAATATTAATTTAATGTTGAGGATTGTCTTATTAAGAATTTATACTTGGTACGTATCTATATATTTATTAATTTACGTATAGTGGACACAATAAATTGAATTGTGGTCTACATCAAAGTTCTAAAATCTCATACGGCAAGTTGATGCAATTAATTAATACATACTTTTAAACTCGATTAAAATAAATTAAATGTATTTATGAAATAAAAAGTTTTGTTTCATGTCAATTTAGAAATCTATAGCACCATTTTGATTAAAATGTGAGGTTTGTTCGCGATTGAGAATTAACGATATAATATAATAGAAATAGAGAATTTTGTAGTTAAAGAGTTATCATAATATAATATATATCATGCTATTCTTTTTTGTAAATGCTGCCAACAGTATTTTTTGTTGTGATTTTAACAATTAAAAAAAGTAATATTAAAATTACGCCAATATTATGGAAGTTCTTAATTGTAGCTAAAAAAGTAATACAATCGCAACATCTTCTATCGAAAATGAAAAATTGATTGAATGTCACATGGTAAGTGGTGTAATAGATAATATTTTATGTATTAATGTGAATGTCAGGGTTTTGATTCCCCCTAAAGCTTAAAAAAACTGCTTAAAATGAAGGTTCAAATGTGTTGCTATTTTGAATAAAAGTCATATATTGAATTATCGATCCAAATATGTGTATATTGTACATATCACACGGCCGACTTTACCTTGTGGATATTCACTCCAAAACTTAATTGAAACCTTAAATCTCGAATATATGAGTATATAAAAAAAAACAAATAACTACTCAGATTTTTTACAATTATAAAATAATATAGATATGAAAGTTTTCGACAAGAAAATCATTTCGATCCAATTTATTCTAGTCATAGAGTTATGCTTGGTATGGTATGATATCATGCATTTTTCTTATACATGTTGCCAATAACGTTTTGTGTTGACCTTAACAAGTGAAAAGAATAATATAAAAATCGCGTCGTGTAAAATAAGAGTAGTATCAAAGGCCGCACCTTCTAACAGAAATGAAAAATTTATTATGGGGATTTCCGGAATTAATACAATACAGACACAAAAAAATTAGACATGTAACAACCCAATCCATTCTAGTCACATAGTTATGCGTAATATGAAATAAAAACATGCTATTTTCTTTTAGAAGCTGCCAATAAAATATTTTGTCACGACCTTAAGAAAATAAATAATATGAAAATAATGTCCACATTATTATGAAAGTTCCTGAATTGTGTAAAATAAGAGTAGTAGAAACAACTTCAATAAAAGATGAAAAGTTGAATATGGAATTTTTTTGAAATTAATAAAGACATAAAGATTTTCGATAGAAACTCGTTTCAATCCAATCCATATTAGTCACATAATTACGTGGTAGGCATAATATAATATAATATCATGTTATTTTCTCGTAAATACTGCAACAGAATTTTTTTGTCAGGACCTTAATAATTAAAAATGATAATATTAAAATAATGATTTTCCACTTTAGTGTCAAGAAGCAAATTTTCATCAACTATGAACCACTTTATTTTCAAAGAAGTGGTGAGTTTTTTTCCACACCACTAATGAATCTTTTCATCTTAAAATGTTTAATTTCAATATTTCATTCAAATTTAAGCTTTAATTTTATCAATATAGAGAAAAATTAGAGCCCAAAAGAAGGGATTACTGACCAAAATCATGGATATGTTTTTTTAAAACTTTTTTATATTAAATTAAGATATCAGAGACTAATTAATTATAATTAATAATGTTAAATTAAATCAGATATCCAAAGCACAAAGTACCACCCCCCTTCCAAGAAATATCTTTTCTTTTGAAAAAGAAAATGATTGGCCCTTAGATGATCACAAGAGAGACGTTTCTGTATAGACAACTTATACATTAAATCACCATAAATAATCCCAAATTATAGAAGCTAATGATGGCACGTGACAAGACCTTCGGACCTTTGGCTTGACTTTTGAGCCACATTAAAAGCTTTACTTTTCAATGAATTATTTAATTTTTAAATACCAACTTGACTTGCAGCCAACTGCTAGGCATCAACTTGTGATGGTCACTTTCTCAAGTTGGCAGGGGTATGTCCAGGTTGTTGCCTTTTTTTTTTCTTTTGGTTTTTTTTTTTAATGGGTCCAACCAATTCAATTTTGAAACCCTTCTGGTGTTGATAGATGTAGTTTTTTTGTCACTAAATTAGTAATTAATAGATTTGTTAGGAATTATGATCATTTAGGGGTACATGTTATCCTCTTTGTAATGATTTTGAAAAACTCAGCCGATGTACATTGTATTTGTCGTGAGTTTGGATCTTTTATTTTAGTTTTTTAATAATTTATGTAATAAGAAATATTCTTTCAACTTGTACAATATTTAAGTTGAAATATTGATGGGCAATTATACTTATTTTCCAATTATACCCATGATAAGACGTACATTGTATTTGTCGCGAGTTTGGATCTTTTATTTTAGTTTCTTAATAATTTGTGTAATGAGAAATATTCTTTCAACTTGTACAATATTTAAGTTGAAATATTAATGGGCAATTATACTTATTTTTCAATTATACCCATGACAAGATGCTTAATTCCCAAACACTTCAAGAATTTGTATTTTTTTATTCTCATGGAAACCTAATACTTTTCTATAAAAAATATGACCTTGTTATGTAACTATAGATCTTTTATAAATATATATTGATGTCATACTGTAATTGATATTGATTTTTTTTTTAAGTATTGAAATAATTTAATTATGGTCACTCCAACAAATACGTAGCATATCAGACCCACATAAATAAATTTTATGACTGCGGATCAAATTCGAATTTGAATTCGAGCTCGTTGGATTGGATTCAGTTGAACCCCACTTATAGACCTATGGGTATTGGTTTAATACTAAAAATGTGTGGTATAAGATCTGTATAGTAGTTAATTCCATCATTGTAAATAAAGAGATGTTTTAGTTTCAGGAAGAAAACACAAATCTATGACTATTGAGGAGTTTGTGGTAGGTGAAGAGTGTGCATTATTTCTTAAACTAAAGCCTAGTATGCTAAATTATATAGTTAAATAATTGTGAAATTTTGTAATGGTGGTATATATTATAGTATTATATTAGTGATGTAGTTGAACAAATACAAGGAATATATAGCTTTAAATCTTACGTTTTGTGGACTATGTGAAAAAAGTATGGTGAAATTTAGAATATTTTTTTTAGAATAGTATAATTTAATTGTCGTTGTATCATCAAATGGTAATCATTTTGATCGTATGTATTAATTTATATTTTATTAAGTATTATTATATTTAACAGATACATTCCAAATATATATAATTCACAATTAAATATTTATTTTAAAAAATATTTTGTACAATTAAATTTTATTTATAACGCAAACCATAAGGCCATTTTGCTGCAAAATATGTCGAGCATGGTTTTCTTATTAACAACTATCCCATAATAAATTTCAAGCTAGATTCCTTACACATTTTTCCACCCAAATTAAGTCATTTTCATTATATTGTTTGTCTATTAGGCACGAAAACCATCAAAGTTTTGACATGTAATGTATCTATTCTCAATTCTGAATATTTCCAAAACAATCATTGTCAATACACTCAATTCATGAATATTGTCATAAAATTATTATTTTAATTATTATTATTATTATATATGTATTACTAATTATCAATAATAATAATTTATACATAATTATTATCTACTAGTGTTCGATAATGATAACTTATATAACATTTATTACTATTAAATTTTATAAAAATGATTGCAATAATATTTTTTTTATTACATAAAATATACAAATATCGACCGACAGTATTGATATTTTTATTTGACATCGTACTTCTTTTTTCTTATAGTGTCTTTATTCATGAATCATAGGGGGCAGCCGGAATAAACAAGAGAGCCCCACCTGTGCTGTGCTGTGTCGTTTAGCAGCTAATCTAAACTCAAAAATTGCGGTGGCACGAGGAATGGTTGTTGAAGGTACATGCCTGAGACCGCAATGCAAATGCATACTTTTATTAATACTATTATATGTATATTAAATATATATATATATATATTCTATTTTCATCCCTTTTTTAAGTATTATTTTGACTCTGAAAGTTAATGGCATCATATTATTTTTATAATTAATTCAATACTCTAAAGAAAAAAAAATATTTTAAAAAATAAATAATTTATAAATTTGGAACAAATGAAAATATATGCATACATATAATCTAACAATGGAAAAAGAATAAATAAATGGGTATCGTACAATTGACTTTTAGTCAAACGTACGACCAATTATAAGCAACAACGTCAAATGTAAGACTAAAATGCACATGCAAAGAAAGTCGATTTTTCAAACTTTTGAATGTTGAAAGCCTCTCATCAGTCTGATCACACCATTCTTTTCTTTATTTTTATTTATTTTTAATTTATTGATTCAGTTTGATCTAATTTACTAATTATTGGTAAATGTCACGTGCATAACTAAGCCAATTTGACATGTTTAATTTATTTTATGATGAGGGTCTTAGATTATAATTCCAAAAATTCAAAGACTTTTGAATCAGAATATGTGACTTTTACGTATAAATATACACTATCTAATAAATGTAGTCATTTAGCTTTAGGTTCGTTGCATCTTTGGCTCAAGATTTCTTTCTACTGGTTTGTTTTGGTCTATTTTCGCCTAACTGAATTTGGACTTGTGAATTTTTAATTCACACTACAAAGAAAACAAAATTGGAAAAAAGAAAATGTATTTTTTTACAAATTTATTTTTTTAAAAAAACTTCGAGACCAAACGTAGATATGCGGAGGTAGATGTGTTATGCCACGAATAAAACTAAAACCTTAAGCATGTTTACTTCTTGTGATTAGATTGGATATATTAAAATTTACAATCTAACAAAATATTTATTTTTGATGATAATAACTCATAATAAAAATAAAAATCCGGTCTAAATTACTATTTTGGATGAATAATTCAATCCACCTACCTATACTCACACTCTAAAATTATATGTTTAAATTTGTGGGTATTATAGTCTATTCATATAAAATATTCATCATAATCAAATATTTACTTTTACTGATGATAGGCTATGATAAAATTCCACATTTGATACAATTGATGATTTTTATTGGATAATTTATTATATCTATGATGTGGAATAAAATAATCACACCTTGTCATCTAAAATATTTAAAATATATTTTGATCATAATACTCATAATTTTAAATTATATTTTATAATTTCAACCTAAACTAATTAATCAAAATTTAATTAAGGTTAAATTAGTCAAACATATACTAATTCACATAATTATCCATTAAAGTACACTATTGATAAGAATTTTGATTAATTTACCATTCAATAATCATATGAAGCACACCTAAAATTTATCGGATAATTTAATCTTAATCTTACATCTCATTACGTTTTTAATCAATCATTTTTCGTCCCAATGATTCTCAGGTAACTTAATTGAAGACATAATAATTCACACAATAATCCATTAAAATATATATCTAATTAGAATATTTACTAATATATTATTTAAACAATTATACAAATGTACATGAGTTTTTTAGGTAATTTAATTTCAATCTCACAGCTCATCACATTTGCTCGTTCCAATCAAAAAAGTAAATGGAATAATTTAACAAGGATACGCGTAATGTTTGGAATTAAAAAATCGAATCCATGAATTCGAAATTTAAAAATATTTTAATTAATATTTTTAATGAAATCTTACCAAATTTAATTTCTAAAGATTCAATTCTAAGTATCGAACGATGACGTAATTATTAGGTATCTCTTACAACACCCCCTACATGTGTGAGTCAATAAGGGTATTGGATTAATAAGTGAAATTAGATTAATTTAACTAAATATTATTAATACATATTACATAGTGAGAAGAGGAAGTCGAACTAGAAAGGGACTTTTAGAAGTCACAATATGATCTACCTACTTACATTGTGGAAAATGTCAATTAACTCGAAAATAAAAATAAAAATTCCTTAATTCAAAACTATAGACTTTTCATTCTATAAATTTTATAATTAAATAAATAACTCAAAAACTTTACTTCCAAAATTCAGTAATTTAATATTAATACTTATTTAATTTGGAATTGAACGTTACACATGTTTAATAAGTACAGTGGTATGAAATATTCGGTGTTATAATAAAATGGTATATATAATGAAACACATAACATTGAAAGAAATATATTATTGCACGGTACCAATGGTATGGATTTAATTTTATTTACGCTGTATGTTGCTAAGAGTATGAACCAATTTTTTTCTACTTCTTCATAGAATAAGGGCAATAATGCCACATAACTTGAAAATAAAAATAACAATTCCATAATTCAAAACCATAGACGTTTTCATTTTTTTAATTTAATAAGGATTTACTTCCAAAAATAAAAAATTTAATGTGAATACTTACTCAATTTGAAATTGAACACTACATATGTTTAACGAGTAACGTTGTTTGAAAATCATTCATAATTTGAAATCGAACACTACATATGTTTAATGAGTAATATTTTGTTTGAAAACCCTTAATCTTATATTAAAATGATATATATAATAAAACACTTGATACTGAAAGAAATATATCGTCATTGTATGGTACCAATGGTATGAACATGATTTTATCGAGGTCGTATGGTTCTAAGATTATGGACGAATTTTTTCATAGAATAAGGGCAATAATATCATTAGGAAAATTATGCAAAATACTTTGGTGGTCCATGGCTTTGTAGATATGTGTATGAGTCTTCTTATTACAAGATAAAATTCCAAACTAGTATCTTTCTATGTCTGTCCCTAGTCATGATAGTGAGCGTACATTCTCTTGACAAGGTGGCTCCATCATAGACTTGGGATTAATGCTTGTGGAATTATGAAAGGGATGACATGGAAATTCACATCTCTATTTAAGTTATAGGACTAGGACTAGGACTAGGACTAAGAAGCTTTTGTTTTTTTTGTTTTTTTTGTCTTCTAAAGTGCCCATTGTTTTATGTATGGTTTCCATTTTCTCTTGAGGTAGAATATATGGATAAAGATCAAGAATCTTTCCAATTAATTACTTTATATGAATGTTAACGTTTGAACTAGCAAAAAATTACAAATGATAGTTGAGAAAAATAAGATTTTAGGATAATTTTATATTTATTTTGATCCTTTAAAAAAAGGTTGAGAGTTAAATAATTTTGGGCTAAACTTATTTAAAAGAGTTTTAAATTTATTTCAACTCCTTGTATTATTGGAGCTTTGTCAAATACTTCCCTCACTACAAAAACCTTAAAAAAAAACAAAAAAAAACCCTATACTTCACTTTCCATTAGTAAAGTAACCTAGTATTGCTGATGCGGTAATAACGGCTCCAATTTTTTAGACAATTTATGACAAAAAAGCCCTTTTGAGTGCTTCACAATGCACTCTTCATTTTCTCCAGGTTTACAACAATTTTTTAATAAGATTTATGTTTCCAAATCTCTACTTATTACCAGGAACTTCACAAACTTTAGTTCAAGTTGCATATATGTGTCCAAGACTTTTGAGAATTTTATTTTATAAAAGATATTGTCAATTAATAGAGCTAAATTAAAAAATGTATGTAGATAATGTTATAGTATATAAGATATGGTTCAAAGAGTGTTTAAGATATATTATACTCGATGATATGTATTAGATATGTATTTTACTATATATTTATATATATATATATATTTATAAAAATATATAGTGAGATGTAAAATAAGTGTAGCAATCTAAAAGGGATTTTTGTGGAATTTTTTATGGGCTTTTTTTATTGTATTTCCGTCGAAGGCAAGGGTTTTAGACTACAGATTAGTCTGCCTTGGTTTTTGCTGCAGGCTGTAATGGTTGTGAGGGTAGATTTGTCAAAACAAAACAAATGCAAGGTGCCCCCAGTTTTTTTGGGTAGTTAGCACATATTATGGGGTTATAGTGGTAAATTACTGCTGCAAGTTAACACGCCAGTTACTTCGCTAACGGAAAGTAAAGTTCTAAGGGGATGTTGAAGTTTTTGTATTTGATTAAAAAAAATTAAATTATTCTATATTCGATTTAAAATTAATCGCTGAAAACTTATTTAATTTTAATTTATTAAACATAATAAATTAATTTTAATATATTTTTTTATTTAATAAAATATGAAGGTTAGTTTGAGCTTGACTTAATTAATTAAAAATAATAATATATATGTAAAAAAATTAAAGTATTCCAGCTAGATATGTATTCAAATTAATTAAAATTTGATTAAACTCGGCACAATTAAAAATCAAATTTAGTTCATAGCACAATTTTGAAATTAGAAGAGTTTGCTAAAAATTTTAAATTAAGTTAAGGTCCCTCTTAATTTAAACTCAACCAAACATCTTCTTAATATTATTATATCGTTATTTTAAACGAAAAAATATTTTTTTTTTTTTTTTTTTGCAAAAAGCAAAAATATAGGAAATGTGATGATTTTCGGAATTTCCAAAAAGAATCATATCCAGCCTTTGATGGAGTGCTGTGTCTTAATTGTCAAGCTGGTTTTATGATATAAATTTCATAAAGTTGGACAAGTTTGGTATTGTTGAAGTAAACTACAATTATATTTTATTAAACAAAAAGGACAAAAGTAAAATAATAAAATATTTCCTCTTGACAGGCTAATATAGATTTTATTTAAAATTTTAAATAAAAATGACAAGAGACGTGTTCAAGTTTAAATCTATTTTGTTTGGGATGAATTTTAAAATTTTAAATAAATTTGGGATGGGTTTTTGGTATTTTAATTTCAAATTTGAATTTATCCCGAATAAGCCTCATTTTAAGTTTTTTTATTTTATTATTGTAATTTATATGTATTTATGTAATATTATTTTTTATAAAATTTTAATGATATTATTTATTTTTTTTTTAATATTTTTAAAATTATAAATCGAGTTTAACGGATTTAATTCGAACCGACTGGTTGAGCCTTCGTTAAGTATCTTGATATGGTGAATTTGGGTTATGACAAATTCACTGTGTTGTCAATCTAATTTCAAAGCGCATTATTAAATAACTATTTCTCATGTCGACGAATATTAGCATGCCCGTAAAATAAACAATTTTAAAAAAAAGGTTATTAAATTGGTGGGCGTAAGGGATCCACATCAATAATTCGATCAAGTGGCAATATGCAAATAATTGCATATCACTACAAGAAAAAGAAAATATATTGTTGACATAGTTTTAATTGATCATATAATTATTCATATGTATTAAGTTAAAATAAATTATTGTTGTACCATGATTATAATATTTATAATAATGACAAAAATTATATTTAAATAATTAATTATTAATAATTAATAACACACGTATAATAATAAATATAATAATAATTTAGTGAAAATATTATAACTAGTAATCGCTATACATATGTACAAGTTATGGCAATTTAATCTCAATTCTTATGTCGTTGATTTTTAATAATGACCACTTAATACATAGTTCTTCTCACTATTATATATTTGTAAAAATCGTTATTGTGATAAGCAAAAAAAAATCTCACTTTATATGTATTAATAACGATTTTAAAATTATTATGCAATATTATATATCACTAACAAAAAGAAAAAGAAAAAGAAAAAGAAATATGGGTTCTGGGTACTTGCCAAACCCGGCCTGAATATGCCAGATTTGACCCAGTTTAGATTAAAAAGTTTGTAATTTATTTTTTTTATTTTTTTCGAAAAATAGGAATTTTGTTTTATATAAAGAGCAGTTAAAATCGTCTTTTTAACACCAACAATTTTTGCTAGGATTCAATATATATTAACCAAATCAAGAACAACTCATTTTATTATGATCCTTCTAGTTTTGCTATAAATACACTTTAGAATTTTGATCTTAGTGGGACTTAATTTATAGGATTTTTTTTCATTGTTAAAAAAAAAATTAGGATTTTTTTCATATTTAACATCTTTTATAATATTATTCCCAATGATGCCTATTTCAAGTGACAAAATTATGGTCCCAAATTTTTTGAGGTTTTGATTTAAGTCCCAATGAAATGTGGATATTTATTTGTGTACTTTATTATTGTAGTTGATTGTTGATACTTAATAATTGTAAATCATTCATGAGTGCTAATTAATTTTTGAAGGATACATTGATGTAACAATACATTTGATTACTCATTCAAAAAAAAATGAAAAAATAAAAAATAAAAGTCTACAACATTATTTATGACCAAATTATGACAATTGACAATCATAAACAAATAAAAAAACGTTGTTGGTTGAGAAGTTTCATAAAATATCCCCATGGCTACTAACCAATTGTAATTATCTGAACAATAAATATATATTGTGTTTGTCTCAAATTTATTGTTCTCTTTTTTTATGCAAAATTTTAAATTTAGATTCAATTTCTAAAATAAAATTAGTAATAATAACATCATTAACTTTTAATTACTAGATAATAATGTGAAAATATGCAAATATTTTTTCAAATATCATATAAACCTTTGCATCGAACAAAAAAAGAACCCAATTTTACGAAATTGAAGAATTATAATTGAACTTAAGATAAAAAAAAAAAGAAAGAAAGAAATAGCTGATTTTTGGTACTTTTCCCTTTCTTTTTCAAAATACGTACCGAATTTCAACACGTGTCGTATTTAATTCAATTTCAAATCATGTGAAAATTATTTTTCTAACATAAGGAAAATACTTATAAATTATTGGTACCATTATAAAATTAATAATATATAATGAAAAAATCAAATAATAAATAATAAGATATTTTTTTGTCGTCGGCTCAAAGTGAGGCCACCATCCTCCAGGACTCCAACTTGTTCTTCTCATTAACCACGTGATAATAATTTCCAATACAACAAATACACGAACACAACAACTTGCTCCCACTTGCAAATTTTATTGTGGAACTTTCACACAAACCAAACCCCACTTACATATAATTATATTATAAATTAAATTTTATAAAATAATTCACAAAAAGTAATTTAATTTTTTTATTATAATTTTATTTTATATTTTGTATCATCGTATACTATATATAACTAATTTCAATTTTTAAATGTATAATACAACTTTGAATTATTATAAAAAATTGAAATTGACTAAAATAAATTTCTAATATCCCCAATCCCCACGGGTGCATGCACCTTTCCTACATCTTTCTCTCTTTCATCACCCTATATATACCGCACCCCGCCATTTATCTAAAAATTCAGAAAATTTCATCTCTTATTATCTACAATCTTCAATCCTTTTTCTGTCTCAATCTGTTTCAGAATTTAAAAAAAAATCCAGATTCTTGAAGCCCATTTGCTAATTTGATTAGAACTTCATGTACCAGCCAATTTTCAGTGAGTTAACGCCGGTGGAGTTGCCGCCGGTGTACTGCCGGAGCTCAAGTTTCAGCAGTCTTATGCCTTGTTTAACGGAGACCTGGGGTGACTTGCCGTTAAAAGTTGATGACGCTGAAGATATGGTCATTTACGGGCTCCTCCGTGACGCCGTTAATGATGGATGGACGCCTTTTAACGACGTTAAAGCCGAGCCTAGGGGGTTTGAAGTCGGGCCGGAGATGAGCTTCGCCACCGTGAGAACGGATTACGTGGCTGCTCCGCCTGTGAAGACGGCGCCCTCGGAGGCGCGTAACAAAGGGAGGCATTATAGAGGAGTGAGGCAGCGGCCGTGGGGGAAGTTCGCGGCTGAGATAAGGGACCCGGCGAAAAATGGGGCAAGGGTATGGCTTGGAACGTACGAGACGGCTGAGGAAGCGGCTTTGGCTTATGACAGAGCGGCTTACAGAATGCGAGGCTCGAAGGCTTTGTTAAACTTTCCTCATAAAGTTGGCTCGAATGAGCCAGAGCCTGTAAGGGTGAAGGCTAAGCGACGGTCACCTGAGCCGGCTGTTTCAACGGCTTCAACAGTTACGTTCGGGTCGGATAGTGGGTCACCGAAGCGAAGGAAGAAAGGAGCAGCGGCTGAGCAAGCCGAAACGGAAGTAGAGAGCCGATCTAGTGTATCTCAAGTGGAGTGCCAAATGAGGCCATTGCCAGTTGGCGAGCAATTAGTGGTGTCCTCAATGTGAGCTGTAATTACGATAGGGCTTGTTTGGTTGTGTTCACTAAACTGAGACTTTGTCCCCATGTTTCAAGTCGGCTAATGAGAAAAGACAAAAAAAAATGTGTAAAATGTGTGCTGTGTGTAAAATACAAACCAAAAGGTTGGTGGATTAGAATTGGACAAGCACTAATGGTTGGTCCCATTTCCCATGTTTAGATTCAATGATATACCACACTTATATATGAAAATCAAATCAATTTTGAGATTAATTATATTCTCCTATTATAGCCCTCTTATAGTGGGAAAACTATTTATAGTATTATAGTTTGCAATTTTGCATAATTTTTTCGGCCTGATTTTTTATTATAAAATTTATTACAACATTTGCAATAAAAAATACCGACTGTTTTACAACACATTTACGAGGTTTGAAGCTTCCCTAATTGGACAGAACCAAAAAAACTTTATGAAATTGTGATTTTGCAGTTCGAATTATTTATTTTAATTTAGTATTTCATTCATTCTTATCATTCTTTAATAGAAATAACTAAAAATGACTGCACAACCACACATATACCCAATATTTTCAATAACAGGAGCGGTGATCAAATCGATTTTGTTAAAATTAGTGATTCCACCGGTCGGACCTGTTTAATAAAAATTAATTATATTTTTTTATTTTATTATGTAAAATGATAATATAATAGATTAATTATTATGCAATACATTTTAAATATAAAAATAAATAAATAGCTATATAAAATCATATATAACAAAATACAAAATTCAAATAATCACATAATATAACAAAATATCAAATTTAAACTTTTATAAAAATTCAAAATAAAAAATTTAAAAAAATATATAAAAATCGATCAAAATTAGTTTTGACCGATTTTGGGTAGTTTTGACCGGTTATTGATCGATTTTTGGGCCTAACTGAATCAGACCGATATCCAATTTTCGATTGAACCGATCGATCGGATCCAATTTTAAAAACATTGCATATACCTATATTGATTGTAGGTGAGAAGATATATATTATTTCACTTTTACCACAACATTGTGCAAAAAATTTCGCACATTTTTGTTACTTTGAAGTGTTCAAAAAATTTCACACCAACTATTCCATTTTTGTTTAAACTTAATACTTTTCATTTTGAAAAATAATAAAAAATAGAGATAATAATTGAATGGATTTAAGGGATTCATAAGAAGTATTAAAGGCCGGATCTTCGCTTTGATATTTTAAATCCCAATAAATTTTAGATAGGTAATATGCTATATTGCATGGATACGAATACAACAGTACTATGAATCCGATATGTGATAATTATGAAATACAATAATTTATAAAAATAAAAAAGTTAGAATATAATACGGATATGATATATATATATATATATGTTGAGATTAAATGAATGTTAAACAAGCAACAATGTCTTGAATTAAAGTTTCTTAATTACTCTTACTTAACTTGCACTATCTATTTCGTTTTTTGTATGTGAAGACTCATGTTTTTCAAATATAATAAAAGGAGAAATAAATGTACATTATTAAATATCAATAATCTCATGGAGTGTTTGTTTCTGTGTATGTATAATGAGACTTTCCAATTACAATGTCAATATTAAAATTCAGTTGATTTTAACCTTATAATATGAGCTTGACTCAATTATTTAAAAAGAAGATACAAACATTATGAAGGATAGAGAGTAAAAAGAAATAAGCCAAAAAGATTGATTTTTTTTTAATCTTTAACTTAATTTGACCCCTATTTTTTTTTTTTTAACAGAATATCATAAATTTCCTCATTATTAAAACATATCAGATATTTGTGGTGATAGCTAGATCCAATATCAAATTCACTTTTTTTCTTTCTTTTTTTTTTTTTCTTCCAATTTTGGATGCTCATAGCTGCATCGATATGTATCCTTTCTGTATCCATATCCATAAGTATTCAATTCTACACTATTTATTTTAAATGTATTCATGAGCTTGGTCTTACTTCACCCAGAAACGAAAGAAGACTTCCATCTCCAAGTTTAACTTAGACGTAGCTCCCTTCTTTGTTATTTTGGGTGTGAAGCAGTGTCAAACCAAAATATCCAATAAGCATTAGCTCTCCCTGAAAAGGAGGTGATCCAGCCGCACCTTTCGGTACGGCTGCCTTGTTACAAGTTCACTCCAGTCACTAGCCCTGCCTTCGGCATCCCCTCCTTGCGGTTAAGGTAACGACTTCGGGCATGACCAGCTCCCATAGTGTGACGGGCGGTGTGTATAAGGCCCGGGAACGAATTCACCGCCGAGTGACTGACCGGCGAGATGCTACACCAAATATTTTTAATGAATTCCCATATTAATAAAAATAAATGTGTGTGTCTTTATATGATAGGATGTAAAATATATGTGTTAAGTATAAAAATTGGCATTGTTGTAAATCCCAAATTTATTGCACAATTTTGTACTGCAAGTTTTGGAAAGTTATTGATTTATTAAAATTGCAATCTTATATATGCCGATTTTATGGATAATGTATCTGACAACTTTTATTGTTATGTGCAAATTTGATAAGTATGAAAATGTATTTTCAAGATATTGATTGGAGATAGTGAGATTTAGATTGATACAAAAGAAAGATTTTCTTGATATGGAAGGATCTTTGAAAATTATGAAAATCCAAATACAATGTATTTAAATACTTTGATGTGATGAATGGAGACAATATTAATGTTGAATAAAAAGTCTTGATGCAAAAAAATTGAATGTATCTTTTTAAACATCTAATCAATATTCGAGCTTTAATGAAGCAAAAAGATTGAACGTGGTTTTTTAAACGTCTAATCAATATTCGAATTTTAAACAAGCGTCCTTTCGCACAATTCATTTTTTGGAAAAAGAGGGTGAACTTTTTGGGAAAGTGATGCAATTCTTTGAGAGAAAATTTTGAAATTTTTTGGGAGGAAGTCGATTTATCGTTTCAAAAGATTTCAGCATTGAAAAGAGTTTAACAGCATAAACTAGTACAAACTTAAAAGTCGATGGTAGTCTTCATAATAAATCCTATTATTGTAACTGTACAATTTGAATTTGAATTAGCGAATTATTCATTACATGTGATGACTTCATATATGTAGAGTATATTTATACTTAAAACATATAAAAAAAATCTTTTGTGTCAATTTTTTAACTTTCTGTTTTTCTATTTACTGTTGCAACAGTTACTCACATCGTTACAGCAATCAAATTTGAATTAATTAATTAAAGTAGGTAATAATATTAAAACATGTCTAGCAATATGTATGATACATTATATAGGCACAAATATAACATAATGTAGCAAAAAAAAAAAAAAGAATAACAATTAATAAATAACTGTAATCTATATAGAAAAGCAAAAAAGAAAAATAATATGGTTAAAGCTATAATATGAAATAATGTATGCCAAGTATGTAAACAATTGAGACTTTGGTATTGACATTATCTTATTTTGAGGTCATAAAATGATATCTTTTTATAAATTTAATATTTTTTAATATTTTTAGAAAAATTCCAAAATGAATCTAACGTCTATCATGTTTTCGATCAATATATATAATTTTTTTTTTCGGATCTCAAACTGTTGAAGGTTATGTGCCCTTCAATAATTATGATTACGACTATTAGGATTATTCACGATAAAAAGACACCTCATATTATTCACAATAAATACCTGACTATGAGATGTCGCAGATATTTATTTAGAGAAAGGCATAGAATTTCTACACGAAATTAGAAGTCTTAAATGAGTTTGATGACTTTGAATTTATGTCCATGACAATTAAATAATTATCCCTTGCAATTGACTCCTTATTTTGATTTAAAAAATTGTTTTTATTTTACTTATGCTATAATTAATTATCTAATTAACATATCAATAAATAGATTTATATACTTGAAATATAATAAACGGCGAATTCTAAAGATAAATGGGAAATTAATATTTCTATGAAATAGGAAAATAGCAAAAAACTCCCTGAAAAAAAAGCCAATTAATTTTTATGTGCTTTTAAAAATACACACCAATTCCTTGGTGCACTTAGTTGTCAATTTAATAAGAAAAAGACAAAAATACCCTCACTACCATATATATGTATATATATTTGTATAAACTATATATAAAAAAAAATACATGTAAAAATTCCTAAAAAGCTCGCACAAACTGTGTGTGTTGCTCATCGCTGGCCCTAAGGGTTTTTTTTGGCATCTTTTTTAAATGTTTTATTGGACATTTTTTTTTAAGTTTTTGCTAAGAGAGATTTTTTGCAATTTTCTTATTTTATAGGGGGTTAATTGCATTTAACCGAACCAATAAATCTAACTAGATATTTTCAATTTTTGAAAAGAAAATCTTTGCTCTAAAATTCCATCACATATTGCTGTAGACTTTGTGTCGGCCACATACTCGTTGATGTAATAAAAGTATAGGATTTTTTTTAACGACTTGAATTTGATAAGTCAATATATTTTTTTTTTTCGTGCTTCTGAATAAAAATCCACAAACATATTAATTAATCATTTACGATAAATTGAATATTTTACAGAAAATTTTTGTAAATAAAGCTATTTATTTCGAAAATATTATTAACAGCTCTAAATAAACAATAAGAATCAACAATAAACAATGAAATAATAATAATAATATTAATTTTGATGTTAAACTTTATTGTTTGCGTTTGAATTAAACTTCATTAACATGACATGGTCGGCTACTGTTCATTCACTAAATCATAATTATGAAAATAATTAATTACAAAATTTTCAACTTAAACAATTATTTGGCTTGTGATTGAGCAGAAAATCTGTTTTGCTTTCATATATGCAAAGTCAATATCAAGAAAGCTCTTAAGGTCCTGGTCATTTATGTGAAAAGAAAAAGAATCAGCTGATTAACTTTCTCTAAAGTTCACACCTTTTGCATAAAATAATTTGACTAATTAATCCACATTATTACTTCTTTAATTTCATTCCAAGACAGGTCAAGGTTGACATAGTAATATATATTTTTTAAATTGGTGGGTTTTTTGAAAATAAAGTTCTGTATATTTTTTTTTAATTAGTAAATCTATTATATATATCGTTATATCATAAGTATCAATTATCAGTAACTCAATTAATTAATAATCTATTATGGAATGTCAAGGTTTAATGTAAAGACAATTTTTTGTTAATTAATAAGATTTTTTTTGCCACATGAAAATAGAATATTGAGGTCTAACGTTATATAAATTGACCTCGACTCCTATTTGAATACATAATCTCAAATATTCACTTTTATAATAATTTTCGACAAAAAAACTAATTTAAGTATTAAAGTATATACTGTTATAAACGACATTGAGACTTTTCACATGTGCAAGCTGACGTCCAATCACACTTAGAAATTTATCTTGATATTACAACTACTTAATTTAGTCCTTTAAGTTTCTATACAGCGTCGGAATCAAATACATCATCGTTGGTGAGTCGTTCAAAAATTAAACTTCTACAATTAATTTTTTGTTTAGTCACGAGTCAATGGTTTGCTTTTATTACACCATGAAAGCATTTCCAAGTAGTAGAAAATTATGAGTTTTCTTTTTCCACTCCTTGGAAATTTATCCAAGAAAGGTGCAATTGATGGAGAAAAAAAGGTGGAGATTACGTGAAAAAGACATCCATTAAGACCAGGAAAAAAATGTTTTTGGCGTAGTAACATAATTTTCTCAATTACTTTTTCTTTGTCTGGTGCAGTTACGAGAGAGAGCAGTTCATTGACTTTGATAATTCAGTTTACAAAAGTCCATCAAAGCGATAATGTGACTGATGTGATATCTTTTTTATAAAGTTTATAAGAATACGATGGAAATAATTTATTGTATTGTATGGTTTCATATATATTTTGTGTTCAAAAGCAGAGAAATAAGATTAAAAGAAAAAAAAAATTAATTTTGTTTTTTATGTTGTTTTGCACAGTTTATAATATGGAAGGATTATAAGCAATATAATTAAATTTGATCTATAATATCGAATGAACTCAAATTTAATTAAGTTTAATACTTATATATTCATGTAAATAAAATTATATTTCATGGATCGAATGATTCTGCCCTCTACAGAACGGCACTCTGACACCTCGACACCAGCCTCGTAAGGGAAATGGCTCCAGTTCCAAAATAAGACCAGTTTATGTAGAATTAAATAAATCACTTCTTCTATATCAAATTTAAGATTAATGACAAACTTCACTATCTTAATCCGTTTGACATACGATCGAAATATGACACAGAGCTCATGCATAAATGAAAGCTTGTTTTTGTATCATTGTTTTTATTAATATTTTATCTTATTTTATAGAAATAACAAAGTATAGAGATTAAATTTCACAAGCTTGGTATCTTTTTTTTTTTTTTAACGCAAAATTTTTTTGCTACAGTTTTAGGCCTTGTTTTATGAAAAAGCTCTAGGGCTTTAAATCTTTTCTTTGGATATTTTATGTACAAAAACGTCATTTGATCTAACCCAAAAACTCTTACCTCCAATTCCAAACACCCCCCCACCCCCCACCCCCCACCAAAAAAAAAAAGGAAAAAGACTCTTGTTTATATGTAAGATCAATTTGTCAATTTGACTACCTTAGTTTCCAAGTTGAGATTTGTTCACATATTTAACTAGTTTAAACATGTTGAAAAAACAAACAACGTATGAGCTATTCAATATATTATTTATGTATGTATTGGTAAGTATAAAATTAACATCAAAGAATTTTATTTTTTTGCGTAATATTTTTTTGTGAGCCCACAAGATTTAGATGCAAATAAAACATATTTTAGCCATGAAGAGTTATTTATATAGAATAGAGGAAGATAGTTAACTTATATAATATATTTTTTTTTTCTTTATCAAACTATCATAGCGTATCCCAAAAATATTGTCATCCCAATAATTGTACATTCTAAAACAGCTCATATCCATATTTAGCTCAACATGACTCAGTGGTGGGTCCCATTTGAGACGAAATTTGGTGGTATTATATATATATATATATTAATATATAGTATAGGATTTTGGTGATTGAAATTCTTTTTTAATATAGATTATTTATTTTCAATTCAAATACTAGAAGTCCATGATTGATATCAATTAAAATTGAAGTGGGCCATGCAAATATATTCCCCAAATCATGGAGTGGGAAAAATGGCAATAATAATGAGCTTAGTCCAAATGACCAGTCCCGTATTGGCCCAATGTAAATAATACGTAAAGGCCCATAAAGACAAAAAAAGAAACTTTTTCTTATTCTGTTTTGGGCCCAATAGGCAAGTTCATATGGATCAGTAAGTTGAACATTGATATGTTTCACAAAATTTCCTAAAATTCGATTTACTCTACAAATCTGCAGTGACATTATTTATAAAGTGGATCAATCAGTTTAAATCGAAGCCAGCTCACAACATTTGGATGAAAAGCGTCCTCTTATAGGCCTTCACTTTTTGTTCGGCCCGATATTGACAAAAGCCCAAAATACAATCAGGCTTGGGCTGACAACTAAATGGGCCAAAAACTTTCATACCATGAAAAGTTAGATAAGACAATGCAGTTTCTGTTGTATATACGCACAAATGAACAAGAAATAATAATTAATTAAGAGGGTGTTGTTTGGTAGAATTTACAAGCTCATTAAAATATTTCATATAATTTTTCAGAGATATGGCGAATTTTTTTTAAAAGTGTGAGTTTATATGTGTGTAAGAGTACATAAAATTCGTTCTTAAAAATACACCGTAAAAAGATCCAACTTTTTTAATAATCCAACCTACACTTGTTTCATCTTTCACCATGATTCATTGGTATTGTTATTATTAATACATGAATGAGTCAATATGGATAACAAAATATATTGAATCTTTTTTCAATTTGAATATTCTATTATAATTGTGTGTTGTATTTCATACATACACGTCACGTGTACATGCAATACCCACTTCATAATATATATATATATATATATATATATATATGTTTCAACAGGAATCACACAAGAGTAGATTAAAAATCATGGTACAATATTCACTTATCACTCAATGGATAAAATATATTACATAGTTCAAAGATTAACTACTTACTCATTCAGTGACTTTGGTACTGGACGTTCCAAAACGGATACTATTGGGTCAGGTCAATTTAATAATAGACGTCTGTTGTCATTCCACATTTCCTTCTCTTTTCAGTGATTTCAAGTATATATGTAAAAAAAATATTTTATATAATTTACGTACATTTGTAACGTTCAATATAAAATAAAATACCAAATCAAAATAACGATCTTTCTTTTCAAGGTTAAAACATTCTTAAAAGGTCTCAAAAAATTTCGGCTATAAAAAACAGAACAATCACAATCATTTTCATTATTGATCATATAAAACTCATCTGTAGTTGTAAACAAGATCAAGACCTCCTAAAAGTAACTTTTTAAATTAAGGCTACAAGAGAAGTTGAAAAACCATGAAACCATGGAGTCTTCTTGTTCACAAACACCAAGCCAAAGCAAATGATTACATTACTACCCTCGGATTCTCTCTTCTTCGTGCGCAGAGCCACCTCCAAATACAAACAAAAACTGACGTGTCTCAAATCAGACACCTCTTCTCTGCATGCAACCCTTGCATGTCAACCTCTGCAACACGTACCCCTTCTACCCCCACTCTATTTAATTCCCATTTTCTCCTCACCTCCAATCTTCACAACAAACCCTCTCAAACTTTCTTACAACATTCTCTTGAATATCATTCTCGATCAAATTTAAATGGCTGAGCACTACGGTCAACCCCAGCAGAAGCAGCAGCCGCGCAGCCACCTGATGGTGAAGGCGGCCACCGCCGCCACAGCCGGCGGCTCACTCCTCGTCCTCTCGGGGCTGACCTTGGCGGGAACGGTCATTGCACTGACCATGGCCACTCCATTGCTGGTGATCTTCAGCCCGGTGCTGGTGCCGGCGGCCATAACCATCTTCTTGGTAGTTTCGGGATTTCTGGCCTCCGGCGGATTCGGGGTGGCGGCCATAAGTGTCCTGACGTGGATATACCGTTACGTGACCGGGAAAAAACCGCCAGGGGCGGAGCAGCTGGACACGGCGCGGGAAAAGGTGGCGGGGAAGGCGCGGGAGATGAAGGACAAGGCGGAGCAGTATACTACAGGGTCTCAAACTTCTTGAGATGGCTGTGCATGTATATACATATCATGTACTATCTCCATTGCAGTTTATCTGTGGGATCGATTTTTCTGGTTTTGAAGTGTTGGCATTGGAGAAATTGTTTTGTGGTATTTGAGTGTGTTGGTTTTGAAATTTTGGTTTTTAGTTTATGTGGTCTGGAACTCTCCTGTATATTGTAATCTTTTGGTAATTCCCTTTGGAAAATAAATAAGTTTGAAATTATCAGGCTATAATATTCGGAAAATATTTGTTTTATATGTTGGACATGATTTTTTGTATTTTTTATTGTATTACATTAATTATTGTTCATAATTTTTTTTTTTACGGTGGATAATGAATATAATATAATAATGGATAATGAATATAATAAAGAATGCAACAAAAATTGAAAATAGAAAAGTATGTGTGTTTTTGTATGTGGTATGATTTTTATTGTTTGGTATGAAAATTTTGGTATAGGTAAGGATCTACTGTAATTAAGCATTTTAGAAATTTTAATTTAATTTTTTATTATTTCATATCATAATGTGTAATATATAATTGATACGAAAATATTTTACTCATGTTTCATTTATTATATGGAATACGAGACCGAATTAATAATTAAAAGGTCTTGATTGAGACGTATTTATGTGTTTGTATTTTTTTTATTTAATTAGTTGATTGTGGATTGTTAATTAATTTTAGCAATCATTTCTTAATAATTGATATTTGTAATGGTTTTTAAAAGAAAATAATATGAATAAATCAAGAAAAATCCTCGGGGCCCAACCTTGGTTTCCATATCACATTTTTTGCTCCTAAGGCAATATTAATCCTTTCTATTAAACGCCAAACCAATAATTTTTGTGATACTCATAATGCATCATTTAATGTTCTTGATTCTTGATGCCCATTTTAGCATGTGCAAGTTGGATATATCTTGCGGTGGAGGAGGATTGCACGTCTCAAGTTTGAATTTCATCCCAACACTTTCTCACTTGAGTCTGTCGCACTAATTTATAATCGCTGCGGATTTGCAGGCTATTGTTCAGATTTGTAGGCTATTGTGGCTCTTCGCATCGATTTATCTTGACTGGTATGATTTGCAAGTTAATGTATTGGCTCATCGCATCGATTTATCTTGACTGGTATGATTTGCAAGTTATTGTATTAGTTTGCGCACCTTAATAGTAATGGCTGCGGATTCCAGTCATAAAAAAAAAATTAGTTTGATATAATATGCATGGTGCACATTTTTTACACATCAATTTTTATCTCTATGTTTGTTTATTTTTATTTTATTATTTTATTTGTACTTTAAATAAGGAAATGTCTGCTAGTTGCTATTTCTTCACTTAAGTGTGAAGGTCCGGAAGATTGGTAGAATTTCTCAAATAGGTTCTGGAATTTGGTGAAGGATATTGAGCAATTTAGACGGTCTTCTTGGGCCCAAATAAAATCATACTTTGGGCTAGGCCCACTATGAAGGTTTTGCTTGCCTTTGGATTAGGCCCATTTAAGGAGTCGAGAATTTACCGGGTCTCAATCTCAAAGGTTGTCCGATATATGATACACTTAATGTATATAAGGTGATTTGATTTATTATTTGTCAAATGGATACTTAGTATTAGATACAAGTATTCAATGCTAGTTGTTATTCAATTTCTTTGAGAAAATGATTAGTTCATCTCTGTCAAAGATAGAGACTGCAATAGATGTGGCGTGCAGTAAATTTGTCAAAATTTGAAATTCGTCCCGTTAAATTTTTTAAAAATTCAGATTACATCTATTTTATAATTTTAAAAATTAAAAATTATATTTTTAAAATAATATTATTAAAATCTTCTAACAATTATATATTTTTTTTTAAAAAATAATACATTTATATTGAAAAAAAATTGGATGAATTCGAAGTGGGGCGGATTGAAGTTGGGACAGATTTTAAAATAATAAATCAAGCTCTATTCCAAATTGATTTATAATTTTAAAAACTTACTTTAATTAAAATAAATCTAGAATGAATTTAAATTTAAACCCACCAATTATAACCCTAGTCAAAATACTGTTGTCTTTGTTAAATAGTTAAGTTCTTACTATCATTTTATGGAGCTATGAAGGCACATGAATATTGTACTGTTTATTGTACCAATAAACTTTAATGCTCCCTCTTTTCAAGGCAAGTCGTCTCAGAAGAAGTTTGAAATATGAGAGTTGATATTCGCATTTGAAAAAATGACACACTCTTTTATAACTTCATTTTACAATTTAATAAAATTATCCATTAATTACAAGGAGAATATAGTTTAATTTTTTCATGATTTAATATATATTCCAATTATCTAATTTTTAATTATAATGGAACTATCAAATAAAATACTTTTTGTTTTATTATGGAGCAACACAATGACTCAAATCGTAAGATTTTTTTTTTCTTTTTGCCTTTACCTCTTTTTTTTTTTTTTCAATTTCCTTAGTTACTTCAGTCTAAAACATATTTTTAAATCTCATCCTTGTTAACTTATTAATGTGATTAATATTAAATCAATAATTGGTGAATTAATACTATATGATTTCTCATTGATTGTTCACAAATTTGAGTTAGAACATCGATAAGTTACCAATTTTTCTTGAATTATTCTTCATTTGAACTTCTCCTGGTCGATATTAATTTTTCTTGTGCTCAATTAAATGCAAAACATGTATATGACGACGATTACACAATGTAAATATGCAATTCAAAATGAAGAGCTTATTGAGGATTTTTTAATTGAAGTTTGCTGTGATTTTTATCTTATATATTTAATTTTTAATTTACTAAGTTCGATAGCACGATGCCAAGATAATTATTTTTATAAATTAGTTTTAAACATTTAGAGCATGCCTTTTATCTTTTTTCTTGTTAGAGAAATATTGTTTTTTTTTTTTTTTGAAAATTTGATGCAAATGAGATTTTAACTACTAGCAACATTATCATTTGTTTTAAACATTATTCAGTAATATTACATTTGATGTAAATTAGTTTCATTATGAATTGTAAGAGATTTTTTTTATTGTTACATAAGAAAATTAAGTAAATCCGTGATTTACATTTGATGGTATTTATTGGAAATAAATAAATTAATAGCAAAAGGGTACTTTTTGTAGGAAAAAAATTATAACTTGATCTTCGCAAAATTTATGAGCATTTTAGTCTGGTAAGAAAATACAACTATATTCTATCATAAAATAATGATTAATATAATAAATTATTTAGGATTAAAATTAAAGTGTCATTTTTTGAAATACGAATATCAGTCTCTCTTTCGATATTTAAGGGATAACTCTCAAATAGGTTTATATGAGCCAACTTAGAGCTTTTAATAGAAAATTCATTGTGAAATAATTGTCTAGCTAGTTACTTATTTGACTGGTGAGCTGAAAGAAAAATATGTGAAGGGAAGATTGAAAGGCAACAATTGCATATCTTTATTCACATACAAATTTAATTGAAGACTGACAAATATTCGACTTAAAAATCTATATTAGGTTCAAAATTTCACTATAAATGTGATTTTATAGTATTTTTTTTTTCTTGTGTGTATGCTTCGATATTGAACTTTAATCATTTTTAAATAATTTTTCATATATTTTAACGTATTGAGTGATATAATTTATAGTTCTTCTGAAAAATTACATTATTGATTCAGTAAGCCTTATCCGTATGGTGGTCAATTATAACTATCTTTGAGTATTCAAAAGATTCTTTTAAACTACATTTAACCTTAACCAATACGAGATACAAATTAATAATAGTGTGGTCCAAAATATATCAGATTCTCGGTAATATGTATGTTACACTCAGTGTAATGTATATAGGGTACCTAAATATTAGATAAATATTTTATTTCTTATAAAATTAAGTATTTATCCATCATTTATTCACTCGATGTATTATTCATAATATAAATCACATATATATGATGCGCAATCATACATGTGAGAGTAGATGAAAATTCAACATCTCCATCAATGATTGAGGTTTTTTTATTACAGTGATCTAAACATAGAATATCTTGCAATCCTTCTGCCCTAGACTTGCGCAATCAGTCTTCCCATGGCTAATTTTTTTTTTTTTTATCCGTTTTGAATTTCATTTACATTGAGGATAACTATCCTATGCAAATATCGAGGAATGTTATAATAGAAATTGTCAAAGAGGCCTCATCCAAATAGTAAAATTAAGGCCCAAGTCAAGTTAGTATTTATTTTTCATAGCTGTATTAATTATTTAACTGTTGATTAATATACTGATACACTAATGTATTCGACTATTTTACTGAAAAATAGAAGATACAGCTAAGAATTGACGACTCTAAAATGGAAAATGTCTATCGTGAATTCAATAAAATCCCAGTAAAAGTACAAATCCTTTACCCCGTATATAAGTGCACATAAAGATTGAATTTCCTATGAGTCAAGTTTATTTAATCAACATACAGACTCAACAATCTTGATTTCATATATCCAAGAAATTGGCCCACAATACAAAGAAAAATACACACATTTTTATGATCTTTCACAAGAACAAGCAACAGCAGCTCTAGAAATTAGAAAATACAAGAAGTGAGACACACACACACGCACACTTAAAGAAAGAGGCCAAAGGGCTCAAGCTTGATGCGACTTGTTTGGTTGATCTGCTCTTCCATCTCAGGTGTCAAATAGTTCTTCCAATCCCCAACCTCACCTTTCCTGAAATAAGAACTGTTTGGCACATTCAACAAAATGGATCCACTCTTATTCACCTCCAGATTCTTGAGCCTCTCCAAACTGCACCTCCACAGTACCTCATCAACTTCCTTCTCATCTGCAAATGGCCTCCCAAGAATTCAGCAATCTTCGAAACCTGCCCCTTGGGGTCACTTTTCAGCTCCTCATACTTGAGAAACAGTATTTTGTGAGGCCTTTTCTGGCTCTCCTGCCAGTACTCCACCACATGATCGAAGAATGACCCGTACTGATGGACTCCAGAGCAGAAGCAATCAACTGCCTTTTCTATTGGAAACGGGTCATGATTTGGCCTCAAAATGGAGTTGAAGAAATGCCACATTGAGATCAGAGTGTCCTTTGGGTTCCGGGCAATGTACACGACTTTGCACCCAGAATTCTTGATAGAATCTGGGAGGACGGCGTATGGCAGATGGGTGTGGAGAAGACGAGGTGCTGATGCGTCGTAGAGGTCAACTTGTGTGGGCTTAGTTGAGTAAATCGTGCTTTCTATGGTGGGGACGTGGAAATGAGGGTTTTCCGTGGTTAGAATATCGTTGTGTTTATGCGAATCAGGGGTTTGGTTGTCTTTTTGCATGATGCAGAGGGAGAGGGATTTGAGCCATGTGGTGCCTGTTTTCATAGTTGATGCGAGGAGAACGTCGTCCTCTCGGGCCTGGAAGTTTGATCTGAATATGATGGCGGGCTTCACGAGGCCTGGCTCGAACCAGAAGCCTTCCCACTGAGAGATGTCCATGGCTTCCCAGAAACGCGCTTTTGGGAGCTCATTTAGCGACTTCTCGACATTGTTGGGGGTTGGGGTTAGAGTCGGGGAAGGTGATATGTTTGGCATGGTGAAGATTGGAAGGTATTTGAGAGATTGAGAAGGTGGAGAGACTTTATTACCTCTGAGACTTGAGGGTTTCGGACAAGGCTGTATTTATAGTGTTTTCAAGATTTGAGGCCATGGGGATTCTCATGATCTATATATAATACTTGTTGAGGAGTTTGCTTGATTATATGTTAAGTATAACTATAAAAATAATTTTAGTTATCATTTTTAAAAACTAATTAAAATCATATAAGACACCCCTGTCTATCTCAAAATTATAACTTTTGTGTTATATTAAAAGTCAGATTATTTACTTTTTGAACTAATATATTTTAATAGTTTTTCAATAATTTTAATATATTAAACTTTAAATATTAATAGTTGGTACATTATTTATTTCGTCCAGAAATTTTGGGTCCGTAGACTTTTTTAAAGTAATAATAGTAATATTAGAGATACCATATAATTACATTTAACTGAGAGGGTAGTTTTGAAAAAATAATTTTATTTTAGAAAATAAAATCTTATTTTAGAACGTCCAAAAAAAAAAAAAAACAAAACTGAGAGTGATAAATTTCAAAAAATAGAGGGTATCTAATAATCTCTTTGTCCCAAAATTAAGGGTGCAGTTTTAGATATGATTTGAAAATATATAAAGTTTATGTGATTTTACACTACTATCATTAAAAATAATAGTTACATGTTAATAATATTATGTTATTACTTTAATTAAATAAATATTTAAAAAAAATCATGTGAAAAAATAGATTTTTATTTTAGAACGTCCACAAGGAAATGAAAGCAATTAATTTGGAGAAAGGAGTATTACTAATCAATTACATATGAAAAAGAATAATATAATTATTTGTTATAATTAAGATAGTTAAATTGACTCGTCAATAGTATCTTTGTGTACATAATTTTGGGACTAAGATTAAATATTATGGTTTAAAATTTTAGTAATATTAGTAATCGTTAAAACATCAACTTAACAAAGTAATTTAAAAATTAAATAATTTGACTTCATGTTATAGTAAAGAGAGCAATATCTTTGAAATATAGAGAATAAAAGTATTAAAGGTACTACTTTCCACAAAGTTTGGTCTCATTTAAATTAAATAAATTGATATTAAAGTTTCAAAATTACCGGAAATGCCCCACTAATTTTTATTTTTTAAACAATGAACATATATATTTTGGGTCTTTTGGGTGCATGAAAGGGCACAAAAGGCACCCTTTTAAGACAAACTACTACAAATGTCAGAGCTTGGAAGACTATTAAACAAAATGTTTACTTTTAACTAATAAAAACTACCTTGGACTTCAACATGAAACTTAAGACTTAAATAATCTCTAATTAATTTGTGAATTATAAGGAGGACGGTCGTTTTTCAGATAATTACACGATTATGTGATGATGATATTAATATCTGTGTATTTAAAAAATAATTGTTTTTGTAATTGATTGCGCGAACATGAAAATTATTTATAATACACCACAAAAGTATAAAACAGAAAATAAATTAACAAAAAAATTGACATAGATGAGAGGGAGAGCTGGATTTAGTTGTTGGCCCTGACATTTTGAGAAATTTCACTTTGCTTCAGTATTTTGTACATATTTATGATACTTCTCTCAAGAATTTTAATTAACTCATTTGCTACCCGGACCAATTATTATAAATTATTTGGGATATTGGGAATCTTAATGGAAAAAAAACCAATTAATGGCAAAAACAAAAGTTCATTATCTTCCTCGTATTATGGGCAAATTGCACAACCCTCCCTAAGGTTAGGATTATTTATACATACTTCTCCATGGGTTTGAAAATTTACCAAGATCATTAGCACACTTGCACATTTACCCTCAACATTTCTGAATGTGTAATTAGGTTTAGAGTCTCTTTTTCTTATCCTGTTTTGGTTTCTTCAGCTGCAATGATTAGGCAAGTAATAAATCGGAATGAAGTCGAATATAGTAGTGTTCAATTTTTTTTGAATTTTATTAAATTTTAAAAATTATATTTGAACTTGATTTGATTTTTAATCAAATTGAATTTGAACGAACTTTAATAAAGTCAAACACGAATTGAGTTTAAGTAACTTGATTTTATATATATATATATATATTATTTTTTATTAATTGAGTCGAGTTCGAATCAAATTCAAATAAATTTTTAATAATCGATTTCAAATTAATTATCAAATAGTTTAATTTATTTTTCAACCCTAGCAATGATCAAGCACTCTCGAACAACCAAATACTTCAATCAAATTCATCTTGGGCTTCAATAGTTATTCACTCCAAAATACAATCTTTAATATTTATAATTTAGCTTAGGCAAGGTAATTATGGAGATTTTTTTTCATATTTCAATCCCCCAAATTCAAAATCCATTAATTGAGAAATACAAGGGATTTGAGTTTGAAATAATTTTAAATCCTTATATTTAAAATCTTTCAAACCAAATCCCATATTTTGAACATCAAAAGGATGTCACCACGCCTTCCATATTATATGATTTCCATTATGCTTAGAAACTTGGTATCATTTATTTTATTCATATATAAAAAACAATATGTACTTATCGCATGAGATATCAATCAATAATTTAATTTAATATAACTAGTAATTAAATTGATAAAAAAATCAACAAAATTAGACAGATATTCATAATACGTTGGATTCAAATTCGAGGAAATTGAACGATTTGAAGTTAATCCATATTCATAAATCATATCGTTTAATGATTTTGATTTATTATAAAGGAGAATCTTTGAGTTATTTGTAACGATTGAGTTTTTTTTTTTAACTAATTAATTAACTTCGTGGGTTGTTCTTATGCCATAGATTTATATTCCCTTATGCTTTTTTATTTCAAAAAAAAAATGTAATAATTTTTTTTAAATTAAAATATATTTCAAATCCAAATCGTTCTGTCCAAATCTAAAGATGTAAACTAATCTAATTAAATCAACTTAATTACACAAAAATCAACATAATTTAAGTCTTTCAAAATGTCAAATCCTAATTCATTTTTGGACCACATGACAATGGCATCTACTCCAATCATCTAATATAGGACCACACGAAATTACCTCACTTTCATTTTTATTTTGTTTCGGTCCCTAAGTCGTGTGACATGTTCTTTAATCAAATGCCACTTGCCCAAAACTAACACGATTTTAATAAATTGGGTTCCGATTAAGGCATTCCACAAGCGACTGCGGCTTAATTTAATTAAAAAAACTCATAGAAAACCCCACATTTATTACCAAAAATACAAATAAATAAAACATAAACAGTAGCACTTAAACTCGAAATTTTAGAATATTCAAATATTTAATGATAAATGTCACCTGACGGACCACAGTCTGCCACGTGCATACACTGTTTTTCTTTTTTCTTTCTTTCTTTCTTTTTTTTTTTTTTTTGAGTCCTTCTAGTAGTTATAAGAAATTAGAAAAAATAGGGATCAAAATTAATTGGATATAGGGCGATACTGACTTACGTAACTCGAATCATAAGTAAAAAATTGGTGCGACATAAGTTAGAGACGGATCTGCGTAGCTCGAGTTATGTGGAGTGAGTTAATAGAAAGTAGGTTAGATCGACATGACAGGAAATTCTTATGTATGATATAGAAATTGAGTGAACAAGTTAGTTCAGTACATGGATCAATAGAATAGTACGATTTGTTAAACGACTTCTATCTAGTATTGAGAAACTTACCGACCTTTAGATCGGTCAGGTTCATAAAAAAAATGAAGAGGCAACGGTTACGATTAGAAAATGACAGGAAATCTTCCTAAAGTAAATCAGAAAACGTGAATACCCGTGTAATAATCTATTATAACAAATTGAAATTTGAAATATCTATTTTGCTCTTGTTGAGTATCTATAATTAAGAGAATGCATATCATATCAAGAGTTACACTTTTCATATATTTAAAACACATATATCTATCTGTTTTTCATCATCTTCAAAAGAATTGCCACTGACTTGAGTATCAGAATTCTTACGTCGGGTCATGTCGGCGTTTTGTGCAGGTGATTCAATCGAAAAAGAAGAACAAAAGCAGTGGACTAATATTTTAGATAATATTTAGAGTGCACCTTTTCCAATAAGTACAGTACAAAACTATATAATCAACAATTTCTTGAAAAATGTTACAATAAATAGTCTACAATGATATTGATAGAATTTATTTATCCTAAATCATGGTCGTTTTTTTATTAAAAAAATGCATAACACGACGAAACACAAATCTTGTATGTTAGTTTTGAATCTTGGGATGAAGCCAAGTAGACGTAATCCGTAGAAACAGCCGACCATGACTAGGGAAAACATATTCTATCATTACAACTGTAGACTATTTATATATTAAGAATATTTATTGTAACAATTTTCTAGAAAATGTTGACTATAGTTTGTTTCAACAAGATCAAAATTAAGCTTGATGGAAATGAATGGAAACAGGAAGGATTCAAATCTTAATCAATCTTTAATTATTTCGTTTATGGTGAATTTTTAATATTGTAAATAAATTTGGAATGAGTCATCGGTATTTATTTCCAAACTTATCCCGTCCTGTTTTATTTTTTATTTTTAAATTTATTATATATATTTTTATGATATGTTTTTAAATAATATATATTATTTTAAAAAAATATATTTTTAATATTATTAAAATAATAAATTGGTCTAACGAGTTTAATCAGTAGGGTCCGGTCATGTCAAGGCCCAAAAAATTTTGACCGGATAATTTTGGATTTAGTCAAATTTACTTTATTGTCATCCATATTGATAGATCAAAGTTATAAGAAATTGATGTTCTAAAAAATTTATATAAATCTTACACACATTATCGTAATAAAAACATAAAAAAAATTACTATTGGTGTGCGCGGAAGTTAGGGGCCATGACCTAGGCTTGATCACTATGATTTTATTTTGAATTTTTTATATTATAATTTTATATTACATATTATATATATGTCCTTCATTTATATATAATAATTTTAAGTGAATATACATATATAATATATAATATAAAATTTGAAATGAAATTATAATAGAAAATTAAAAATGATGTAACTATTGGTCCACCACTTGTTGGACCACAAGTCTTCCAATAGGTGGTGCTATGAGTTTATGCATTGGAGACTTATAGGACCCCATATCATTTATAATTATAATTTGAATTGGTCCTGGAAATTAAAATAACCCTATATTGGAGGAGTTATGTTTATTTTAAAAAATCAAAACATTGATGTTTCTACTTAGTAAGGAAGTTTGACCCAAAGTATGATATGTGATCATGTTATATCCCCATCCCTTTCAATATTCTTGTTATTTAGAAAAATATTAAGACTTTGTTTAATGTTATTTTTAGTATTTTGGGGGAATATGCATAATGGTATTAAAAAACGTGTGGGGAGTTTGAATGTATTTGGATGTTATGTTGGAAGAAAAATAATAAGATGTATTTTGAAATATATATATATATATATATCGTAAATAATGTTTATTGTAGTTAATGAGAAATATTTTTAATTATAAATATCATATCAATATTGTTTTGTTGTAGTTAACGACGGTATAATAAGATATATAATTATTTAAATAAAATAATAATTAATAAATATTTAGGAGAATATTAAAATATATTTTTCCAAAACATTAATTCCAAACATATTTTTTAGTTATAAGAAAACATCAATTGCAATTTATTCCAAATACGTTTTTCGTTAATTCCAAACATCAATTTCTTTTGTGAATAAAATCGATAATGTTTTGTTGTTGTTTTTTAGTATTTTTTTAAAGACAGGGGATTACAGCCATGACCCTTCGGATGCACACTGGATAAATTCTCGAACTGATGCTATAACCTACAAACCATACAAGTAAATTGCACTAGGCAAGTCCGATGCGACAAATTCGATCGATAAAGTGTTGGAAGAGAATTTGAACTCGAGATATGACGCCTCGTGCAACTCTCCTCCACCAATTCAGGCACCCCTTGTGTGGTCAATCGAACATGTTTTTTTAATTTGATTAAAGAAAAATATTTCTCAAAATAACACCAAATAAGGTCTAACAATAAATAGCATTTTGTGAATTCAAATGACAATAACCAATTGCAATTGCCAGTTGCACCCTGGTATTTGCACTGGCACACCAGTTCTTGCAGTCGCTACTATAAAAACCAGCACGTCATATAAGTGTTTAATTTCATTTTTTTCTAGTTCAATACCTTAAAAATTAGTACACAAAAATCACTGTACTATAATACTTAGCTGATTCCAATCTCGAAACATCATATAATAGAGGATTGTAATGTCTGAGGATTGACGGGTCCATAGACATGTTAAGCATTAATACTCAATATATATGTATACATACATACGTGTGTGTATATATATATACACGTATAAATATTAAATGATAAAAATAAGAGTATTTAGTAAAAAAGAAAAAAGTTTCGTATATACATCTCTCTCTTTGTTTTAGGGTGTGAATTTGTTGAATTCTAATGCACGTATCAGGACGAATTCTAATACGTTAGATTTTGAATTGGAGAAAATGTGTGAAATAATTGTTAGTTAAATTGAGTAAATAATGCATCATTTAAGTAAGACAATTAATACATTATTTATTCTCAGTGAATTTATGCAATTTTTTTAATTGATATTAAAAGTTGTTTGGGATGAATAATTAATTTATAATAGAAATGAAAATAGAAGTTTGTATATAGGAAAAAACTATTTGTTTGATTTGAAAGAATAATTGAAGAGAAAGTAAACTAGGAAATATATGAAACACGGAGCACAATTTTGTATCCTTCCAAAGTTTGGTGGGAAAATGGAGGTATAATGCTCAAAGGACATAAAGATCTTCAATTTTTATTTTTTTTCATGTTATTCACAATTCAATTTTCTCTTTATTTTATTTTATCGTATTTATTTTTCAAATACCTTCCACAGCTCACTTTTATTGCCTCTAAAATAAACTGAATATATATTTCTCTTCTCGTTCTTCTAGAGTGTATTCCTAGTATAGGGGGAAAAATAAAAAAAATAAAAATAATAATAGTGTTCCAATTTTTGTTTTCTTATATATTGTATTTCATAAATACATGTCAAGTATATATAATCCACATTAAAATATTTATTTAAAAAAATATTTAATACATTTAATTATTATAATTATAATACGTTTTTGCTTATTAGTTGAAATATTATTGAAGTTTAGTTATCAGTTGATTATTAGTAATTATAATTATTTTAACACTTTATTTAATTATTATCTAGCACAAAAATAAGAAGTAAGGATCAACTGATAAATCCAAAGAAAATTAATCTTTCCTTTTCACTTTAATTTATGCAGTAAAGTAGGAAAAAGATTTTAGATTTACTTCTCATTTATTTAAACAAAATAATTTAAAGAAAATATACTTTTTCATATGTAAAGTAAGTACTTTCCCCTTCCTCTTTCACTCCTCTTACCCCCTTGTCGAGCCAAACGAGACCTATGATGGATACTACGCTGTCAATCGAGTTTTATGAGCTGAGTTCATATTATTTCAAATTCAAATATTATCAAGCTTGATGATTATTGACTCAAATTAAAGTTTAAGCTTATAAAAATATGTTCAAAGTTGTAATTCATTTATAATATAAAACATTAAACAGCATTTTGAATTTAAAAACAAATCATAATAGTTTTAATGTTTATCAAAATCTAAAGTCTTTTTAAATAAAAATGACTTACATAAAAACATGAAAATCATTTTGAGAATATCTTCCATTAAGATATATGTACTATCTCAATAAGCTTTCAGAAAAAAACTTTCTATTCATCTTACTTTAACTATATCCAAATAAGAAGAAAATAAATTATATAAAAAATTTCAATTATGACTAAAATATTAAATATTTAGAATTATTAAGAATAAATCTATAAATACTCAAACTCATCGAGCTCAATTTAAATATTGAAACACAACTCAATTTATTGGGCCTCGTCTCCAATATAAACGGGCCGAATAATGGGGCTACCGCTAAGCCCGACCTATGTCAGAAAACAGGGGTGGGAGCGTGAGAGCATTAAATTTCTAAAGATTGAGAGTTGGGGCGGCTCAGCGCATGTACTAAAAATAAATTAAATTTGAACTAAATAATATAATTATTGGAATAAACTTGCTTTTTACATGGCAAAGAAATATAGTCCCATTAGACTTGAACATGACAAGCCCAAATTGAAATTCAAGGTTATATGTGGGCCAGAAATTATCGAAAGCCCAATTAAATTAAAACGAATCAAGCCCAATGAAAGTCAGGAAAAAAGAAAAAGAAAAAGAAAAAGATAAACATCACCCTAGTTGATAAAGGAGTCTGCTCACAGCTCTCAACAATGGAGTCTCCATCTGAAAATGGAAGCCGCAAGTAAAATTCTACGTGCACGATTTATGAATTTTAAAGCACGATTTAAGAAATTGATAAAGCTCCATAGAGCGCGACTCAAACGTAAAAGTAGTACTAAGAGTTGGCTCAATTGTTAATATAAATTGTTATCACTCGACTTAAATGAAGCATTAGTATATCTTATTTAATTGAACATTTAAAAAAAAAAAAATCTTATGTAATAAAATACATCCATAAAATACATACATATGTTAAGTTTTATCTTTATCTCTATTTTCTTGTAATTTCATCGCATCTTTAAATCAACATTAAAATAATTTATTCTTTATTTTTCTCTCCTAGTTACTTGTGTTGGAAGCATTGCCTCCCTCAAGTACTTTCACTTCTCTTATCGTTTTACTAAATATTGATTTACTACCCTTACGGTTTGTTATTTCATAATTAAATTTGATGCAACTCTACCAATAATTCACTAAATTTAAAATAAAAACATGCAATTAACGTAGTAGTTTATAAAATTTATTACTTGAATATGTTATCGACATGGTTCAAAAGGCCAATCAACTATATTAGGTACGTATAGTTGTTGCAACAATATAATTTTCATCTAGGGTACAATTTATATCTATGTTAAATTCGATATTACTAAACTGATGTAAGAAATATTTCAATAATTACGATGTTGCCAGATAACAAATTGCCAAATAATAATTATCCAAGTGATATAGTTCTAGAAAGAAAGCAAATTTGATCAATGTGTATTACACTTGCACCGTTGCATAGCTTCCCATGATATATTAAAGGAAAAATTGAATATTATCATTAAATTATTTTTTTATTTTTTTATTTTTTAAAAGACTAATTAAATAAATATCAATCATTACATTTAAAACTCATTAAATATAGTGGAACTCGAACGCAAGACGTCTTAGTCATGGATCACAACATTATCACTTAAGCAAATCTTATTAAGAATATTATCATTGGATATTGATCACTTTTTGGAATCATGCAAATTTTGGTGATTTATTTAGAATAAAAAAAATTGTTTGTCTAATGATCAAAAATTTTCCCTAGAAATTAAAGAACAATATTCATCTCAAATCAATCTAATTATTAATGGTTTGAACTTAAAAAAAAAAAAATCATCATAAACCAATCTAATTAAATCAACTTACACCAAACACATCATAAATGAAGTTTTGCAAAAAGTCAAAATCCTAATCATTTTTGTAGTTAATTAAATTAATATTGTATGATTTCTCTTTTAATATTAAATTAACGACTTGTGAATTAATATCATATGTTTTCTCTTTGGTTATTTATAAGTAATAAGTTACAAATTCTTTTTTTTTTTTGGTTATTCTTTGTTTAAATATTTTTGTTCGAAATTGATTTTTTTTTTTGTGCTCAATTAATTGCAAACTTATTGAGGACTTTCAGTTGAAGCCCATTTTCATTGAACATATCATTATCAATTTGATGTTTCTTTCTAGACAAAATTTCCATAATTTTTATCTTATAAATTAAATTTTTAATTACTCAATTTGATGCCGAGGTGGATTATTTTTATAAATTAGTTTTAACTTGAGATTTAGAGCATGCCCTTTTTTTTAGAGTAAATTAGTTGCGTTATGAACAAAACATATTGTTTTCTATTGTTATTAAATAACGCTAAATGAGAGAATTTAACTCCATTTGACTAATCAAAGCCGTGATTAACATTCGATGGTATTTTATTGAAAATAAATAAATCAATGAAAAAGGATATTTTTTTAGGAAAAAAAATATAACCATAATCTTCCCAAAATTATTGGGCATTTAATCCATTACTCAGGATAATTGAAGGATGTATTTACAATAAGAAAATACAATTATATTCTCTCATAAAATAATAAAAAATATTATAAGTGCTTCAAGATAAAAAATCAAAATGAAATGTGAATATTATTTTTGAATGTCAACTTTCTTTGTATATAAAAGGAATAACTCTCAAATATGACTATATGTGCCAGCTTAGAGCTTTTAATAGAAAATTCCAGCTGGTATGATACAATGTGGAAGGCAACAACAGCATATGTTGACATAAAATATTAATTGCAGATCGACAAATATTTGAATTAAAATATAAATAAGGTTCAAATTTTGCTATAAATGTGGTTTTTAATGTATTTTTATTTTCTTTTTATTGTATATATGCTTTGGTTTTAAATTTTGGTTATATTTAATTTTTTTTTACATTTTTGACGTATTGAATGATATAATCCATGGTTTTGAAAAATAATGTTGTTGATCCAGTAATATGTGCTTTCAAAACCATATCCATAGCGTTGTGGTCGTTAATATAGCCATCCTAGACTATTCAAATGATTCTCTAAAACTACATTTAACATTAATCAAAACAAAATTAAAATAAACGATTGTGTTGTCCAAATATATAAGAATCTGATGGGCAATCATGCATGTCACCGTCATTTTAGATATTTTGTTCTAATTTAATATTTTATCTTGTATTTTACTTTCAAATTAAATATATATTTAATAAATATTTTATATATTTAAAATATATTTATACTATATAATATAAAATAAAACATTAAATTAAAAAATACTTTGTAGAATTTTTTTTACACAGTGATCTGTGCATAGAATATCTTGCAATCCTTCTGCGTGGACTTTCAAAGTCAGTCATGGGTCATGGGCTAATTTTTTTATCCCTTTAGAATTTCATTTTATTTTGTGAGAGTGGAGGTTAGTAATGGTTGATAATGTGTTTAACTTGAGGATAACTACTTTATGCAAATATTGTGGAATGTTACAAGAAAAATTGTTAAAGAGACCTCGCTCAAATCTAGTTAGTTAAATACGAAATAAAAAAAATTGACATTTATGAGTATATTATAATTTTTTATTAAAAATATGATGATAAAATAATAAAAAATATAAGAATAATTAATATACGGATTCGTAGATGAATGTGTAAAATACGAATATAAAAAAATTAATGGAGAGCAAAAATACAATTTATTTTGATATTATTTTTATAAGAATTGTGTTTGTATTTATTCTTAAATTATGCAAAAATAAATTTATAAATGTTTTTTTATTATTTATTTTATAACTGTGACAAATCTTAAAGATAATAATTTAATAATAAATAGTATATTTATAAATATTAGATTTTTTTTTAATTTATATGATATTCCATTAATACTTCTAAATAATTTTTAGATTATATTTAGATATTATAAATATTTATTAAAATAGAATTTTATTCGTCAAATATTATATAGATAAAAATAATAGGTGTACTAAACATTTACTTCAAAAGTACAAAGTATTACTCGCAGTTCAAAATGCATATTGAAAAAGAAAATATTTTTAATTATTCATGCCTAGATATACTCCAAAAATATAATATAAGTTTTATCTAATCAAGGGATGAAATAGCAAAATTAAGGTCCAAGTCAAGCCAGTATTTATCTTGCGTACTTGTAGATTGCTGAGTTAATGTTAACTAGTTATTTAACTGTTGATTAATATGCTGATGTATTTCACCATTTTACTGGAAAATGAAGGAGATTGAAAGGAAAATAGCTAAGAACTAACAACTCTAAAATGTCAGGAAGTCTACCATGAATTCAATAAAATCCCAGTAAAAATGCAACCCTTCACTCAATATATAAATGCACTTAAGTGACTAAATTTCTTTATAAGCCAAGTTTGTTTAATCAACATAAAGACACAACAATCTTGATTTCATTCAACCTTAGCCCATAATACAAAGACAACAATCACATTTTGTGCTCTTGCACAAGAACAAGCAAAAGCAGCATTAGAAATCAGAACATAAAAGAAACATTATCTATTTGTGCAAAGTGAAAAACACACACACACACAACTAAAGGAAGAGCCCAAAGGGCTCAAATTTGATGCGACTTGTTTGGTTGATTTGTTCTTCTATCTCAGGTGTCAAATAGTTCTTCCAATCCCCAACCTCACCTTTCCTGAAATAAGAACTATTTGGCACAGGAAAAACAACGAATCCACTCTTATTCACCTCCAAATTCTTGAGCCTCTCCAAACTGCACTTCCACAGTACCTCATCAACTTCCTTTTCATCTCCAAACGGCCTCCCCAAGAATTCAGCAATCTTCGAAACCTGCCCCTTGGGATCACCTTTCAGGTCCTCATACTTGAGAAAGAGTATTTTGTGAGGCCTTTTCTGGCTCTCCTGCCAGTACTCCAACACATGATCGAAGAATGACCCGTACAGATGGACTCCAGAACAGAAGCAATCAACTGCCTTTTGTAGTGGGAACGGGTCTTGATTTGGCCCGAAAAGGGAGTTGAAAAAATGCCACATTGAGATCAGAGTGTCCTTTGGCTTCCGGGCAATGTACACTATTTTGCACGCAGAATTTTTGATAGAATCCGGGAGGACGGCGTATGGCAGATGAGTGTGGAGAAGACGAGGAGCTGATGCGTCGTAGAGGTCAACTCGAGAGGCCTTGATTGAATAAATCGTGCTTTCTATGGTGGGGACGTGGAAATGTGGGCTTTCCTTGGTTAAAATATCGTCGTGTTTATGAGAATCAGGGCTTTGGTGGTTTTGCATGATGCAGAGGGAGAGGGCTTTGAGCCACGTGGTGCCTGTTTTTATGGTTGATGCGAGGAGAACATCGTCGTCTCGGGCCTGGAAGTTTGATCTGAAGATGATGGCGGGCTTCACGAGGCCCGGCTCGAACCAGAAGCCTTCCCACTGGCGGATGTCCAGGACTTCCCAGAAACGCGCTTTTGGTAGGTCGTTTAGCGACTTCTCGACATTGTTGGGGGTTGGAGATAAGTTTGACATGATGAATATTGGAATGTTTATAAGGATGAGAAGAATGATGGTATTTATTATCTCTGAGATTTGAGGGTTTCGGGCGACGCTGTATTTTTAATGTTTTTTAAGTATAATCATAAATAATTTACTTAATATTTTTACAAACTAATCAAAATAGTATAAAACACTATCTCTATCCTAATATTATTATAACTTTGTTGTTGTTATATTATAAAGTCAAATTATTTACTTTTTGGACTAAATATATATATTTAATTTTTTATAGATATAATATCATTATTTTTTTTTATTTATATTGGGAATATTACTTCCTCCATCCCAAATTTTGGGTCCAGTTTGACTTAAGCACGGAGTTTTCGATGAGAGTTTAAAATAAGAAAAAATTAGTTTACGAATTTTGTACCAAATTTTTCCCAAAAAAGAAAATCTAATTTATCTATGATAAGTCAGCATTTTGTTGCAATTTTAGTATCGCTATTAATTTTTTGATCAAAAATGTCTATTGTCATGCATGTAATCATTAAATCTATGATTTTTTAGGGAGTTTTGGTAGGTGAGATGCTCGTGCTTAAAAATAGATAAGAATTTAAAAAGTATACATTTTGTATAATTTTATACTAATACACTTAAAAAGAGTGGTTGAATGTTAATCATGTCATATTATTACTATAATTGAGAGAATATTTTTAGATTCACTTTAAGAAGTAGACTCTTATTTTCCGACGTCCTAAAACAAAGATGAAAGTAATAAATTTGGGAAAAAAGTATTATTCAATCAAATTTGAAAAAAGAGAAATAAATTATTTTTTATTATATTTACATAAATATTTAAAATTGAATGGTCGATAGTATCACCTCACACATACTTTGGGACTCACATTAAATACTATGATTTTAAATTTTAGTAATATTAGTAATAGTTAGAAAATCAAAATGACAAACTATGGAGAGGTATGAGGGGGGACTTGGAATTATTCTCATATTTCAATCCCCAAAATTCAAATTCCATTAATTGAAAATTACAAGGAATTTGAGTTTGGAATAATTTTAAATCATTTTATTTAAATCTGTCAAATCAAACGATCAATACATATTGTATGGAGATATCAATCAACAATTTAATTTAGTACTATTAGTAATCATGCTTAAAAATCTATTAATATTCAATAAAATTAGACAAATATTAATATTAATGGGACTCGAATCCAATATATAGAGTCTCTAGATTAACCTTTTATATTGTTTCAAATCATAAATTTTTTGAACTTCTTCAATATAAAATTTTAATTATCTCGAATTAAAGTATTTGAAGTTCAGAATTTCTACTCCATATTTCATATTCATAAATCAATCGCATTTAACAATTTTGAGCTCAAGAATCTTTGAGGTTCCCATATTTTTTTCAAATTAAAAAAATTCAAAATGATAATTCAAAAAACATAAATTTAAAAAAATCTTTTAAATTTAAAACTATTTCTCAAATCCAAACGACATAAAAAACTCGATCATAAACCAGTTTAATTAAATAAACTTACACAAAAAATCATCATTAAGGAAGTTTTGCAAAAGGTCAAATCCTAATCATTTGCTATCAAAGTCAATTGCGCACCTAATGATGGCACCTCAGTTTCAATTATTATTATTATATTATTATTATTATTATTATTATTTATTTATTTATTTATTTTAGTCTCTGTGCCAAAATCGTGGGGCAAGTTCTTTAATCAAAACCTACTTGCCCAAAACAAACACGATTTTAATAAATCGGTCTCTGGTTAAGGGATTACAAGACGACTGTGACTCAATTTAATTAAAAAAACTCACCGAAAAAACCCAAAATCACAAAATAAATAAATAAACCAGAAATTTCAGGAAAATCGAATATTTATTAATGAATGTCGCTCGACTCACCACAGTCTGCCACGTGCATATGCTCTATTTTTTTTCATTTTTTTTCAGTGAAGCATTCTGTGCTTATAAGAAATTAACAAAATTAAGGATCAAAATTAATTTGCCTAGGAGACTTTTATTTAAAAAAATATATAAGATGACGAATATAAATATTTTATGTTACTTTCTAATTTTGGGATGAAGCTTAATCCGAAGAAACAGTCGATCATGACTGGGACAAACATATTCTATCGATACAATTGTAGAAAATTTAATAAATCAATTTATTGCAACATTATTCAAGATAATGTTGACTATAGTTTGGTTCAACTAGATGAAAGTTAAGCTTGATGGAATAAAGTCAGAGAAATCGTTGTCCCACAAAGTTTATATTAATCCTCGACATATTGTTGGAAAAAACAAATAAGAAATTATAGTCGTGGTCATTTTCTTTGTTTCTTGAATGCGACTTTCACATTTGCAAATGTCAGCGAGCTAGATATCCTATATTCAATTATAATTCGAGCGGGTTCTGAAATCTCGGAATAACTCTATATTGAAGTACTTATGTTCATTTCACATAAATAAAATATTTAGATTTTTTTACTTAATTAGGAAGTCTGATCCATTGATTTGAATGTGTTCGTGTATAAATTTTTTCATACATAAAGTTGATAAAATATATAATAATTTTAAACCACATAATTAAATAAGACAAATTGCAAATAAACGTGCCAATAAAAAAAGACAATAAACAGCATGTTAATTGCATTAACATTTTTTTAAAGGATTTTGGTTCATGTAGCTTTAGAGATGAATTACTTTAAATTTTTTGAGCATTATTTTTTTCTTTTTTTAATTTTAATACAAAATTAGAAATATGATTTTGATTTCATGGTTATCTTTCTGGTATTTCAAATGAAAAATTGTCATAATAATTATTTAATTGCCATACTACTTTTGAAGATTGTATGATAACTAATTTGAAATAGTTAATAAACTCAATGAAAAATAACATAACATGAAAAAAAAAAAAAAATTAAGCAAAAACCTATCAAACTACACTACCATGAGAAATCAGACACATAAAGATAAACATGATATCCAATAAATTTTTGAAAATTAAACTTGTTAAAAATTATAGGAGAGAAGAATGATTGTGTTAGCATTAAAGAATTTCACCAAGTAGGGTTCTTCTTAGTTGGTTCGGACCCGTGATCTCAACACAATGTACCATAGATATTATCGTCTTAACACATCATGCAATTTTTTTTTTTGGGCCCATAATTTAACGGTCACGATTTTCTAATATCAGTCAATTCCTAAATTGACAACAATTTACCAATTTAATTTAGACGGTCGTCGTCTAGGCATGAGCCAAATCTATATCGGCCACAATTGATAAGGAACATTACAAGTTTTTTCTGTAGCAAATCGAGTCCAATATACTTAGTTTACCGATAATTTTTATGTAACATAAGGTGGATAATTTTTACTACTCACTTCCCTTTTATTCAACAATCCATTCAGATATTTTACTTAATTAGGGATTATTTAATTTCTTTATTGGCTAAAAATATATTTTATTTTACTTAATTAGGGAAATTGATGTAAAGAAGTACAAATTTGTGTAATGGTAACCTCATTCATTCCCTTCCAATATTCCTATGTGCTATTAATATTTGTCGTAACACTTGCAATCGCCCCTTGCAAAGGCATACATAAAGTACCAAGCACACCCTCCAGAAACATTTTTGTATTCCGTAGAATGGCATGTAATAACACAAAAATCATTGCAATCTTTGTCGTAAAACTCATAATTCAGGTCACATTTCAACGTCCAAGTACTTAATCTTGATTTCCCTGTTAAATACCTTAAATCAGTACACCAAACTCAACATATCATCTTCACACACACACACACACACACACACTATATATATATATATATATATCATTGATCTGTTGAAATAGACAGAATTTTCTATTAAAAATGATCTTCTATTATAAATTATATTGCAAATCTTATTATATCGTATATTATATTTTCATTAATTGTTGTGTACACTTGAACGGAATTTTTTTTTCACACTGCTAATAATCGTAAAGTAATAAATGTTATAATAAAATTTGTAATAAAAGACTCAAAATACATTATACTATTTAAAAAAATAAATAATTGAGTAGTAATTTTTAGAGCAATAATGTCAATTATATACATGTTTATATAAAATAATACAATGAAGAGAGAGAATTTTGTATATACCTGAGGCTGGAAAAGGGGCGAGAACAAGAAGAATAAGAGCAACAAGTTTGGAGAAACTCATCTTTATTCTTTTTTCGGTTGAATTTCTTTCTACAGTTTTATGGATGAATTTCTATGCATCAGATTTTGTCTTTCAGAATATGTGCAATTAATGGTAAGTTAAGTCGAGTAAATAATGCATCATTTAATTGAGACAATTAGTGTAATATTTTTATTTATTTACTTTTTATAATTGGCATTGGGTTCAAAAATATGCTTTATTTTTCCTAATGGTCCAAATTTTCATTGAATGAACATAAACAAATATGTACATCTTTATTTTTCAAGGCACATTAAATGCATCAACACAAGCACTTTTCTTACTAGAACTTAAAGAAAAATAAAATATTTTATGCAATGTTATATTTTATTAATCATAGAAATATTTATTTTGGGACTTAGGCCTCAAGAGTTTGACGAATAAAATCTTGGCTTCACCACTGATCATAACCTTCTAACCTAAACTCTGTTTAATTTCACCCCTTCTTGGTAGCATTGGCATTTTCAGAATTAGAAATTGATGTGTACACATAAACTATTATCATATATCATTCACAATTCATCAAAAAATAAATAATATATTAATACCCGACTTAAAAAAAAGTATTTTTTTTTCTTTTTATTGGTATTTCTATTTTTATCTCCACATATTTATAAATGTGTATGTATAAACCAAATTATATTAACTCAAGGTATTTAACAGGGAAAAAGAAATTAAGTTTTGAGATGAAATGCAGTTGGTGGTACTCCTCCTAAGACGAAAAGAGTAAAACGATGGTGTGCCAACATTTACAAGTTCATTAAATATGGGTACTGTAAATTCTTTTATCTGCTGGTGCACATTGAATATAGGGATAGAGTTAAAAAAATATAGATATCGAGTGAACAAAATTTATCTTTTTTAATAAATAAATAGATATTTTTAATTTTTTAAGAGAAAGAGAGAGGATCAAACTTTAAAATTTAATAATTTTATATAAAAAAATTATAGTAATTTAAAAAATTTATGGAGTTGAAAGGGGTTGTGGCTTTCAAACCCCCTAACTCTGTCCTTGATTGGATATACATTTCACCACACATTCACATATAAACAAACACTCATGCAAATCCCTTAACTCTGTCCCTGATTAGATATGCATCTCACCACACTTTCACATACAAATAAACACTCATGTATTTGTGTGAATAAATCCTACCACGTATTCATACACAAATATATAGGTATGTGTTTGTGTGTAAATTTGTGATGAGATATATATCAATAGGACAATTGGCAACTGTAACTAGGGCTTGAGAAATCCATGTACATTTGTTGATTGTGAATGTTTCTCACCAAAATAATAGTAATATTGAAGTGAAAGATTTTGATAATTATCATTATTATAAGAGCAAAACTGACATGCCACTATCTTCGTCTCTGGCAAACAGTCTCCTAATATTTTGTTCTTTATTTGTCTTTCATAATTACTTGTATTTTGGAAGTATTGCTTCCCTCGAAGTTACTTTCTCTTATTGTTTCATTGAATATTGTTCTAATATATAATGCCCCATATAATTTGTAATTAAATACAATACAAGTCCACCAGTTATTCACCAAATTTTTAAATAAAACTTGTAATTATCAAAATAGTGTACGTATTTCTTGCTTGCATAAGTTATGGACAGGGTTCAAAAGGCCAATCAACTATATTAGGTACATATTCGAGTAACTAATTTTAAAATTTGAATTATTTACCAAAACAAAATAATATAAATTTATAAATTATAAATACCTATTGATATTAATTCTATTTTACAAATTACACCTATTTAAAAAAAATATTTCTAAAATAAAATAAATATTAAAGGATATTTATAATACCTCAATAGGTATTTATAATTTTAAAAAATAATTAAATATTTTTATAATTAGACTAAACGATAGTAACTTTAATTTACCTTACATATAATTGCTGTAGTGATGCAACTTTCACCTAGCTACAACTTATATCCATGCTAAATTCAGTATCTCAATAACTTGGTACTAGAATAATTGAATAATTAAGATATTTCTAGTTAACTATTTGCCAAAACATACTCATCCAACGAGTGATAATTATTAATTAGTAGAAAGAAAGCGTGAGATTTTGACAAAATCATTTCATATTTCCACCACCCCTGTAATTCAAGCCAGCTGAGGACTATGCACTGTAGATATTTTGAAGCTAAATCTCGGCAAAAACTTATCTTCCTGTTACAAAGTCCAAACACAGGTCGAAACAGTTCTGGCAACAATGCGACCCAGATAAAGCTCTCTGGAGTCGAATAAGAATCTAAAATCAACGTTAGTTCACGCATATAGAACAAAATGACCAATAAAGTTATTGAAGTTTTTTGTCAAAAAGAAAAAGATAAGCCAAGGATTTTTCATGTACAACAGTCCCCTGTAACCAAGTAAACTTCATGGTCGTCAATATTAGCAAAAAAGATAAATAAAACAGTAAATTTGAAAAAGGTGCATGAATTCTCGAGCCTAAAGATAAAACACTAGTTTAAATAATGGAGACACTGACTGGCATATGCTGAAGCTAACCCAGTTCACATCTCAGTTGATTATGCCAAAGATGAAAATAGCCTCATCGTATCTCATGGGTCTGGGTCAAGGCCTTGGAATTGCTCGAGAATTATATTACAGTTATTCATAGTGCGGGCATCAAGAAGACCATGATTCCAGAGTTTGATCATAAATAATCTCCAACACCTGCCAAGGACATAACAATACAATTAGATGGAACCTAGCGCGCGAAAAAAGAACAAGACATGCAAACCAATAAATACGGGCAGCTTATAATACCCATGAAAATGGAGAGCTGAAAACAATAGAAATACTAGCTGACAAGCATCACGGAAAGATACTTCTTAAAGAATCATTAAGTCATTGGACATAAAAATTGATGCTGTATACTGATAAGGCATTACAGTCTGATATAGCATATCTCATTCATAATACTGCCAGACAAAGGCTTCACAAAAGAAGTTATCCCACAGTAGCTGTATTATATAGTTCAGTATGACTGACATGCGAACAAAATGTGCCTTAGCATATAGGGTAAGAAAAGCTTTGAGAGGAGTGAGATCCATAAATAAAGCTTAAGCCAGAACCAAGACATGGATGGACATTAAAGGAGTTCATCAACATGATATATGCATTCATTTTTTGGGAAATTTGGGTTGCAAGGGAAGAAAAATTAGTAGAAGGCATAATAATTAGACAAAAAGCAAATGGGGAAGTTGAACTAAACAAAAAGGGATTACAAAACAACAAAAATTCTGATGTTCATTTAGAAGAAATGATACAGAATTATAGTACAGTAAGACTAGGTAACCCAATTATAACAGTCTTTGAAGCAAAATTCTGCACAGTAGAAGAAGCTACCAAAGTAGTGCAGGTGTCCGAAGAAGATCCTGTCTATGCAATTTGGAAAAAGCCTCGCAAGCCCAAGGAATATGACCATCTGCCAGTACCCTGCCATCATTACAGAAATAGCACTTAAACAACAACACCCTAGTCAAATCCTATTTTACAGGCTGTTGAACTTGGGAGCTTAATCGTGCTAAACCTCAGAGACATGAATAGAGAACCATTATTTGCCACCACTGAGCCCTCAATAACACTATCCAAATCAGTAAAAGCTTAGGCACATCCAGCCACAAGCTTAGTCTACTAAGTAGATGCTCAGGCAACATATTAAAAAAATTAAAAATTAAAGAAAAGGGTAATAAAAAGGAGTGGCAGCTTACATTTTGTAACCATGACCTTTATAATGCATCTCTTCATCTGTCTTTTGTTCCCGTCATGAAATTAACACTCACACACACACACACACACATATATAATCCTTACAGTGTTACTGTAACTTCATTGCAAAAAATTACATCAATCCAACAGCCTGGCAATTGTAGCTAGCCTAAGCGCTCAGACAACCATCTGTAAACCTATGACATAATTAACTCTTATCTTAGAAGGAAGTGCACTAAACACTTTTTTCAAGAGTTCACTACCTACTTGATTAATATTTCTAGAGGCAACATGACTCATGGAAATGCTTGTAGGAAAGATAAATAGTCATCACTCATCTGGCCCTAATACAGTACACCAGTTGTCTTATGGAACTTGAACACATGAAACCCAAAGTTTTTTCAACATATATTATCTCTGTGTGTGTGTGTGTGTGCGTGTGTGTGTTATGAGCAGATCCACAAGAAATATAGAAAAAAAAATTAAAATGAAAAGAGATGAAAAATCCAAAAGTTGCTGACCTTTGCTTCCTAACAAAAGAATTCCAGAGATGCATCAACTGCTTCTCATCTTTTGTGACATCCACAAAGTCATCAAGCATCTGGTCGACATCAATAAATTAATCGCAAATGCAACATGATAAAATCTCATACAAAAATAAACATTCTGATGCTATTCCATAAGATGATTAATTTGGAAAATTATAACTAATTAAGAAGAATATATTAAAATTGGTATTAGCCCGTATAACGCACTGGAATGTTTTGTATTATGCTCCCATTCATGGTAGAAAAACTTTAATCAAAACAATTAGCAAACCTACGTCCCCCTAAGCCTAGCTTGCAGGAACTCACAACACATGCAAGACAGTGATATAATGAATATTGAAACCTTGTGAAGGATGAAATTTCTGCAAGTATAACACTGTTTCTGCCAAAAACCCAATGAAAGTTAGAAGTGGCTGGGCAAAGGATTCCTATTTGAAGGGTCACTGGACCATTTTATCTGCTTACATGACGTGGATGCATATAAGTTCACAACCTCTTTTTCAAATAGATCAATGTACTCAAACCTTCTTTTATTGATAGAGAAAGCATAGAACAATATACTCAGGCCTTTTATCGATGGAAACGTGTAGATCAATATATTTGAACCTTGTTTTATTTATTGAGAACTTTTTTAGAGCCTGCTTTCTGCCTTAAGAAAGATACCATAGAGATAAATGATAGAGAAAACTAAAGGGAAATCATAATTGTATTGATAGAGCTTAGGTTTTGAACTATAGCTGAAACTGTAAAATAATTTAGCCATATATTATGCAAGCACATGTATTGAACTATGAAAACTTTGAGGTTGGGAAAAACTATATTTTAGCATCTGGGTTGAAAGCTACTGCAACGTTGACCAAGCCCAGGTTTCTATGGTAGTGCAAGAGATCTTATACTACTGATGCCAATAGGAATTCATACTTTTATCACTTGCAACTATGTCGTCGGAGAGGACCACAAATCCAATCAGACCATATATGATGTGAAAATGTAAGGGAGGTCATTAATCAGCTGAGATTGGAGTGTTCATCACATGTTTGATTTCTCTCTCTACACATAAACTCATACCAAAATGCATGCACAAACACACATTACTTAGTACGCAATTTAAGCAGCAACTTGGGTCGCTTTTGCTTCTAGAACATAAATTTCGGATTACTTTTTAGTCTTTTGCCTATTTACGACAACAGAGCCCTCAAATGAATGCAAAATGAACCTCAAGTAGAAGCAGGTCATATGCACATCATAGTGAGACACAAGAAATTGAAAACTAGTAGCATTCAGAAGAGATAGCACACCCTTCGATCTTCAAGATCTGCAACATCATCATCGACTTCATCCTCACTGTCGCGATCTGATAGGACTTGCTCCATGGCCATGGGCTGTATTGATTACAAAATCTTCACTCTCAGATATATGAACATATAAATTCTCCAATGTTCTATTCGTATTGTATGTCACACCAATATTGCTATGCAGTCAAATTTTAAGTCAGGATAACATAAACAACATTGAGAAACATGAGCAAAAGATGATGCAGATAAATCCAATCAAAAGGCAGGTACACCACAGCAGTGATACTTTCAAAATATTAAAGCACAACTCACACTCAAAGAGAGAGCCCTAAAGAAATAGAAAAGTTAAAGCAGATGCCATGCAGAGAGCCCAGAGAACATCCATTGGCACACGATCAGAATTAAAATCAAAATCTGAACTTGCATCTACCAAGAGAGGCACTCTTTAGAGAATGCCAAAATATATTTATTTACTCCCGTATCTTTTGGATAACAAGCTTTTGACTGCATGAAGATTTTAGGGTCCTGTGGCAAGATTACACAATGAGGGCCCATGTTGCATTTGTACCTACTATTGAAACCACAACTAATACCATGGAAGCTAGTTGGCACCCTAATCCAGATGATTTATAGAACATAAATAGCAAACAAAGTTTTTCTGAACCAACTTCTTTTTCTTCACCCAGACCATATTAGGGTTGAATAATCAGAGGTCCATGTCAAAAAATTTTTCCGAGTTCTGAACCAAATTGAATTGTACTTCTTTACATTGTTTACAGAAATTGCAGAACTATTAATACATTCATGCAAAAAAGTTCACCTATGATGAGTAAAATAAATGATCGTTGAACACTCACTTGAGCTCTGTGTGAGTGAAAGAACTGCCGCTTCTGCAAGAGTGCACGACTGAAACACACACAAAAAAAAAAAAGAAAGAAAGAAAACTCAATTATAGTCAGTGCCAATCATTAAATCATAAACACGGTCTACTTCTACAGAACATAACAGTAAATTATAGTGGGTGAATATCTGGATGCTTAACGACTGAGACATTTGATTTCCTTGTAGTTGGCTCAAACTCAAAGCCAAAATTATGTGTAAATAGAGAAATATAAGAGAGAATTAGCTAAGACCTTTGAAGTCTTCACTAGATGTCACTCAACAAATTTAGTCAAGTCAATAAGAATATCATCCAAGTCCCAAAAGGGTTGGCAGATCATGATAACCTTGCAATTAAATTAGTAAATTGGTATGGGATTCCAATAGGAAGGAAGTCAATTCAAGTAAAGTAGCACAAAGTAATAAATTACTGAAAAACAAGGTAAAATGCCTCCAAATATTCTATTCCAATAGGTGTTTTATCTTCTATTCCACTAGGTGAATCTTTGGACATGTCTATTTACTTCTGCTTTTTCTGAAACCCTATTGTATTCTAAATATAAATTTGAAAAACTACCTTCAAAGATAAGTCATGATTGCATTAAGATATTACAAGAAATTTGGTAGCATAGAACAATAGGAGATGAATACAATAATGAAATAGAGGGTCTGAAGCTCATAAAGATACAATTTACGAGTTTTATTTGAGAATCTTCTAATTAATACATCATGGCTCGTGAGCGAACTTACTTTCTGGGGTCAGATCGTTCAACTGATAACTTCCTTGTCTTTGCAAACTGTAGTAATGCCGGAGGTGTGAGGTTGCTTCCAGGTAACGACTGAACACATTCTGGGTCTGCATATGAATGAGCTGTGGCAGATGAAACTCTGGGACTGGATGCATCACGGTCCCCACTCTCTGCTATACCTACTAAAAGTTAGATGTACTTTTCCTTTCAAATCCATCTTGAGCTATATATACCTATCTACACACACACATAAATATATAAATGCATACATATGTAGGCTGTATTATGTTATCCTGAATTCTAGGTTAATAGGCCCTTGACTACAACTGGGAAAAGGCAGGTGGGAGACTGTGACTGTCTCATGTACAAAAATTTTCACCTTCATCCAGAATAAATGCAAGGAAATCCAAATGCCTAACAGATACAACCTAATAAATTATTTTATTTTTTTCCGAGCACAGAAACTAGTGATAGAAACTTTAGGCTTTAAACATTTCTTTATTGGATATGCTGTTGCTTATAGCACTGAACAGCTGGGCTCAGGGAACCAAATATGAGAAAACTGGGGATTTTTCATTCATTCAGTAAGGAATTTTGGAATAATACCAAGTGGTCCAGCAGCATGAAAGCAAAGCAAAAGACAAGCTCATCTATGATTCACCTCCAAGGCAAATTCTCAGTGACAGAGACATTATTAGTGCTGCTACCATCTTTTGTTAAAGTTGAACGTGTAACTAAATGAATTAATACACAGGGAAGGAAAAATAGCGAAAAAAATGGCATATATAACCAATAAATCATAATGTATAAGTTACCATCAGTCTTCTCTCGAAGCTCATTGATTGATCCTGGCAGTTCTGAATCTAAGACAAGGGGATGCACATGCTTTGAACTTTGAACTAGGCTCTTCAGTTTTCTACGGCGTGCTGCCTTTGAACTGTGTTGCACCCAGATGAGTTCATAGCATTTAACATCAAAAATTCAAACAAGCAATTGAAGGATTTAGTATATCCAAGGCATACCAAAAGAAAAAGGTTTGTTGCTTAGGATCAACACCAGCTGCAACAATCTGCACAAATCATACTGGAAAGGTTAGTCTAGTTCCCTAGCACAATTAAGAGACATCATGTAACTACATCCTATCTATTTCTCAGACTTGAACCTTCCAAGCCTGAATACCTATCCATGCTACCTATTGTAGTAAAACAATGTTATTTTCAATTTCTCAAGGCAATATTGTCTCAATGTAATTGGGAAGTACTGCACTTTTTGTTTCATCAATGGAACAAGGGATTCTCATCACTGTAATTAAAAGCTATTTTCATGAACTAAAATACGATAGCCAGATTATTTTCATCTATTGCAAACCACTACTACAAATATATAAGTCATTAACAAACATGACAAATCACACAGTCTACACAGAACTGCTGGAAAAAAACTGGCATCCTGACCTCAGATCTCCATGTATCAGTCTTGACAGATACATTCACAGCTTGAAATTCCTCTGTTACCTACACAATGTCACCGGGAATAAGAATAGTAAATCAAATACTAAAACAGTAGAATTTTTTAAAGTAGATTGAGTTTACCAACCCAAAATTCAAAGTTGAAGAGGTCGTGAGAGGAGGGTAAATGATATCTCAGACCCTGTTAAAGTTAAAATAACTGCAGGAATTAATTCATAGTCTGCTGACCTTTTAGCAACAGGAATTAAGAACATCAAATTGGACAATACCTTAAAGCTTGCACATTTAACCAAACAGAAAGGGCATGCAAAGTCCTCCGTCACTGTGTACACAGATACTAAGTCAAGCTTCTTCTAAAACTTTGCAGCAACATGTAGGATGAAATGCAAAGCTTACACTGAGTTACTACTCAAATGATATGACCTTAACAACAATGATTCCAAGAATCATGTTTCCTAGAAAATACACATAGCAGAAGATCTGGATACAAATATTGGAACTCATATTAAACCTAAAAAGCGGTATCACTGACGGACTCTACCAAAACAAACACAGGAATGATTTATCATAATAACCGGAATATGATCACAAAGAAGAACCAAGATATCACATCAAGAGCGATGATACAATTCATCCGCCTACCACGGAATTTGCAGTGCACTGTGCAGTCAATGCAAAATTTCTAATACCTTTCTGGAAATTTAGAGTCACACAACCCAGATTAATCTAGGTCAGCATTAGTTCCAAAGAATATTTTATGAAACATTCAACATTGAGTGGTTGCTAACTTTAAAGAGTCCTAGAACAATTTGGGTATGATTGTTACTTAGACAATCGGTGCTTCAGAGTTTGGTCATAAATGCAAGTAATAACATACAAAGAGTAAACTTTTTTACTTCAACAATTTTCCAGAGGGCAGTTCAACCTTTAATGTTGATTTAGATACAACCATAATGCATAACAGAATAGCATGCACAGCCACGTTTATACAATGGGCACAAGTATGTCTGCGTAGGGAGAGGATCTAGTAAGAAATGAAGAAGAGAATGCGCCACCAGGCTGATTCTGATCACACCCCAATTGCAAATATATTGCATCTAATTGTATTTGCAGCATACAACAATCAATAATTGGAAAAGGAATTTGATTTGAAAACATACTCCCAGTGTACTAGTAAAAGTAGGTAAAATTAATGCTCAGAATCTGAAATATTATGACCTCCACCTCCATCTAACCACTCCCACTCTCAACTGCCAAGCATACAATGGCGCAGCTCCATAACTAGCAACTCAACCAGCCGCAGCATTCCCAGGACTCTTTGTCAAATAATTTCTAGTCACATACTTCTGGACATGATGTTTTGGTGAGCACTGGTAATAGTGTGGTTGATAGAAAGTGACACAGTGGCATGGTGTGGGGTCAATTGTTGCTTGCCTCCTGGTCTAAGCATGAGGAAGGGATGAGGTAAAGAGTGGAAAAGTCTGACACAGAAGGTACAAGGGCACTGGTTCTTTCTTTTAAGTTTTGAATCTTTGAGGAACTTATGGATCACAAGTCTATCCCAAATTTTTATAAAGTCAAGAAAAATTTTGGTACAGTACTAGCTTACCCATGAAACGGGCAAGTCAACATAGTCCATGCACATGCCACTGGGTGTCGTTACACTAATTCTGGAGTACAGATGTGAAGGGGAAAGTTACTAATACAACATCAGAAGAAAATATGGGAGTCCTCGATGTCATCCAACTACTTGCCAAACTCTGAAACGGGGCTATAGATCTGCATGGGTGGAAATCACCCAAGTATTCTCATCATCTTTCACGAGTATCATGTTGAAATTTAATGTAGATGAAAATTACAGGGGCCTCTCTCACCCTACAGCTTGATTATTTAGGTTCTCCTTTATTCTGTTCTTTTACAATATGGTATTGCAATGCACACCAGTGTCAGCAATGAAAGGATAAACCAAAAAAACGTAGTAGTTTTTTTCACAATAGAGTTATAGAATCACAGCAGTATTCTGCCTTAAAGAACTGCTGTAATTGAGGATATGATTTCTTTCTCTTTTTTTTTTTTTTGTGTGTGTGTGAGTGTGGGTAAGGCCAATTCTATTGTAAAGAAAAAGTGGAAACATCCACGAAGCAACTCTAGGAAAATCCATCAAAGGAACCTACTAGGACTCAAAGAAATATATGGGTAGATTCCATTCTCTACACAACCATAAATTAGTCATGCTTTGTGGAACTTTTACCAATGATAAAAGCATACATTGACAATGACTCTTTGAAGAGAAACAACATCTCTATTCCTATACATACTATCATTTCTCTCTTGCCAAATCTGGTAAACAGTAGCACCGAACACACTTTTAAGAATATAGTGTTTAAAGTATTTGCACTTAGTTTGTTCAAGCATCCAGCTTTGAAATTGTTACCAGTCACCTCCTTGCCAAGAAATGTTGCATTTACTAGAAAAAAAAGACCAAACTCTAGAAGTATATGGACAACAAAAAATTAGATGACTATGAGACTCTCAATTCTCTCTTCAAAATACACAAAGATATTGAAGAGAAAAGTTGGAATTCCATAAGCTTATCTTGTGTCAAAAGAAAATGATTTGTTGAAGCCCAAGCAGAGTTAAGTTTGTGGTTTGTCTTATGAACAAAAGGTGTATGCTTCCTTTCAAAGCACAGCACATATTATGCAGATGTTAAAAGCCATAGCCAAATAGCATTGCACCTGAAGGTGAAACAACAAGCTCTCAGTCATAGAGTTAAAGCATTTACCACGAAATGGTAACCAAATTACCTTCAGTCCTCTGCAACTTGTTATTATAGTATTTGTAGTTGAAAACAACATTTCCAGTCCTCAACCTAGACAGCACCAACCAAGAAAAACAGTGAACTACTGAATTACTATGTAAATGCAAAAAGTTTTGAGCAAATTGCATAAGCAATGAGATGAGAATATGGAAGGGTGCAATTCATTCAGGAGGGAAGGGGAGAGCAATAGAAGAAAACAAAAGGAACAATGCTGCTCCTGTGAAGTCACATTGCTTTTCAATCAGTCCAATATTACGGTCACTACCTTCTATATTTTCAATCCTGCAAACGGGAGACATCTCCACTATAAGTCCTAAAGCAGCCCTTTTCACATACTTGATGGTAAAGAGAATTTTCCCATTACACATTATTAAACATGTTTTGACTCATAAGCTACGGCATTGGACTTAGGACAGTGAAACAATCTTATTCCAAATAAAGGAAGAAAATTAAGAAACAGGATCTCATGGTATATATTTATTTACAATCCAACATCAATTCTTTCCATCACGAAGAAAGAGATTGAAAAAGAAAAGAGAAGAATCCTCTTCCACTCCCTCTTTGTGCTAGCTAAAACGCCACTTTTTTCACAGTAATATGGAATTTGAACTGCAATTATCATAGTGCATTTAACTAAGAAACTCTAAGGCCACAGTTGATGGCCAAGGACAAATTGGTAAGAGAGTGTCATTGACTCATTCTAGCATTAGAAAACAATCCAAGAGCTTGATAAGATAAGCAGAGCCCACAGTTTATGGAACACTTTATAACAAAATATCATGTGCAGATGGTGCACTGAGGAGGATGCCGATGAAGCCTGCTGTACCACCCCGTCCTGCAGCAGTTTTGGGAGATTAACAAAATGGTTTATAAGGCTTTGGTTAGCTCCAACTTGTCAACATGGCTCTAAGCATTTGACTGGTTTGCTAGTGCCCAACTATATTTACAAGGCCAAGAGTCAGGCCCAGGTCCTTACACAACCCGTCCTCACACCACCCCTCAGGTTAATATTTTCATTCCTTTCCCGGTGGTGCTTGCAATGAATTTGAAACAACACTCCCTCAACCAAACATTATGTGCATGGATGCCCGTATGTTTTAACCTATACAACTACAATATATTATGAAGCTAGAATAAATTTTTGCCACAATCACAGGCATTATTACAACTCTCATCAGCTGCTCAAGTTTGCATATCTTTTGGATAAGACACACTCTTGACCAGCAGGAATAGTGTCGTTAACGAAGGCATTAAAGTTGATGATTATTGTCAGGTTGACTACCATGGCGGGTTATACTCGTCCAAGCAGCTGACCTTCATCTCATGTAAATTAAGCACCGCTAAAGCAGATGACTACACAGAAATATGATCATCCATAAAAATTTCAAGCAGAAATGACTCGGGCACAAATACACATCCAAAGCTCATCTGCCAACGAATTAAAAGTATCCCAAATTGAAATAGGGTAATCAATCCAGTTTCATAATTAATATAATGCAAGAAATGAGGACGAGGACTAGCAAAATAAAATAGGAGCATGAGAATCCTTGGTGTACCAAAAGGTAGGAAAGTTAATCATAATTGATCTTGTGGCACAATTGACCAGCAGACAAGAGTAGCAGTCCCTTTTGCTAATACAAGCACTAAGAACAGCGAACATATGTCTTAATAAAGCATTGAGGCCCACTTTAAATTTGGTAAGAGGTTGATTGAATTGAATTCAGATAAAGCATTCTTGCGAGAAGTGGATTCCCAGTACAAGGAGCAAGATGAGGAAGATTACAAATAATTCGGCGGTGTTAAACTGATTTTGACAAAAAACTGCAATTACTTTAATACTTAAGATGTGTATCTCCATCAGTAACAGTTTTGCCTGACAATGTAGTTTATGAATGTCATACAAGTGTCTATATGTATGAGAGAGAGGAGGGGGAGAATGAGGCTGTAAAAGAATTTAGTAACAGTTTTGTCTGACAATGTAGTTTACGAATGTCACACAAGTGTACCTAAATGTATGAGAGAGAAGAGGGGGAGAATGAGGCTGTGAAGAATTCACCTAATAATCTGAGGCAAAGTAGAGGAAGGAATGTCACTGTATGAGAACGAATCATAAGGAGATCTCTCCTTGGCCCCAACTTCTTCTGCTGCAATGCGGACTTGCAGTTGTTGAGACATAGCCTTCGGTAAAGCAGAGAGCAAAGAAATAATGATCAATAAAAAGCAATTCAATGGCAGAACATCCTCCAAAAGCATAAATAGAGCTTCTCTGGAATCAAGCAAATTTTCTTTTCTTTTTTTTTTTTTTTGGTCCCAGGGAGGGGGGTGTACCATAGCTCCAGCATGAGGACTATGAAACGAAAAACATTTGTCTTCTCCAAAACAGCTTGTCTGCAAAAAAGAAACTAATTAAGAAAGGGGAGAAAGGCGATAGAAGATGATTTCAACATCTGCGGAGAAAATACTCAAATTGCATCAAAATGCAATTGCCCACAACATAATGAAACATGAATACTTAGCAGAAAATATACACATTTAATAGGTACAGGCTCAATAAATAAACTGATCATGCACTAGCCTACATTTTCATATGGAAAAAAGTAAAGAGTTTTTTCTTTTGGGATTGGGTGGGATCCCGGGGCTGTTAACGAGGAAGCTTTCATGAAACAAATCAAAACTTTTGGGGGGTTTAGGTGGGATCCTGGGGCTGTTAAGGATGCAAGGGAAGGTCTGCATGTACAATTTGGATAACAAGAACTAGAGTCCTATATTTGCTTGCTAGCATACCAACTAGCTCAAGACAGCTTCCAGCAAGCTCTGCTGGACACTTTGGAATTCGAGCCCAAAGATTAAGACTTATGTTAAGGGTAAACACAAGTGTATTGTCTGGATTACTCTGAAACATTTTCTCCAATTGTAAAAATTGCATCTGTTTGATTGTTAATTAACTACCCCTCTGTGTTGGCCTTTACACCAGTTGAATGTTAAAAATACAACTTTACAAGGCGGCGTCACCGAGGAGTCCGAGGAAGTGTATATGGAGCAAACTCCTGGCTACATTGCTCAGGGGGAAGCATGGTTGGTTTGTCGCCTTAAAAAGTGTTTGTATGGGTTAAAACATCTCCTCAGGCAGGTTTTACTCGTTTTAGTAGTGTTGTGGCCACTTTGGCATGAAACAGTGTCAAGTAGATCATTCAGTTTTCTATCAACACATTTGTACTGGCAAAATCTTTCTTGTGGTTTATGTTGTTGATATTGTAAATACTGGGGATAATGATGAAGGAATTCAAGACTTCAAAACTTGTTCATAGTCACACTTCCAGACTATAAGATCATGGACATGTGAGACACTTTCTTGAAATTAAAGTAGCAAGATTGCAAGTTGGCCTTGCACTTTGTCAAAAGATGTATATTCTTGATTTCTACAAAGCACATTGAGGTGGAATATTACTTTATGCAGGAAACGACCATGGAGAAAACTGTTTGCACATCACACGTGAAACACACAATCAATTGGCTTATTTTTTAAAGAAAAGGCATTAAGTGATTCAAGGGTAGCATATATGTAACAAGTTTGGAGCATCTGAATATACTCTCAAGCTTGAAATGGATTAATAAGGGTATAAATGTAATGACTCTAACATAAATACAAGTCAGTCAGTCATTTGTGGGTGGTTGGCACATTCTACCAAGATGCATTGTTCTCAAAATATTATTAACTAGACTTTAAATCCAATCGAGTCAGCAACAATAGGCTCTGCTCAAAAAACACTCTTGTTCAAATTCAATGTATTCAGATTTTCAGTAATTGATTATATGTACATTACAAACAAAAATTAACTAAAAACTAAATGCTGAAGCTCGGTTTACAAAGATAGGAAACTCACTCTCTCCTAGCCAAGAATTGATTATTCCAATTGATTCACTTGGTTGAAATATAAAAAAAAAAAATGCAAGAGCCTGAGCTAGCTAAGGCTACGCTTGAAGCTCGATGATGCAGGAAACTCGTAGCAGAGGGACAAATGTTAGCGAACAACAATAATTAAATAAACAAGCACAGGAATACCTAAAATTAATTGAGAGAGTGATTGAAATGAAGAATTGTAGGGTTAAAGGTCCCAACAAGACTTCTGCTGCTTACCAATGATGCCGGTTGCGATATGTGAATATAGCCCTAATGCAAGTATTCATAAGAAAACTCCTGCTATGCCCCAACAAGTCAATATGATCAAAATGCCCTCTTAAGTGACTATAAAGAAACTTGATAGAATTCAATTGAACATTGCAAAAGACATTTTACCAAAAGAAAGAAAGAAAAACACACATACATACACACACACACACACAAAAGAGAAAGAAAAAGGTAATTACTCCAAACAAAACTTAAACAGAATACTCAAGTAAAGTTCATGCTCCTGCATCAGCCAACAAAACAAGCCAAGACCAAGTTTACAGAGTAGAGCATAATAGTTCAAAGCCCTGAGAAAAGGTCACTGATATTCAAGCCAACCAACTAAAGCTGATTCACTTGGCTTGATTGATGCCTCTAACTTGTGGTATGCAGGACACAGACAATAATCCACCTATATCTTTCCTCGCGCTCACTTCCACAGTATTCAAACATGAATTTGCATGACCCAAAATAGTTAAATAAAAAGGATGGGCGAGCGAATCTAGAAAAAGCAATAAGAAAAAATGGATCAAATAGATGACAAAATGCAGAAATTCGAGAACAACTAGCAACAGACAGTAGGTTCAATCATGTTCCAGATTCATTCTTCCACCAAGAGTTAACATAATTTAATTTGTGTTTAGATTATGAAGCAACATCAACAGCTAAACACATGTAATCGAGAATTATTTCAATTGCATACCTTCAGGAAGCAGGAATGCAAGTCAACAGTTGACAGCATCTCAGCTCTCTCCCCACTACTCAAGTTCAGAGACTTCTCCCATGATAAATGAAGTAACTCCATTGGAATTTTACCCAGGAAGCAGTGGCCTCCAACATTAGCTATCATCAAAAAGGAATCATATTAGCAGGAAGACGGAGATGCTAATAGAAAGAGAATACAAGAGATGAAAAGGGAAAGCATACGAGAGGCAGAACCTAGAGCCTTCTTTATTGAAAATTTTAATATAAAAGAAAATATCATGGATCAACTTCTTTACCATTGTTTTTGCTTGTCCCTGACAAGTAGGTTCATCAAATCTTGCGAGTTCCTTAGAGCAAAGGGTAGGCATATGCCAAACATAACTAACTCCTAAAGCCACAGAAATGGCACCTAGTAGAAACCCAACCTTGAGTGAAATAAAGGCCGTAACTTCAATATTTTACAGTGATCATGTAGTGAACCAACAAAGCTAAAAATAATGTCTCTTTCCCCTTAACTTTACCTATCCCCACTCAGGTGAACATGATTTCTAACAGTCAGAAGAACTGATAAAGAAACATTGCAGTCCCTTATGGGAAAAACAAAATAGTTAGTCGATGGCGACTTGATCAGCACCTGACCACTCCAAGAGAAACTCCTATCAAAGGTTCTCTAAATCTTTAGGTACTTTATATCTAAGGATATTATCGAAAATGCAAGAAGTAAAAGTGAAGAAATTCTTTCCAGACAGCCTTTCAGTTCACATCATATACCTAAAGAGTGAAAACAGGAACCACATAGACAAAGTAAGCTCAAACATTACTCAACACTTCAAGGCCATCTAAGCATGTTGTTTATCAAATCATGTCTTATTAAAACCAGAAGGGTCAACAAACCAAAAAATCATTCAACCATGTATATAATGATGCAGAATAAACATTATGAACCTAACAGTTTTCATTAGTATACACTCATGCTATGTAAAAAGGCATGAAAGAAGTAGGTATTTCCCCCAAAATGTAGGTGCTACATTAGCTAAGTGATCTTTCCATCCTGAGTTAAAAATTTATTGATCCTCCAAAAGCCTCACTATCACAAAGGCAAGTTTCCTATACCAATTAGATGGCTGAAAGGAAGCGCAGTACAGCTGCAACAGGTATTGACTTTTGCTTTAGACATAGACTGAATTAGCATCAGACTTGAAAAAAAAAGCAACCCTAAGGGGAAAGTGGGTGCAAGAGATGCTAAAAAGAATATCAAAAATGTCTATTGTTACTTCTATACTGTTAAAAAAAATTATAACAATTCTATTATAATATAATCATTCCTTATACAAATTCAATGAACATAAATTGGAAAAAATGCAACCAGGTAAAATAAGAAATAAGAATGATTTGCCCCATTTCAGCTGAAATAAGTTCCTAAAGCTGATAGAATGGACCAAAATAAACATGAAGAATTTTATCTTCTATTTTTCCTGTGGATTTTGTGATTATTTCTGCTGGAAGAGAAGAAAACCTTGCTTTTAAGGCATTGCCGGTGCTCTTAACTTACACATGTTTCAATTCATTAATGAACATTAAAAATGTTAGTTAATGAAGGATAAAATCTATTCATGTAAGTCAACAACAGCTCGACTTATGGAAAGCTATTCACACGACTTAGGCCACTACTTTTACTAAGAACTATTGCATGCAAAATTCCCACTAAGATTGCAAGAGAGATGCCTCTCTTGTTGTTTGTTAGAAAGAGAAGATCTGTACACATTTTGCCAAACCACCACCTACTCAGAAAGCAAATATGCTACAGAAAAGTGGCTAACCAACTAACTCTACATCAATAAAGCAGGAACTCTAAACATCAATTTCTGAAATAGAAATATAAATACAGAAACTAGCTGCCCCTTAAGATTAAACAGCAAATATTTAATATGCAAACAAATGTCAAAAGACAATACCTGGAAATAATGACCCATCCACATGCTCCTTAAACAATTCAGCTGCAAAATGGCAGCAAAGCATGAAAATTTTCCAAAGAAGTATCCATTGATATACACACCAAGTAAGTCAAAAAGAGAAACAGCATACCACAGCTAACAAACAAAATAGAAAGAGAACCAGATTTGACTTCTGCTGATAGTTTGTTAATCTCAGGAAGAATAAAATTTGCTTGATCTTGGTTCATCCTATCATCTCCAGTACATTTAGTCAATATACATTCCCGACTGAAATGATAAACTGCAGAATCCTGCATCAAGATGGAATCAGAGAGAGAGAAAATAACAAGCGTAAGGAGAAAAGTGAAATATCCAATGAAATGAACTGAACTCATACACTACCTCTACAACCGCAGGACTATAAACTGGTCTTGCTAACAATATACACAAAGGAAATAGACTTTGAATTCGAGATTCATCATTTACAGTTGATGGTAGAGATATTGTCATTTGAATCCTAGCAATAGAAGAAAACACAGGTAAACTACATCAGTCATGTCAAATCAAATGAGAAATATGCATCCCAAAATCCAAATATCAAGGACACATCAATTGTGGGAGAGTTAAATGAAAAAACTATATTAGGAAGCAAAGATAAACTATTGGTGGTAATTATAGATAGAGAGGAGCTGGATTGCAGCTTCTAGCAAAGATATCTAGATTACACCAACGTGATGCATGAACTTCATTCTTATTCTGCAGAATTTCAAGCACCTGGGAGCTATGGAAAAAAAATTACTCTTTCCAAAATAAAGATAAGACCAGATTCAAGGAAAACCATATTATGCTCTTTAGTAAAAAGATCAGAGTTGTGGAAAAGTAGAAGATCAGGGTCAAAGAAAACCATAAAATGAAAGTTATCCATCAAAAAATAAAGCAATAATAGTTTTACAAAAAATGTTTTGGTAGAGATATTGATAAATAACAGAGGAATACCAATAACCAAAAATTCATATGATAAAATAAACCCCATTTCTTATGGGATTACATGCAGAAGACATATGGTGCGTACTGCTGAAAATTTCAGTAATTTAATTGCGAAAAAGGGCAATAATGACACAGACCAATATATTTCGAAGAATTATACCTTTTCTTGTGTTTCGCTTGTATTTTGTATCGCAAACATCTTTGAAGGAAGGATGGCTGCGGAAGAACCCGCCTTTAGTTAGAAATGCAATACAAAAGAAAACTGGCAAAAAAATATATGTCGGAAACGTGATGAAATGTACAGTTGCCATGATTGTTGATAACCAAAACAACAATAACAAAAAATTTAATATATATGTTGATCACCCACATCCAGTATGCATATACATGTAAATGAAGTACATATACTAAAATAATTAAATTATCAAATAAAATATAAACAACCAGGAGTGGGAGGGAGAAAGGCAGCAACAAGGAAGAAACTTACATTTCTAACAGCACGGCGCTGAAGAATATTGTACAATTCAACTGGCTTGCAGTAAATTGAAAGGCTCTCCTCAGCTGCAATTTGCTCTTCTGCAGACAAATGTGCACGGGGATCTTGGCGACACATATGATCTGCACCTCTAGAGTAACTGCAATTGCAAACACAATTCCTGTTCCAAAAATTAGGTCACACTGATGATATCAGTTGACCTCTAACAATCACATTTCAAGTGCAGTCACCTTACTCGAAACTTTAGATACCAAATTCATGAGTATGGCCCATGAGTCTGTCTGCCATTTGACAAATTAAACACTGAGAGAAAAATGAAATCACTAATTCAAATTTCAGGTTGAGTATTTCAAAATCAATTAACGACCCCCTGAACATATTAATTTCTCTCTTTCGAGCAATATACTTCATTACATTCTTACACACCTTATATTTGTTGTTTAGAGCATGGACACCATAAATAACAACTTTATTTGTAGACCACTTTGCAGCCACTACCAAGTTTGAACAACTGAACATAACTATAAGAATCAGTATTGTTTAATTGACCAAATTGTGCAGCAATCTTGCAATTGCTAATCCTCCGTTACAAAGTCAGATTTATAGCTTGTAAGATATCAATAACATGTATTTTAGGATTTCTTTGCAGTCTAACCTAAGGGAGCTTTTGGAAACAGCTGACATTTAAGTTCACTTTAATGGTGCAGGGCATGCTATAATTTCCGTAATTGCTTATACTCTATGACATCCTAACCATTGTTACAAATAAGATCGGATGAAATGAAAGAATGAATAAACTAATTTAATTCTAATTATGAAACCGCAAAGCTGCTTAATGCCTTAATAGGCTCCATAGTAATGAACCGGGTGTGTCAGTCAAATAGAGACTTACGCAGTTTCACGAGCCACGAGAGGTATGCCTGGCATCCTTGCTAGACAGAATTTGTGAGGTTATACATAGCTCTAAGATTTCCTCCCAAGTTTCCAAACAAATATTTTAAACCTGAAACCAGCGCCGCAATTGAAACCCAGTTGTTAGATGACAAAATAAACTTAAAAAAAAAAAAATCCCGTGTATTTCCAGTTCGAAATTGACAATAATTACAGTTTGAATTCAAAATACTAACCCTAAATGTACGCATACTAAAATGGGATCTACAATTCATATCTGAAATAATACATAAAAACTAAAATAAAAAGCAACTATTATCAAAAAAATGAGTAGAAATCGAAACTTTAGCGATTGATGATCAAAAGCCCTAATTGGGTATTCCTTCCAGGAGTAAACACCGCTAAACCTTCAAAAGAAAAAAAAAAAACAACAAAGCTTCGAGTTTCAACAAACCTATTTTCAGATTCGGTTTATTTAGGTACACCGTATACGTAATATATATACATTGGCGTATTTCAAGCGTGTACGTATGTCTATACGTATACGTATAGAGAGAGACAGAAAGAGAGGCGTAGAGTTTACCGAGTTGACTCGTTTTAGCTGAGAAACAGTGTGCGACCTGACAAAGTTGGCGTCTGTCCGTACTCAGCATTTGTGTTCCAATTTTGCAGCTTTTATAGTTAGGGGAAAAAAAGGATAAAGTAATTGTTTTTTTTTTCTTTATTCAATTCTTGAATTCTTTTCCCTATTATTAACGTTTTTCTTATTATTTTTCTCTTTTTGGAGCCAAAATATCAATTGGAAGACATTTTTTTAAAATTAACTTAACTTTAGAGTATAATTGCAAGTTGGATTCCTTGATTTTGAAAATTTTTCAAAATAAAATTTTGGACAATGTTTAGACTTTAATATGTGAAAAAAAAAATTAAACACTTAAGGAAACTCTTTTATATTAAAGGATGCTTGCATCAATAAATCATTTTTAAAATTTTAGAATGCTTAAAAAAATTATATTAGTAATTAATCATTAGTGCTTTTGCTACTTTTTGGTCTCTCATTTATTTCATCAAGTAATATGGGTGGATCCAAATTTCTTCCCCTTGAATTTTTGGGTCAAATTTAACTTCATTAGTACACATTGATGTTTGTTGGGCTACCCTTTGCCCTAACTCTAGGGCTTGATTATACTTAATATCTGATAAATAATATTTTATTTTAATAAATATATATAAATTTAAAATAAAATATAAAAAGTAATTAGAAGTTATATATAAGTATTAATGAAATATCATATAAATTAATTTAATTATTTATGAATGTATTAATTATTATTAAATAATTTTCTTTAAGCTATATAATAATTATAAATTAAATGGTACACAAATATATAAAATTCTTTTGCCTAACAAACACAATTCATATAAAAATATTGTCAAAATAAGTTATATTTTTATTATTGAATAATTATTTTATATTCGTATTTTGACGAATTCGTATATTATCATTTTTGTATATTTTGTATTTTTCTCACCATAACTTTTAACAAAATTCATAATATACTGAAAATTGCTAAAATGTAAGATGTATGCATTTATTTCTAAATGCTGACTTATTATTATTTACAAAAATATGAAAACAAGACCGGTTGCAAAATTGCGGTTTTTCAAATTAGTCCGTCACCAACCCAACTAATCTTTTTAAACCACCAATTGCGTTGCAATTTGACAAACTCAATATTCAACTTGAACCTGCAAAGTGATTTATATGCTGACATACAGAGAAGTTTTGATTTGGGCTTCGAGGGGTTGTGTATATCTTTGGTTGGCTTCAGGCAATTTTCCCTCGCGTCCATCTCTTCTATTCCATTGCTAATGTCTATTCCATAATGGACAAAAAATACGATAAGCCAGAGTATCCTATCAATCATAAGTAAAGCACTCTGCCTGAAATTATCCAATTTCAAATAGTTTTTTTTTATAAAAAAAAAAAAAGATACTACATAATTTTTCCAATGTTCCAGATCTTTCTTAAAAGCTGTTTGCAACCACTATGGCATTGCTACCTGTGGACAGAACTAAGGGAAATAAAAGCAAAATAACAAACAAATACTATTAGAGTAAGCAGTCCTTTGTCATTTGTACAGGACATTTAGGAATAACATATACTTCAAAGAATGGAACTAATATAAGGAGCGGAACACAGAAGCCTTCATCATGTGGTGATGAGTCTTCCCCAATGCATGGCAGACGACTAGGACGAGCAGCAACCACTCTTCTGGGCAACGGGTTGTCCACGAATCTGCACAGTAGGTGGCCTTGCATTGCTTGATGCAGGCTGACTTGCCATCCTGAAATTTATGTGAAAAAAATGAGATGTTCTGAAAACATTTAGTGAAGAGGATACAATTTTCATGAGGATAAAAGGATGTACAATGTAGGATAATGTAGACTGCAAAAGGTTATTACATAGTAGAGTATGCAGAAATATAGGTTCGGAAAATATATGAAAAATAGAATTTGTACAGCCAAAAAAAAAAAACATAGCAACAAAAATCAAACCTGTTCTTAATGTCAGCGGCCATAGCCATGAAAGCCTGTTCAACGTTAGTGGCACTTTTTGCACTTGTCTCCATGAATGGAATGCCAATTTCATCCGCAAATGCCTTTTAGATCAGCAAACAATGTATTTCAGCTACACTATTCACTCAAACAATAATACGCATGCAAATAATAGAATTTCTACCTTTGCTGTATCATACGACACAGCTCTGTTATCAGCAAGGTCACATTTATTTCCTACCAGAAGCTTGTTTACATTTTCACTAGCATATCGATCAATTTCATTCAACCATTGCTTCACATTGTTAAAGCTCTCTTGGTCAGTTACATCATATACTATCTGCCAGAAATTGAAAGCAAGTTGAGGATATATTCAGATACACATATTAAATTGCGTATTGAAGGTAAAACAACATGAAAGAAACTTACTATAATGCCATGTGCCCCGCGGTAGTAGCTACTAGTTATAGTTCTGAATCGTTCTTGTCCAGCAGTATCCCACTGCAAACAGAAAAATAAAAAGCAAATGTGAATGAAGTAGGCCCCATAAAAGTCCATCATATGGGGGGAAACCTTGCTGGAGCCAAACTACACTCAAGTACCCACATCATTCAGAATGTATGAGACAAAAAAAGATCCATTTCAATATCCAAGGCACAAATAGAATGCAAACAAACAATGAAGTCAAAAACCGAATTAGACAAAATCTTAGCAAATAAATTTCAATATATAGAGAACATCACCATGTCAAAGCTGACAGCGCAGAAGAACCATTGCTTGAACAGGGTTATTTAATAAACTTTATACCGGTCTCAGGAAATCAAATTGCTAGGTTGGAGAATGAAAGAATTAGCGCATATACAATTTATCAAAAGCTATAACTGCATATGATCACTATTCATTACTGTAGCAGTTAATATAATAACAAATCATTTTGCTCGGCCACTAACGCAAGACACAAGCTCAAACATTTTGATAACATTAACATTAATCCCAAAAAAACTTTTCATTGTAGGGTAAAGAAACACTTTCTTTTCTAAAATACCACATCCACCTGTTTCGTCAATGACAAAAAAAAAAAAATCTATCCCAAAAAAATTTAATACACGGACATGAACGGGTGTTAAATTTAATCTTCAACACTAACAAAGCAGAAGACCAAGTGCCAAAATTTCTAATCACGAGAAATAACAAAAAGATACAAATAAATGATTATTCACATGTGATGGCCAATTTTAAAAGTCATTATCAGAAAAATATTTTAGAATCAAGCAAAAGAAACTTACAATCTGAAGTTTAATAGTCTTTCCATCTTGCTCCACGGTTCGAATTTTCTGTAAAAATAAAAAAATGGTCAGAACTCAGAACTATGATTATGCTTATGCCAGGTAAAACTTAAAACACAATAACCTAAGCCTTACAAAGTCGACACCAATTGTGCTGATGTAACTGTCAAGGTACGAATCGTCCTGTATGAAAAAGAAGAACAAAGGTCCGTCACTGCCCCACATTTTAACAAAAAATTTCAACACTCAGCGGATGAAATGATGAATCTACCGCACAGGCAAACACTTCTCATAGGGGCTTAAATTTAATTAGTTTTATTAACTCCATAATTGACAATTAAGAAAAAATTATCAACAATATATTAGTCAAACTAACAGCACTCTCAGTTAGACCTGACCAACCGCCGGTTACGGTTCGGAACCGCCGGTTCCACGGTTCAAGAAAATTCCGACCCTTAACCTTAACCGTCAAGGCCGGTTACGGTCCGGGTTCCGGAACCGCCGGGCCGGTTCCGGTTACGGTTCCGGTTAACCGCCGGTTCCGGTTCCGGTTCCAACCCTTGAATTTTTTATTTATTTTTTTACCTATATTTTAAAAATTTGTAATTTTTTAATTAACTATTAATTTTATAAAATTGTAACTTTTGTAAAACAAAAACAAGGGTTTGAAATTTTAAACATATATTTGAATGAAAAATTTTGAACTTAAATTTTAAAAAAAATATCATTAATTTTTGAATTTAATGAATGTTTAACTTAAATTTGAAAAAAAAATATTATCTAAAATTTAAAGTATCAAATATTCTAATTATAATAAATATATAAAAAAAAATATTCAACTTGAAATCTTAAAGTTTAAACTTAAATTTTAATAAAAAAAAATTGCACTTAAATTTAAAAAAAATATCCACAAAAATTTAAATTATATAATTAAAAATTATTTTAAAAATAAAAATGAGCTTGAACTTAAATTTAAGTTGCCTACGTATCCTCTTAGGGTATAGAGGAATCAAAGCTCACGTAGTTCTCTTACCTTTAAACCCTTCTTACCTTAGGGAGTGGCGTGGCTCAATCACTCCCACCCGTTCCCGTCGTTGTTCCATCTGTGTCCTCCTCTTGATCTTCCTCTGAATCCGGCTGATCTTGTCTTCGTACTGAGGCCTTGATCCAATCATCAAGACATGCTTGGGCTTCTAAATTTTCGGGAGACAACGTTGAGCGTTTCTCACTCAATATATTACCTCCCGCACTGAAAACTTGTTCCACTGCAACGGTTGAAGCAGGTGAAGCAAGTATCTCCTTCGCCATTACGGACAAAATTGGATACGTTTGCTCCTTTTGCGACCACCATCGCAAAATATCGAACTCTCCATCGTCATCTGTATCATTAAACTCAAATGAAACATTAAAATAACTCTCAAGTTCTTGGCTAGAACTTGAGGATCCTCGAGGACGTTTAGTTCGTTCCCTAAGTAAAAGTTGTGCTGCCGTAAGTTTAAAACCACTACTACTACTAGTTTTATGTATATCAACTTGAGTTGATTGTGAACCATATTTGGAACTGTATTCATTATAAAATTCATTTAAAAGTGTTCTAATTTTAAATATAATATTATTAATATCTATAGTATAATCATTTTCATTACGTGTTAAAGCATTGTAATAAATTAATAACAAGTCTTGTAAACCATCTAATTTAAGTCTAGGATCAAAAACAACAGCAATTAAATTAATATCTGGAATTTCATAAAAATATTTTTTCCATTTCAACTGCATTGATAAAGTACAATTTACTAAATTTTCATCTTGGGAGTTAATATTTTCATGTAAAACTGATGCAATATTACAACAATTTAATAATACTAAATGAGAAGTTGGGGAATAAACACTAGATAATTGTAAAGTAGCATCATTAAATATTTTTAAAATATTACAAATTTTTTCACATACTGTCCAATGATGTGGATATAAATGAAAAGGAGTAGAAATAATTTGTACAAAAAATTGACATAATAAATCTTTATAGTCGATAGATTCTTCTAATAATCTATATGTTGAATTCCAACGGGTTGGAACATCCCGTGGAAATTTTTTAGGCCTTACACCATTAGCCTTACAAAATCTAAACCATTGTTTATTAATATGTGGATGTGTCCATAAATAAGAAAATGCTTGTCTAATTGGTTTAAGTTGATTATCTAAAACTTTTAAGCCATCTTGTACACATAAATTTAAAATATGACATATACATCTAATATGAAAAAATTTACCACCAATTGATGGTTCACATACAACTTTAAGATCACCAATACTAGCATTATTAGCTGCAGCATTGTCAAATGATATTGAAAAAATTTTATTAACTAAATTATATTCTTCTAATATTAAAAATATAATTTGTGAAATATTTGCCGCTGTGTGTGGACTATCAAAAACTCTAAATGCAAGTAATCTTTTTTGAAGTGTCCAAGAATTATCAATCCAATGACATGTAATACCCATATATGAATGTATTTGCCAATGATCACTCCAAATATCACTACATAAAGAAATTTTATTATTTACATTATTTAATAATTCTTTTAACTCTTTTTTAGATTTATTATATAATTTTTTTACATAGCGTGTTAGTGTGGTTCGTGGAACACCTTTAGCTGCCGGATTATATGTTGTTTGAATTAATTCATTAAAAAAGAATTTATTTGCAAAACTAAAACTAAGATGTTCAACAGAAATAAATCTAGCTAAATTTTCTCTACATCTAACATCATTATATTTAAATAAAGAAAGATCATTACCTCCACCGGCGCCGGAAGAAGCGAATGATGGCATTTGAGTTTGGGTACGATCAATGCCAAATTCTACTGGATGCTTCTTCTCCACATGTCTTTTCAATGATCCATAACCGCCTCCGGATTGAAATTTGTAAGATTGCGAACAATATTTACACTTTGCTCGCATCTCTCCATTTGGAAGTGTTATTTTATCAAAATGTTTAGTAAAAATAGAAGATTTAAGAGATGGAATAGATCGAGTGTGAGCATCACTCATTGTTTCTTGAGTAGTATACAAGTGAGTTTGCTCTTCATCACTTAACTCAACTTCACAATCGATGTTGAACCTTGGTTGCTCGTCGGTTGCGGGCATCTTTCCCTTACCTCTATTGCTTGAACCGGCCATTTTTTAATAAATGATAAAAATTTAGTATATAGAATTGAATAATAAATAATTAAAGATGAAATAAATGAAATATGAAAAAAATTTAATGAAAGAATTAAAATAATATAGAATTGAGAATGAATAATTAAGAGTGAAGATTAGAGAATTGAGAATTAGATAATTGATAGTTGAGAGTTGAGAGTTGAGAGTTGAAGTGTGGAAAAAATGAAGAATTGATGGGTATTTATAGAAGAAATTAAAAAAAAAAAAAAAAAAAAAAAGTCAAACGGTCAAAAATTTGACCGTTTGACTTTGGTGGCAACGGTCAAAAATTTGACCGTTGCCACAAGAGAGCCGTTGGCAACGGCTCTCTCATTTTTCCTTTCTTTTTTTTTTTTTTTTTTTTTTCTTGAACCGCCGGGCTGACCCGGCGGTTCACGGGTCCAAAAAATTCGGACCCGTAACCGGCCCGTGAATCCACGGGCCGGTTACGGGTCCACGGGTCAACCACGGGCCGGGTCCGGTTTGGACCCGGCCCGTGGTCAGGACTAATTGCATGTCATGTGGCTACTCTTGCATTGAAATCATAACTCTAATTGTTAGGAGGAGGATTATTGCTATTTGCTAGTCATGTTGTTTTATCATGTACCATATACAGATTAAGAATGGCATACCATTAAATTTCATATTTGTTAAACAAGAGAATGGTGTTAGTAACTTGATTAAATTAGGTAGAGAGACATTCACCCCATATCTTGTCGGTTGGATATATGATTTTCCCGAGAACTTCTTGTTTTGGACAAGTGGGGGACAACTTTGGCATCAGTACAGCATTGGCATATTGCAGTTGCTTTCTTCTTATTTTTTCCTGTAAGTTAAAAATGTGGCCAAGCATTAGAAGCTTTACATCTTTGGCATTTGAGTAACATTTGATTGAACCATTGAATTAAATAGCTTAATGAGAAAGTAATACTGAGAGTAGTCCTGACCACGGGCCGGGTCCAAACCGGACCCGGCCCGTGGTTGACCCGTGGTCAACGGGTCAAAACCCGTTGACCACGGGTCCGACCCGCGGACCCGTAACCGGCCCGTGGATTCACGGGCCGGTTACGGGTCCGAATTTTTTGGACCCGTGAACCGCCGGGTCAGCCCGGCGGTTCAAGCCGGGTCGGCCCGCCGGGCCGACCCGGACTGAACCGCCGGGCTGACCCGGCGGTTCAAGAAAAAAAAAAAAAAAAAAAGAAAGGAAAAATGAGAGAGCCGTTGCCAACGGCTCTCTTGTGGCAACGGTCAAATTTTGACCGTTGCCACCAAAGTCAAACGGTCAAATTTTGACCGTTTGACTTTTTTTTTTTTTTTTTTTTTTAATTTCTTCTATAAATACCCATCAATTCTTCATTTTTTCCACACTTCAACTCTCAACTCTCAACTCTCAACTATCAATTATCTAATTCTCAATTCTCTAATCTTCACTCTTAATTATTCATTCTCAATTCTATATTATTTTAATTCTTTCATTAAATTTTTTCATATTTCATTTATTTCATCTTTAATTATTTATTATTCAATTCTATATACTAAATTTTTATCATTTATTAAAAAATGGCCGGTTCAAGCAATAGAGGTAAGGGAAAGATGCCCGCAACCGACGAGCAACCAAGGTTCAACATCGATTGTGAAGTTGAGTTAAGTGATGAAGAGCAAACTCACTTGTATACTACTCAAGAAACAATGAGTGATGCTCACACTCGATCTATTCCATCTCTTAAATCTTCTATTTTTACTAAACATTTTGATAAAATAACACTTCCAAATGGAGAGATGCGAGCAAAGTGTAAATATTGTTCGCAATCTTACAAATTTCAATCCGGAGGCGGTTATGGATCATTGAAAAGACATGTGGAGAAGAAGCATCCAGTAGAATTTGGCATTGATCGTACCCAAACTCAAATGCCATCATTCGCTTCTTCCGGCGCCGGTGGAGGTAATGATCTTTCTTTATTTAAATATAATGATGTTAGATGTAGAGAAAATTTAGCTAGATTTATTTCTGTTGAACATCTTAGTTTTAGTTTTGCAAATAAATTCTTTTTTAATGAATTAATTCAAACAACATATAATCCGGCAGCTAAAGGTGTTCCACGAACCACACTAACACGCTATGTAAAAAAATTATATAATAAATCTAAAAAAGAGTTAAAAGAATTATTAAATAATGTAAATAATAAAATTTCTTTATGTAGTGATATTTGGAGTGATCATTGGCAAATACATTCATATATGGGTATTACATGTCATTGGATTGATAATTCTTGGACACTTCAAAAAAGATTACTTGCATTTAGAGTTTTTGATAGTCCACACACAGCGGCAAATATTTCACAAATTATATTTTTAATATTAGAAGAATATAATTTAGTTAATAAAATTTTTTCAATATCATTTGACAATGCTGCAGCTAATAATGCTAGTATTGGTGATCTTAAAGTTGTATGTGAACCATCAATTGGTGGTAAATTTTTTCATATTAGATGTATATGTCATATTTTAAATTTATGTGTACAAGATGGCTTAAAAGTTTTAGATAATCAACTTAAACCAATTAGACAAGCATTTTCTTATTTATGGACACATCCACATATTAATAAACAATGGTTTAGATTTTGTAAGGCTAATGGTGTAAGGCCTAAAAAATTTCCACGGGATGTTCCAACCCGTTGGAATTCAACATATAGATTATTAGAAGAATCTATCGACTATAAAGATTTATTATGTCAATTTTTTGTACAAATTATTTCTACTCCTTTTCATTTATATCCACATCATTGGACAGTATGTGAAAAAATTTGTAATATTTTAAAAATATTTAATGATGCTACTTTACAATTATCTAGTGTTTATTCCCCAACTTCTCATTTAGTATTATTAAATTGTTGTAATATTGCATCAGTTTTACATGAAAATATTAACTCCCAAGATGAAAATTTAGTAAATTGTACTTTATCAATGCAGTTGAAATGGAAAAAATATTTTTATGAAATTCCAGATATTAATTTAATTGCTGTTGTTTTTGATCCTAGACTTAAATTAGATGGTTTACAAGACTTGTTATTAATTTATTACAATGCTTTAACACGTAATGAAAATGATTATACTATAGATATTAATAATATTATATTTAAAATTAGAACACTTTTAAATGAATTTTATAATGAATACAGTTCCAAATATGGTTCACAATCAACTCAAGTTGATATACATAAAACTAGTAGTAGTAGTGGTTTTAAACTTACGGCAGCACAACTTTTACTTAGGGAACGAACTAAACGTCCTCGAGGATCCTCAAGTTCTAGCCAAGAACTTGAGAGTTATTTTAATGTTTCATTTGAGTTTAATGATACAGATGACGATGGAGAGTTCGATATTTTGCGATGGTGGTCGCAAAAGGAGCAAACGTATCCAATTTTGTCCGTAATGGCGAAGGAGATACTTGCTTCACCTGCTTCAACCGTTGCAGTGGAACAAGTTTTCAGTGCGGGAGGTAATATATTGAGTGAGAAACGCTCAACGTTGTCTCCCGAAAATTTAGAAGCCCAAGCATGTCTTGATGATTGGATCAAGGCCTCAGTACGAAGACAAGATCAGCCGGATTCAGAGGAAGATCAAGAGGAGGACACAGATGGAACAACGACGGGAACGGGTGGGAGTGATTGAGCCACGCCACTCCCTAAGGTAAGAAGGGTTTAAAGGTAAGAGAACTACGTGAGCTTTGATTCCTCTATACCCTAAGAGGATACGTAGGCAACTTAAATTTAAGTTCAAGCTCATTTTTATTTTTAAAATAATTTTTAATTATATAATTTAAATTTTTGTGGATATTTTTTTTAAATTTAAGTGCAATTTTTTTTTATTAAAATTTAAGTTTAAACTTTAAGATTTCAAGTTGAATATTTTTTTTTATATATTTATTATAATTAGAATATTTGATACTTTAAATTTTAGATAATATTTTTTTTTCAAATTTAAGTTAAACATTCATTAAATTCAAAAATTAATGATATTTTTTTTAAATTTAAGTTCAAAATTTTTCATTCAAATATATGTTTAAAATTTCAAACCCTTGTTTTTGTTTTACAAAAGTTACAATTTTATAAAATTAATAGTTAATTAAAAAATTACAAATTTTTAAAATATAGGTAAAAAAATAAATAAAAAATTCAAGGGTTGGAACCGGAACCGGAACCGGCGGTTAACCGGAACCGTAACCGGAACCGGCCCGGCGGTTCCGGAACCCGGACCGTAACCGGCCTTGACGGTTAAGGTTAAGGGTCGGAATTTTCTTGAACCGTGGAACCGGCGGTTCCGAACCGTAACCGGCGGTTCCTGAACCGTGGTCAGGTCTACATGCAATTCTGTGAGATGACCTTTCACCAGTCTTAGTCCTGCTTCAATAAAATGCTAATTCTTGATTTGGATATAGACCAACTTTTGGCATATTTTGCACAAAATGGCTATATCAGATTCAGCCTTATGTTTTATGCACACACAATAGGATGCTCTCCTCTACACCATTTCCATTTTTCCTTTCGTTATATGTACGCGTGTGCGGGCACAGAGAGAGAAGGAGAGAGCCGGGGTAGGAGGAACCATCCAAGCAAGACGAACTCTTTTCTTCTTAAAGAACGAATTCCTATAGGTTAAGAGATATCTAGAGGCTTACAGCAAATCTCAGGAGAAGACATGACTTGCCAACACCTGAATCTCCAATTAAAAGAAGCTTGAACAAGTAGTCACTGAAAGACAGAACATCAAGCGTCAAATGAGTTACATAATATAATTCAAGATACCAAAAATGCATAACAATGTAAATTTCAGCCGCTGCCGAATATAAGTGTCTTATAACTGTTCTGCACCACTCCAGATATACAGATATAGACAGATTATTAAAAGTAATACCATCTTTAGTTGTTAGTTTGCCAGGTGATTGGGTGAGTGAATATACTTTAGTCCATAATAGCCGAAGAGATTTATGGTTACTTCTAACAGAAAGCCCGAGAGCTACGTTTTGTAAAATATTAGAAAAGCAAAATCAGCAGAAAATACATTGTACTTTATTAGGTATGCAGTAATTAACTGAATATTAATTTAATTAGCTACAAGTCCTACCTAAATCAAATTCTATACCTGCAACTTCCCTATGCAGAACACAATTCTCTGATCTACCTAATTTTTTTAATATGTGGATAGGAGTCAATGACACTAATGTAATCAAAATTAAATACAAGAGCAAAAATTACCGACTTCTGCCCAATAAGGAGTACCAGTAACTAAAACTAGGATAGCGGTAACATCATATAGATCCCAAAAACTAAAAAGAAAAACTAAGATACACTTTCATTATTCAAATGACACACTTCACAAACTTTGCGCCAAAAGAAATAGACAATAGTCAGACGGATACAGCCGAAAATATCTCATAAATCACGAATAATTTCACCAGAAACGATCCCGAGAATTAAAAGAATAAAAACAGAAAAACGAAATATTTAGGATCAGAAAAGAGCAAATTCATGGATCTAATAACACTGCATCAGGGGCAAAATCAAACACAATTCACACAGTTCCAACCAACACTGACGTGGATCTATCAAAATCGAAGGTAACATAAAATGAAATTTCATTTCCCCAACAAAACAACATCTAGAAATTTTCACTATTGTTTCAATTTCTCTGAAAAGTAAATAGAAGAGATATTTACTATTCGGGAGTCATGATTGGATGCGATGTTCGACCGACGTTTGGGGGAGCCAGAATATTCTCCTTCCGACGGACGGAGATCGTTCGCAACACGGAAACGGCGTCGGAGGAGTTGACCCGGTTGACGCGGAGGGGCGTTAGCTGGCTTCACCTTCGTAAATGAGAGCCAGATAAATATTCCGTATATATTTATATACAAACGCCGACAACGGACGAGTGGTGAAGAGTTCAAGGAAAGTGCCCCTCTATATTCAATAAATTACCCAGAATAATTTGTTTGTTAACAGCTAATGGTTTATAAAAAGTTGAGGTTATAAAATTATATAATTAAATTAAAAATCAAATAATAGGGTATTTATTTATTGATTGTTGATTATAATAGTTATTAATAAATAATTCTTGATTATTAAATATTGATATTTATAATATAATAATGTCTAATTATTTTATTTAAAAATTAAGATTACACATGAGTTGATTATAATTAAAAATAAAAGAAAATATCTTTTTGTTTATTTTTTTAATATTGTTAATTGCACTTTGCCTACTCCTATTACCTCAGCTTAAGAGAATATTGGGATGGCATGTTTACTTTAGATTGGATTTATCTGAATTTAAAATTGGACTCAATAAAATTTTAAGGATTCAGATTTATTGGCAGGCTCGTTACATTTGTGAGATTGATTTTATAATTTAAAAAATATTAAATTTTTATTTTTAAAAAATTAATATTATTAAATTTTTTTAAAAATATTATATAAATATATATAATAAAATTTTAAAAAATAAAAGAAATAAATAAGTCAGGTCTATATTGGGTCAAGTTTAAATATAAAAAAATTCAAAATCCGACACAAATTCATTTATATTATTAAAACACGACGAATAAATTTTTAAATTTAAATTTGAACCCACATCATTGTCTTACTTAATAATACATTGTATCATTTTGTCCTTTTCAATTATGCAAAATATATCAATGACCATTCTTTTAAATATTGCAAATCTCTTAAGTATGCTCCTCGTTATAATGCACTTAATCTAATTTAACAAAAAACGAAGAAGAAATACTCGATCATTTTTTCCAATTTTTTGAGTAAAAATTTGAATCATCTTTGTACAATTACAAAAATATATTAACTTAATATTTTAAATAATCGAAATTCAAGAATTCACACATATTAAAATTTGTCTATGAAGATTTATGTTTGTATCAAATAAATTTTATGGGACACATGTAAAGAGTAGCAAACTAATCTTTACAGAACTATAATTTGGCTAGGTGTGAGGAGTATTTTTTTCCTTTTTTTTTATTATTTTTTGGGCTTTGCTTCTATTGTTTAAGGGCATATTTGGTAGATTGGTGGAATATTTATAAAAAAGTTAGTGAATTGAATATTTTTAGGAATTGAAGGGAGCAAAATAATGCTACAATAAGATGAATAATGCACTTTATAATTGGGAGGTAGTACGAGTGGGCAAAATGCAATTAACCCTTTGAATATTTTCATGCTATTTTGATTAGTTTCATAGTTTATATGGTCATTCTTTTTAAAAAAATAATAATAAATTTAAAAATGATTAAGAACTATAGGTTTTTTGATTAAATTATATGAATTAATGCCACAAATTAGTAAATATACTCATTAAATAATTTAATTTCATAATCTTATAAAATTTAAAGATCAATAATATGCAAGCTTCACTCATTTGTATTCCCTTTGAAGTATGTTCAAAGTTATAGACTTTGTCAAATCATATACATAAGTTTTAAGTGAAAGTTGTCGTTTAAGAGTACTTAAAGGTCGATTTACTTTATTAAGTGGATATAAATTGATTGATAAAAATATGATAAATTATAAAATTTGAACTATATTAGCAATAAATATTGTAGGTACTTGGATTAATTGTAACAATAATATTTGAATACAAAATCTGATCAAATATATATTTTGTGCATAATGATCATATGGCTAAAATGCCCTTAGTGAATTCTTCGTGTGTTTACCAATCTTACAGCCTTCACTTCTAAGTTTGAAGCCTTCTTCTAACTTTTTTTTTTTTTTTTTTTCCTCGAGAAATCTATACTAAAAATTTCAATTCATTATATTTATTTTTATTAATGTTTGTTTGTCATATAATTCATATAAATTTACATAGTTTCAAATTATCATATTTAAAATATCAATCGAAGAAACACACAGTTATGAATTTCAATAAAGAAAACTAAAAACAATAATAAAGAAAAAGTATTAGAAAATAAAACAAAAAATTGTTTGCCTTATCATATTATCTTTATTTTTCTAGGAAAAATAAGAATTACAAATACAGTGAGAATGGAACAGATATGAAAGCTTGTAAATATAAAACAAAAATCAATAAAATATTACTCCGTCGTTTCTTAAAATTGAAAAAATTTAATCCCTAAACAATATAAGTAGGAATGGTCGGCCGGGAACGCTCAATTGCTTTTAGAGTTTTGCAAAAATTTAAAAAAAAAAAAAGATGAAGAGATTGAAGAAAAATATAAGGCACATAATATTCACTGGTGGCTGCAAAATTAAAGAAGCAAAGGCAGCATCTTTATTAGCTAAAATCAGTGGCGATTGCTTTCAATCTACAAGGCAAGACAAAAGGTGGAAGAGAATTGGGGATGTGGATTTTTTTAAGCCCATTAGATTGAAGGGTATTTTTGTAATTTTACTTTTATTTTTTTGGACAACAAAAATGATATTTTGCAGTTAGTCTGGATGATTAAACCATCATATTTCAGACCCTCGGAATATAATCAGGCCAGAAATTTAAAATAAAATCGAACCAATAGATATCGGTAGGCTGCATCATCTAAAATACCCATGGGACAAACTTATTTAATTTAGTGAATTTAAGCCAAGGCCAAAGTCTTGTTCCGTGGATAAATATTTATTTACATGGATAGTTTGGGATTTCATCATTTTAATCTAATCCAACTATCTTATGAGGCCTTAGTGAGTAGCTGGCTTAACACATCAAATTTCTTAATTTAAAAAGTCCATAGGAAGTTTAATAAAAAATAAATAACTTTTTTTTTAAATGAAAAGTTGATGAATGAATTGAAAATATTTTAATGGGTTTTTATGTATATAAAAAATATTTTTTTATTTTATTTTATAATTTTCCCTAAAGGTTTTAATAAGATTCTATTTTTACAATTAATTTATTTTATGAATAAGGGAAGTCATATGCACTAATGTAGGGGGTTATAAAAAAAAAACATAAAAAAACTTTTTTATTCCTCAGGATTTGTCAAATTTGGTTGGTTGGCGAAAAGGTTTGCCCAAACCATACTTTGATTGGGCAATCAAGACCTACGGTGCTAAAAGTATTTTGGTTTGGAGATGATAATGAGTTGAATTTGAATTAAATTTATTTGACTCGAAACCTAATTTATTAAATTTTTTAAGAATTTAAAAATCACTTATGATTCATAATTAGTGATAGTTTCATTTGTACTGTTAAAATTCAACTCCAAATCTACTTTTAGGCAGGTTCAATGCCATCCCTATTTTAATTCATTGGGAGGGTCCTTGCCCAATTAAATCAAACCTTAAAACTTAAGAGATGAACTTATAAACTTAAAAAATAAAGATAGTTAGAAGTTCATAAACTTTTTCAAAGAAAAGGATGGAGATTCTAATCTATTTTCTAAGATCTTAATAACTTTTTTAAATGAATATATAAATTATAATATATATATTATTAAAATCTTATAAGGTTTAAAGCATTTTATAAGATGCATGTAGTAATCTTATAAAATAATTTTATACAAGCTTAACCAAACGAAAAACCTATCAACAACAATGAAAAAAACTAATTTTAAGAGATGAACTTATAAACTTAATAAATAAGATAGAAGTTTATAAACTCATTTATTTAAAACAAAGTACGGAACTTATAATTTATTTTTAAAGATCTTCAGAATTCCTTTAAATTAACCGTGTAATTATAATAATTATTACTAATATTTTACAACCTCTAAAATATTTTATAAGATGCATGTAGTTTTAGATAACCTTAAACCAAACGAAAAACCCATTGACAGAAATCTTAAAAAGAAGATCTTGCATTCTTGCTATGTGTGCAGTTAGCAAGCATTGATGATGAAAACAATCTATAAATTGAAGCCTCATTTGAAATCAGCAAAAACCTATCAGTTCATTTTCAGAAATCTATTACAAGAGATGCGATATCATGTAGAGTGCATCAGGTGTAATATGCATAAAAACGCACAATACGTGTGAATGAAGAGTGAATTTCCACCGCACTCCACGGAGAAAATTTTTCAAAATTATTGGAAAACTGAACAAAAAAAAAAATGAAAAAATTGATTCTCATTATGGTTTGTTGTCTGAAATTAAGGTTTTGGAATCTGCAAGCTTTGTCGGATCCAAATCTCCCAAGTCCACAGGTAAATGGCCTGTGCCATCACTGTCTAGATCACCTTCAATTGTCTTTCCTTCCATTTTTTCTGCTAAAGAATTCCCTGTCACCTCAACATCTGTGTATATTCAAATGAAAAAAAAAAAAACAAATTCCATTAAATTTGAAATTAGACTTATACAAGGAATGATGCTGAAAAGTACAATCATCTATGCCTATAGAACTAACTAAGTAGGAAGAATGTTGGAATTTTAATTTGAAAAAAAGGCAATGGATCTTTTTTGTCAATTTCTTAAATCTAGATTCCTAATTTTTTTTTTGTACAAAATATAATTTAATTTATAATTAATGTTGCACGTAACATGACTGACAAGTGATTCATTTTATAAAAAATAAAAAAAAATTTAAGATAAATATAGTACTCCATGCATATGCACTAAGATCGTTTAACTATAAAGAAAATAATAAATATTACGCATACCTTAAATAATGCATATGCATTTTAATGGAAAGAGTCTTTAGTTGCTCAAGGTGATAATACAAATGACGAAAAAGGACTAAACAATGCAACCTTAAATTCTTGATTTCATTTATAAAGCATGATCTTGTAAGTTGTAGAACAGATTTACACCAACTTATGCACGCGCAATATAATTAAAAAATCTTTTTTCAACAGTTCATATAATCTATTTTAAAATTATATTTGATTTTTTATTTTAAAATTATAAATAAATAAATAAAATATTTTTTTAAATAATCATTTAATGGTGGACATCGTAAATTAATATACTCGAGGAAACATAAATTGAAACGAAAAAATTACATGATGCCAAAAATAATATGTGGTAAGACTTTACCCGGATTAGAGAAAAACCAAAGAACAAAAGCACAGAAGAGGAGCACAAAGGGTATGACATGAATCGCATTCTCTGCAAATTTAGCGCCACCCTTTTCCTTCTTAGCTGCCTCAGAGAAAGGATCATACACCGGTAGCTCTCCGGCCTTCAGCAACGCCGCTCTCTGAGCCGACGACGCTTTTGATGAGGCCGGCGACGAGTGATAGCTGAAACGATCATCCCAAACCCGACTGGCGCTGGCCGATCGATGCATTTTCAATCTTCAGACACTTTGTACAAGTGAAAAACTAATGAAATGTAGTGGGACAAAGTATTGTTGTGGAAAACGATACAAAAAATAGTATTAAATTACAATAGAAGATCCAAAGATATTGTTGCAAACTTGAGGGTTATAGTTGTATCCGATGAACACGAATATTTCTTTGACTGAATCGAAATATGTCCAAATTTTGATGGGTTTGGATATCCACAAAATTTTCCATTAATAGAAATATGAAAGGATGCATGATGCGCCTGTTTTAAGGTTACTCTTACACATGTTAAGTACCTGCAGCAACACTTGTTTTCTGTTATGTCAGCTTATATGTCCATTTATTGTAGTATTTACTTTCTTACAAAATTTAATATTCTTCCTTTTTGTTTGGTTTTTGGGGACTTCTATGTTCAATCAGATTGTTGATGTTAAGTATAATTAATCTGCCTGAGATTACATTTGAGTAGCAAACAGAAGAGGTCCAAGAAAAGAACTAGCTGGTTTAAATTTTTGCTTTTTTGGGTGGGTGGGTGAATTGACAAGTCTTTGCTCTCAGAATGTGTTTGGTTAAGTTTATTACAAAGATCGTGCTTAAATATTTTTAATAAAATGAGATTATGACGTTTATAATATAGTAATTATAACAATTAATTGATACGATTAAAATTAAAATACTTTAGTAAAATTTAAAAAAACGAACTCCTTATTTTTTTTAAATGGGCTTATAAGATTCTATCATCTTATTTTATCAAACAACTTAGAATATATTACAAATTTATGTTTTAAGGAACTTATAAGTTTACTGCACAATAGTATAGTATGTACATGATTGATATTATGCTCTAAACCTAAGAAAAAGAAGCCATGTTCCCATTCTTCAATCTTACTATTGTAACATGACTGATATTATGCTCTAAACCTAAGAAAAAGAAGCCATGTTTCCATGAAAGTCGAATAAACGCAACCAAAACTAAAGCAACCATTGTTTATACATATATCAAAACAAAAACACAGACTCTTAGAAAAATATAAAAACCTCAAACAAACAGCTGATAGAACCTAGAAAACTTTATGCTACACCAGGATAAAGGAACCAAAAAGAAGAAGGATAAAAAAGATAAGATCATCATAATTTCATAAAAGGCCATAATCCCTCCCAAAGATTCTCACCCTTGCTCTCTGAGCCCGAGCCGGGGACATGATCTATCGGGCGGAGACAGCAAATAGGCCGGCGGGGCCTCATTGCAGCAGATGGTACAAAATATATATCATTTTTGAATCTTGAGTGTGTTGAGAAAGTTCTTCCCTCCTCCAATATCATTCTTGGAAATGAAATCCAGGAAATCCCTGAAACAGCTTTCTCTGTATCCATTTGGATGCTCTTCATCTACCATCTCCCTGGCAGCTTCCATTTTCACATCCATTCCCAAGGTGTGCAGCCCAGCAATGGAAATTCTTGTCTTCTCGCTGTTAAGCGTGACCCTGTGCACCACACTCTTGTACCTTCCATTGCTCAATACCTCCAGCTGATCCCCAACATGGACCTGGAGAGTGCCGTGAAGTACTGGAACCATCCTCCATGAATTATCCTCAGAGTCGAGAATTTGTAAGCCTGGTGAGTCCTGGAGGACTACTGTCAAGCAACCGTAGTCGGAATGGGGCGGCAGGCCGAGTGCAAGTTGTGGTTGTGGGCAGGGTGGGTAGCAGTTGACAGCCATCACTTGCATCCCTTCATCCAGTTTGCTGCTCAAGTATGTTGGGCCCAGTCCAAGAGATTCTGTTATGAGCCCCATGATCATCTGTGCTAGTTTTTGTGTTGCCTCAACATATTCTCCCATTTTCTCTCTGCCATTTGGACATTTGAAAGATATTAGTAGAAATTCACAAACTTCTTATGTTCAAAAGGACAAGTGGTCTGACATTTATGAGTGTAGGTAATGTTGTTGAGATCTTTGAAATGGGCTTATAAGAATTGAGCCAACGTATATATCAGTAACATTGGACTGCACAGATATTTTTGTCAACAATTGGCACTACTAATCTGAATTTCCAGATGACTACAATCTCCTACTATTTTATAGGTATACGCCGTCATTTGTGGTCATTTGTGATAGTGATCTATCTCATGCTAAGGTTCAATATTCATGACAAATGGACAAAAAATTAATGCACCGACCGATGCTATGGACTTGCAACCAACAGAAGCTGATTTTGGCGGCGCAATATTTTGTTTATTGAAAGGGAAATGCAGTTAACTGATTCTACATACAGATTCTGTATCAAGACTTGAGAGTACCTGTAATCAAGTGGGCTATCAGGCCACAATCCAATCCAGTCCTTGAGAGGATGCGCATAGTGTTTGAGAAAGACCCTCCAAAACTGAACCTTGTCCACTCCATCCTTTAAGCTTGTTCCATATCTAACAGGCTTGTGCACATCATTAGACATGAATTTAGCCTTATCCTGGGTTGGCAGATTGAAGAAACCAGAGGCAGCAGCAAGAGCTCCATCAAGTATTGGCTGGGATATCCCATGATTTATAACCTGTGCACATTTTTAAGCCACTGTAAACACGAAACAACAGATTCTCTGTTCTAATTTCGTGTTTCATCTAGTGTATACATAATTAATAAACCAGAGCATGTTAACCATATTCCATGCAGCTTAACTTAGTGTCCAAGAAAAGGTTAAAATTACCTGGAAGAAACCATTACGGCCACAAGCAATCGCAATTTCTTCTATCACGATTGATCGTCGGGTCGGATCAGCCATGCCAGCCAAGTTGATAAGAGGGACATCTGCAATCTTTGAGTCCATACCAGACCTATCTAAAGGTTGGACTTTGTAGCATTTTGGTACGTACGACAACCCTCTCTCTTGTGCAGTTTCCCCCATGGGAAAAGAGCTGCAACTCTCATCTTTCTTCCCCATCCTTAGGCCTTGAACGTGGAAATAAAAGATAATGTGCAAAAAGAAGTAGAGAACTAGCGGAAACTGCAGTGCAAAAGCAGAAAAACAAGAGTCATGAATGAATTAACATCGATGTCCAAAAGGGTATTTATAGATGATTCTCTTCTACTAAAAGTGACAGTATGTCTAATGCTCTGTATCAGGACCATAGTAAGATGAAACAGGTGCATACCACGCTCCGTAACAAAAAAGGTGACCCAAGCCAAAGTGATTTACACTATAAATCGGGTCGGACCATAATTTGGGTCCTCCAACACAAAACATTTCAACAACATTAATTACAGTTCGGCGTCTAATGTTGACTTTTGGACTCCAGTGAAATAAGAGAGTCAATCCTGGAACCGAAGCACATTGATTTTGTATTTCGTAAGGCAAAATATCTCAACTAAAACAATTGAAACAACTACAACTGTTGCATTTAGGATTTCTCTAGCTGCTTCTGGGTGTGTACAGAAGAAGACTAGTTTTCATCTTTATGAGGATTTATGAAAAGCTTAAAAGAAGACAAATTTCATCTTTATGAGGATTGACTCAAAAAGGTACTGCATGTACATCTGTGACACATCTTCCACAAAGGAGTCGGTCCAGGGACTTGGAACCCGTAGACTGTGTGTTATTGATGATACATGAATACGTGTGCATTTACAAAACTACTGAAATAGTACAAAATCATTGCATCGAGTAGGGCTAAGATCCCATGCTGTCTTAACTAACATCCTTGTATGTGGTTATAGAAGAAAACAAAACTTCACTTTTTTTTTAGGATTTCTTAAAACCTGCTGCTCTACTTGCGCCGCACATCTCTTCCTAAGCTTAGATCAGGGTTTGGTTATTAATAGTTCAACTGAGTTTCATGTTTTTGGGGGACTTCAATCCCAACACATTATTCATGGGAAACTATCGTCCTAAATTACACTATAAAATGGGAGAGGTATTTTCGTCCCATGACTCTGGAAGAAATGCTTCAAGTGGCTGAAAATTGAAGACTCTTCATTAAAACTCTTAGAGAGTGTTGTCTGGTCCAGTACTGTGTTTCATTAGTCCAGCGGGATTGATTACAAGAAGACAATTAGCTAATTTACATGATTTGGCAGACACCTTAATTGACTCCAAAGTTATATAGGTTCTATATTGTGACCTCCCTCAAGACCCTGTTGTATTTAGTGAAAAAATTTGAAAAGAAGATCCTTAGGACTTGGTAAAAAATAAATAGTTTAGAGTTGTTACGTGCCTTTAAAATGAGGATTTATGAAAAGCTTAAAAGAAGACAAATTTCATCTTTACGAGGATTGATTCAAAAGTTCATAATTAATTTTTTATCTAATTAATTTTGAGAGCGGAAAACTTTTCTATATTTACTAGACTTGATCTCAACTTATAAACACTTAGAATTAACATGCCCATAATAACTAAAGACATAATCCCATGCTGTCTTAACAACCTTCTATGTGGTTATAGAAGAAAACAAAACTTCACTGGCGGCACATCTCTTCCTAGCTGATATCACTCTTTTTGGTTATTAATGATTCAACAAAATTTCATGTTTTTTGGGGACTTCAATCCCAAGGCATTATTCATGGAAAACTATCATCCTAAATTATAGTATAAACTCGTCAAACACTTTATAAATAAAAAATAATTTTGACTTTAACATTATTAACTCAAGAGAGAGAGAAAAAAGAAAGAAAAAGAAAACCTTAACTTGCTTCTTCGAGTCAACTCACATTAAGAAAGAAGTAGTTTCATAAATAATTTATTGATAGTCATTATTGACATAAAAAATGAAATTTGATGGCTAATATATGTGTATATATTTATATGATAACAAAATAGAAACACAATTTGTCAAATTCATCACATTAAGAAGTTTAAAATATTTAATTCTATTTATTTGGATCTAATTGAATTTACAAGATTTTTATTTCTCCCATTTTTTCTAAAATTTATTGTTCATATTTTATTTTTTGATATTTGAAAATAAGATTATAATTTTACAAATAAAAAATTATTTTTACAAAATTATCTTTTTAACTATAATAATAATATTGCACCTCTAATCCTCGGTTACTAATTTTTTTAAAAAATAATATTAAATTATACAGAATTTTAATTTTTTTCTTCTCTAATTTTTCATCTGGTATTTTATGTCAAATCTTGACATTAGCCCAAATATTACTAAATTCCATTATTAAAAAAAAGGAAAAAAGAAAAAGAAATATATAGGCGCTACGTTTCACCGTGCCCCACGAAGAAACAGAAAAGTCTAAAGCTTGAAACGCCGCCCATGGCAGACGGCGAGGACAACGGCGAGTTCTAACTGCGATACTACGTAGGGCACAAGGGAAAATTCGGGCACGAATTCTTGGAATTCGAGTTCCGACCCGACGGCAAGCTCCGATACGCCAACAATTCCAACTACAAGAACGACACTATGATACGCATAGAGGTCTTCGTCACCCCCGCTGTGCTCAGGGATTGCCGCCGCATCGTCTCCAATTCCGAAGCATCACCGCATTAAATTTTGCCTTGTCCATATATATATATATGTATATTTTAATGATTAGGGCTTTGAATGGTGAAAATGATAAGGTAGTTTTGTGTTCCAGATAATGAAGGAAGATGATAACAATTGGCCGGAGCCGGATCGAATTGGGAGGCAGGAGCTGGAGATTGTGATGGGGAATGAACATATTTCTTTTACGACGTCGAAGATTGGTTCGCTTATGGATGTTCAGACTAGTAAAGATCCTGAAGGTTTACGCATTTTTACTATCTGATTCAGTATAGTTGTTTTTATTATTTTCCATGTTTTGTGAAAACTGGGTTCTGTTGGTAAGGATTTTAGGCATACTGGTAAATGGTAATTGAGTTTACTTGTAATTTTCTATGTATGATTAATCACTGTTGTGACTGTTGTCACGAATTAGGATTTTTTTGAGATGGGAAACTCAGACCTTAAGGAAAAAGGAAGAAAATAAGATATTTCAAGCTTGGTGTTATAATGCATGTTCGTAAATAGTCAAGTATCATTTTGACCTTCAGTTGCTTGAGTGCTTTCCTAGAAGACAAGATACAAATAATTTAGCTATATAACAAAGCAACAGGATAATGTGAGTAAAGACTTTGTCCTATTAAGCTAATGTGTAAATTTTTTTGGATTTGTTTGGTTGAGAAATTCGGAAGAAGGATGGATTAATGTGGCAGCATCAACAGGAGGAAATATATGAACTGGAAGGCTGGTGAAATTTTGCACATTAACCGGTTCTCTTGGAGCGAGTTACAGGGACTAAAGGAGTTGCTTGAAGTTGTATTCTTGCCTAGTACTCTTCAGGCAGGAACTTCTTAGGTTTTGAGGTGGCTTTTCACAAACTTGTTTGCTGCTTTCTTTGTCAATATTTGGTCAATGAATTCTTTACAAGTTATATTGGCCAAGGTACAAATTTTTAGGTTCTTTTCCCACTGTCTTTGAGAAAAAGAGGTCAGGGATGCAAGATAGTGGTAGTTGTTGAGTGGCTGTGCTAGGAAACCAGAAGAGCTTTTTATCAGCTGGAAAAGAAGTGAAAAATACTCTGTCAAACTGTTTCTTCTAAGATGATGCCTTTTGGAACCTTTAAAAAATGTGAGGACCACAAAATGCTAATTCTTCTTGAACCATTTAGGATTGAAATTTTTGGTTTGATGTATTGCTTTCAAATTGATATTTGATGTTCAAGACAATTATCGAGAAAACTGTTCACATAACTTCCTTTCTTAGGTATTCTTAGGTATCCAGATGTGCTGGAATTAATGGCATCCAGCGTGCTTGGTTTGAAATTTCGTGTTCTTCCATATATTTATTGAGTACTAGAATTGGTTACATTTTGCTCTTGAAAATTAAGTCCTTAATGTCGGGTGTGATCTGATATGGAAAGCACCTATATAATTTAGCAAAATTGGTTTCCTACACCTGCTGGAGAAAACTGAATCATCGGTAAATCATGGTGGCTCAGAGTCTTAAACATTTAGTACATATCATGGATTCATAGTGACACAAAGAAAGGTCCTGAGAAGTATTGACAACTCCCATACCCTTGAAGCCAGAAGATTATTAAATTTTTTCTACTTTGGCCATCTTGTTGTAACCTATAGGTACTATTGGAAACTGAAGAGATTTTCTTAGCCATGCAATAAAAAGATGATGCAAGAATAATAGGGTCATCCTATATCCCCCAACTGATTAATACTGATAATTAAGTCACTTTAACATGGTTATGAGTTCCATTGACCTATGAAAATTTACATGTATAATTCTTGGGTGAGAATTTTCTGTGCACGGCATTTTGTATTGCAATTGCATCTGGTTATAGTCCTAATATAGTTTTAGTTTTGCAATTGCATCTGGTTATAGCCCTAATATAGTTTTAGTTTGTAGGTTCCTCTTATCATCGTTTTGTTACTTCCTGAAGCATCAATATAACTTTTTCTGCAGTGAGAAATTGCTGCCTTCTTGTGCAAATTATATTAAACTTGTTTATCATAAAGGATGTCAATTAATTCCTCCCCTGTTGCCATATATGAGTTTACTCGTGTCATTTGGGATCAATAAAGAAAGTTACTTGTAATTTGTTGTTACAGGATCTGAAATGTCTTGTCTTCTCCCTAATCTCACTACACTTCAAGATCAAACCCATATGAGGGAGCTCATTGGTGATACAGAAGTCATGAATGCTGTGATCTGAACTTTTACCTTCTCTTCCGGTGATAATTTCCAGTGCCTAAATTCTTTATGATTTAGTTTGAGGAAATTTTGTGGGAGGCTTGGTTGACTGGGTTGTATTCTGAAGGTGATACTGACCATTAGAACTATACTTGACGAATTCTTACTTTTACCAAAAACGACCAGTAGGGTTTGCGTGCAATGTGTTAAGCCAGTTTATCATGTTGCTAGTGATTGATTGTAGTAATTTTCGTGCAATTAATTGACAAGTTTTCGTACATTTTGATCTCAAAAACTTGCTTGCTTTTAACATCATGGACATACAAGTATCTATTGTTTGATTTTTAATTCACAAAAAAATAAAGAAAAAATCTTTAATAGCGCTACTTTGTAAATTATCTTGAGTCAGAGAAACAGTGTACACTCCATCCTTCTAAATTGAATATTTTTATTTATTTATTGATATGTGCATAAATAAGGTTCTATCTCTTAAAATAATATATTTATACCCGTGAGTTGAGAGCTTTTAGAACAATAAAAATTAAAATACACAATTTTTGTATTTTTTAAATTATCATCTGAATTGTCGTATCTCGTCAAGTGGCCATAATATAAGGATGCAGTATTTAATATTAGTACTCTATAAAAATTTTAAATTAATATAAAATTATCAAAATTTTGTTTTCTTAATAAATTAAAAATAATTTTATTATTATTTTTCAAAAAAATTAAGTCTTGCTCCCCAATTTCTTTTTTTTTGCCCCATTCCTACTTATTTAGAGTTTACACAACCGGGAAATGCCTGGGAACATGAATTTTCAATTAGACAGTGTTCGTCACTATTTCTCTCAATTTATTTGAAATCCATATCAATACAAAAATAGACATTAAAGCGCATACAAGATTTAGATCAAACTTTCATTTTAGCTGAATAAAGCACATAAAAAATGATAAAAAAATACAAGAAATTAAATAAATAAAATAATTATTTAATTAATGGCTTTTCACACACAATACCGGTAACTAACCCCAACAAGTAATCTCTTTCCAAGAAATGTTCCTCCAAATGTGGAAATAATAATGAATTTGTGTTTAAATTCAAATTTATTTCGAATCTATTTCTTATAAACGAGTTTGGGATGAATTTTGATTTTTTATTTTTAAAATTTAAAACTAATAATAAATTAAATTTAAATTCGAATTTATTTTTAACTCACTTATAAATGAGTTTAACATGGATTTTAATTTTTTATTTTTAAATTTATTTAATTTTTTATTTATGTTTTAATTTTAATATATATATATATATATTTTAAATAATAAAATAAAATCTAACCTGAACTAATCAAAACGCGGGCCTAGAATCCTTAAAAAACTCATCAAAGCCACCACAACACCAACTCCACCTCCGTTTCCTCCTCTCCGTACTCTCCTCCCTCTTCAAACCCTCTTTCTCCCTCCCCAAACTGCCCTTCCTTAAACCTTTTAATTCCCCCCGCACCTCTACTATCAAGCCCTCTATTCTCTTCACCCCTCCAAAAATGAGCTGGCTGAACAAGCTGGGATTCGGTACGCGCTCCCCCACCGACTCCCCCGTGGACTCCTCTTCTTCTTTCATTTCTCAGGGGCCCGACGACGATATACCGGCTCCGGGTCAGCAGTTCGCTCAAATCGGGGCGGGTTGTTTCTGGGGCGTCGAATTGGCCTATCAGCGAGTCCCGGGTGTCACGAAGACGGAGGTTGGGTACACTCAGGGGTATCTGCATAATCCCACGTACGAGGATGTGTGCTCGGGTACTACCAATCATTCCGAAGTGGTTCGGGTTCAGTATGACCCAAAAGAGTGCAGCTTTGAAACTTTGCTCGGTGTTTTCTGGGCCAGGCATGACTCGACAACTCCCAATCGTCAGGTGAATATTTCATTCCTTTTGTTGTTTGTGTGTTTTGTGTTTAATGTTAATTTTTATTGCTTTTTTTATTTTTTATAATTGTAATCGGGTTAATTAAGTTTTGGATTAGTTAATTTAATTGCTTCATATTGGTTTTTGATACGTTTGGTAGTGAAAGCTGTACAGCAATGTAGAATGGAAATAATCAAATTTTGATTGAAGGGTTGGTTATAGTACTATTCTACAAAAACTACGAGTTTTGATTTATAATAATAATATTGATGTTGGTTTTCATTTTTATTTTTATTTTTATTTTTTAATTTTGTTTTCCTCTCTTTAGATGTATTTGATGGTTTTTATCAACTTTGCTGTACACTCAACTGGTGCACCTGGAAATTATCGAGTGTTGATTTCTGAAATAAACACTAAAAATCTTCTGGTGAAAGATATTGCGAAAATCAGAATTGAATTGTCATAAGTTGTCTTAACATGTTATCGGGCAATTTGTAGGGAACATTTTCAATTTAAATAATCCCTATGATGGGGTTACTTATGAGTTAAGTCCTAAATAATATGCAAAAAATGAATAATTTTTTCATTAAAAAGTTCTATCAAGATACTTCATTTTCCTTTTGAGTTTCACCCTCTCATTGGTGATCGTACATAGCATCTGTTGACTTCAACCACCGGTGATTGTAGTTGTTGTTACATCACCACCGGGAAGTAAGGTGATTGTCAAACGTTTCTTATAGATTCAATTCTTGCTGCATCTCTGTTTCCTCATTGGCATGTCATCGCCTTAACTCAATTCTGATTACAGTGTGACATTTTCAGCCTTGGAGCAGTCCTTAAATATGTTAAAGGAATTTTTTTTAATCTTTTTGCTTGTGTACATGTTACTTTAAAACGTATTGGGTAGATAGAGATCACGCCTTTTCTGGGTCATGGTTGAGAGAGGTTGGAGTTCTATTCGTTCATATATTTGGTCAATTCATCATGAACTCTATGCCCAAAGGCCAAATTGCATGCGCCCTAACATAGCTTCAGGTTAGTTATATGGCTATTTGGTTCTCATTGTAAACAATTATGTTCAGTGGAATCCAAAGTTGCTTTGAAGTTCTCAAGTTCTTGTAATAAAGTCTCATCATTATGTGGATATATGTGATAGTGCAATCATGTTTTTTGGCTGAAAACAAGAACCAGTTGCACAAAGTTTTTACAAAGCAGCTATTCTCTTAACCATTTTTGCAGGTGTGTCCTTACATTAGCAAATGTGGACTTGTTAGGCACTAAGCTGTTGCCTTGTTTGATGGTTTAATTACCGCTGCTTTTCTTTTTATAATCATTTGCATATATATGTCTCCCTACTTGTCCAGACTACTTCATTATAATCTTGTTCATAAGTTGAAGCTAGCTTTAAGCCAGTTAATAACTTGTACGTAGAATAATAAATTGTATTACTGTTGTAACAGCCGTCTTCTTCACTGCTGCCGCAATTGCTACTCATATCAGTGCCATAGTTTTAAATTGTGTTTACAATAGTGCTAGTTATGGCGTGAGTCAAAACTCTCTTGTGGAATGATGAAAATTCATCTCAATTCTTTTGCAGTCTGATAATGCCTGTTTCAAATGGTGCATTCTAATGATGTTGGTTTGTTTATGTAGGGGAATGATGTGGGAACTCAATACAGATCTGGAATTTACTTCTACACACCTGAGCAAGAGAAAGCAGCACTGGAGTCCAAGGACAGGCAACAAAAGCTTTTGAACAGGAAGATTGTTACTGAGATACTGCCTGCCAAGAAATTTTACAGAGCTGAAGAATATCACCAGCAATACCTTGCAAAGGGTGGTCGTTTTGGATCGAAGCAATCAGCTGACAAAGGTTGCAATGATCCAATTCGGTGCTATGGCTAAGGCTCCTAATAGTAATTACAGGACTATATGAGTTCCAAATTTTCTATTGTAGATTTTGGTTGTTAAAAGCTGATTTTCTGGTTTTTGAGTAAAACTTTTAGCACCCTTTTACCTTGCTGTTGCAGTGAAATCCAGTGTATATCTCAGTGATGGATCTTTCTGAGCATGTAATATATATTATACCTTATCTGAACTATTCCTTCTAGTACATGTTAGTCATCTAAAGTTGGAAGTATGTTGACAATTTATAAGTTGAACTATATTTGACTGCCATTGCCAAAAAATCCCATCTTCCTAGTAAGGACGATGTAATACTTCTCTGTCTGTCTTAAATTTATTTATCGTTTTTATACTTTGATGGTTTAAAAATAATACTTTATTTCCTAAAATAATTTTATTTTTTCAAAATTATAATGATATGGCATCATTGATTTTGATTATTGGTAATAATATAAAAGTACACTAATTTTATATTTTTTTAATCCATTTAAAATTTCATGTCGAGTCTTGGATACAAAATTTTGGAATAAAGAGAGAAAATATAATTCTAGTGCTTTTGTTACTTTTTTCTTATTATACAAATCTAATCTATTTTAGCTCTTTGGCCTCGTTTGTTTTGATGAGAGGGATAGGTAAGTGAAAGAGGAAAGACTGAAATTATTTTATATAGATGAAATATATAATACTTTGTCTTTTAAGTTAATTTGATAAGAACCAAAGGGAAGTAAATCTTAAATGATCCACTTGTTTGATAGTGAAAATATTTTGAAGAGAAGGGCTTGTTTGCTCCCATTTTCTAAAGCACTACTTGCATTCTGTACTGTACCAAAAATGAAAAATCACATTTGTTTGACCTATTTTCAATAAAACTATTCATTTTATTTTTTATTTCCAACAAAAAATAACATTCCAAATCTATGACTCTAATTTTTAACTATATACGTAATTTTAATTTATCTCAATCACTATTCTTATTAAGATCCACCACTACCAACTACATTTACTTAATACATTATTATTTTTAAATTATATCATTTTAATATGATCCACAACTTACATATCATCATCATAAATTATCATGCTTGATTTCCAAATTAAATATTCAAAACAAACCTATAACTTCCAACTTCACAAATTGTTATATAAATAAGTCATACAAATGATGTCGCTCAAAAGATACAACCATACATAATTTTATTTTTATCACTTCTTTTTAAGGAAAATATCACTCAACCAAACAAAATCTCATTTCCAAACCTATATTTTGTCACATTTATAAGCATTCATCTAAACATAATTTTAGTTTTCACACAAAAACCAATACAATTCTAAACTATGAATAGAAATGGTGAAAATGAGAATTCTCGTTGGAAATAAAAAAAAAAAAACAAGCCCTTGATTTTATAAGTAAGCCTTTTTGCTTTTGAAATTTTTTTGTGCTAATTAATGATTAAATAAATTATTAAAGTAATTTTAGGTACTAATAATCAACTGATAAATTAACCTTGAACTTTTTTAGCAGTAGTTTAACTAATAAGTAAAAAGCAAAAACAAGATTGTTGATGTTTTAGATTTTCTTTGTTGAATTAGCGGCAGTGGTGGTTGTCACTTTTTCTTTTCCCTCTTTACTAGGGATGACATCCTTTGAAGAAATCCTTAGAAGAAAGAGAAATTCTCTTATCCTTAGAAGGAGAAATTCTTCTAAGAGAAGATAAAACTCATAAACAAATATAAATATAGATAATTTTTTTTACTATTTAAAAATGAGAAAAGATATTTGTTTTATCCATTTGCATGAAAAATACCAGTTATTCTCATATTCCAAATCCATTTTTAAGATTATTAGTATTTCACGACTTTTCAATACCTACCAATTGCATTTTCAAATCTACTATTTTTTTTTTTTTTGTAAAAAACACAGTAAAACAAACACATTTTCATTTTCAAATATATCTACATACAAATATTACTAAAACATATTTTTATGTTTATATGAAAATATGAAATAAATTTGAAAATAGAGCCATAAGGGTAGTAAACCTGCTGCTGCTACAGGAGAAGAGCACCGAGTAAAAGTCTCTTTCTTTCAACATGAACCAGTAAGGAAGACCACGGATGAACGCAAAATGAACATGTTTGTACTACCTACGGCAAAAACACAAGCTCCATAAAACAGGAACAGAAGTTAAAGTATGTTTATCAGTATATCCTCCCAGTGAAGTTGCAAGATTTCACCAAAACTACTGCTGCAGTCGATATTGGAATTGACAAATTCGATCCATCATCTGATGATTGTAATCACAAGTAAGCTCCTGCAACGGACGTATATTCTTGGCAGCAAAAAGCATTATGTGAGGCATTCTCTCGTCGTCATTATCATAAAGGATACGTTGGACAAGAAGGCTGGGTGAGCTGCTATAGCTGATAAATCTCCCCACATTTCCCAACTTGGATGCATCAATAATAAATCCTGTCTCATTTTTATCTGATCGACTGTTGGGAGAACTTACTGCCGAGCTAGCATCATGATTTCTGGATTCTGAATTTAGACAGCTCGAGAATCTCCCTGGGTCGTGATCAACTCTTTGTTTAGCTCCCCTGATTGGTTGCACCTTTCCAATATATTCACATATGAAACTACCTGATGATATATAACTTCGAGATCTCACACCCCACCCTCTTGATTCAGTCTTGTAAAGCTCCAATCTGTATCGTGGACCATGCTGGCTGACTTTATTCATACAAGAAGGGGGACATTTGCAAGATGAGCCACACTCATAAACAATAGCCTTTTGCCTGAGAAGGGCACTCTTTTCACTGAATGGAATTTCACCTCCATTCTTTAAGACACAAATACATTGCCCAGAATTCGAGCAGCCATTGGTGCAATTACAGCCACTATGCTGAATCTGCTTACACCATTCTGGATATATAGTACTAGTTATATAAGCGAACGTTTGGGGCTTCTCGCCATCTATTCCATTCATTGCACGTATTGGCATATTCTCCTTTCCTTGTGACACATCATCTACTACGCAACACTCCTCGCGTGTCGATTTTCTCGACTCTCCAGCATTTTGATGAGAAAGTTTTTGTTGGCCTGACATTCTATGTAATTCAAATTTGAACACCAATTTACCATTACTGTCTCTTTCTTGCCAAAACCTATTTACAACGTACAGCCCATCATATGTGTATGCAAAACCCCTGTTATCATTCATAACCGAAGTATTATATGCCTTAAGATTCTTACTTTTTTGAATAACTCTAACTGGATTTCCTACTTCATTGCTATTCACCAAAGCAAGATTACCACGTCGAAGCTTTTGATCTGCTTTATTGCCCCATCCAGCGTGTCCACCTTGACCTGAGTATATCAACACATCGACGGTTTTAGCTTTGTTTTCATAACGACCAGAGTTCACGATGCTAGTAGCCAATTTCTTCCCGTCACGCACCACGTAATCTATACCAGAAACATACTGGCAATGTAGACCAACAACAGCAAGTTCTACCCTGAAATGGAATTGATCACCGATTGCAATCCCGGGAATATGTCCAAAATGCTTCACCGAATGGATCCATTTCCCTTTCTTCTTTAGGCGATCTGCCGCTTCCAGATCAAATCTTCGTGCACCTGTGCCTTCTCCTTTTCGCTCTACTTTATATTCACCCAAAAGTTCTTTATATAGCTCCCGGAACAGCTTCAGAGTTTTGTTCACTTTATTCTTATCCACCAGAGCCACATCATGTGGAACAGCACTCATATTTGCCACTTCAGATCCATTAAGATTATAATTAGGTTCGTCATTGCTGCCCACCACAGCATCATTACCTCCATCAACAGATTTGACAAAAGCATGATGTTCACTCTGTTTAAGCCTAACGAAGGTTGTTGCCACTTTTTCTTGTTCTTCAGTCCAAGTCATTGATGGAGAAGCTACCTCATTTGAATGATGGGCATTTATTTTGTGTTCCATAACATCATTTCTGCTGCATGAAGCAAGTGAATTTACAGGCTCAGTGTTCATATTTCTGAATGTCTTAGTTGGTATATCTGCCACACAGTTTCCAGCATTTGAATGCTCAGCCGCCATCACATTAGTCCCTTTTTCATTGATTTGAGAGGCAAGAGCACCACAGCACTCTGGAAAATCCCTTGTGGCATACATTTTTGGGCGCTTCAAAGCATAAGGAAAATTGGAAAGGGGAAGAGAGCCACAGCGCTCTGGAAAATCCCATGCAGCACACACCTCCAGCAACTTGGTAGTATGAGGGAAATTGTTGCTTGGAGGAGCACAACTGAATTTTGAAAAATTTTGCACAGCTCCCTCTTTTAGGTGCATAGTATCCGAAGGCAAATTGTAATCAGCATGGTCATGGTCACAGTGCAGCAAATTCTTTACATCCTTATTGAGATAAGAGGGAGAAGTGCTACTGTCAATGTCATAATTTCCAAGTATTTGCTTTCCAGACATATTTGTAGGATAATAAAAGGAAGAAGAATCAACCTTCCCAAGACCTGCAGTAAGATCATAATACACATCATCAGTGCTGACAGATCACTTGTTATCAGTCATAAACACATCCGACGCAAGAAATTAAAAATCGACAACAGAAAATTCCCAACCGAGTAATTATATGCATGTGAAGAACATTTGGCCATTTTTTTTTCTTTTTCTTTTCTCTTTAAGCATGTTAGGCTGATTAAAGAAACTATCAAATATTTACCAATAAACAGAAAAACCCCATAACATGAGGAATATAAGAAATTCCATATTGATATAATTTAGTATCGGCTGATACACCTGCATCCAACACCCCGGACAGCCCATTGTATTATCCAGAAACCCCAAGTAAGGTACTATTTGTCAATATTCTTTGAAACAATTAAATTATCCCTGTAAAATCGTTGGTCCCTGCTTTATTTACTGCAACTGTGGAACACCTTTCTCTTTCAAACACCCTTTTCTTGTAAATCTGTGGCCCCCAAGAGAAGATTATGAGATCATTTTTTGTTGGGTTGGTCAAAGCCTAAACTTTTGAAGACACAGTGAACAAGGAAAACATATGGGTTTTCTTAATCACTCCGCCAATACCATCACCCAAACTGCAAAGAACACCTTACAAGAATCATGCACAAACAAAACTAAAATGGCAAATCTCCTCAATCATTCAACATCATCAACTTTCAACATCTTATTTATCAGAATATCAAACTATACTTAAATAATTAAAACAATAACTAAAGAAACGTAAAGGGGCCAAGAATATACCAGAAAGCGAGTCAAGAATTGTAGTACACTTACTCGACAATTTCATCTAACAGTAGCAGGTGAGTTATGTTTCTTTAAGTGCAAACAGTGGCTTGAGAGAGGAGGAGGAAAACTGGAAATGGGGTTTAACTTCAAGAAAGAGCCAATGTTATGAATTGAGACAAACATGCAAGAAAATGCAAAAATGTATGGCGGTTGCAGCAGCACAGCAGCTGAAGTAACTCTCCCAACAATTAAAGAGATGGAAGCAGCTAATAGTGCTCAATCCAATCACCAAAAAGTATAAATTAAAGATAAATAACATTTCAGCCCTCAAATTTATTCATTTTGTCACATTACTCTTAAAATAAATTTTAAAATAATTTTTTCTCTTAAACTTAATTATTTTAATATTTTAATTTAAATATAAATTTAAACATTTTATTCCGTTAATTTATATTTATTATATTATTTTATTCCAAAATTAATTTTATATCTAATTTTAATCAAAATATTCTTCATTTGCTGCTAGAGCTGCCATCGTACACCTTTTTCATGTCATTTTTTGAAAAGTAAGAAAAAGTGCATCATAATACTAGTTATTATTATCAATAAAAAAGTTACAGTAAATATAGTAATATTTTTATTATATAAAATATTAATTATTAGTATCATTGATAAAAAAAAAACTATCATTATTTATCTAAAAAATACCACTATCTATCATGTTTTTACTATTGACAAAAATAAAATATTATAATATATTTTTTTTATTTTTGTATGGAAAAATAGAAAAAAAATGTATAATAATGACTGACGAAAAGTATTTCAATAAAAAATTAATTTGAAAATAACAATGAAAACAAAGTGTGGAAGGGATAAAAATATTTAAAATTTATTTTTATAGAATAAAAAATTAAAATAATTAAATTTGAAAGTATTATATATATATTTTTTGATAATGTATCAAAATGATGAAATTTAAAAAGGTTGAACTGCTATTTATCTATAAATAGATACTCTTCATACAGTAGTTTGTCGGTGGGGTGGAAAGTTGTGCAAATTTGCAGAATCCTTTAGGCGTAGGAGTTGGTCTAGCTGTCAGATTGCTTGTTTTGAGTTTCTGTAACTTTTTCTGTCAGCAAAAGTCTTGATCACAGAAATGGAAATTTGAAAAAAACAGGAGAAAAGAGAAGGAATCTTGTGCTTTTGCTGCTGCTAGAAAACCCATTGGCCTCATTCAATCTCCATTCTGTTTCTTGGATTTTGATATTGATGCGTTTGAAACTTGGAAGCCAACTTTACCTTGGTATGTGTGACAGGAATTCTACCTAAGACATGAATAATTGTTAGGGGAAGAGGAGAGGCTTTCTAATCAAAATATTTGATGCGAGTCTATTAATTGATAAACTTTTTGAAATATTTATAAAATATTTTTATAAGATTTATGAAAGTGTTTGATAAAATTTATAAAATAAGACCGTAAAGATCCTATAAACTGTTTAAAAAAAGTAAAAATAATTTTTAAAATTTTAATAATTCTAATTATAAAATTATTATTAATAATATTTTAAAAGGAATATAATTTTATTTTATTCAAATACTTCAATAATTTATTTTTAAAATAAAATCTGATATTTTATAAGTTTTAAAAATATAATTTTGAGCTTATAATTTATTTTTTATATAAGTTTAGTCAATGTAATGCACCTATTGAAGAAAGTACACCTGAAGTATCAGTCCACTGCTTTTGTTCTCTCTCTCTGTCTGAATCACTTGCACAAAACACCGATTTGACCTGGCGTAAGAATTATGACGCTCAAATCAGTAGCAATTCTCTTAAAAAGGATGAAAAATAAATATATATATATATATATGTATTTTAAATATATGAAAAGTATAACATGTGATATGACATGCATTCTCTTGTTTATAGATACTCAATAAGGGTAAAAAAGAGATTTTAAATCTCAATTTATTATAATAGATTATTGTGTGCATATCCACGCTTTTAAATTTACCTTAAAAAGATTTCCTATCATTTGCTAACCGTAACCATTTCATTCTAATTTTTATCGTGAACCTGCTCGATGTGGAGATCGGTAAACTTTCCAATACTAAATACAAGTCGCTTAACAGGTCGTACTACTCTCCTGCCCCATGTGCTGAGCTAACCTGTTTACCCAACTTCAATACCATATATGATAATTTTCTGTCATTCCAACCTAACTTACTTCCAATTAACTCATTCTCCCTGTCCCGAGCTATGCCAACTCTTGATCTAAATCACACTAACTTTTTACTTATAATACGAACGGTATAGGTCCATTTCGATTTACCACATTGTCACAAACCTCCTTAACAAATACATCTTAAAAGGCATAAAAGATATATAGGGAGAGTGAATATGCATAATTTGATAAAACCTCCAAATTCACGTCTCAAACATTTAAGTAAGATCAAGACAACGGGCTTGTTTGCTTTCATTCACAATGAGGAATTTTTAATTTTCACTATTTTAAAAAATCAAATCATGATTGTTTGATTGAATTTAATAGGAAATGGTCATTTTATTTTCTTAATTTTTCAAAACACTTTTCAATTCTACATTTCAAAATTTCTACCATATCTTATACAATGGACCCACCGCACAATTTATATTTAATTATTATATTATTATTTTTAAAATTATATTATTTTAATGAAATCCATCATTTTCAAATCTTTTAAATAAATTATCATATCCAAACTAAATATTCTAAATCTATACCACTATTATTAATTTATTTAATTATTATATTATTATTTTTAAACAGTATATTCTAATGAAACCTACTAAAATAATTAATAATGATATTTAAATTCAATATTTAAAGTAGACCCATCTATATTACTACGACCAAACATAATTTTATTTTTATGATGTTTTTTTTTTAATAAAAAAACACGAAAAACACATTCAACTAAACAAATTCTTATTTTCAAGGTTATAAATTTCTATCACTTCAATTATCTAAATAATTTTTAATTTTTTCAAATGAAAAACAATACAACCTCAAAACTCCATTTAAAATATTGAAAATGGCAATTCTCTATTAAAAAAAAAAAAAAAACAGACCCAAAGGCTTTGGTTTTGGTTTTTTAAAATATTTTTACTTTTTCAGCCTTTGGGCTTTGTTTTTTTTAATATTTTTATTTTAAAAAATATTATTAAAATATTTTTTCTCCAGAGTACGTCTTCTCTTTTCTAAAAATATATTTAAAGCATCCTAATCATAATTGCACATATATATATTTTAATTATTATATATATATACATATTTGAAGCATAATCAAGAAAAAATATCTATATTTACATGTTTCAGTCATTATATAACTATAATAATTTAATTTAAATTTTTTTATTTATATAAAAATAATATATAATAATATAAAATAATAATATAATACCACTTATCATATAAATCCTACCAAAGATGATATCTACGAAAAAAAAATATCTTCCCAAAAAATAAAATCAAATATATATTTTTTTTAAAATACACCAAATCAATCAGTTCCAAAATAAAGGCAAACATACTAAACATTCCTCAATTATTTTTTCAAAATATTTTTTCCAATTCTAAACAAAACCAAACTCCCCCAAACAAAACCAAACATGACCTTTCTTTAGCTATACACCTGGATGACAAATCCAAATCTGAATAGTAAAACAATGAACTTGCAACTTTTTTACACTAATTTTTTGGATACACTTTCTTAATATCAGATTTATTATCAAAATATTGAGTTAAATGCAAACTGACCCCTGTGAAATAGGAGAATGATAAAAAAAACCCCAATACACAAAAAGACCAAAAAAGCCCTCCTATACTTTTTGCAAAGAGACATATTACATTTGGTATGATTGATCGGCCCCGCGAGTGATTATGGTATATTAACCCCAATTTAGTAAAACCATTGAATCTTAATTGATAGAGATTAATATTACAATATTTATATATAAACATCTATCTTTCTTTATAAATAAACAAAATGTATGTATGTATGTATGTATGTATGTATATACACACACATACGTAATTATATCTATATATTTGACGGTGAGTGCTGTATGCATTGGGGTTGGTGTGGCATGGAAGGGGTTGGGTTTGCCGGGGCTAGGGTGAGTGGTGGATTGGGAAGGGAAGACTAAGGAATAATAATAATAATAATAATAATAATAATAATAATAATAATAAAATGGGAAAGACGAAGGTAAAAGGAAAAAAAAATAGTGGAAGAAAATTAAAAAAAATTAAAAAAAAAGAAGAAAATGAGATTGAAAATTTACCATTGAAGTGGGAATATTTTATTATTTGCTAATTTGATTAAAGGAAACAATGTGCTTCTTTTTAAAAAGTATAGGGGGATTTTTTGGCCTTCTTTTTATTTAGGTTTTTTTTTTTTGTCTTTTTCTTATTTTATAGGGAGGTAAATTGCATTTAACCTCAGTATCCCATTTTTCACTCATTCTCTTTATTCATAATCACTTATCCACATACTATACATTATTTCAATCTTCCATTCTCTAAATATAAAATACAACAAACTATTACAATATCCAATAAATAATTATTTTTACACCATCATTCAAATAATCATCATGAAATTTTATTTTATTCAAACATATTTAATTCAGAATTTGACACTATTAACATCATATTTATCTTATTGAAATAACACATGAAATCAAATTGACACTACTAGAAAATTAAACCAAATATATTTTTATCAATATTTTTTTTAAAATAACTCATTTAAACATATTTTGATTCACAAACAAGAATTGACGGATTCTTTTCTACACCTTTTCATAATCATTCTTCATGGAATACACTTCCCAAAATTGATTAGTGAAACATAGAAAATACATGGAATGATAAAAAGTAATGGAGAGTGAATAAGAAGACTTGTTAATCACAACAATGTCATGACCCAATTTTCTTGCACTCAAATACTCAATTTATGTAAGAATCTCATCTCTTTTGCACTACAATAGGCCAGTCCTCTCCCATTATCACCACCACAAAATTGGGGTGTCTTCTTTAAATTAAAAAAGGTGGTGGATTGATTCAAATTTTCTAATATAATATTACATTGCATCGAATCTTTTATTGCAATACAATCATTACCGTTATATGTATAATGCCTTCTTTTTTTATCCGTTGTCTTTTTCCGTAACGACAATCGATGCAACATAAGATGCAATACAATATTTCAATAGAAAATCCTACTTAAAATTAAACACCCCCATTAACCTAAACTTCTAATTGCTGTTGATGTGTGGATCCATCTTCATTTATGCAAGAATGGGGTTTTTCAAGTCTACCAAGATTGAGTGCAGAAAGTGCTAAATTAAGAGGAGGGGATTCCAGCAGCATTTCCCTTTGAAGAAGAGAGCAATAGGTGTGAAATGTGGAGGGAGACACATTTAGTTGGAATCCTAAGCCAAACAAAAAATCCACTTCAAGAAGGTTCATCTCTGATGTGCTGATTCCTCCTACTTTGGCATAGTAAGCATTGTTGTAAAATCTGGAGGGAGCCCAAAAACAGGGAAAATAATCAGAGTACTTTATCAGCAGAACTTCATGGATACACCCTCATTAGCATTATGGCCCAACATTGAGTGCTAGATATAACATATTGAGCCAGAAAAAAATGTAGCAGGGCATTGTTTCTAGTGAGAAGTATTAGGAACTAATTGAACTCCAAAATGATGTTTAGCTGTTATAATTTTAACTTTCTTGGTGCCAAGACTGCCCTAGGTCAGACATTTTTCATTACCTGTTTCTGTTTTGTCAGAAATTTTATGCCATTGGCTTGGTAGTACCTAATTAAGTCGTATTAGCTGGTGAACATATACAATAATGTCATAAAGGAAAACAATAATAATATTATATAAAATCAAACAACTCATAATCCTATTTATCTAGTGACTAAATGGGTCTATCAATCATTTGATGCATCATGATATGATAAAATGAAATAATAATATTATTATATATAATTCAACGAGTCACAATCTAACTTAGAAACTCATTTAGAAAACATCAAATAAATGGCATGGAAAAGTCCCTTTGCCACTTGTTTCCTTGCCCTCCAAAAGTTAGAGTTTGGCTGTCTATAGTGACAGCAAAAAATGCCTAAAGCAAATATAGTGACAGCTAATAAATTTCTGTTGAAATACAAATATAGGCTATGCTTTAACACACAAAGTGACACCAAAATTTTGGTCTGTAAAATATGGAGTGATTCACATGGTTGCCTTCCCTCTAAATAACCAGTCTAGACCTGTTTAATTTAATTTTAACCAGATTGGCTTTTTTTTTTTTCTTTTTGTAATTTCCTTATGTTTTTTACTAAGACTTGATTCAACTTAGCATATTGATCCTGTTAAAACTGTTTATTGAATATTATGCTGTTTAGAGCAGTGGTGTTGAACAACTGTTGCTTAATCATTTCATCTCAAATTAGAATTATGTTAACATAAAAGTGAAACTGAGAAAAAAGAAAAAAAAAAAAAAAAACTTAGATTGAAAAATACAGTAAAAAACACACCCATGTGGGTGTGTGTTTTTCAATGTGGGTAAAAAGATAAGGATAATACACCCGCATAAAGCAGAGGCCAATAATTAGCTCCTGAAAATTGGATGTTTGACCTGTTAAACCATTGGCGGGGGTTACAAGTTTGATTCCAGGTTTAAAACAGGATGACTATTTTCAGTAACATCACACTACAACAAGAAAACAATAAAAATAAATAATTTGAAGAAGAAGAAGAAGAATTAGATACATCAAGCAGTGAAAGGGTGAGAATCATCAACTGCAACTCTAGACTTGATTAAAGATGTAGAGATAAAGATAATGAAATGTATAAAAAGAAGAAAAAAACAAAAAACAAGAAATAAGAGAACTAAAATAGAAAAGTCTTTCCCCATTAAAGCTTTAAAAAAAGTACTGTATCTATACTTGTTAGCCAAAAAAAAATAAATTATATTTTGTTTTATATGTCATATCATAAATGCATGTAAATTATATAAAATATTTTTTTAAATATACATTTAATATAAATGAAATACAAGAAATAGAAGATCAAAGGGTAAACAAATACTGATTCTCTTGCAAGAATAATCAACGGCTAAGCATCAAGAAAACTCACATATCATCCATAAACTTTGCAGAAACCAGGACACTGGCAATGAGCAGGCGATGAACATTGAAGGAAGTGATGGGCAAAAACGGCTGTTTCTGCACGAACCTGTCGAGATAAATGTACGCCACGACGATACACGACGGGCTGCAGTTTGCATACTTGAAGATCCTCTCCATATAGCAATATATGGAAATTCTTGGCCTTGTCAAGCCATGGAAAATCGAGATTTTCTGTGTGTCGAAACCGCGAAAGACGTCGTTTGTTTCTGCAACCCTTTGAAGGAGGGAAGACAGGTGTTTTATGACCTTGAGCATCACCTGTGAGCTTTCCAACTCCGCCATTGTTGTAGTTGTAGAGAAACTTGGCTAGGTTTTTTTTCTTCTGAAGAATTTTAACGCTGTAACATTGATTATAGAAGAGTTTGTGAGTATGTCTGCTTGGCCATATATAGAAACATGGGATTGAGAAATGGGGTTGGAAATGAGCTGGTTCGAGTCAACTGACCATTGTAATCCAGGTATTTTTTTGCAGCAACCCCTGTTTTATACCTGTAATAATCTTTGTATGGATAGTTTTTTCATGTGTGAAAGAAATCGACCCACAATTTATTAGTAAATATTGGTATGTTCAATTTTTAGATTCCATGTATGCCTTTAATTGGAGGCAATTCATATACGCGTTTTGGATATTATTTCCTAATAATGTCCACCTTAATTGATTTGGGTTTTAAGTTTTCACATTCATTAGTATTAGGGTAATGTTTGGTATTGAAAAATCTTGTCTTTTACAGACATGCTTGTCCAAACCCGCCATAAATTGTGGAATTCACATGTTGACCTTATGTAAATCCCACAAAATAAAGGCTTGTGATGGACCATAGTTGTTTAACAATGGGAATTGAAACGACAATTTTGTTTGTTTGGGTAATTGAAAACCATGCCTACTACAAAAATATTATTAAAAATTACGTATATAAAATATATATATATTTTTAATATAATATATATATATATATATATATTTTTCTTACACTTATAAAATATTTGGTCTAAAATATTGATCCCCAATGAGTGGCCCTCCTGTCACACTATAATAATTAGACCAATATTGAAGGATATCTCCAGTACTAATTGCAGTATATGGTTCAAATGTAGTCAAATGGATAAGAGGCATGAATTATCAGTTGGCCCACATTTCACTTCTTGTATAGTGGTGGTGAAGAGAACAACTTGAAAGGTGCTGGGCACGTTGGTAAGGCATGGGAGCCTGTTCAGTACTACAAGGAATTCACTAGATTAATAAAACTATATCTTAGTTGGTTTAATAAAAAAAAAGATGGATTCACTTGAGTTTGGTACAAATGAACTTGAATTTCAATTGATGTTAAAATGTTTAGTTTGAAAAACTTAAATTATTAAAAAAAAAGACATTCAATATATAATATATGTAATATAAATGTACTCAAAAATAACATAATCAAGAACCAATAATTGAATAATTGGATATTGCTTGATTCCTCTCAATTTCTCGTTTAATAATATACAAAATAAAGGTTAGGGTTGTTGAGGGTTGCCCTACAAAAATGATACAATGCTTAAGTCAGAAAGAACTCAAAAATATAAAATCGGTAAGGCATAGAGTATTGATGTAATGTTTCTCCGTACCTTACATAAATGATGGGTTTATAGCATAATAATAAGAAGATAACCGATATTTGAAAGGACATTCAAATAAGCTACGATTCTCTTTTTTTTTTTATATAAAACTCCATCTCTGCTGGATTCGAGTTGAATTCATGAATTAATTCAAATAATTTAAACTAAACTTATCCAAGTCAACAAAAAAACAAATATTATAGTTCGGCTGATCAAATACCTCAATCAACGAACTTGAATTAGAACACGTAAAATAATTATAATCTTGGGTCTGAGCTCAATTCTAACTGAAACATAATAATCGAGGTCAACACGCTTGAATTGTACTTATTCACGAAAATCAATAAAATCACAATAGGGTTGAACTCAACGAGAACTCACACGTTCTCATAACCAAGGTGAAATCAACTAAACTTAACAGAGTCATAGAGGCTATTAGGCTTAAATCCAAAAAGAACATAAAATTCAATCAGCCCACATTATTGAATCTCACATTAATTAGGTTAAATTTAAATTACATCAAATTCCGCTCAGGTAATTGTGCCAGTAGTATATTTTTAAAAAAATGTAGAATATGGGATTCTTTTTCATAAATGGATATTTGCAATTAAGACCTTAGTCTGATTCTGCTTGGTCTGATTCTTTTAAAATCTCTAACATAACATGCCCCTCACGTGTAGTTGTGCATGTTGGGATTTTTTCCCCCCTAAATCGAAGGTCGTGGACGTGGGATTCTTCTTCATAATTGGGTAGTCTTGAATTTTGTAATACTCCATGTATTAGTAAGTAACTTTATTGCTTATAGCATCGGCTCAAAAATACAACTTAGATACCAAACCAAACACATCTGAAACAATAAGAACACGTGTAGTGGTAGATATTTTTCCTGTCATACAACCATGAAACTCAAAATCAAAGTCTCCAAAACAGCCGACGACGAAGCGCAATCATCTGCCCAAGTTATTGCTTCAATTGATGATCTCTTAACAGAGATTTTTCTACGCCTCCCCATGAAATCACTTATTCGCTTCAAACTAGTCTCCAAGCACAGCCATTCTCTAATCTCTGATCGAGAGCATTCTGTCTTCTGCGCAATCCTGATCCCAATCCCGCTGTTGGCCTCTTCTCTTCTTTCAATGTTCCAACTTCAATCCCTCTTATGAATACATTCCCTACTCTGTCAACAAATCAACGAATCCACCATTCAGAAAACTGAACTTCACTAAAGACCCTTCGGGCATCAGTATTTTGCATTCTTGCGACGGGCTGTTGCTCTGTAGCAACTTTCGGGCCGATGATCAGAATCGGAGATACTATGTCTGTAATCCCACCACCAATAAATTTTCAACACTTCCAAAATTAGACGGAGGAGGTGGGATTTGGACGAGAATACTTGGGATGAGCTTGGCTTTTGATCCCGCAAAGTCTCCTCATTACAAAGTTGTTTGTGTACGGGGATTGGGAATAGATTTGGGGGAGTATCAATGTCAGTTTGAGGTTTTCTCATCCGAGACAGGTTCTTGGAGCCCAAGTCGATTTCGAAAACGGGGTATATTGGAATGGATCCATCCATTGGATCCGCAAAAGGAATAAACATTCTTTGTATTTCAATCCTGATGATCATCAGATGCCGCCTCAGATAATGCCAATGCCACCTTTCCCTGATAGCTTGGATTGGAGAAGCAATTACTATTACTTTGGGGAGTCTTGTGATCGCTTGCATTATATAGAGATCTCCAGGCCGCAGATTCAGTTCAATGTGTACGAGATGAAGAGGGATTATTCTGAGTGGTTTGTCAAGTACCAAGTTGATCTTTCACCTGTTGTTGCTTGTTTTGATCAGTTGGACAGCTACTATTTCTGGCACTACTATGTTTTTTCTATATTTACTCTGGTTCGGGGTGAGAAAGAGGAGGATTCATTCTTGGTTTTGCAGATTCCGGGGAAAGCCGTACAATACAATCTTGTTTGTACGACTTTTGAAACATTATACGAGTTTAAGGAGGGTATGGCCATAGGTCCTTCTGGATTTCGTTATGCAAAATTTCAATACATTGAGTCCCTCTGTTGTGTTTAGTTCTTGCATTTATTGTTTAATAATGCATTTGTGGAACTTGATTGTGGGTTTAAATTTTAGAAGAGTTTGGATTCTGAATCTGTCAAATTATTCCTTGCAATTGTCTTTGTATTAGTTATTTCCTTCTGGATCCAATCACAATTTAGTATCTGAAAGTTTAGCAGAGTTAATTTAGGCCTAGATACTTGGAAAATGTTTTGTCTATTCTCTGGACTCTATATGATTCAATGTTAGAGTGATTTTCTCTTTTTATCTCCTTTCTTTAAACTCGTTCTGAAAGTTGAGTTTTTGTTTGGAGTTAATTCGATCGGAATTTTAGCTTTATGAGAATATATTGGGATTATTACGTATATTTGATTTTAGTTTTAAGAGAGATTGTTTTTACTGTAGATATTATATCTTATTTGTTATTAGTGTCATATTATTATATATTATTTTTAAATTAATATAAAGATTGATGATGTAAATATATATATTTGTTTGTTGATAAAATAATTTGAATATTTATATATACATATATTTTTATTTTGGGAAGAATTGTATATTTGATTTTATTTTTTGAAAATATTGAAACATAAGAATATTTCATGTTAAACTAATTAAGAGGAACTCTTGATAATCAAAGGTAGGGTCGGTTGCATCTGTGCTTACAACCTTCCAAATGTACGAATAATCCCCTCAACTTTTTTAAAAATGTGCATTTTTTTTGACGAAATATTCCATCTAATATATTGACACACTACTTTGTGTGTTGCACTTTCAAAAAAAAAAACACAAGAGTAAGTGGTACTTCAACTAGCTTGTCACTTTACTTTTCAAAATTAATTTTGTAAAATTTTATCACACACACAACTTATTTTTATTATATCACTTTTTTCACAAATGATATTTGCAAATCAAATTTTCATCACACGCTCTTCACCACATTCGCTCCTCCCCTACCCCACTTTCTTGCTCGACACCAACTCAAAAGATTTCTTATTTTTTTTTATTATAATTAATAATGAAATCACAACAAATAATAATACTATTACTATAAATAATATTGATCCCAATATGAAAAATATGCAAAATAATTGCGGATAACAAAGATAGAAAATGCAATATCTATATAATTATAAAGAGTTTAAACTTTAGTGTCGGAGCACTCAACCATACTCATATTATTTATAACTACTATTTACAACAACTTAATTTGTTATTCATAGTGCAATTAATACTATTTGTAGTTAAATTACCACCACTTGTCGTACTTTAATTATTAATGATAATAAAAAAATATTATAAAATATTTTGAGAAAATAATTTTGAGAAAAGACTTTATTAGGTTATTCATACAACCGAGAAAAGAATTTTGAGAAAGTATTTAAAAATACTAAAAAATAGTGTTTATGAGCTTTTAACTTTAAAAAAAGTAATAAGTGTAATGCAAATACATGCTACTTCTGCTTTTGCTTGACAAAGCAGTTAAAATAGGCCAAAATTGGAAGCACATACAATACGGTACATTAACAAATATTATTACACCCAATTTATGTACATGTATAAGTATATGTATTGTACTTCTTCATAAATAAATATTATTATGAATTTTTATATTTAAATGTACCTAATTAGTGATTTGCTTTAATTAGTTTATTATTAAATTAATCATTTACCGACAAATATGAATTATTACATGTAAATATTATATTTATTATCTTTTGTATATGCATTATATATAAATAATTTAGTTAGTGTATTTAGTCAAACTCTACAAAATAAATTACTAGTTTAAAATTAAATGGTAATTTAAACTTTTACTCATAAACAAGCAAATTGAATCTACTTTAAACAACTAATTCACCCGACTCTCTTTCTCAATAACACTTTACAAATACTCGAGTGTTTTATATTTCAATAATTTTTTCACTTTCTCTAAAATAGTAAATTTTTTTTAGAAGTATACGTTTTTGCAATACTCTCGAATAATTTACCCACTGAAACAACCAAAACCCACCAGCCCACCTGATTACATCTCATTGTTGCACCCCCCTCACACTCTAGCAATCGCCTCTCCGCCGCCGCCGCCCCAGCCCTAGATTGGCAACTCCACCATGCACTCTTAACCTCTACGTGGTTCCCACCTCCCAACTCTCCCTCTCTGCTACAACTAAGAATAATAATAAAATAAATTTTTAAAGAATAGATTTTAATTTTTTATTTTGAAATTTGTCCCACTTTGAATTTATCTCTTTTAATTTTTAATTTTTTAATTTATTATATATGTAGTTATGTGATATTATTTTTAAATAATATATTTTTTAAAAAAATTATTATATTATTTTTAAAAATTATATAATGAATGTAATGGGTCTAATAAGTTGAGTTCTTAAAAATTTTAATGGGATGAGGCTGACCTCGAATTTAAACAAACCCGCTTTAAATCTGTCCCGTTAATATCTTTAACCACAACCCCATTAAGAGAGATTGATTTTTTATTTTTGAAACTCGTCCCACCTTAGATCTGTCCTTTTTAATTTTTTATTTTTCAATTTATTGTATATGAAGTTATGTGATATTATTTTTAAATAATATTTTTTTAAAAATTTTATTTATATTATTTTTAAAAATTATATTTTTAAAAATTATATAATAAATTTAATGAATCTAGTAAGTTGGGTCCTTAAAAATCTTGGTGGAGTGGGACAAACTCCGAGTTTAAGCAAATTCGCTCTAAATTTGCCGGTTAACATCTCTAACCACAACCCCATTAAGAGGGATTGATATTTTTGTTTAAAAGAAAATTATGAACCATTTTTACTTATCCAAATGCAATTTATGGAAAACTTCGCCTTTTTTTTATGCTATTTGTGATTGAATTGTCAAATGGAATAATGTTTGAAATAATTGATGTATCTTGACTTAACTAAATCATTAACTATAAAACATTAAAAATCAACTTTTTAGTTTTAATCAAAAAGTGATCTAAACCAAGACCCTTAAGGTCACAACAAAATATGTGTGTTCACATATTGTTGTGATATTTTTTATTTTATATAATTTAATTTTTGAGTGATCAGGTTCTCTCATTATAATATACCAATTATATAAGGGCTCCTTTTAATTGTGTGATCGAGTTTGATATACAACTTTATCTAACTGTATCAAATGTTTTGTATCACTAATTTAGGCCCAGGATTAAATTTTAGAATAATATCCATACCATACCTTATATATTTCATTAAATATTTAAATTATGAATAAATAAGTATTTTTTTTATAAAAAATAAAATATTTATTCATCATCCATATATTTAATATATTATCTATTAAATATAAATATTTCAAAGATTAAAGAACGTAGTTGAGTAATACTGCTCTCATCACGGTTGTTTAGTCTTTGTTTCATTGTTTGTTTCAATGATAATTACCTAACACTGAGTCGTGAATGAACAATCATTATAATATAATGATAAGAGAGAAATAAAAGAATTATAAATTTTATCTTTTCATATTTCTTGGTTTTTTTTATCTTTTTCTCTCTCCTTAAAGTCTGAAATTTAACATGGAACGAGAGTAAAATAATATATCTTAGCCTAATTGAGTCTACTTTACGAGCACGATGTTTGACTCTTGAACTAATGAAATTTTTCATCATAATTGGCTCATCTTGTGACTATTGACCTCTTAATTTCATTTCAAATCCTTCAAAGTCTCTCCAAGTTAGCTGTTAGTGCTTTGCTATTATTTTATTCGGATTAGTGCTTTCTATCATTACATTTCACCACTTGAAGGGGTGCGATGATTTGTTCGAGACTTTAATTTCCCTTTTCAAGTTGAACATTTTAGAAAATAGTCCCCATCCCAAAGTTATAAGTCCGTCTATGTTGTCAATTATTTAAAAACACAATTTTAAATAGTATTTTTAAAATAGTATTGATGATTTTTTTATATATCAACAATTTAATTGGTCGACTAGTTTAATTATTGGTCGAACAAATTTAATAAAAATTAATTATATTTTTTATTATATTATATAAATTAATAATATAATAAATTAATTATTATGTAATATATTTTTAAAATTAAAAAATCAACGAAATATCTAACAAAACTTAAAAGTCAAATAATCACATGCGTATAATAAAATATTTTAAATTTTCTTAAAAAATAATAATAATAATAAAAAATAGATTTGATAAATTGAACCGTAAAAATAATTATTTAAAATTAATAGAATCGAAGCCATCGTGGGTTCGCAGCTAGACCGACTGATCAGGTTTGATTAAGAAAATAATGATTCTTAGTACAATAATGTTAAATAATTGAATAATGTTAAATAATGTAGGAAATTATTAAGATTGTAACTTGTAGTATGTTAAAATTGTCAAAAATAATGAATGACATCAGAAGCTACTTGAAAGATTAAACAGAAGTGGATCAATAATTTTTCAACATAGAAATATTTCATGTTAAACTAATTTAGGACTTTAAAACGTTTAAGATATGATGTATATTTATGAAATAAAATACGAAATTAGAATGACACGATATAAACTGCGTTTAATATATTTCACAAATACAAAAAGTGATTGATATGGACAAAACCACAAGAGGCTACATGGAACTCTCACCTATAATTTTCAAGTCCAATCTGATGGCTCGACGGGCCGCTGCTCAGACTCCATTACTTTGTCTATCATGCGGTTCCACCACCTCTCCATATCAGATTTTTCTTTCTCATCTTTTTCTTCTTTTGTTTTCTATCGTTTTTCTCATCCAATTCCAGTGACAATAACGTTGTAAAATTCATCCATCTGTAGCTACAAGAATTCAGTACAGTACTGTTAAATTTTCTTGGTTCCTCATAGAAAAAACATTGTACAAAAAGAGCAGATTCCCCACGGGTGCCTAAGCATTCCCACGATCATGATCCGGGCCAAGACTCTGAATTCTCTACTTCTGTTTACTGCTGTCACACTCTTTAGTTTCTGTCCAAGATTTTGCACAGCACAGGGCAACAACACAACAAGGAATGCTTGCCAAAGCTATGCCAGGTGTGGAGCCTTTGGAAGCTGCAACTCACAGGACTCGCCAATTTGTACTTGTTTGAGAGGATTTGAATCAGAGAACAAGCAAGAATGGGATTCAGGAAACTGGACTAGTGGATGTGTGAGGAGAGTGCCGTTAAACTGCCAAGGAAATAACAGCACTCCAAGTAATGGGAGCAGGGAAGACGGGTTTTTGAAGATAGGGATGATCAAAGTTCCAGGGTATGCGCAGCGATGGTTAGGCCCTCAAAAAGAGTGTGCGGGGCTGTGCTTGGTGAACTGTTCTTGCATAGCCTACGCGCACGACTCTGATCTTGGATGTATGTTTTGGAATAGTACCTTGTTGGACATTCAGAAATTTCCTAATGGCTTCAGTTCTGATCTTTATTTCCGTGTGGCGAATTCTGAACTTGGTAATGTAGTTTCTGGAGTTCTTAACTGAATGTCAGTTCCGTTTATAGGTGGCTATTTGTTTGTTTATCAGTTAAGAACATTTAAGTGCTGTTTTCTTGAATCCTTTTTCATCTACTTGTTCTTCAAGTATTTTCCCCTGGTTTCTTGTTGTCCAAATGCCCTTTTGATTCCATACTAATGCTTGTTGTTCGTCTGGTTTCCCTTTATCTCTCAAGTCATGTGATGGTTGTTCTGATAATGCAGATCACAAGAAAGACTTCAAGAAAATCATAGTAGCTTTGGTTGTAATTGGCTTAATTCTTATGTCCATATGTATGTATTTTTCTTGGAAATGGATGGCTAAGCAAAGAGGTAATATTTAGACTGTTAATCCATGACTTAGGCAATATACAAAGCTTTCACTTAGTATGTTTTCCTTGTCAAGTAGGCAAAAAAAGAGCCATTTTGCTTGGAAAAGCTGGCGCATCAGACTCAGTCGATTCCTCTCTTCAAAATGAATTAAGTAGATATAATCTTGAAGAGTTGCCGTTGTTCACATTTGAGGTACTTGCAAATGCGACTGACAGTTTCTCCAATGCGAACACGCTTGGGAAGGGTGGTTTTGGCCATGTTTACAAGGTAATTTTTCATGCTTATTGATGTCATGAATCACGTTTGGTTGAACATAAAAGTGCTGAAATTGCTGCAACTCTAGGGAGAATTGGCGAATGGAAGAGAAATCGCAGTTAAGAGGCTTTCAAAAGCATCTGGACAAGGGATGCATGAATTTATGAATGAAGTGGTGCTGATTTCTAAACTCCAACACAGAAATCTTGTTAGACTACTGGGATGCTGTGTAGAGAACAATGAAAAGATGCTGATATATGAATACATGCCTAACAAAAGCTTAGACTTCTTCCTCTTTGGTCAGTTCAAGTTCTGTTCTGTTTTCTTCAAGATTATAGCTTCATGGTGCTTCAGATTTCACTTGAGACAAGGTTCAAAAAAATTGAGAAACTCAGTTATGTTGAATATTTCTTGTCCAGATCAATCACAAGAGATCCTAGATTGGAGAAAGCGTTTTAACATTGTGGAAGGCATTTGTCGAGGCCTCCGTTACCTTCACAGGGATTCTAGATTGAAGATAATCCATAGGGACCTCAAGCCCAGTAACATATTGCTGGATAACGATTGGAACCCAAAGATTTCAGACTTTGGCATGGCTAGAATATTCGGAAGCAAGCAAGATCACATCAGCACCATAAGAGTGGTAGGAACATAGTAAGTACATATAGATTAACCAATTTATATTCTCAGGATATTATTTGTCGAAATAGTTAAGTCATTGCACATAACTTTGCAGAATTCTAACTGATGCGATTTTCTTGCAGTGGATATATGGCTCCTGAGTACGCAATTGAAGGAAAATTTTCAGAAAAATCTGATGTTTTTAGCTTTGGAGTATTGATGCTAGAGATTGTTAGCGGGAGAAGGAACACGAGCTTCTACAATCATCAAAGCTCTGTGAACCTTTTAGGACATGTAAGTCAACAACTTCTATCTGCTATCATTATATTCTTGTTTAGATAACTTGTGCTTTTATTTATTGATTTATCATTTTCTTTTAGTTCCCAACATTTATTACAACATCATTTGTTAGAACTCAGATAATGCTGAAGCTGTACTCAAACAGATATGCTCAACCTGTCATCCTCAACATCTGATTCTAAAAACTTGAAAAGCCAACTTGTTTTCATCTCCGCTTATATCAAAAATACATAAGCCATAATTGAATTTTTTTTTTCTTCCTCAGCCTCCAGCCTCATTCTCTACCTTATCTGCAAGCCATTTGACCACTCTATTCTCCCAATACTGTATGCATCCCTCATGGTATAATCCCCCACCATGAGCCATCTAAGTTTGGACTACTTCCAAATTGCGCGATCCTGTTAATATGCTTGCAATCCCACATTCTCACAATTGTCATATACTGCTCCAGATGGTCCTTTGACATGATATGAAATTTCAGGTGTGGAAACTGTGGAATGAAGACAACATAGCAGCATCAATAGATGTTAGAATATCAAGTCCAAGCTACCGGACAGAGGTAGTGAGATGTATACATATCGGGTTACTATGTGTCCAAGAACTTCCTAAAGACAGGCCATCGATTTCAGCTGTGCTCTCAATGCTTAACAGCGAAATCGTAGAGCTTCCAGAGCCTAAGCAAGCTGCATTTGCCTTTTCCAGCCGTGGTGATACGGGTGCAAGTTCTTCTCAGCAGAGCCAAAAGAGTAGTGGCTCCATGAACACTGTTACTCTCTCCGTGGTTGATGGCCGCTGATACCACTATATACATACATGTGGTTAGTTGCTAACCGAAGATTGCAAATATATAAAGCTTTAATTTTACTGTACAAAGACTTTAAACCAAGAAAATTATAACACTATTTATAGGCTGTAGTTCTTCAGCCTTCTTTAATTTCTTCTCAGATTACAGCAAACTGATTTAGCATGTATCTTGAAAAGTGTGAAGGGCTAAATTCATATATAATGCTCATTACTAAAGATTTTCCTGATTAGCTTTGTAGTGGGGTACATGATGATATAGAGAGAGAGATTTTGATGTTGAAAGTTTAAACTTTCCACTTATGCAATTACTGTTTCTTTGGACAAGAAACAGGGAAACTGGAAATGTGGCCCTGAGAGCTACAGAAACCAAGACCATAAAATCCAACCTTACTTTACGTGCCCTTTCCAGAAATGGACCCACCCAAAAATAAAATAAGAGGGTAATGAGTTTCTGGGAGAATTTGGACCTATAAAAATTGAAACGAAAGTGAATTAAGTTAAATTTTCTGTTGTCAAAGTTTAAAATGACTATAATTTTTAATTTAAAAAGGAGTTATAGGACGATCGTCTGCATATAAATCATGTTTGTTGCTATATTTGGATATTCATCAGTTATAATATGATGTAAAATTTTTGACTAATTTAAGCATTACAATATCAATAAAGAGTTTTAAGATTGATATGACATTAGCGTTCACTTAGAAAATAGAACTAATTTTTTTTGTAAAGAATTATTATAAAAGTGAATATTTGATATTGTGTTTTCAAATTTCTAGAATCTAAGTATATTTATATGACGTTAGATCTCAATATTCTATTTTCATATAATAAAAATTTGCTGATGGGTTAGATTTTTTAGTCATATATAGGCTGCTTTTATCTACTAAAGGACTCCATCATGATTGAGTTTTTTAATTCGATTATAGTGATTGAAAAATCTTAGCATGTTGTCGTATTTATTCATATGATCATTTTTATAATACACGTGTTATATTTTAATAATACTAAATGATGAAATTATCCTCGTCACAATATAATATCAAATTATTTAATATTTTGATTAATTTATTATATTGACTTTACGATGTTAAAAATTTATAAATTATGGTGTTTGTTATAAAATGAGAAAGGAATGAGAAGAAAAATGACCCAACTGACTCAACTCCCGGGCCTTTGAGAAACGATTCTATTGGCTGAACCACGCATTCAACTTTGCTAATTTATTTACAGTCCAAACATTTATTTAACAGGTACATCTACACACAATCACACACACGAGTGTGTGTTATCCTACCGTTGACTACATTGCTTCACTCACACACCAGTGGAATCTCTCCACATTCCAAATCTAAGCCAATAATTCTAAAAAGTTGGGGGAAAAGAGAAACTCAAGAGGGGTTTTGTATTTACATCAAGAAAAGCATATCTTGAGAAAGTTGAAACCCCACCAAGAACTTATTCGTTTCATTTCCTAATCTGTGCCTTTTCTTGACCATTTAAAAGAACAATTTTGGAATTGGAAAAAGAATATTTTCATTTGGTCCATTATGATTTTCTTGAAGAAAATTCTCATTTTCTTGTCCATTTTGCCCCTAGCCTTTCCTCAGGAAATTTTCGATCCTGATCACTTTCCTAGGCCTTTGATCATTGAAATTAATGAAGCCCAGTTGAAAGAATGGCCTGTAAAAGAAGTCCAATTACAGTGTACAAGTTGGAGGGTCGCTGTGGAGGCCAATAATTTAAGCCCATGGAAGACAATTCCAGAAGAGTGTGCTGATTATGTGAGGGAATATATGACACACAAGGGTTATGAACTTGATCTTCAAAGGGTCTCTAATGAGGCTGTACTATATGCAACCAGTGTCAATTTTAGTGGAGATGGAAAAATTGCTTGGGTTTTTGATGTGGATGAGACTCTGCTTTCCAATCTTCCCTATTATGCTCAGCATGATTATGGGTATGAAATTCTTACCATTTTTTCTGAGATTAAATTCTTTCCACTATTCTTTGGACTTTGTTCAGTTTATTATTCTTTCTGATAACATTGTTGTTGCCATGATTATGAGTTCAACCTGATATGTTGCTTGTCTTGGTATTTTGTTGTAGCTTGGAAATTTTTGATAGTACGAAATTTGATCAGTGGGTTGAGATGGGAATGGCGCCTGCTATAGAGTCTAGTTTGAAGCTCTATGAAGAGGTTTTAAGCTTGGGATTCAAGGTTATCTTGTTGACTGGTCGAAGTGAAAGGCACCGAAGAATTACTGTCGAGAATTTGTTCCAAGCTGGATTTCGGGAATGGGACAAGCTCATACTGAGGTGAGTGTTCAATATGTGTCTGACATATGTATAGTGGGATAGCTTGTTCCTTCATTCCTTTTATTGGATGAACCAGTTTTTAGATTTTGCTTATTAACTTTTATTTTGTTTTCTCACGAGCAAGCTCTGCCTCATTTAGTTAAAGGTCTCGAAAAATAAACAGATGCTTAGCATTTTGTAAGAAAGTATGAAAATGCCTGTGAGCTTTTGGCACAGGTTGTCTAGGCACTAAAAGACATGAGGCAATAGGTTGTTTCAAATGACATTAATTCATCCTTCTCGTCACAAAATTTCCCTAGCAGTACAGAAATTAATATCTAGGTAAACAAAATAGAGAAATCGTGGTGATGATGAATGAACAACCTTAAACTCTGCTAAATCTGCAATGCATGCAATGACTTATCTTTGATGGATATAACTAGCTCCCCGTTATTATTATCTCCTTCTGCTCACTCAATTTTGAGAAGTAACTATGCAGCTGGTTTATATGCATAATATCTTCTCAACGTATAGTTACTACAGTTAATGTTGAAAAAGTTTCTTGGGGAACTTTTTCAAAGTCAGAAGCTTCCTTTACGAACTCGAAGTTGTATCCAGACTGTGTTTCATCATATTAAGGATCGAGGGTGTCTGAGGTGTGCAATGCCATCTATACTTCATTATAGTTCGATATATGTAGCTAAAGTTTGCTAAGTGGATATATGCAACTTATGTTAGCATCACATTTCTGCAGCAAGTATTGGCAGGCAGGGGCTATTGAAACATCGATACTATTGCCCATTAAAACTTGGACTATAAAGATATTTAGCCTCCTAATTTGTTCTTACGGATCTATATGTGCCTATGAATTCTCAGATCGAATCAAAATATTTAGCAAATGCTGATGCATCTAGGACACGTAATGCACATGGCATATGCATATTGGTCTTTTGGTTTATGGTTAGATGGCTTCCTAGTGGACATGTAAGGACTATGACAGAATAACAATTAGGTTTCATTGAACTTTAGTTGGTGGTTTTCTAGGCTTTAGGAATAAGGAAGAAATATACCATTTTATTTATCTGGTTGATGAAAATTCACTGCATGAGAAAAGGTCCTGAAATTATCTAGGTAAGATTAATCATTCCATTTGTCTAAAGAACTTGTCTTAATGATGAGAAGTACCATGATTAAACTGCAGATGCTTCCTATTTTAACAGTAGGTTCATTTACACTTATGAAATGTAAGGGACATGGCTGCTATAGTTGTTGAGGATGATGTGTAGATAGTCTAAAGAGATATCGATGGTGATGAGTGAGTGGGCCACTTGATGAACCCTAAATTAGAGTCAACAGTATTGAGTGGATATCAATAGAACATTGCAGCATATAAAAAACAGAGTTAAAATAGTCTTTAATGTCTCACAAAATTTGAATATGTTTTCTACTTGAGGATTCGTGCTGAAATCTTCTTAACCTAAAATGGTAAGGTTATAGTTTAGTGTCATATGTGCATACTGATCCCATACTCGTACACACTGACAATCTTTTGTCTTTTCTTGTGCGGTCTCAGTTTGTGTCAAAATTTTATAGTATCTGAGCTCTGAATATTCTTTTTATGTAAGACTAGCATTTAATGTGGTATTAGTTGTCAATAAGGACTTGTTTAAGTGGCGCCATAGAACTAAGTCTCAGCCTCAAATCCTCCCAAAAGTGGGCATAATCTAGTATTATACCCATTCCATGTAAGCTCTATTATTAGTTAATCTCACTTGATTACGTAGTTATTGTTGGGTGCTATATTATGTTGTAATCATTGACCTCTGACCAATTACTTCAAAAGAAAAAAAAAAAAAAAGAACAGGAAATAAAGGTTAAAGATGTAGATATAGTCTTTCGTTTCGAATCTCTCATTCTCATTATTATTCATTTGTCGACATCTTCTGCAGTTAGCCAATAAAACCCCTGGTTTTGAATTTATAGAACTTTATTTTATAACATACTTATATGCTACATTAACATGCTACATAGCCACATAGGTTGCTTCAGTGTTTTGTTTATGGAATAAATTAAGTGATTGCATTAGTGTTTTTGTGACCATGTCAACTGTTTTTGGCTCTTGGGGACCAAATTAATGATGTTTCTTGTTGTATGATGATGTCTTCCGTGAGTGCATCTTGTCCATAAAAGGTGGCTAATCTCAGGAGGGGGTGGGGGTAAGGGAGGGGTGGGAGTAGAGGGGTGTTCCAATAATTAAGTGTTTTTTATCTGTTAGGAAATTTTTCATACTTTTACATGACTGATTATTTAACATTACTCCCCATCAAAATTAGTAGAAACACTCACAGAAAGATTGGTTTATATAACTTCCTTCACTTTAGACAGAAAATGGAATAAAAACAGCAAATGTATGTGCTACCTGAGATGCTTTGAAAATCAAAACTATACAACTTTAGTCTGTCCAGAAAACGAACGTAGGTTAAATCTTTGTCTGCTCAAACTGTGCAGATCCTCAGAGGACCATGGAAAGACAGCAACAAGGTACAAGTCGGAGAAGAGGTGTGAGCTGGTAGAAGAGGGTTATCAGATACTGGGCAACTCTGGAGACCAGTGGAGTGATTTATTGGGTTCTTCATGTCACAACGTTCGTTCAAGGTTCCAAATCCCATGTATTACATTCCTTGATCGGACTGTTGTTGTCTGAATTCTTTCTGATTCTATGTGAACAAGAAAAACTCGATTATACGGCTGGGAAAGCTGTTCTTCCGACCCTTGAAATGCATGAAACTTCTAAAAGATATACGGTTGTTTTTAGATTTTTTGTGCTAATTTAACTAATCTATTAAATTTTCACCCAAATAAAATAAAATAAAATGTTTAGTTATCAAATTAGACATGTATCAGCATGTATCAACCTGTTAATAATTAGTACAGCTTGAGAGATAAATTTGTAAATAAATAAAAAAGAAAAAAAAAAACATTAGGTTCCCTTAAGGTTAAATTTCTGAATTAGAAGACTTTCTTTGGCAGAAATTCTTGCATTGCTTACTTTTAAATTGAATATATATTTATGCTTCAAGACAGAAAGGCATTGAATTCAGAATGCGAACTTTGTTTGAGGGCATATATATTATGAATGCTTCCAAAAAGCTTGGCAATAATTGAATCTAATTGAAATTATTTATGAAATTTGCAACAATAAGTAATCGAACATAATTCTGAAAAGGTAGTTAAACTTATTAAAAAAAAATTATAAATTTTTACATCTTGTAATATATTTTTGGAGTTTGTAATAAAATATTATATTATTTTAAAAAGAAGTCCTTGAAGTGTTTTGGATGAATAAACAATAATTTAATATTTTATGTAATTAAGTTAAAAGAGTTTTGTTAAGATTAGAAAATAATTAAAATCCCTTAACTTCATTTTGATATTTCAAGTTCATCTTTTAATTTTTTTTATTTAAACATATTTAAAATATCTTATAAATTCTTAAAAATTTTATAAAACATTCTAAAAAACTTGTAGATTTACCCAAGTAGCAGTTGGTCTTGTATTTTTATGGCTTGTGCTTAAACAAAAAGAAAAGGTGGAAAAGTGGAATATATGTAGTTGAAGATGGGAATAGAATAGAAAGAAATTAAAAAAAAAAAAAAAACTTACCCAAAAATAATAATAATAATAAAACTTACCCAATAAAATAAAATAAAAGATGGAAATAGAATGTGTGGTTAGTGCATGTGCTTCTCAGCAACTACCAAATCATTGTAGTAAGTTGTAAAGAAAATCATTGGACAAAGGTCAAGGATCCCCATTATTACTTTCATTGCACTTAAATAGTAGTAGCATTTGGTTTGAGAGTTATTACCACTAGCTATTAACCCTTAACAGGGAAATCAATTTTAAAATTGGGCTATGGTATAATTAAGGATGATAATACGTTGTATCTGATTGGATTTTGATACCTTTTTAAAAATCCAAATTCAAATTCGCTCAAAACTCAGATTCGATTCGATGATTAGATTCGTTCTATAATTTTAAAAATATTAAAAATTATATTTTTAAAAATATTATTATTTTTTTTTTCTAAAAAGTAATACTATTAATTTTTTTAAAAAAATCTATTTTTCTAAAAATATTGTATAAATATGCAATAAATTTAAAATAAATAAATGGAACAGATTTGGATCGAGTTGAATTTGAAAATTGAGGAACAAGAACTCAATCCAAACTCTTTTATATTGTTAAAATTCATCCAAACCATCCCTAATTATAACCTAGGTTCTATTTTTTATTACTTTTGGACATTCAATTCGCATCTAAATGTTATATGAACACATATATTAAAATTAGAAATATATGAGAGCCTAATAAATATCAATAGATGTTGCATAGAAAGGGCAATTGAGACCTTTCTTAGTGTTTTATTATAGAAATAAAAAAATTATAAAATATCATGAAAGTAAAACTCTTAATATCTTATACAAAATGTGGATTAAGTCCAAGTTCAGATTTTCTATTTGAATATGATGTTTCATTTTATATGTCATACAATAAATGTATGCTATATGTATAAAATATTTACTTAAATATATAATTATTATTAATTATATACACATAATATGACAGTTCAAAATAAAATATACAATAATATACAAAATTAGAATAGAATCTGAAATGATTTAGTCCACCCTTTCAAATCATCTACTTTTATTCCATGTATCTCCAAAACAATCTTTCCAAAAATTGAAATTAGTCAAGTTTTGCAAACAAAAGAAGTTGGCAATATGAATGGATGAATTTATGGGGCATAAATTGACACCACTTTTTTGCTAATAAAAATCATCCTAAAGTGGTGGAAAGGTGTCCCATTTGTTTGATTATGCTAAGGTAAAATCAAGATATCAAAATAAGGTTCTTCCTTTTTTGTCCTTAATAATTCTCTCTTTTTGAGAAAAAAAGAAATAACAAATTAAACCAACTTGGTTGGGGCCAATAATAACCAATTACTATGATTGTCAATAATTAAGGCACCAAACTTTTTCTTTGGTGAGTTGTTAAGGCACCTAACTACCATCTAGAAAAGTAGTACATGAAATCATGAGTAACTAGGGCTAGGGGCATATGATTATGCTAGAAGTTTAGAAGTTATTCATTTAAAGAATATTTGTATAATGGAATAGGTTCATATATATGTGGATTCAATCCATATAATAAAAATTAATTTTATTTATTTATTATATTATGTAATGATAATACAATGAATTAATTTTTATTTAATATATTTAAAAATAAAAATAAAAATTAATCAACTAAAACTATCTAATAAAGCTTTAAATTTAGATAATTATATACATATAATAAAATAACAAGTTTCAAACTGTAAATTTCTTAAAAAGATTATAATAATTTGATTGATTTTTAATTCATTAAACCAAAAATAATAATTTTTAAAGCTAATCAAACCAGAACAATCGCTGGCTTGCAATCCAACTGGTCAGACCGGTCCAGTCCGTTTCCAAAAATATTACACGTTAGGATAAAATATTATCCACATCTTTTTCACCATTTAAGTATCCCATTTTTATGAAATGAAATACTTGGCAATCATCTAAACACTCAATACATAATACACTGAATGTGTGTGTATTTGACCAACCAATACATGTCATAAATTAAATAAATTGAGCTCGAGTTGAATTGTTCTTTTTCTTTCCTATTTTTAAGTTATGTATCTTGAGAGTTAAATTAAATTTATGATGTAGCATATTGGTAAATTGCACAAGATATGCATGATATCTCTGCTTATTCAATTGCAATAATATGGCATAGAATAATGGACCATTTTTATGGTCCAATTCAATAATACATTGATGGATTCAATGATTCATATCTTGTGGCATCCTGAGGTGCCAAGAGAGAGAAAGTGGATTGTCCAATTGATAGGTGACTATTTAAACTCTTGTAACTTTTTCACAATTTTTGGTAAACATCATTCTCAAAAATGGACTAGACAGTCGACACTACAATATATATATATATATATATATAATAAAATAAAATTTATAGGAAAAATAATGACATTTGGTAGTTGAGATGCTAATGTGTTCAGAGCTTGGAAGAGCAGAAGGAAGAAAAAATATTGAAAACCTGAATTCCATCACAATTTTTTAATTCAATAAATATCAGTTTCTAAATACTTCCAAATGTAATTAATTATCATTAAAAGATAAATAATACAACTATAAACCAATATATTAACTTCCAACATTACTTCACAAAAAAAAAAGAAGAAATATTTCTTACTTATCAAAATAGTTGTCCAATTCAACCAAAATAAAAAAGTAAATTTAATATGATAATGAAAAAGAATAGGCTGAGTCTTATGCTATTTTTCTTCTTCTTTTTATTTTATTTATTTATTTATTTCTTTTATAGTGATGTTAAGATGGTTGACCATTATCCTATGAAACATATTTTGGCCAATTATTACATATAGCAGATGCTGTTCAGAGTTTGTTTCTTGAAAACTAACAGTAAAAGATGCTTCATATTGTACCATAAATCCGAGACAAGTTTATAATCCTACTTTTTTAAGTTAAGAGACAAAAAGAGGCTCAAAGAAAAAGAATATATAATTGATAGCACTGCTGCTAGTACAAGAAACTGTTTTAAAGCAATGTTTTAAAAATTGAATTCATTATAGCGATCAATTTAATTGATTCAATCATAAATTAATTTGGATATAAAAATTTAAAAAATTAATTAAATTAATTATAAATTAATTATAAAAAAATGGGTTTAAAAGAGCCAATTAAAAGAATGTGAAAAGTTAAAAGCAAATTCCAAAAACTTCAAGAAAATTTTAAAGTATTTTCCATTTCCAGTTTGGTGGTAGTGTTATTGTGGGCAGTTGGGAATTGTGATCTTTTCCTATTCAACCTTTTTTTTCCATATTAATTTCTCTATCTCACATTTAATATGATTCTAAAATAAGATTTTATCTTTTATAGTAAAAAATCTTTGTTCAAAATTATTCTCTGTATTAAAGTAAGGGCTTTATGTGGTATTATTAATTTTCAATAATTAATGTAAAAATAGTGAAAAAAAAATACAAAATTTATTTTTTAAAATTATTTTGTAACAGACCAAACTAAAATCATTATTTTAAGACAAGATGGGGATGTTTTTGGGGGTTGACAGAGAGTTTTTTAATTCATGATAGATATAAAATGGAACATCAGCAAAATCATTTCACTGGATAAAACATCACATTGATCCACCTGCCATCTCTCTCTCTCTCTCTCTCTCTCTCTCTCACACACACACACACACACTGAGATTTGTCTGCAGGCTGCAGCCCACTTCTAAAATAATTTTTGCAGTTCCAATCAATCCACAGATTTTATTTTCCACTTATTCTATAAACTCCAATGAGAGTTTCATATACTTGAAAGAAAGCATTTACTTCTTTCCTTCTCCCGTTATTTTAAACAATTTATTTGATCACCTTTTATCTCACTTTCACATTTTAAGGTTCATATTCTAACGCCATTTCCAGATCTTGGGCCATTCTTATTTTTCAAGAAAACCCCGTAAAGCTTCAATCTTTTCCCTACATAAAGGTTCCAAGAATCATTACTCTAATAAAAGATGAAGCACATATATAAACTCATATTAGTCATAGGACTAACATCATTAACAGTCTTAACAATTCTTTTATTCATAGTCTTTTGTTGTAGAAGAAGAAAAGCTGAAAATGGTTCCAGAGATGTAGAATCAGCCTATGAGTGTAAAGGAGATGGGGTGGTAGATACTGAGGATTTAATCAAGTTTCATGGTGGTGAAGATCTAACTGTACAGGAAATTCTGGATGCCCCTGGTGAAGTTATAGGAAAATCTAGCTATGGGACTCTGTACAGGGCTAGTTTAGTCAATTCAAATTCACTTGCATTGCTAAGATTCTTGAGACCTACTTGTACATTGAGGATAAAAGAGGTGGTGCCAATTGTGGAGTTGCTGGGGTCTATAAGACATCCAAATTTGGTCCCTTTGAATGCATTTTATGCAGGGCCTAGAGGGGAGAAGTTGATGGTTCATCCCTTCTATGGGCCTGGAAATTTGGCTCGGTTTATCAAAGGTAATGTTCTTGTGCTTTGTTGAAAAGTTGATTTTTGTTTTTTTTCATATAATTTTTCTTACTAATGTTCCAAGAAAATGGGGAAATGTTTTGGTTAGAAATGGTAGGACTATATTTGGAGTTCCCATGGTGAGATCAGATGATTGTGCTTTTTCCTGAAATATCTGTTTTTGCTTTATCTATGGCTAAGAGTTATGGAAGTCAAGAATTTCTTGAAGAAAGAATTTTGTGAACCTTGTGTTTGTGTTATTGGTTAAAATTTTGTTCTGCTGCATAGATTTACTGTATGTGATTCCAGAAAATGATAATATCGTGCTTTGTTTATGGTCTAGATTTTCTCTATCATTCCATTCTTCAAGTTCACGTGGTAATTCTATTTTTCGAGGTTGTACCTTGATTAAAAGAGCTGACACTAATCCTTTCAAGTTTGCCGTATTGATCTCTTTACTGAATTTTGTTAATAATGGATCCCCTAATATACTGTGATACGTTTCACTGTCTTATATCTGCATAAAATGTGATATTTGTCATGTTATGGTTTTAAATAATACCTTTTTATTTTTGTGAGAGACTATTGTGAGCTATAGGACAAAAACTAGAAGGGTGTACAGAAGGTTGATGAGTTAATATCTGGCTGGATTTATATGACAATTGTCCTGGTGTCTGCATACACCCTTCCACATGTGTAGGTACTGTTTAAGATCTCTTGCTGCTTGGTATATGATTAGTTCAAGTGGCATTTCCATTTTTTGGTCTAGAAATTAAAATGTCCTTTACATCTCTGTTTGCTCATTATTCCAGTTTGATAACGGTGTCCCTAGTTTCCAACTATGACTTTGTACATATCAAAAATATGCAACAATGCAAAACAGAATGAGTTGAACGATGGTGTCTTTAATGCACAGATGGTAATGGTGAGGCTCGCAAATGGCCCATCATATATAGGATCTCCATAGGGATTGCGAAAGGAGTTCATCATCTTCATTCAGCTTTGGAAAAGCCCTTAATACATGGGAACCTCAAGTCTAAGAATATATTATTGGATCGCCATAACCATCCATATGTGTCAGACTTTGGCTTACATCTTCTCTTGAATCCAACAGCGGGGCAGCAAATGCTTGAAGCGTCTGCCTCTCAGGGCTATAAAGCCCCTGAATTGATTAAAATGAAAGATGCAAGCAAAGAGAGTGATATATACAGCCTGGGTGTAATCCTTCTAGAGTTACTGTCTGGAAAGTTACCAATTGATGAGAACCCTACTCCGGATCAAGATTTTTATTTGCCAAGTGCCCTGAGAAGTGCTATTCTTGATGACCGAATCACAGACTTGTATCATCCGGACATTCTTCTTGGCTTAAGCAATGATCAGAGAGTAATTACTGAAGATCGTATTCTTAAATTTTTTCAACTCTCAATGGCTTGTTGTTCTCCCTCTCATCTCCTTCGCCCTGACATAAATCAAATCCTTGAAAAGCTTCAAGAAATTGGAAAGTAAGAACACCGAATTTCTGCTGAAAGGTGGGCATGGTGCTTATGACATAAGCAACTTGGTTATAGTTGACTTTCCTGGTGATTATGACAAAAAATAGCAGAGGAGCTGATAAAAACTTTATCCAAGTGTGATTGTCTGCAGCGCATTTACATAATCAGAAAGTGACTTGGATTGACTTTAGCATGAGGACTTAGCAAAGTAACACTTGTTACAGCAAATCAAGATTGGGAGATTCATCAAACTGACATCAAGATAGAGTATTTGTGACAACAATACTTAAAGAAGAGTTGATCTTATTTTAAGTCATCCGCCGAAAAAGCCATTGAGATCTTTCTGTTACCAGCCTCTATGTCGTCCTTAGAAATGATACATGTTATTTGACAAATGAGAGAAGAATGCAGCACTATTCCTAGTTACATCAAGATGGGATTTTTACCAGGATTTTAAAGTAGTACTTGGAAGTATTGCACTGATTTTAGTATGATCGCAAGGAAAGACTGTGAGACTATAATGAAGTATGTTATGGAAGACATGATGTTTGACAGTAACCGAGAAGTTTGTACAGAACCAACTACACTTGAGCTGGTATTTACCTTACCTCTTGATTGTTGATCAATTCTTGTGCCCTTTCCAAAACCAAAAGAGCATTCTCATTTTATCAAGGTTTATTCCAAGTTAAAATAGTGGTTGGAGTTACTGTATAGATACAACCAAAGATTTTGTATTACTTTCTGAAGTATAAAGTAGAGTTTTTTCTCTATCATACACAGATATCCACCCAAACAAAAGAACTGAGATTGACTAGTTAAGCCAGTTCGTGGATGGCTTGGTGAGTTCTGATAAAGCACACTCATTGAGAATTCATTTGGAACCCCTCACCCCAAAATGCCCCCATCTTATGACTACAAAGAATCAAGGAAATTAAACTACTTTTACTATATCAAAAGAAAACTCATCTTTTTTCAATTTTTCTACTCAAAATAAGTTTTAAACAGAAAAGAAGTGTTATGATTTCTTTGCAAAATTAAGGATACAGCCATGGAGGAGTCTTCAAAATGTTCTTTCCACTAAAAAGAGGATAAAGCACAGTAAAGAAGTAAGAGAGATAACCTGCTGCAATCCCCACCAAACCTAGTTTTAAAGGATTTCCAAGGATCAAATCTACTGCTAGCATATGCCAAGCAACGTAAAAGCCCTGCTAGAACAAACTAAGTCAAATGTCATTTCGTGTAATTCTTAGTGGCTTCCAACCAGTAGATCTTTAAAGATCATGGACATCCTTATGTAACCTCACATAATGAATGGATGTGATTTACCAGGATCAATTAATACCAGACAAGTCAAATATGGTAGCCTTTTATCATCAACAACAACAAAAAAAATTTTAAAAAGAAAATCACCAAATTGCAAATTTTAGGTTCGTTTGGCTTGAAAACATTCAACTATGTAAAAACAACTTTTAAGCGCTGAAAGATCCATCATTTATAAGGATTTGATTCACTGTGATGATGACTAGACCACATGGCAAATAAAACTGGATTATTATTGAGGCATACATGGAAATCTTCATTGTTAAAGACATGTTGAATAGTGGATATCCTTGAAGAGAGACACCATAGCACCTGCAGCACCACGTAACATTCAGCTGCAGGCTAGAAGGGGAATCTAATTCTGATTTTTCACAGGTGATGAGTGCTCCGACAAGGACTCATTGCCTAAGTCTCCTTTTAACCTTCCGATATGAATTCCAGCAGCAGTGATAAGAATCATGTATAAGGTAGCCATGATGCGAAAGCGACAGCATCACGCTGTTGGCATTTCTGGAATGACAGTGTAAACCACCACATCAGCCATGTTAGGGCTCCTCACTGAGTACTGGAAAGTCCAACCATGGCATGCACCTGCATGAACGCCATTCTTATTGACCACAAAAACAGCTCCCACAAAATCAGGGTATTTCCTTGCGATTCTTGCAATGGCATCCTGGGCAGCAAGCTTAGGTTCCATGCCTAACCTCAGACTCTCCACAACTTGATAGCTGAAAAACAAAGCAAGCAAAAAAGCTTAGCTGCAGCATAACACAAGAAGCATTGTAACTCAAGCATCATAAGAGGATTTAAAGGTTTACTCCAGAAAAGGATATTTAATCATAATTCAAAAATTGCACACTAAAAAATTCAATCTAGTAATGAACAATCTGAAGATAGCAACTAAATATAGAACGGTTTCCATTACAATACCAAGGAAGAAAACGCATCATGATATCACCATCCCCCGTTGCCCCACAAGCTCCAACTTCAGTGTCAGCATATGCTGAAGATCCAGCAATAGGTCCATCACCGACCCTGCAAGCCAATAGTTTTATAAAGCAAAGAAATTCTGTAAGATAAGATGGCTGACTAAGTTGTGCTTACAGACGAAGTTTATTCACATTGGATCAGCATTGACATTCTAAATTTGAATCTATACCCATGTCCACCCATTAAGTGGTTTTTCCAATGGTAAAGTTTCCTAAAGATAAACGACAGTAATCTCAAATTGTCCTGTTTAATGCATTCATATTTTTTTTAATGGAAATGACACAATATTCTTATTTTATGGGTTCTTGTTATTTTTAACCAGAATGATGTTAAAGACTCAGGCTTAAGCAGCTATTCAAAGTGCTCAGATCTCCAAATACACCGTGCACGAAGAATCGTGTCGTACAAGATACATGTTTGATTGTTTAGCATCTAACTAGACAGTAAATGATCTGGGGTTAACCTTGATTTTCACCTGAAACCACCGTTTGATTATCCGAGTATATATTGCACAACAATGACCATGTTGACTGTGCCTATTTGGTCATTTGGTCATTTACGTAGTGGAGAAATGTACATTTGCCATTAATTGGGAGGCAAGATGTATGAACAGAAGTTTGACACCATTGCTGTACATGCATTTATTTCTTACAGATGATAAAGATGGTGACATCATCAATGATATAAAAGATAATTATCACGCAGTTGAATTTAATGACAAAAAACAGACACCATTATTACCTGCCGGGAATCTTGAAAGTGGCCCCATTAGTTGAGGTACCAACAGCTATATGTCCCATCTGAAAAAGCAATATATAGAAATGATTATATCTAATCCAAAGGAAATCAACAAATGAAATTATTTAGAGGGAAGAGCAGCTTACTTTGTCAATAACAGCCAATGATATTGTATCATGGTTGTGGTGATCAAAATGGTAAGACCCAGAATTATCAAGACCTGCCCTCCTGGTGTTCAAGCATGTTCTCTCACCAAGGTTCGTGCTACTCTCTGGATGGTAAGGACCACAATCATCAATTGGCAGAACGTTTTTCCTAAAGTTTGGCTGGCACTTACTTTTTTTCCAATTTATCCACTTCTCTGTAGATTCTTCAGAGCTTAGGTTTGTGGGGCCCGGAAGACCCATAGAAATGGCAAATATTGAAGCTTGCTCTCCTACAAGCATAGTGTGTTTTGTATGCTGCATTACTAATCTTGCGGCCTTGATGCCTTCACTCACATACCTCATTGCAGCAACAGCTCCAACCTCCATTGTCACCTATGTATGTCTTAGCAGATGCAAAGTATAAACAATCAATATTCAGTTTTTGTAGCTTTGTCCAACAAGAATGTTTTCAACGATATAAGGAATGTCAAATAATTGTACCCCATTCATGATCATAGCATCAATTGTAGTTTCTCCATTCTCATCCGGACTTCCACCAGGACCAACTGTTCATGAAAATAATCATTTACATAACCTTATGTTGATGGTGCAACAAACATAAAAGATACCCAATCCCAATTTAAGTATACCATCACCAAATTAACCACCCCACCATTACATATGGCAAGAACATGCAAGGTTGTTCTTTTGCATTTGACCAGCCCAGAAGGCAGATAATTATCTTAAATGTGATTAGCTAAAACGCTACCTTAGATGTGGTTACTACAAAATTCAGAGAATGGAACCAACATTACAATCAGTAACCGAGCTAAAAAAATGTGATATAATAGATATTTTTTTCGTATATAATATTGTGGTAAGTTCGAATGAATTACAAATGATTCTAATCAGATTTTCTTCAAGATGACTTCTGTTATCCACCTGATCAACAACAAAAAGTGACTGCTGCTCATACTCAAGTAAGAGGGTGTGCTTTAAGGACTAGTTTTTTATTTCTACATCTTAACCTTATAAGAGAAGAAAGTTGAAACAGAACACTAAATTAAATAAACAATTTTCTCACTCCAACTTCCCAGTATACTTCGGAACAATTCTACCAAGTCACAGATGGCAAGGGGTCTGGCAATTCAGGTGATTCATATTTCAAATGAAGGCCGAAATTCAGTTTAAGTTGAATCACACTTTCAGCAGAATCCCTTTTCATCCAAACAAAAATCAAAAATATAACCTGCATCACAGAATTTTATCTATTATTGATTTCTTCCAGTAACTCAGAACATACAACAGCCTATTTCTGCACCATCATATTCTAATTATTAAGAAAAAATACCGACTATGAATTTCTTCCCATGATAAGTTAATCTGTTTCCAGACAACCAAATAACAAAGCAGTATGATTGGACAAAACAAAGCTGCAACAAGGTAGGTTTCCCAAGTGCATTAGACAGACAACTTACATTGCTTCTAAGTTCGTTGGAACCTAAAAGTCACAAATAATACTCGCACATTTATCCGCACGCATGTGTGCACATGCAAATGTAATCTTTGCTGAGTTGCCAAAACATTTAAAGTAAGTGCAATGAATTGAAATACCAAAAAAGTACTTAACGTAACTTGATCCCAACCTGTACCATCGCATCTCAGTTCCTCACAAGCAGAGCAACCTTCTATAACTGCATCCATGGCCGAAAGCCCACTATCAACAGTCCTCCATGCTGCTCTAACAGCTTCCAAGAAAGGCCAGGTGCTCACAACTAAAGGGAATTTCCCAGCACTCTTAACCTCATCTTCCAGTGCCTACTTGAAGAAATATGTCACAGAGCATCAATAAAATTAAAAATATGCAACAAAAATAATGCCATATGTAAATCAAACTTTCATTAATTATCAGACTTATGACAAAAAAAAATCACTCTTTTATTAAATCTACCAATCCTCCACTACTTTTTCGTTTGGCCATTTTTCTGCTTCCCACCATCACCCTCCCCATTTCCCCTACCTCCATCTCTCACCCCACTTCTAATACCAACGATACCCTACCGACAGTCGGCCATATCCCAACATCAAGTATTCAGAAATTCACAAAGAAATACGACAAAAAAAAAAAAAACAGAAATTTTCAGAAACCCAGAATACTAGCTACTCCAGAGAGGCTTACAAGCAAATAATTGGAATAAGTAAAAGTAAAATCACGAAAAGAATGCATATATACAAGTAGTCAGGAAACACCATTAACATGACGCATAGCCTGAAGGTAAGATTAGTGTATTACCGCAGAGCACAGAGTAACAAGGAAGAAAAGAGCGACGCGAAGCTTGTCGGAGTTGGTAGACATCAGTGAGAGAGAATTCTTGTGTCTGCGCGCACAGTGGGCCTCGGTTCAGTTCCCCTTGTTCTTGCAGAATGGTGCTGACCATTCGTGGGTTTTAGCATTTCACTCCCTCTAAATTTAACGAAAGTAAGTTTCTCCCCCAAAATTAATGGGTCCTCCGCAAATTGGCCCCTTGTTCAAATTCTTGTCACTTTTGCTGCATATTAGTTGTTTGAGGGGAGTAAAATTAGAACAGGATTTGTTAATTACGTGGCAGTAGGGCCAGGGATTCGAAATGTGTTCAAATTAAAACCTAGTAAAGTTCCAAAACGTTAAAGAAATCTATGCTCCTTTTCTTGTCTAAAAAAATATTAAATCAATTAAAGCGTATTAATTATATATTTTACATATATATTAATAAATATTATAAATATATGATGAGATGTATGTTCAATTTTCACATCTAGTATACTATTTAAAGGATTATTTATTTTCTTTGATAGTTTTTGGATTATAATATATGCATGTGCATGTATATATATATATATATATATATTACTTTCAATTCTCTTTGTGTCTTTCCTTTTGCTGTTTGAATTTTAATTTTATGATCACTTTGCTTTATTTTGTAGCAAGAGAATGCCCTTCTCTTTTCATTTTTTTTTTTTTTTTTTTTTGTGTGTGTGTGCGTGTGTTTTTTTATAATGTAACTGACACTACAATGAATGGATCATGGATGGATTAGTGTGGGTGCGTGTGTGTGTGTGTGGTTGTTTGCGCCACACTAATTTCTTTTACTAACTGTGATGCACCACCGTGCGTTAAAAATAAAAAGTAAAAAATAGAGAATTTTTATTATAATATTACAAAAGGAGATATTATTATTATTATTATTTTACTTAACATGCTGTATATAAAAATTTTAAATTTTAGAGTCATGTGTCCGACATATAATTTTTTTCGACTAATTTTAATTTTTTAGTGAAATTGGATTAAATATACCAAAAAATTAAAAGTTATTGTACTTAAATAATCACACATCCATTTTAAAAGATAATTAAAAACTAAAAGTAAACCAAATTATAGGGCCAAAAATACTTTTTTACCCATAGATAAATAAATTTGATATTAGCATGTATTTACTTGCACAAAACACAATTTTAGAACAAGAAAGAAATGTTTAGATATTCAGCGGCTTGCACCCAAAAAAAGGGGCAAATTTGTCATTTGACACTGCTGAGGCCACATGCATTTCTCTGCCGTCTGATCTTTGTGCGCACGTGTGTGCGATGTGCAGTGTGAAATTAGCATTTTGAACTAAAATCCATTAATCTCAGTTCTCACTCACAGACAGGCTTCCATTTTTTCATTTCTTCCCAAGTATCAGAACCAACCAGAAAACTATTCTTCTAGGGAAATTCGCTCATACATTTTCGCTTTTTTCCTCCATTTTCTCACTTTTTTCTTCCTTCTTTCTTCTACTACTTCTCACATACGGAGTACAGTAAGAAAATCCATTCCCACTCTTGTTTGGTTTATCGTCCATTTTACTTACAAGTTACAGAAGGTATAATCTTTTGATCTTGTTCATCTTCTTTCTGTACTTTTTTTTCTTCTTCTAACTCCAAGAATTGTCATGCATTTTTATATGTATATACATGCGTACATGAATGATGCTGTGTTGTTTATATAAAAGTTAGGGTTTTTTAAGTTACAGTTTTACAATTTAAATCAAGAAACTTTGAATTTTTTTATTTTTTTATTTGCTGTATATTCTGTAAAGAAATTATATGGGTTCTTGGGGTATGTTCACTAAGATTATGAGTCATTTCTTGATTATTTTCTTTTTGCTGTATATTCTGTCAAGAAATATGGATTATATTCTTGGAATATGTTGACTATGATTATGAGTCAGACTGCGGTGTTTTTCCGTATAAACTTCTTTTTCTGGTTAATTTTCAGTTCCAAACGATAAACCCTTCATTTTTTTTTCATTGATAATTAGTTTTATAGGTACTTATGTGTACCCTACATTTTGTTTTTCATTTGAATTATCACATTCTTGAAAGTTGAAAACCCTATGTTTCTGTTTTTTTAGGTATCTCTGGTTATGGGCTACTTTTAATTTCTACAGTTTGATTCAAAACTATGTCAAAACTGCTTCAGATTTCAGATCTTTACAGCCTTATTTTTGTTATTTATATGCATGCATGGAGATTGGAGGGGTGGTATTGTTCCTAGCTTGCATGATGAATTTTGAGGTTTATTGTGTGCTTTGATTTCTGTAAGATTGCTATTTTCTTTCTGTGTTTTTCAGCCGCAATACATTAACTTCTTACTATGCATGGAACTCTTTATTTTTCAGACATTTTTCCTATTTTTTCGAAAACCCTAAAACAAGTTCAGCTTTTCTTCATTCATTTGTCAAAAACCCATTTCTTTCTGCTCCATAACAACTCAAAAATAAACATTATTTTTTCAATTTTAGTCAAATTTGATCAGTAACTTTTGTGCCCATATTCATAATATGTTCAGATGCTCCAAACCTATTACAGAAAACGCTACAAGAAAGCCCATCAAGCCACTACGACGGTAAGCTTGCTCCCTCTCCCTCTCCCTCTCCCTCTCTCTGGAAAACCTGTCAATTCTCACTCATGGTGTTGTATTCGAAATTCCCTTTTCTTCTGTTATATCTGTCTCCCACAGATTAGTGAACTTTACCCCCACGAGTTTCTGTAAACGCATTGCTTCAACTGTGTGTACTATGTGTCTCTATTGTCACTAAGATACAAAATCCATATCTGTAAATTCATTAAGATGCTTGCACATGAATGAGGCATACATATATATACACATACCTGTATATCAATTAATCGTTTCCAACATGCCATTTCCGCAAAGAAGTATATGTATTTCTTCATCAAACGTGTGTGTTGATATACTCTTTGACACACACATGCGCACACTTTTTTATATTCATACATATCTCTGCGTAGTACAAAATCAAGACAAATGGGTACTAATCTTTTTGTTGCGGGAAATGGATCAGTGCAAGCAAAAAGTGGAAGAGCAATGCAGCATCTCCGCCGCCGCAGAGTCTCCAATTTTAGGTCAAGAAGTGGATCAGTGCAACCAAAATGTGGAAGAGAAAGACAGCATCTCCGCCACCGCAAAGTCTCCAATTTTAGGCCAAAAAGTGAATCAGTGCAACCAAAAAGTGGAAGGGCAAGACAGCATCTCCGCCGCCGCAAAGTCTCCAATTTTAGGCCAAAACGTGGATCAGTGCAACCAAAATGTGGAAGAGCAAGACAGCCTGACCGCCGCCGCAGAGTCTCCAATTTTGGGCCAAAAAGTGGATCAGTGCAACCAATATGTGGAAGAGCAAGACAGCCTGACCGCCGCCGCAGAGTCTCCAATTTTGGGGCAAAAAGTGGATCAGTGCAACCAATATGTGGAAGAGCAAGACAGCCTCTCCGCCGCCGCAGAGTCTCCAATTTTAGGCCAAAACGTGGATCAGTGCAACCAAAATGTGGAAGAGCAAGACAGCCTGACCGCCGCCGCAGAGTCTCCAATTTTAGGCCAAAAAGTGGATCAGTGCAACCCAAATGTGGAAGAGCAAGACAGCCTGACCGCAGCCGCAGAGTCTCCATTTTTAGGCCAAAAAGTGGAACAGTGCAACCAAAATGTGGAAGAACAAGGCAGCATCCTCGCCGCCGCAGACTCTCCAATTTTAGGCCAAAAAGTGAATCAGTGCAACCAAAAAGTGGAAGAGCAAGGCAGCACCTCCGCCGCCGCGGACTCTCCATTTTTAGGCCAATTACAACACGACGTACCACCGCCACCTTCATCTGATCAGCTTAAAGGTACCGATATACGTATATTTTATACGTTATATACGTACATATAATTACAACAAGATCACACGTTCTACTAAATCAAATTACCATTTTTTTTTATCCAGAACCAGCGAAAGATGGAGATAAATCCCCCATGCAAAACCATATTATAGAGGATGACTATTACGAGATTGATCACATTCATTTACCCCCAGAGGCCCCATTTCAACTTAGATCTGTCCGACTTGTTATGGTGTGGAATTCTCTCCAACTAATATTTATTCACTTTTGTTAATTTCTGCATATATATATATATACATTGTTTTTTTCAATCATTTATTTTCTGGGTGTTTTTGACTTTCAGGTTTCTGAAAAGACAGAGCTGAGTATAAAAGTTGCGTTCCCAAGCATGGAGTCAGTGAGAACATTTTTCAGCTATAGCACACTAGAAATATTCCCGGAATTGGACGAGGAGTTTGTGATGGAAACGAGCCTGGCAGCAAAAGTGCTTACTCGATTAGTCCCGGTAGAGATTTGTTTCAAGGAAAGGAATTCAGAAGCTTTCTGGCTGACAAGTTCTTCAGGTGTTGACTCGTTTAAGGATTATATTAATGCCATTGTCACACATGAGAAGGTTAAGGAGAGTGATGAAGTTAATGATGTTGATCCTCAAAATTCATCTTCACGCTTTGTGAAGGGAATTGAGGATGGACAGGTGGGATTAGGGGGTGTAGTTGAGGTGAGAGAATCAGAAAAAGAAGAGGGAAATGGAGATGATGATGGCATTGATGATGATGGGGTTGATGGTAGTGTTCATGGTATTGGTGAAGAGAGAGTGAAAGAGAAAGAGGATATGGAGAAGGGGAATGAAGGAGAAGAAGAAAAAGAAGAGAATGGAGGTGATCAGGAAGATGATTGGAGGAAGAAGAAGAGAAGATCCATGGACTAATACTCAAGAATGGGCAGAGAAGATCCATGAGACTATTACTCAAGAATAGGCAAAGAAAGAGGTATGCTTTTGGACAAAAATGTGATCTTCATAAGGCACCTGTTTCAAATTCTCTAGTTTAACTCTATTTCAAATACTATTATTAATATATATTTAGGGTGTCTATGATATTAAAATATAAAATGAATTTAAATCCCGTTTAAAATAGATAATCCGGCTTCTTATCCAGTTAGTTTCATCCTCAAATTTATTGGATCCAGTGCTAACTGTTTATTTGCTGACAGTTCTTTTCAGGAGAAGACAAGGAACAAATGATGACCATCTCTGATTTTGGGAAAGACAAGGAACAACTGTTGTTGGATCCAGTACTAACTACAAAAAAAAAAATAGGATGATGAATTCACCATGTTGAATATTGTGTTTACCTCAGCCACCTCAATCTGGCCTTTCTTTTCTCCTATTAGCATTGCAAAAGAGTCTATATTGCTCTATTCATCTTAAACTGATGAATTTCTTTTGTTCAGTCAGTAAAACAAAGTGCAGCAAGTACATGAACTATTATTCCTTGAGGAGCTATCTTTTATTTTAATTTGTTATTTTATATCATATTTTATATCACAAATTTACGAATAAAAATATTTTCATAAAATATGTACCCAATGTTAACAATATACATATAACATAAATTCAAAAATAAAATATAAAATATAATATAAAATTAAAATAAAGAATCCGTCATGTTAAACAAGTACTTCCTTTTGAAGGGAAACTGGCTGGTTCTGTCTACTCTATATTCTGCCTATTATGAATCTGGCCATGATTGACATTCATCGTGTTATAGAACTTAAAATATCTTGCTATTTCTTCGTCTTTCTTTTTTCATAGGATTCTTGATTTCTTGGTAGAGATTGGCCCACAACTTCAACCTCTTATGAATCTAGTAACTTGTATTGTATCAAGATTTAGAACCCTTTTAGATCACATACTTATTATTTTAGGGGATGTACATGGGGTACTATTATATATAAAGCTAACAGTTGGGAGTCTCTAATTAGGTATTTTGAGGCATTTATTTAAATTTTGTATTACATCTTTTATTTCATATGATATATTTACACTACACGTATACAATATTATCAAGTTTATATATAAAAAAGTATTTTATAATACACACATATTTATAATATTCATTATAAAATGAATCACAAAATTAAAATAGAAAATTGTAATCATAAATTTTTGTAACTTCAAAAATATTTTGCTTTAGAATAGGGTTAAATTTACTTGGGATTCCTAAAGTATGGCCTATATTGCATGTGCCCCAAATAAATATTAAAACGTACCAAATGCCCTTTCAGACTTATCTATTATAAATGATGTTTTATTTTATATTTTAATATAAATAATACACGCGAATTATATATAGGTTTGACAGACGATAGTGCTTGTTATATGAAAAAATTAATGTGGCATTTTTGGAAGTGTCATGAAATAGTTAACTAATTAAGTTAACATTTTCTCCAAGTTTATATAAATAAAAAATAATATTTTTGCTATTTTATTACTAGTTATGTAGAGTATTAATTTTTTATGATATTTCAAGAACAAAACTAACTTTAAAAATAGGTTAAACGGCACTTTGCCCTTTTCTAAATGTGATTTGTTTGCACATCATCTTTAAAAAATATATTTTAAACATTTTGCCTATTATTTTAGTATTTTTTCTTTCAAAAATAAATTTTAAATATTTTATCCCCTAATTTAATTTTCAAATCAAATTTTATTGGAATACTCTTTGTCGCAGCAATTACTATTAAGTTTACCTAATTTATTATTTTATTAAATTTATTTTATTTAAAATTAGATAATCGATAAATCTAATATTAATTATTTAAAATAAATTATTAATTTAAGTAAACTTAAATATAAGAATTCATAATAGTATTTAAATTATAAAAGAATGTTTGCATATAAACTTATATGTGTAAACATGTATTTAATTTAGTAGGATAACATTCATTAATTATGAATTTAAGTGGATTGATGAATATGCATATTTACGTAAACATATTAATGTATATCAATGAATCTGTATATTTATATTAATGTATTAATATTTTGTTAATTTTGGATAAATGACTAGAAGTGTAATTTTCTATAATATGGTGAGTAAAAGTATATTTCTTTCAATAATTGAGTGCTTTTGAAGTTATGTGGTTAAAAGTATATTTTTAAATGATCATATTTGATTCTTCTAAAATTTGAATGATTATTGTGTATCTATGAGGAAATTTTAGTGACTAAATATACATTTTTTCCTAAATTGCAATGAAATCCCAAGAAAAAAAATAAAATAAAATATAGTAATCATCAAATAAACAACCAACGAATAAGGTTGCTGGGATTCTCCCCGATCGTCAGTGGAATTCCCGGGAATCCCAATTCCGTGATTCCGGAGATGATGCTGTCGCAGAAAATCCACGAGGCTTTCAAGGGCACGGTGGAGCGAATGACGAGCCCCCGCACCGTCTCCGCCTTCAAAGAGAAAGGCGTTCTCAGCATCAACGAATTCATCTTCGCCGGCGGTAACCTCGTCTCCAAGTGCCCCACATGGTCATGGTAAGATTTCCACTCTTGCCCCCATTCAGCTTCCCTTATTTTCTCCAGTTGCCACTCCATCGTGTTTATTTACGTTTATCTGTGTGTGGGCTCGGAGTACTGTTGAGTTAATCACTAATTCTCGGCTCTAAAGTCATTGAGTTTGATTTCAGTTCAATTACTATGTGGGGAGTGTGAATATGGAGCTTAAAAGTGGAATTCTGATTTGTTGGTGGTAAATATGATGCAAAAGCTTGTTTCACTGGTTCTTTTTTTTCTGAAAAAGTGTAGCTTTATGGATTATGAATGTGAAGATTGTGGGTCATGGAATTCAATACATAAGATTGAATTCTTGTTAATATGCCAGTAATTTATTGCCTTGATCTTCAACATATTTATCAGGTGTATTTAGTTGTTTTGGGTTCCAAGATTAGATTTTTATAGAAATGGTGGGATGCTTCTATAATCCCTTTACGGTTTATACAATTTGGTTCAATTTTTGATCTGATCCCAGTAGAGGAATGGATGTTTGATCTAGTGCTAGGTGTCTTCTCTATTGGAAAAAAAATGAGAAATTGGGTTCTATGTGAAAGGAACTTTTAGTTCTTATTTGAGGTGATGATGTGGTGTGATCATTTTGCTTAACATTGGATTGCAGTGTTATTCATTTTGTATTCTGTGTCCAGGGAATCTGGTGAGCCTGGCAAGAGGAAGTCGTATTTGCCCCCAGATAAGCAATTCTTGATAACTAGAAACGGTAAATGATTTCCCTTGGCTCCTGGCAATTGCTAGCATAGCTTCTAAAGTGCGATAATATGATCTCTATATTACTGTTTGTGGTATTGATAAGCTCTTCCACATGCTCATGCATTATGATGGACAAATATTACAGAACCTTTGGTCATCCTGGAAACCTTTTTCGATCCTTCAGTGTTCATTGTGACTGTTTTCTTTTTTATTCCCGAGCCTGTATAATGTCTAGCACCAATCATAACTGGCCATGGGTTTCTTCTAAAAAACTTGTTTCAACTAGGGATTTAAGTGATTGTTATATCATCAATGACTTAGGTCGGAACATCATGTCCTATCATTTCCTAGTGCACTGTATGGGGTGCATTTATTTTGGCTTTTTCTTCTTTCTTTGCTTTTTTCTTTCTTTCATTCTTTTGCTTTTTGCTTGCAGTCCCCTGTCTACGAAGAGCTGCCTCAATAGAAGAAGAATATGAGGCTGCTGGAGGTGAAGTTTTACTTGATGACGAAGAAAATGATGGTTGGCTGGCAACTCAAGGCAAACCTAAAGGTATGTCATTATTGTTAGAGTTAAAAATGTCGGTTTGATTAATTGATTTACTGTTTACTTGACATCATGCTTTTCATCTCTCTAGAAAACAAAAACGACGAGGATGAAAATTTACCCTCCATGGAGACACTAGAAGTCAGCAAGAAAAATACAATCCAATCAATTTCATCTTACTTCGGAGGTGAGGAAGAGGAGGAGATTCCTGACATGGAAGAATTTGAAGAAGCGGACAACCTTAATTTAAATGATCCTGTAGGTTGCAGTTTCCTGAATATAGCTAAAACTAATAATCATACAGCTCCACTTGCTGAAATATCAGTGCAATTAAGTGAATCTGAAAACTTCTGATTCTTTGATAGCAAAATGAAGTTAGTCTAGGAGGGTTCATCGTGGGAGACTCTTGTTCAAGTTCAAAATTTTCCCTTTGGAGAATTCTCTCCTTCACTTTTAGTTTTATTTGTTTCGACCCACTTCATTCATTTATGTACAACTCCGTGATAATGAAATTAGCGCATTGGTCTCGAAGTAAGAATTTAGAGCTATAATTCTGCAATTTGTGTGGAGATATATAATAACTGTCAGATCTATTAGGAAGTCTGCAGCTGAGAAATGCTATCTGACATATTAGCCAGCAGAAATTTACTGTTAACCTGAAATCAAGAAGAATAAGAACAAGAGAAAATGAAGTTTTAAAACATTTTCTATATTTTGCTTGCTCCATTTTGATAATGTAAATAATTAATTTACTCGCTCAGTTTTGACTTCATAAGAGTTTGTTCTGCAATCAATCTAATCAGCATAACAATTGATTGCTTATGCTGTTCCAATTTTCATGGTTAATGCAGGCAACACTTCAGACTACATACCTTGTGGCTCATGAACCTGATGATGACAACATTCTAAGAACCCGAACATATGATGTTAGCATCACGTAAGTGAAATTTAATTTCAAAACTGCAATTAGTGGTTAAATTTCTGGCAACATATATAATGGCCTCTCTCTCAGGTATGACAAGTATTACCAAACTCCTCGTGTCTGGTTAACTGGGTATGATGAGGTCTGTGGCATTCACTTTTTCGCCTGCATGTTTCAATTCACGTTATTGTTACAGTCATTAGTTATTCGCCGAGTGTTTGTGTCATATAACACAAACGAACAGTTCTTTTTTTCAACTTTATTCATGCCGTTTAACACAAGCAAACAGTTCACTTTTTAGCTTTCGAATCCAGAGATGACAGTATTTGTAATAATCTATCCTTGTTGGTTATCACTGACAGTCAAGGATGCTTTTGAAACCGGAACTTGTTCTTGAAGATGTTAGTCAAGACCATGCACGCAAAACGGTGAGACATGATTTCAGTTTTCTGGGTGCTGGAGGCCATAATTTGGAAGTTATCCCTTTACATAGCTTTGTTCCACTCGATGTTGGCATGTTCTTAAGTTTGTTTTGCGAATTTTAGGACCTACAAAGGAAGGATGGGGGGAGGGTGCGAGTTTAAAGGTTTTCTTAGGCTTTAAATTATATGGCCAAGATATTTCTAAATATCTAATTGTGTACTGCCCAATTATGTTTCTTTGCATTGAGATCAGGTGACAATAGAAGACCATCCGCACTTACCTGGGAAACACGCTTCTGTTCATCCATGCCGTCATGGGACTGTGATGAAGAAAATTATTGATGTTCTTATGTCACGAGGAGTGGAGCCCAAAGTGGACAAGTAATTCTTTTTCTCTTAATTGTTTCCTTTTCTACATGTTCACATCTTATTTACCTCCTAGTCTAGCATGACAACATGGTTGTGGTTGTTTTGTTTTGGTAAATAAGAGCACCATAGATTTGGCATGTTTTTTATTGTATGAACAGTTCTAGCAGCACTAGTTAAAAGCAATGTTTTTGTAAAGAAAAAGATCGAAACAGTGATGTAACAAAAACAAAAACCCTCAATGCTAAAAGAATCAAAACTTTCAAGCCCCCTAATTATTTTTCTTGTCTTGTTTGCAATCAATCTTCTCTGATGCAATTACATTAAACATGCACAGCAGCAACCCTCATAAATGGAAATGTTGACATGGACAAGGATTTTGCAGATTATACTGATCATAGAAGATATATGATAACCGAAAAGGAACTTGCTTGTTGTGGAGGTTTTTCTTATCTGTTATTAAGACGGAAGACTGAAAAAAATTGGGAAATCTGGGAAAGAGAATATAGACATGAAGATGAATAATTTCTTATAGTAAAGAGTTTTATAATGTGTGCTACCCAAGTGGGGAGAAAAGGGAAAGAAATGGAAATACCTTAAATGTTAAAAAAGAACTGCAATGCTTGTTTGTGTTCATTTTCATGGCTTAGATTGCAGCTAGATGCAAATACCTGAATGGTTGGATTTACTAATATCTTTAGATTTGTTTCATTTTATACTGTATCCTGAGCATCCTTTCTTACAGGTACCTCTTCTTGTTCTTGAAATTTATGGCTTCTGTAATTCCTACTATAGAATATGATTACACAATGGACTTTGACCTTGGCAGTTTTAGCTCCTGATATCAAGGTAAATTATACTGACCATGGCCTTGCTACATTAATAGTTTATTTGTGCATCCTTTGATCTCCACTCGCGTGTAGCTCTTTTGCACATTGCTTTTTTTGTTGCTAAGGTGAACATAGATATGCTACTACTTTATGAGGGTTCCTAGAAAGGTTGATACATAACGCAATCTCGGCAATAATTTGTGTGGGTTACTGTGTCGACTGGCATTGTACATAAGTTTCATTGATGACCGAGCCCAGAATTGTTTATTTATATGATTTCTATCTTTATGTGCAGCTAATCCTGTTTAAGTGAATGTTAACTACATTTTAATTGAGAGCAACTTTGAATCTGTTGTATATGCATTCAATATCTATAAATCATCCTGTCTAAGGAATTATCATTTTGATGCTTTGAGAGTGCAAAACTATAAGCATGTGTGTGGCTTCTCCTTTCATCAGGCAATGAAGTGTAAGAAAGCTGCATCTCACCATGCATGAAGAATTGATATGTTTGTTGTTTTCTTCCGCAATCTTTTTCAAACTTGAAGGGGGATAATTCATGAAGACTGCCATATGATTTTTCTCGAATTTTTGCTCTCTTTTGAATTTTTCAGTTTGTCTGCTCGTTCATTTCAATTCGATTGATGTTTACTGCTGGGATAATGCTGAATCACACTCAATGTTCACCGTGCGTTCTTTTTTGGTTGATGATTTGAACCTTATTTTCTCCTCCTTGCAGATGGATGCTGGCAATTATTATGAGAAGTCAAAGCTGTTGCTCATGGAGTTTTGCTTTGTGCTTAGCTAACTGCTGCATTTGTCATCCCTGTATATAAAATGTTCCGAACATATTAAAACCAAAGGACCTATTGTGTGATTATTATCATCTTCAGATGTGTAAAATCTGGTCATCTCATGTTTGAAACGGACTAGGTTGTTTTTCTCTGGCTCTAATGGCATATTTGCATCCCAGAATTGCTGGACCTGTATCATACGCGAACTTATCTTAGCCTGGATCAAGATGAACTCTTCTTCTGCTCACTGTGGAGCAACTCTTTTGCTACCATGAAACTATCAAGGGCCAATAAGATCAAATTTCCAATATTTTACCATTTCATTTGTGTTCTATTTGTGCATAAAAATGAAAATGAACCATATTTCTTGTTTCTCCCCAACTTTAGAAGACAAATACAATTGTGTTTAGGAGTTTCTTGACGTTGTATTTTAAACCCTTCATAGTATTTTTCTAACCAAACAAGTGGATATATTTTATAGTGTATTTTTTTAATAAATATTTCTTCCTTTATCAAGAAAATTCTTAGATAGAAAACTTCATTGTAAGGGTTGTAAGGTACTTTTCTAAATTATTTATGCATCCCAATTGGGCCACAACCTCTAAATAAGCTAAATCAGGTGGTTCTCTAAAGTGATGCCCTGCAGTGTATACATGAGATGTTGTTTAGCTGAATACTATTAAAAGTTATGAAATGTTCAACTATTGTAAGTGAGATGAGATTAAAGTTAATATTTTTCTTTGTGACATACATACTGATGTGGATAATAAATGTTGTTAGTGTAAGTACAAGATTGCCCATGGGAACACATTAAAATTTACAAAAAATAAGATAAAACACACGTCAGCATTTTTGAATAGATTCGATTCAATTTCGATGTAGATTAAAATTCAATTCCCTAACCACATAATATTTTTATTATATATAGTTATTATTTTGTCAAGTGTATAACTCTATAAGTGTTCCCCTAAACTTACGCATTAAAGACAAGTATATATTATATTATTACTTAGTGCATATTTTTAGTTCTTTTTACTTTTTTTTTTGTTTTAAAAATATATTTTTAGATCGGATTATCATAATTGGGGCCGCCCAACAAATCTGGCGATATTTATAAATTTATTTATTTTTTTTAATTTAAAAAATATAATTTCAAATCAAAATATTATATGTGGGGTCATGTAATAAACTTAACGAATTTTTTGAGTTTAGTTGAAGATTTGAAAGTTTTGGACGTTTCTATTTGATCTTTGAATGAAATCGAGTTCAATTAAGCGGAGTAAATTTCATCTAGATCACATTTATTCAATAACTGAAAATCTACTTATATATACTCAAATAAATAATATAAAAATATTGATATAAGATAAATATATGTTCCAAAATTCAATCAAACTCTAATATATTGAAATGAAACTTAAAAGAAAATCCATCATCTAATTACCTTTTTTTCCCCCAAGATTCTAATTTTGAGATGTGGTTTGAAATAATATTTTATTTTTTATTTCAATGCTGTAAACTATTTGAATAATTTTTAAATAATATTTTATTTTTTATTTTAACATCATATTAGTTTACACACTAGACGGCGTACAAAAGTATGAAAAGCTGGTTCTGTTTTTTTTTTGACTTTTCCAAAAGCTTCTTCCATAAGTGAATACCATATTGAGATTTTTTTTGGTAATGCAATCCTTAAAATACATATTATTTTATTGAATTTTATATTGAGAAGAAATAAAATACTAGTGATATTAAAATAATATTTAAAATGGAGTATCCAGCTTGCCTTATAAAGGCCACGACCCACGAAGCTAACCCTAAATCCGCGTCCCTTTTACCCGGTCTCATCAAATTTCCATTTCCCCGGTAGCTCCTTCCTCTTTCTCTCGACGATGGACACTCTGCAATCCAACTACATGGATTCCCCATCTCAACCCCAATCTGAATCTCAACCTCAACCTCAACCCTCATATTCCTACGACCAGTACCCCAATTACCAGAATTACCCCTACTCCTACTCCCAAACCCAATCCGAAACCCTTGAGAAAACCCTAGATTCATCCAATCACGTTCCTGAGAACGGAGCTGTCGCCGCCGACGAATCTGCGCCTGTCACGAAACTCGATTTCCCGAAGCCGCTACTGTCGGAAAACGGTTTGACTAACACGCACAGCGGCACCGACAAGGATTTCTCCGGCGGTGAGGAGGAAACCACCAGCAGAAGGCGGCGGCGTTCCAGGTGGGACCCGCCTCCGAGCGAGTCCACCAACGATGGCGCTGCCGGCACTGGTGGAAATGGTGATGGCAATTCCGGGACTGGAGGAAGGAAGCGGAAATCGAGGTGGGCGGATGACGAGCCTAAGCCCTTGATCCAGTTGCCTGATTTCATGAAGGATTTCACTGGAGGTATTGAGTTTGATCCCGAGATTCAAGCTTTGAATAGTAGGTTACTTGAGATTAGTCGCAAGTTGCAATCGGGTATGCTTTTGGATGATCGGCCAGAGGGCGCTAGGTCACCCTCCCCGGAACCGATCTATGATAACATGGGAGTAAGAATTAATACTAGGGAGTATCGTGCAAGAGAGAAATTGAATAGGGAGAGACAAGAGATTATATCTCAGATTATTAAGAAAAATCCTGCCTTTAAACCACCGGCGGATTATAGGCCACCGAAGCTTCAAAAGAAGCTATACATTCCTATGAAAGAGTACCCAGGTTATAATTTTATTGGGTTGATTATTGGTCCAAGAGGAAACACTCAGAAGAGGATGGAAAGAGAGACCGGAGCAAAGATTGTTATTCGGGGCAAAGGGTCAGTAAAGGAGGGTAGGCTGCAACAGAAGAGGGATTTGAAACCCGACCCTTCAGAGAATGAGGATTTGCATGTGCTGGTGGAGGCAGATACTCAGGAATCACTCGAAGCTGCTGCGGGTATGGTTGAGAAGCTCTTGCAGCCTGTTGATGAGGTTCTCAATGAGCACAAGAGGCAACAGCTTAGGGAGCTTGCAGCGTTGAATGGTACTATTAGGGATGAAGAGTATTGTAGGTTGTGTGGTGAACCTGGGCATCGACAGTATGCATGTCCTTCCCGCACATCGACCTTTAAGAGTGATGTTTTGTGTAAGATTTGTGGTGATGGTGGACATCCTACTATTGACTGCCCAGTGAAGAATACTACTGGTAAGAAAATGGATGATGAATATCAGAACTTCCTGGCAGAACTTGGAGGAACAGGCCCGGAGTCTGCAACCAAGCCAATCTCTGCAACACTTGCTCTTCCTGGCAGTTCGGGGACCAATCCTCCTTGGGCAGGTGGTACCAACACTTCTAGTAACACCACACAAGCTGGTTTAGGGGCAAATCTAATCAAGCCAAAGGAATACGATGAGACAAATTTATATATTGGCTACTTGCCTCCGACTCTGGAGGATGATGGTTTGATTGGCTTGTTCTCTCCTTTTGGTGAAATCGTGATGGCTAAGGTTATCAAGGACCGTGTGTCTGGTCTGAGTAAAGGTTATGGATTTGTTAAGTATGCTGATGTCCAGCAAGCTAATAATGCCATTGCTAGCATGAATGGTCACAGACTAGATGGGAGAACAATTGCGGTGAGAGTCGCCGGTAAACCTCCCCAGCCTACAGTGCCTCCGGGCCCTCCTGCTCCACCTATGCCAACATATCCTGCTCCAAATCAGCCTGTTGGTGCCTACCCCTCCCAGCAGTACAGTACTGGTGGTCCCATTGGAAGTGCACCACCTGGGATCTATACTGGGGCTCCAGTTCCTTGGGGACCACCGCCACCTCCTTCTTATGCCCCTTATCCCCCTCCCCCTCCTGGATCAGCCATGTATCCCCCAGTTCCAGGTCAACCGGTTCCTCAATATGGAGTGCAATATCCTCCTCCACCAATGCCTCCAGGTTCCTCTGGTGTCCCGACACAGACTGTTTCTTCTGCTGATACACAGCAAAGTTATGCATCTTCTGGCGAGACACAGCAAAGTTACCCACCTGGAGTGCAATCTCAGAGTAGTGCACCTGTTCAATCTGTTCCAACCTATGTTTATGGCAATTCGGTATCTTCAATGCTACCAAATGCCCAGGTTCCATACCTAACACCTCCATATAGCTATCCACCTCATTATGGTGCTGTTCCTCCTCCCCCTCCTCCTGCTATGCCTCAGTCGGCTGTGGACCCTTCCCAAAGCTTGAGTAATGTTCCTTGGGCCTCAAATCCTCCAGTGCCTCCACCTTCATCATCTGCTGAGAAAAGTAACTATAGCACAGACTCTGAATATGAGAAGTTCATGGCAGAAATGAAATGATGATCTGGTACTTTGAAGATGGATTTTTGGCTGAGGGGTAAGCATAGTCCTCCTTTGTTCTTCTCCTTATTATTAAAAGAACTTTTGCTATTCAATTTTTGCTAGCATATAACATAAATTATATATTTTTTAGCACATAAATATCTTTTTTCTAATGGGAAGATTATAATGCAGTCTCCAAGGCCGCAGTAAGAATATATTGTTGTCAACCCAAATGGCAGTATATGCATTCATCATGGCACATAGGAGTTGAGATGCATGATTTGCCATGTGGAGCAATTGGGGGGGTGGAGGGGGAGGGGGAGGGGGAACGGGGTCAGAAAATTTTAGAACGAGTTAAAATTTGCCATGTAGTTGATATTTAGGATAAATTTTATTGAGTTGTACTAATTAGTTACAATGATGAAATAAGAATCATGATAGTAAAATGATCAATGAAAAACAAGTGTTCGACAAATAGATCATTCTTAGGAAACAATAAGCATTTAATTGGAAAATCATTTACTTGTTGAAAAATACTTACTGCAGAACAAACAGATGAATCCTGAACTACATGGCTTAGTTAGATACCATAACATGTAATAGGAAAATAAAGATGCAAAGGTGAGATTCAAATATTTGGTTAAAAATATTTGGCCACAATGGAAAAGATTTTAAATAAAGTGAGCAAATGGTACTATAAACACTTAATCACATAGGTTGAGAGCCAGTCCTCTTCTGGTTTTTTTACTTCCCATCAGCCTTTATCAATCTAGTTCAGGTGTCTGTTGTCATTTGTGGGAAGTGAAACAGCAAATTCTGCTTGCCAACAGTAGTGACGCATGACCAGCAGATGGTCATGACTTTTATGTTTATTACTCAGCTGTGTATACTTGGTCGCAGCGAATTTCTTAATTATGAAACAAAATGATTTTTGGTGGAAAGTCTTGTCTTGAGAAAAAGAAAAGCATTCAATAAATTGCTTGAATGCTGTTTGGATAATATTTGTGTCTTTTCCTCATGTGAAATGTTTTGTGAGTCTGTGCAGATAGCCATACAAATATCTATGTTGCCCGTGGGCATCTTCTCTACCATTTGTTGGAGTCTGGACCTTCTTTGAGCTCCTATTTTTGTTTGATATAATTGATCATGCATCCTCTCACTTTTAAATGGCTTTCTAATGATTATTAAGCAAATGATAACACTTGTTTCTTTGTCATTATGTAATATCTTGACAGGCTGTTTGTTGGAGCACTTGTCATCCTGATTTCTTATCTCTTGCCATGATTTACTTGTTGGAAGTTTGGGACTCACATAACCTTGCTGTACTGTTACATTTGCAGAGAGTTGCGATGAAGTTCAGTTCATTGAGCCATTTGTTGCATTACAAGTTCACAAATTCGTCTGTTGGTTATCCCTTTTGTAGGATATTTCTATCTTTTGGACGGTTATCTGCTTTAGAGAGTCTGGTTTTCTTTAATTCAATTTACATTGTCTGAACTTTATAGTCTCTGTTTGCTGACCTTTATGTTCACTGTTTCACAATTACTCGTGTGGTTGCCGGTCTGCTTTGTCTTCTCCTAACGCGCTCTTATTTTGGTTTATTGAACTTTTTGTTCCTTGTTACTATGACTATTCCTAGTGGTTGTAGCTCCCTACTCTGAAATCGGGCTGATGCTTGCCTCTACTAATCTAAATGAAGGTGAGCGGATTGTGAGGTCACAGGTGGTATGTTTAATCTGACAGTTTCTTATTAAACATGTCTTCTGATTTCAGTTTTTCTCAATTTTCTCTGATGCCTTCTCCTAGTTCATGTATGGCAGGTGGTGTGATTGTGCTGGGATAATCATTCATGTATTCTGTTGAGCTTGCTTAGAATGCTTTTGCCTTTTTGACACTAGGCCTAGGTTCTTTTCCATTAGTGGTAGAGGTTGAGGTCTGAATTATTTGCTTGATGGTTCTGAATGATTGCAGGAGGAAGATATATGGTACTAAATGAAGTTATTAGAAGGATTTGGTTGAGGTTTGAGTAGTCTAAAAGAAATGTAGGTCTAGATTGTATTGAATGATGTTATCTTGTTTATTAAATTGATGTCAAAATAAAGCTGGGAAAAGCTGAGTTTTGATACTTCTATGTTCTTCGGCTTCTCTGAGTTTTTTTTTTTCTTTTAATTTGAGGGATTACTAATGATGTGATTTGTGCCCGTAATAAATAGAGGGGAGTAGCATATACTTGTCCTACATACTTGAAGAGATTATTTGGATAGTTCTCGACTGGATTAGGTCACACCTAAAATGAAATTGTTTTCTGCATTTTTTTTCATAAATTAGTATTTCCCTATGTCGTTACCCACAACAATTGTATGGGTTTGAGCATATAAATTACCCTTGAAAAACTCACTGAAAATCAATTTCACTTTTAGGATTTCCATCTGAAGTCTGTCCAAGCTGCCTTATTTTTCATGTGGATGAGAAAAGTTTGTAGTTTCTTTCTTAGGCAAAGGCAACTGGAAAGGACTGAGTTGGTATGAACTACTGATTGTATTTGCTCGTGATGTTGAGTTCAAAACTTGAACAGCGCTAGGGATTAAAAAGTTGAAAACAGGGCTGTCCGTCCAGTTGATATTGGGTGGTTCCTCATTCACATTATTCTTTTCACTAGTAATGTTAATGCTTCACTTGTTAAGTGTTGTCATGCGGTTACCAGTGCTTCTGTGAAGCAAAGCATATCCTGTGAAACTTCCAGCTGTATGAGAATACTATTTTCGGTGTTTCTTGGTCTCCATGAAGCTATCCTGTTAACTTCATGACCACATAACCTGAAGGAGTCTTGTGCGTGCTTGTCCAAACATGCTGGTTGGGGGAAATTTTGTCTCGTCGCCTAGTCTGATAATATAAGCATGGACGTTCTGTCTTCGAGCAAGAGGTTTTGGAATAGATGTTCAATGTCTTAGAAAGATGATTATGATATTTTAACGATGGGATTAGAATTGCATGTGTGGCTCATAATACACGGCTAATGAAAGATGGGCTGTTGTTGGTAAAGGTGTGTTGGTTTCATGGAAATTTGGGGAAGGGGAAAAACTAAGGAACATGAGGAAAACATTGTCTTTAAACGGGAAAGTATGTGTTATAGTTTTGTCGTGTGCTTGGTAATACCTCAAGTTTCCATGATTTATTGCTCGACTTTTAATAGAATCTTAAGACAATGAGCTTGGTTGTTTTTCATGTGCTTGGTAATGCCTCAAAATTTCATGGAATGTTTGGCGGAAGGTTGGTCACAGCAGAAGGGTTGATTACCGTGCGGTTTGGAGGATATTTTTAATTAGGTTTGGTGATTTTAATGAACAAAATTAAGAATTATGTGATTGTAAAAAAATATATTTTAGATATTAGTAAAAATCTAAATTGATTTGAAAAGGATGTCCGAACAATTATAATGAAGCTGAAGCTACTGTGCAATTTGTATTATAAAATTGAAATGAGATAAAAAATAATTAAAAGTAACACAAATACTTGGGAGTGTAGATAGTTAAGATTTATTGGAGTTGGTTAATGGTTTAAGAATAATTGATAATATTAAATAATAAATTTATTTATTTATTGGTTTTTTCAAAGTTTTGATTTTGTTGTAATGCTGTTCTAATGGTTTTAAAATGCATAATCATGCTAAATAGAATCATAATCGTAGTACAAATGAGAATTCGATTACAACCACTTATCCTTTAACCAATTTTACAATTTTATCGTGTTTAGAGGTAATACTGAGCTATAAAAAATCAGTACTAAATATACTTAAAAAATTGAAGCAAAAAATGAGAAAAAAATTGTGGAGATAAAACTGTACACTGTTGGTAACCGACTGATATTCAAAGCTTTCGGACTATGGCCGACCGACTCTCTTCAAAGCATGCACAATCTTGTACATGAAAGGAAAGTGAAAATCCGCAATATTTCCAGTACTTGGGTTCAAACTTTAAAGGACAAATCTTTAACAGCTAAGATCAGACACTTGATATTAGGCTAAGACATTGATTAAGTCTGCATGTTCAAAACATCATTTATTATGTGCATGCTAGGGAATACATTCATCCCACGACAGAATTTAATCATAAAAATTTGCAAATCTTAATAAAGGTGAAACCTGTGAACAAAATATGTTCAACATTTAAACTTCCTCAGCTGGTCTTTACAGTATTCACCTGTCCTATGGAAACATCAGAACCTTAACAGCAATGGTGTGTGAAACGATTCATGGATGATGACTACTATATTCTGATCCAAGATGTACTTAAAAGAGTTTAAACACATTATAGAAAAAGAAACCAATGTCCATGGTCACACTTGGCCTCAACAACATAAAGACACAAGAAGAATGCTAATGCTACCATCAGTCAGGTCAGCGAATTTTATGATCATGCACTCTGGGCTCGAGTGATGACCACTATTAAGAGGACGACAATTGAAAGTAACAACGAAGTTTTCAGCTTTTCCTCTAGAGGGTCTGTAATGTCTCCTTTCTTCTCTTCATTTGGAGGCTGAAAAACTTCATTTACAAGCTTTGTGATCTTGTCAATCAGTTGCATGATTTTTGCCTTGGCACTCACAATAATCCGACTAAGAATATCCTTGACTGGATTGGAGTCATCGGAGCCCTCGCCTGAGCTTTCCCCGAGTAAACTGTCAGCTGATCAATCCGAGCAAAATGAAACCAAAAGTCAGATCAATAGAATAACTAACTTGAGATTTTCAAGAGAAAAAAAAAAGCCATTTTCAAATACTCAGTGTCACCATTTTCATAAGAGAGATGCAGAGATGCAACCTGTACTAGTTACAACGATGGTTTAAAAAGTGTATTTTATTTGGAAGTACTTCAAAAACAAACCTTGACAGATTGATCCTCTGAGCTCCTTAACCACCTCATTGTTCAGGACAGCATCCCAAACAGCTTTATCAGATGATAAAGAAATAACCATTCTCTGCACGGTTCAGCAAAGTCAATTTGGAGAACTTAAACCATGATAGTATAATGATACTAAATCCAGAATCATCTGAAACAAAGTATCACATGCCTATTGTTCAAATTGTAGAATCTCCAAACTTATTAATAAGAAAGTGAAAAAGCATAACGTGACAATGCAGCAACACTTGCATGGTTCATCTGATTTCATTGACCCGAATCAGGCCTTCAAGGACCAAGATAGCAAAAGAGAAGAAAATCTTTGAGTATGTACATTTTACTAATGCACAGGGCTCCTTATGTTCTTGTGTACAATTGTAGGATGCCTATGCTCGTGGAAACTCACAAGAAAGCGTTTCTTTAAATTTGAAGCAAAGGAAGGAAACAGAACAAAGACTAACCTAATACCATTTCTAGTCACCATTCTTAGAAGGGCAAGATGTTCATTTCTCTTCCAAGTGTTTCGTTACCTTCTGTATCAGGGTTTGTTGTTGTTGTTGTTGTTAATATATTTTATTTTATTTTCCTTCATTACATCTTCACAAGATCTATGATCAATGTTGGACTGCAGCTTGAGTTTCCAGCAAAATGCAAGTAGTTTCACCCACTAATTTGTGTGTCTCAAAAAATTGAAGAGTGCATATTGCAACATTCATAATCCAGAGCAACGGATAAAGCACCTGGACAGAAGGTTCAGTCTGCAATAAATGAAAGGCATCATATACTCTATCTGATCCATGAGGCTGCAACATTTTTGAATTGCATAGATGCAGTGAGGGTTCAACCCAATCCATCTCAGACTCAGCTGAAGAAACTCTCTTCCCAAAACCTATTGGATTGGCAACTTCATCTGCTACATCTTTATCTGTACCCTCAGCAAGTTTTCCCTTTGGAAAATGCATATAGGATGAATGCCCAAGGACCCTGGAGATAAAAACCACTCGAAACATAAACTCTATGAACATTTGTATAGCTCAAAAATTTATATTGTTGAATTAACCAAAGAACATGATAGTGATGAAGGCAAATGCAATTTATTCAGATTTGATATGCAAATCCTGTTGATTGCCAGTGGGCGGACTATTTGTGTGTCGGAGTTCAAATGATACCACAGACCTTCAGAAAAATACTTACTATATGCAATGAATTGTGAATCTTGAATTCAAGTTAATGGATTGACCCCATTGAGATCAAAGAAGGATAACAAGATGCAGTTGTACAGGTCACTTGGATCTTTCGTTCCAATGTAATTAACGCTGAAGTGAAAACAAGTATGCCAATTTTGATGACTACTGAAGAGATATCTCAATGGTAGTTTTCTCACCTCATATACTTTGCAACACACTGCCCATTTCAACATATTCTACAGATTTAAATAGTTCTTAATTGTTTTGGTTCCCCATACTATTAAGTCTTATGTAAGAAATCTGGAAAATCATTCAGTCAATTTGTTTGCCCTCCAAATGTGGAAGGCCATTCTAAAGCTAAAGGGACCATAGCGAGCACACCGCACTACAATAACAGAAATTTCTAACTCAAAAGTTCTCTTATGAGTGTAACTTTAAGTCTTCAACAAATGAGCCTACTAGAACAAAGTTTTGGATTCACTACTGTTGATTACAGAGACAGACCAAGTAAGGGGACAGGCCCGGACCGCTGGCCATCCCCCCAAATAAGAATAAGTGAAAATGAAAGTTTCATTTTGAATTTCTTTTGAAGATGCAAAATTCAACCTATAATAGTTTTTCTACTTCGTTTGAGTATTACATAAAGAGTTCCTCATCAATGCTTTCCTCGACCCTTGTACAAACCAAGTACCCTGGCTCCCTGCCTAACTGATGCCTGCATGTTGTTTGAAAACCTTGCAAATTACCTCCAAATTCAACGAATGAAATTTTGTCATTTACTATGAAATTCTATTGATTTGGAGATAATTTGAAGTATTAATAGCCTCAAGAGAGTAATGACAGAAGGTTTTTGCTAATTCAGAAATCAAGAGGTGGAATTCACAGTTTGTCTCTATACCAGTTTCAAGAATAAATTACCAACAGCATCAAGTTATAAAATAAAGTGAATTCATGAATCAATCTTTTCAATATTTATATGAACATTCTTTAATTTATAACAAGAAAGTGCATGCGACATTAATCATGAACCCTTTTCAAAACCATTTTACTCAATCACAATAAACCTCTTCCCACTTCCACTCCAAATATATATATATATATATATATATTTATATAAAAGAGTAGAATATAAAGGACTAGAAATTGAAGAACTCACTGTTGAAGAGCAGAAACTGCATGGTGCACTTCATCTCTAGATGGAACAGTTCCAAAGACAAAATCTTCATAAAAAAGGCTGGCCCTTTCATCTTCACTCCCATCCACACACTCCCACTCCGATTCATCACTACAAGTAGGTGAAGAAGAAGACCCCCAGGAGGGTGCAGTCGCACCAGAAGTAGCAGATATAGGAAGATTTATCAGTGAAGAAAAAGCTGATGTCCCATTATTATTACTACCACAATTAGCAGAAGAAGATGAAGAAAGAGTTAAAGCAGTGTTTGGAGAAGTGGGCTGCTTGTTATTCAAGTTTTTGGCTTTTCTTGAATTGGCGCTAGCAATGGTGGTGGTGTTGGCGGAAGGCGAAAATGGCTCCGGCGGTGCTCCGCCGACACCAGCCCTGACAGCCCTTTGAACGGTTCTGATCATGCCACCGCCTCCACCCATGCCACCGCCGCCCCCGAATGACCTACGCATGTTCTTATCTATACAGACTCACTTTTCTGCCATTTATGGATATAGATACTGTGGATTTTGTTCTGATCAGATGCTCTAACTAAAACCGTGCCGCACTTTTGATTTAGATTTTTTAGGCAGAATAGATTTGTATGCATTTAAGGTGAAACTTTATGGACGTGGAGAATTTGGAACGTAGTGCTATAATTTTATCATTTTCTCATTTATTATATCAATTTCTTGAAAATAAAAGTTGCATTTTTTATTAGGGTTAATTATAATTTTATTATTTTTTTTAATTTATAAATTACAAATAACTCTTGATATTTGTTAGTATTTTACAAATTGTACCGACCAAAAATATTAATATCAATCAAAAAAGATGATATTTTTTTAACAATGATATATAGTATGTACAATTTAAAATAGAAATAAATATCAAAGAATATTTGTTATTTATAAATTTGAAGAAATATTTTTTGTAAATTGATAAAAAATTTCCGGTGGTTTTTATAGTTAATTCTTTTTAATATTGCTTTTTTATAAATATTATAATCCCGATATAGTGGATAATTACTATAGTAGAATATGAATTTGTTTTGTGAGTCAATATTAGTTTTCAAAATATATTATTGGCGCTCTAAAAAATATTATTTATTATTTAAAAATAAAAATTAATAATGAGGCATTACTAGTAATTTTTTGAATGTCAGTATTAATTATTATTTTCTTTATATTTTTTAAGTATTTAATCGTAAACATAAGTTTCCTTTGATTATGTTCCAGTTCCCTTTTAGGGAGTGAAAATAAATTAAATTTTCCATCACTATTGATATAAATGTTGTAAATTCCATATTTTTCATTGGTGCACGGTGACATTCATTTGAATTTTGAAATATGGTATATAAAAATTGCTCTTTTGACTTTCGGGCTGGGCCTCTCCAAAAGTTAACATGGGTAACTGCTAAATAGGTCTTAGGCCTAAAAATGAGACGGGCTAAGCTTTTGAGTTACATCTAGAAAAGCCCAAATTTGGTTATAACTGAGCCCAATTTGGAAAGGAACTATAATGCAAGATTAGCCCAAGTAATAAATAGGTTACAGGGCCAAGTAGGTAAATACATCTGATGCATATTCCCTCAATTTATTATTATTATTATTTTATTTTTTTTTTTGAACTCTCTTGGATTCGACTCTCATTTGTTAATGCTAATTGTATTTTATTTATTTAAATAGTGTATGTGAATAAATATTTTTTATTTATTTACTATGTATATTTTATGAGCAATGAAAATAAAATTTATAATTTAAAAAATATATATAATGTATATTTTATTTTGTTCTTTAATTTTTTGAAAATTTCAAGTTACAAAGTGTATTTTCCTGCATTGTATTATTTTATTTTGAAAAATAGTATTTTAGTTATATTACAATATAACTAAAAAAATAAAAATTATATTTTTTTTCATTTCTATCTTAGCACTAAATAATTTTTTTTTTATACTATCCACTTGAGTTTTTGAACCGTTTGAATATATATATATATATATATATATATATATATGATGACGATGATGATAAAATCGTACCATTTTGAATATGTACCATGTTTGTGTTACGATGCCTAATTTTATAAGTCATGTTAATGTTGGGTTTATTTGATTATGTAGCTTTGTGGAGTTGTTATTTTCTCAATTAGTTATGAGTTTTTATGATAGGCAGTAAAAAACGTGGTTGACAAAAAACACATTTTCTTTTTTTATTGTAGGCATTATATATTATTAATCTAATTTTCTTGAGTATATATATCGATTATTTCTAAGAAGTATGATTTTATTACCTTACATTAGGGGTTTTTATTTGGTAAAATAGAAAGGATAGAAATTTTGATAAATAAAAAAATTCAATAAGCCAAAGTGTTATCTTGAATACCAAATCGAATTAAACGATTTGATTCAATTAGAATCAGATTTTTGTTCAATACTTCGGTTAATAATATTTTTATAAAAATATACAAATATTAACAAATTTAATATTAAAAAAAAGTGTTTTTAAGATCGGACCAACCTATTCGATTGATCCAACCGCAATCAGATGGTCGGTCCAATCCGACTACATGACCAAAAATTAAAAATCTGATCACGGGTCAAACTAGTCAAACCAGACAAAATAATTGAAACTATTTTTTTTATTTTTGATTTTTTGATTTTTTAAGAATCTTAAATTTGGTATTTGATTCTATGTATTAGATTTTGCATTTTGTTATATGTATTTTTTAGTTAGTTAGTTATTATTTTTATTTTATATATAATAATTAATCTATTATATCATCATTTTATATAATACAATAAAAAATATAGTCGATTTTCATCATATCGATCAAACCGGCGGATTGAACTGGTTCTATCAATTGAACCGCCGATCGATAGCAAAATCGATTTGATCACAAGTTTAATTACAAAAATACTAATTAAAATCATAATTATATTCTTATTTTTGTTGTTTTATTTTACTGTAAGTAAAAAAAATAGATATAAAAATTTGTATATAAAAATAAAATATAAATATATATAAAAATAGTAATTCGATAAATCAAAACTGAACCAAATACTGAAATTTCATCAAAATTTACATTGAATATCAAACTAAATTTATCAATTTAATTTTAATACTTATTAAATTTTTTATTTTAATTCGATTCGATCTTATTCACCTGCTACAAATAAGACATGGACAAATGATCCAACCCCTCACAATGTTCAATTTTGAACTACATGGCTAATGCAACAGCTGATGGGTTGTCTGTCCTCCAATGTAGCTAGAGTGACAGAACCACACAAGTCATTGGTAATTATAAGCTTTGAAAGCATGGGTGAGAAAAGTGAAAATAGCCTTATGATTAAAGATGTAGACTAGGGTTTTTTTTTTTGTTTTACAAGTATCCAATTAATTAAAAATAAATAAAAAATAAAGGCTTCAATCTTCTAAAACAGCATAATGAGATTTTGAGTTTTTATTTATTTATTTATTTATTTTTTGGCTTAAAAGTGTGGACTCTCTCTTCTTAGTGCATTTCTTTTTACTTTCCTTTTTTTTTTTTCCTTCAAATTGCAGGGATGTTTAGGTGCCCAAAAACGCGTAAATCATAATTATCATTCTTAAAAAGGCAAATATCAAGATTGCAGATTGATCATGCTAATAATGATGTAAATGGTTGGAAAAAAGTTGATTATGAATTCAACTTGAAAAGGCAAAAATGCCATAATATAAAAATTCAACATAACTCGAGATTAATTATTAAAAATATATTTAAATAAAAATTAAATCATATACATAACACCTTCAATTTAGTTTCTATTCCTTCGTTTATGTCTAGTCGCTACCAACAACAATCCCCCCACCCACCACTAAAAAAAAGTTAATAATAAAATATTAAATAATAATATGTATTAAGTAATAATAACCATTATTTTACAATAATAATGTCTTTTTTACAAATTTAACAGTGACATAAATTAGTATTTATTAACTATTAGTGATAATATGTATAATTTTTACTTTATCACTATTGATATTTAGTAACATATGTATAATCCCAATTTACTAACAATAAAAATTATCACTGCAATTTGTGAAAAAAATTATTGTCACCTTACATATATCATTAATTCTTAATAATAATAACTTAATTACAATTCTTGATTAAATCTGTAAAGATCATTATTATATACGAATATAAATTCTTATACTTAATGTATATAATTAATGAGAACTTTTATATTTATATTTAATATATTTATCACTAATATTATTTTTCTTATATTAACAAGGTCTAAATCATTTTGGTTGTCTATTTAACATATCTTCACACACTTTCAAAGTGGAGGATGGAATTTTCACAAATATCTCCACACTAAAGCTTCTTTATTTAATAACAAAGAAATGATAGAATATGACATGTAATGATAAATATGGGACCCTTTTCAAAATCCCTTTTGTTATTTTCCTAAATTCTCTTCTCTTGAAGAGAGGTTTCAATGGAGTGATTATCATAAAATAGATCACATTGGATCCACTAATTTGTCCCCTTTTATGATCCCTCATAATCAAAATTCACACAAAAAGTTTAACCTATTTTTTAGGTCATTAATTAATTATTAATCATCATGGATTATATCTATCACCCCCCCCCCCCCCCCCCCCCAACAAATTTTTGGACTAACCTATTTGTTTAATTAGATCAAGATTTGTAAAGATTAATTGAGTTTGTTAAGAGGCCATGGTCATGAAGAAATATTTTGAATTTATAGGTGGGGAAGAGCTTCACATGCTCATTTCACTGCCCTTCAAACCCTAATGATTTTGTCCTCCACTTACCCAATTAAACGTCACAGTTTCATGAGTAATATTTCCTATTCATGTGTGTGTGTGTGTGGAAAGGAGGTGTGATAAATTAGTAAGTCTTGAGAAATTATAGTTTTTAAAGAAAATAAAAACACCCAAAACTAGCCATATTGAATTTGCATGTTCAAAATAAATAAATAAATTAATAACTTATGTATCATATTTGTTTATTTTAGATTTAGAGAGCTATTGTTGCTTCTTATCCCCTGCAAAATTCATTTCAGATAATTTATTCTAAATTTATGTTGTAATTTATATTTTATATAATATATGTATGTATATATGATTAATTTCAAGTATGTATTTATAATAATATTTTATACATATAACGTGTATATATTATATGCAATATAAGATAACATTAATCTTGTAACTAAAATAATATCATTAATATGATGAATAAATGTTAATATATATCGTTATTTTAATGAGATTTTTTAACAAGTTGGCCTAAACTTGTTAAAAAAACTTACCCCGACTAAAAATAACATAGAAATAAAAACTAATTATTCTAGTTTAGGTCATTGTAAACAAGTATAATTCAAGAATAGTTTCTTTATCTTCCCTAATTTTCCAAGCAAATTCTAACAAAGACCAAGAATTTCAATATTGTACAACATAATTGCATTTGCAAACATTTCTAATTGAACTTATTAACAAAGTCCATCAAATTATTTTATTTATTATTTTTTTTTTTTTTGGAATGAAGAAAAGTTATCTGAAATTAGGATTATAAATAGAATCGGAATTATGAGGAAGAAAGTTCATTATTTTTGGTATGTCAAATGCGATAATAAAAATGAAATGAAGGAAATTACTTTTTTAAAGAAAAAAAAAAAATTCTGATTTGTCAATAATTCAAGATGATTTTACTAATGGGTTTTCCCCCTTGCAAGAAAAATTCATATCTTTATTCATTTTTCATTTTTATATATATTTTCTGAACCTAAAAGGTTGCAATTTTGAGGTTTAACATGTTGCATATAAATTCCCAAAAGAGGAAACAAGAAGATGTTTCTAACACTGAATTACATGTTGCTCTTTGATTTTTCTTCCAAATAGTGGCTTTTTTATAGACAGAATCAACAGTATATTGGGAGATTTATGAATGGGATTCCTAGATCAATGTGCCTCCATTGGGCATCTCCCACAATTTGGGTCCATATATAAATATACACAAATAACACTCTCTCTATTTTAATATTATAATCTCACGAGATTCGATAATTTTTTTATGTTAGAATTAGAAAAAAATATAAATTTATACTATTTTTGAAAGTTAGTAATATAACATTATGTGAACAAATAATAAGGATAGTTTTTTTAAAAAAATCATTTCAGAAAATTAATTTTTATTTTGAGATATTCCCAAAAAAAAAATAAAAAAAATAGAAGTCATGAATATGAGATAGAGAAAGTCATAAAAGCCAAATTGAATGTCTTATTTTGAAATTATTTGGAATTTGAAATGGGAGTTGAAAAGTAAAAGTCAAATATTTAAAATTATGCCTTTAAAATAGTTGCATGAATCAGTGATATCATATCATATCATTAAGAAATGATATCTTTGACAAAAACAATTTAAATCTTGAGACAATATCTGCATTTATTTCAAATTATTAAAAAAATAGAAGTATTTAATATGGAACAAAGAGTAGTTTATTTTGATGCTGATTTTGTAATTTTGTTCCTTAATAGGAAAATAAACATATTTATAATAGTAAAAAATAAATTTAAAATAATCCGTACAGTCAACGGTCAGCAAAAGAGACAAATGAACTTGCCACATCTTGAACACGACTCTTCACATGAGTGGGTCTGCGTTTGCCTCTCTGGAAATCGACACTTCCAATTAAGGATTTTGTGTTTTATGCATTGATATTGAGAAAAGGATGTCTTATTGTCATTGAGATATTATATCCTGTGTATATATATTTTTTTTTCTTTGAACGAGTAAAAATTAATAAAAAATATAATAAAATATGAGATTTTAATTAAATTATTTTAAAAAATTTATGTTTACTTTATGTGATTATTTGATTGATACACTAGTCAAAAATTTATCAAAAGTATTATTTGATGGATAATTATGTGAATTATTATATTTTTAACTAATTTATCACTTAATTAATAATTCTCATAAATTAGTATAGGTTTAAATTGTAATATAAAATTTAATATCGAGGGTATTACTAATCAAAATATATTCTAAATATTTTAAATGAAATTGTGTGATTATTTAATCCCACTTCATATATGGGGTGAATTATCAAATAAAATTTATCAATTATATTGGATTTTGGATTTTATCAAGGGTCATCATCACCAAAAATAAAATATTTGGCCACATTAAATATTTTAGTATATCCAACCTAATCAAATAAAATACCATTTATCATAAATGATAAAATATTTATTCATTATTTAAGTATTCAGTATATATTACATTGATTGTAGCAGGGATGTTAATCTTAAGTTGCTTTTTTTCTTGATAGTGATTTGAAAGAGTGTCATGTAAGGACAACTCAATACAATTTTTTTTCAATTTTAAATAAAACAAAAAATGAAAAATAAGAGTGTATTAATTTCTAATTCTTGTACAGTATTCCTACAGAGAAAGGACGAATTTGTCCATGGGAGTAATGATAATACATAGTATTTTATTATAACTTTTATTACATGTTCTATTGAATTATACTGGTTATTTATAATATGTAAAATTTAATTCATAAAATATAATGATAATTAATGCAATAAAAAAAGATAATGTATAATTACAATAAAAAATCAAGCCTGATTTTGCAATAGAAAATCGAACTCCTCTCTTTGTTACATTAAAATTTTGCAAGTTTTTCGTAAGCATAATTGGTATACATTAACCACGGTTTGGTTCCATATACAACACAAATTTCAAAAGCGAAACATTTAAATAATATATATATATATAATTATAAGAGTAACTAATAAGTGCACCACCAAAAATTAGACCTCAGCAACAGAAAGCAGTGCTTTTCACGCACGGGGTGGGGCCACGGTGTTGCAACTGGGGTCACGCCTAACATGCGAGGCGAGTGTGGCGAGGCACGTGTGAGGGGCACGTGAAAAAAGAGGGGTTAGAACTTATAAGTGGGCCCCTTCTGTTGTGGGTTGGTGAAGGGTATGAAGGAGACAAAAAATATTGTTGGGCCCCACACCCAGCACCAAAACCCGCCCGGTCACTGTCCTTTTCTGGGCTTCTGCCGTTAAAAATCAGCTCTGCTCCTAATGATATTGAAGATGCTAACGTATATATATTTGATTTAAATTTATTATTTATTATTTATATTTTATAAAATAAAATATTTATTTTCATCCACATATCAAAGATATCATATATTTAATGTAATATGGATATTATTTCTCCCCAATTGTTTATATCCTCTTTTGCACCCAATCTGCGGAGTATTTTATTGGAAGTCATCAAGGGTATTATAGAGATTTCACGCATTGTGCTCCTCCTAGGCATTCAAGAAAGCTAACGCTTTGTTTGGTTTTATTTTGCCGAATAATTTTTTTTTCAAAAATATATATATATATATATGAAAAATATATTATTTTTCTCTCAAAATATTTATTAATTATTATTTTAATTAAGTAATTATTTATCTTATTATACTGCTATCAATTATAATAAAATATTCTAATTGTAAAAAACAGTATTGATAAAATATGTATAGTAGAAAATGCCTTCCAAAATAGATAACATCGTTTTTTCCCAACAAAATACCTAAATACATTTTTATTTTCAACACATTTTTCAACCCCACTACCAAAAATACATTGTTCTAAAATATTTTTTTAAAACTTTCGAAAATAACACCAAACAAAGCATAACATAGCATTATTAGCTATCCTTATCATAATAATTTTTTTAGTAATTTTGCAATTAATATTATTCAAATTGTATAAAAATCAATTAAGGTATTTATTATGGTATGTAAAAGGGAAATCAAATTAACTAGTCGATAACATTAGAAAAATACTTGCAGTATGTAAATTAAAAGTGTTTAAAATAACTTTTAGAGTGTAGGCACACAAAATTATAAAGTTATATCTCTGGATGGATAAAAGACTAAATTTACTCTTATACAATTTATTTATTTTGCAACGATCACAAAACCTAAAACCTAAAACCTTTTATTCTATCAAAAGCAAATGAAGAATCTTATCCAGACTTAGTTTAATTAATCACACGATAAATATAATTTATTTATCAAATAATTGATTTGAGTTCGATAAAAATTGTTTAGATTAGAAATTTTCCCAATCATCAACTACAAAACTATTCAAATTTCTAAAACATTACAACATTAATCTAAGTGTCAGGAATTTGATGATAGCGTAACTGAAATCTTGTCATCTATCACTAGATATTCGTATCCATATTTTTCAATTATACATACAATTTATTTATTCTATGTCACGATTTTATTTTTTTTGTATTTTGATTTAAAAAATATTGTCCTCAATAATTAATTATACATTTTATCATATTATATATATATATATATAAAATATATATTATCCATCTGCCCTAAAAAACAGGAGCAGTTTCAAAATAGGATTAGTTACATGGAGAGAGAGAGAGAGGTGGAAAAAAGCTTTCATATTTACTGAATGGTTCTTGAACTGCGTTCCTGTCCTATTTATTTTTCACTCAATTATTTACAGACACTGCAGATAGAGAATCCCACTAGTTAATGTTACGTCTATCAGCTGTCTCTCTCTGTTCGGTATACACATTGGTGTCTCTCAGACACCCTATTTGGCCTTCGCAGTTACTTCTTGTCCTTTGCTAATTATGTTTTGGCTGTTTCTGGAAATTTTTAATTTTTCTGTACACATGTGATTTTGAGAGAACTTAAGAGGCATTTCTAAGTGCAGATTCTTGTCCCGATTGACAGTATTAAAAAAGTATATAGATGTCTGCAAGGAATCTGCACTCATTTATAAGATGTTGAATTTAATGAATAATTGAAATTTTATAAGGGCCCATTGACTTTAATTAGTTACAATTTTGGAATTTTATTTCAATTTAGTATTTCAAAATATGAATTGGGGGTCAGACTTTCTTGATTCTTCACTCTTTCTTGTTGAATTCTTGATTTTTTTGGGGGGTGGGGTGGGGTTGGGTTTAATTTGAAAAAATAAATATAATTGTCACCTCCATCAAAATACAATCAGACATGGTTAGAATATATTTGCAAAGTAGGCAATTCTTTTTTATGAAAAGTAATAAATAAGACTAATTATTATAAATGACACGTTATGTATTCGATATAATGTTAGGGGTGGGTGGGTATAATTTCAAATTCAAGTGGATTATAAGTTAAGAAAACTAAAGTGTTTATCATAACCAAAAGTACCCACCGAGAACTCCTAACATGTAATTAATTATGCCAAGATTTCTACATTTTGTTAGGCAAAGAAATGGATGGACAATGATTGTCTGTCTTCAAAGCTACCTTCTTCTTATCATGAATTCACTTTAACAACGTTAATGATGCAAAGCTCTCTCTCCCCAAGTCAAACTGACATAAAGCACCCAGAATAATAGAACCTCTCATAATTAAATGGCTGTAATAAGTTTGTATCCAAAGCCAATTCTTAAATTCTTTTTCAAAAAATAGGGGGCATTTTGCAAATGCAAAATATTGGTCTTGCTGCGTCCAATCTTGCAATTCCCACATTTCAAATATTTCATTTTTTAACGGGATATTAAACTAGAACTCAATAGTTTTATAATTGAATCGATAATCAAATCGATTTTGGTCAATGGTTTAATTGATTTAAAAAAAATTAATTATATTTTTTCATTGTATTATATAAAATGATTATTTAATAAATTAATTATTATGTATTAAATTTTAAAGATAAAAAAAAATTTAATTAAAAAATATATCTAACAAAGTCCAAAATTCAAATAACCATATACATATAATAATACAAAGTTTAAAGTTTAGACTTACTATAAAAAAACAAAAAAAATATACAAAAATACACAAAAAAAAATAATTTTGACAAATTCGACCAATTCTTGACAAATTCAATCTCATTTTTTATTTTTTTTAATCAATCAAATTGGATCAATCATCAATTCTAAAGTCAGTACACCCAATACACTATATACTAAATGTATAATGTATTTTACAAGACTTTTCTACTTCTGATAAACAAAATTAATGCCGGTCAGTTTTTAAACGGGGGTCCTTCAGGTCTATATGCAATGCTTTAGTAATCTATAGAGTTACTTAATTTGAAATTCTTTTACAAATAAATAAATTAAAATTTAGTTATAAAGATCGTTCACATATTATTTTTTATGTCATAATATTTGAGAGTTACTGATATTACATCACTATTTTAAGTTATAATTATATTTTTAAAAGAATTTTTATTTAAAAAATGAAGTATTATTTTAGAAAATCAAAAAATAAAATCAATAAAATTAGGACAGAGAGAGTATAGATTGAATTAAAGACCTTAGTTATAGCTCAGCTAGCCAATTCACATCCTAAAAGAAAAATTGATGCCTTATATGTTTTTATAATTGGCTGGGTAATCGAATCATTTTCACTAATGATTAGCGGTTCAATCAGTCAGATTGATCCAATCAGTAGTCGGATTGGTCTAATGAAAATTGATTATATTTTCTTATTATATTATGTAAAGCGATAATATAATATATTAATTGTTATGTAATATATTTTAAATGTAAAAAAAATAAACAACTATCTAAAAAAATATATAATAAAATACAAAATCAAAATAATCACATAAATATAATAAAATATTAAATTTAATTTTTTTAAAATAAATTAAAAAAGTTAAAAATCGATCAAAATCGAAACCGGTCAAATTGAAAATTCGATTTCATACCCTTAATCGGACCGAATCAATTTACGATTCTCGATTCTCGATTGAACCGCGAGTCAGATGCGATTTTCAAAATAATGCCTTGCGGTTTTCATTATTGAGAATAATTATTGACAAACTCTTCGGCTAGACAAAAAAGGTGATAAGAAAAAAATAAAATAAACATGTTATTAACTCTTGCAAGACAAAATTTGTGTCAATAATAATCAATGTTAGGGTGAAGGAACATTGATCTTCATTTGGTTTAGTCATATTGTAATTATTATGCTATCCAATCAAGAAAAAAGCTATCTTAAAAAAATCAATAAAGAAGAGTCTCTAATTTGTTTTTTAAATATTTCTTGGAGTAAAAGGGTCTCTATTTGAACTATATTATTTCTGATCAATCTTATTCTTGATTACGGCCAATTATATGATTGTAATCACATGAAGGGATGATTAGAATTCTTACTATATTTTCACAAGGCACCTGGCAATCATATCCCTCTTAGATCTGATAAATTTATCCCACTGGCTAATTAGGACTTTAAAAAAAGTTTTACCATTTTTCCCAATTAAGGTGGTGGTCCTCTTCACGACCCAATTTCATATGCAGGGCACTTTATTTTCCTCTCCTAACAAAACACAAAGAAGAAGAAGAAAACTTGAAACAAGAAAAGAGGGAACAGACTGTTCCAAGAAATAACAGAATGAGGAGGGAAATAGTGGGAAATTGTGATCACTTTCTTGGATCCTGCAACAAACATTTGCCCTTATTGTGCCCATATTAATAAAAAAATATGGCTGCTGGGCCAAAGATAAAGGAAACAAAGAATGACGAAAAGTAGGGAGAGGAGGGCAAAAGAAAAAGGGGTAAGAAATCCAAGAAAACTTGTAAGTATAGTGCAGGAGAGCAGAAGAAGGTAAAATACAGAGAAAATTTTAGCCCAAATTGAGTTCTTCGAACCTAAATTAATTACATAGTAAACAAATTATACATGTCATATGATTGATAAGTATTTTTTGTACTTGATTAAATCTGATCAAAATAAGAATTTTCTGAGACATAAAAAGGAGAGAGAAGAATTCTTGATTATGTAGCTAGTAGTATTGTTCTGTAAGTTTGTATGGAACTTAGAAAATAGAAGTATTGGTAGTAGGAGGAGGAGGAGGATAGTGTTGTTTCTTTCATTTCCCTTTCTCTCTCTTTGCCTCTGTCTCTCTGTCTCTCTGTCTCACTCTTCATGATAAAACATAGTTACACAGCCCACTCTCAGCGAAACTAATAATCATGAAACAACCTCTGCACCCTGCACTCCAAAAAAGCAAATCCAACCATCAAAACCTTTCCCACCTTAAATTTACTTCTCTGAACACAACACATTGCTCAGTCATTTCTAGCACCACAACTTCAAAACCATGAACCTAATTCCCCTCCTCCCACCTGTAGCGTTCTCAATTTTCTTGATCCTTGTTAGAGCGTCGTTAGTCCTATCCACTACAGCCACCGCGGCCGAGGTGGTAGCCGCCTCTACTCCACCTCTCCAACTCCTCTCTCTTCTGTCAATAAAATCCTCCCTTAGAGACCCTTTAAACACATTCCATGATTGGGATCCGACAACTGAGTTTTCCAGGGAGAGTTTCCAGCCCATGTGGTGTTCATGGTCGGGCATCAAGTGCAACCACAAGACAAGCCAAGTTACAACCTTGGACTTATCCGGGCGTAATCTTTCAGGCAGCATACCTACTGATATCAGATATTTGTCCCATTTGCATCATTTGAACTTGAGTAGGAATTCTTTTGATGGCCCCCTACAAGCTGCCATTTTTGAACTACCGAACCTTAGAACACTTGACATTAACCACAACTTTTTCAATTCAAGTTTTCCACCCGGCATATCAAGACTCAAGTCTCTCACGTTTTTCAATGGTTATAGCAACAGCTTCCTGGGCCCTTTGCCGGAAGAGTTCATTTACCTCAGGAATCTTGAGTACCTCAACCTCGGTGGAAGCTACTTTGAAGGCCAAATCCCGACAAGTTATGGCAAATTTTTCAAGCTGAAGTCTCTATACTTGCATGGAAATTTGTTGACGGGCCTAATTCCAGCTGAGTTAGGTTTCTTGAATCAGCTTGAGCATATAGAATTGGGGTACAATGAGTTCTCCGGTGGACTTCCAGCACAATTTTCAGGTTTATCTAGTTTAGTCTATCTTGACATCTCATCAGCAAATCTATCTGACAATCTTCCAGCTGAGTTAGGCACCCTGGCAAAGCTCGAAATATTGTTGCTTTTCAAGAATCACTTATCAGGATCAATTCCGGAGAGTTGGGCTCAAATGGAATCCTTACAGATTCTTGATTTATCAGATAATAATCTCTCAGGTGCAATACCGAGTGGATTCTCAGCTTTGAAGGAGCTAAAAACATTATCCTTGATGAACAATAAGCTGACAGGTGAAATTCCAGAAGGGATTGGTGAGCTTCCCAACCTTGAAGTCTTGTCTCTCTGGAACAATTCACTCTCAGGAATTTTACCACAAAAACTAGGCTCCAACGCTAAGTTACAACGGCTTGACGTCTCTTCAAATTCACTCTCGGGTCCAATCCCGCCAAATCTTTGCCTCAGCAACAAGCTCATAAAACTCATACTCTTCTCAAACCAATTTGTTGGTGAGATCCCTTCATCCCTAGCAAATTGCACGGCCTTGTCACGATTAAGGATTCAAAACAACAGGCTCAATGGGTCGATACCACTTGGATTTGGGTCCTTGTCGAACCTCACTTTCATTGAATTAAGCAAGAACAACTTATCTGGTGCAATCCCAAAAGATCTTGGCAATGCACTGCAATTGGAGTTCTTGAATATATCAGAAAATTCATTCAATTCTGAGCTTCCTGATAACATATGGGACGCACCGAGTTTAAAGATTTTATTAGCAAGTTCTTCTAATCTCAATGGCAAAATTCCTGATTTTGTCGGGTGCAGAAGTTTCTACAGGATTGAGCTAGATGGAAACAATTTCAGTGGTAGCATTCCGTTGGACATTGGCCACTGTGTGAAGCTGATTAGCTTGAATTTGCGCAGAAATTCTCTAACTGGAATCATTCCCTGGGAGATTTCCACACTTCCTTCCATTACAGATATTGATTTGTCCCACAATTTTCTCACAGGAGCCATTCCTTCGAGTTTCAACAATTGCAGTACGCTGGAGAATTTTAATGTATCATATAATCAGCTCACAGGCCCTGTACCCTCATCAGGCTTAGTGTTTTCAAGTTTTCATCCATCTTCATTCATTGGAAACGAAGGGCTCTGCGGCAGAATTCTCAAGAAACCTTGCCGGACAGATGGACTGGCTGCTGGGGCCGTGGAGGTCCGCCAGCAGCCTAAGAAGACAGCCAGCGCCATTGTCTGGATTATGGCTGCGGCATTTGGCATTGGGCTGTTCATTTTGGTCGCAGGCAGTCGTTGTTTCCACGCAAAATACGGTCGCAAACTCTCTAATGATCAAGATGTCGGCCCTTGGAAATTGACGGCATTTCAAAGGCTAAATTTCACCGCAAACGATGTGCTGGAGTGTCTCAACATGACCGATAAGATCATCGGGATGGGGTCCACAGGGACCGTGTACAAGGCCGAGATGCCAGGTGGTGAGATAATCGCAGTTAAGAAGCTGTGGGGGAAGCACAAGGACACAATCAGGAAGAGGAGAGGAGTGTTGGCCGAGGTCGATGTCTTAGGTAATGTTAGGCATCGTAACATCGTGAGATTGTTGGGTTGTTGTAGCAACAATCAATGTACAATGTTGCTCTACGAGTACATGCCTAATGGGAGCTTGGATGATTTGTTGCATGGGAAGAATAAGTGTGACAATTTGGGGGCAGATTGGATGACTAGGTACAAGATTGCGTTAGGGGTGGCACAAGGAATATGTTATCTTCATCACGACTGCGATCCAGTGATCGTGCACCGTGATTTGAAGCCAAGCAACATACTCCTCGATGTTGAGATGGAGGCTCGGGTGGCCGATTTTGGGGTGGCGAAGTTAATTCAGAGCGATGAATCGATGTCTGTGATTGCTGGATCATATGGCTACATTGCCCCAGGTATGGTTCCTTGCTCTCTTTTTCCATTTCTTGTTAATTTTGAGTTATAGTTTAAATCATCTAATTTTCTTGAATTTTTGGTTATTTTGTTTTTATAACTTATGAGCATGATTATGTGTCACAATGTAATCATATTGCACCATGTCCTTGTTGTGTTAGTGCTTATGTAAGTTGCTATCAACATTGATTGGATTGTACACATTGTGTTTGGCTATTATACTTACTTGCATAATATACATATATATATATATATATATGGTCTTCTATTTCTTTATTTTCTTTTTTGGGTGGGGTGGTGAGATGGGGTGCTTTCATGCTTTTCTTGTTGGGTTTATCTCTATCCTTTGATCATGTTGGTTTAAGTTCGTTGTGTAGGGTGACGAAATATGACCCCATTGTGTGTATAATGTGGTGTCACGTCTCATGTGATGCATAAAAGTAATAAAAGGTGGCCAAAATACAAAAAGAAAAAATCGTCTCATGTGATGCATATATAGTGTTTTTGCCGATGATGAATGGTTTTTTCAGATAATAATTTTTTTTATTTATAAAGTGTACATAATGACAATAAGTATAATATTAATTTATAAAAAAAATACATTTAAGATCAATTTACATACCTGTGTATCATTTATAAGTTATGATATAGCCACTATATTTTACATGTTTATACAAAAAAAAAAATAAAAAATTGATCACTAAATGAATAATTAGATGTCACTAGCTATGTTTGAAGTATCATTGACTTAGCCATGGGCATGTCATTGATTTTTCAAATTCAAACATATAGGTATAGATCTAAGGGCACCCCCACAAGTAGATTGTGGTATAGAGTAAGCAAGAAGTATTTCTTTTACTTTTTCCTCTTTGTCGCCGTGATTTGCTACTGTTTCGGTGCACAGCCCACTTTTTCTCGTGAAGTGCTCTATCCCTTTAATTTTCACCCTTTTCATATACTTTGGACCCAGCAAGATTTTGTCAATTAGTTTTCAAAATCTGTTTTTTTTTTTTTTTTTTTCTTTTCTTTGTGTGACAACAAATATTTTAATATGGTTTTTTTTCCCCGCAGAATATGCTTACACATTACAAGTTGACGAGAAGAGTGATATTTACAGCTATGGAGTGGTGTTGATGGAAATTCTAACGGGAAAAAGATCGGTCGAAGCAGAATTTGGCGATGGTAATTGTATAGTAGATTGGGTAAAATCTAAAATTAGGATGAAAAATGATTTAAGTGATGTGTTAGATAAAAATGCTGGTGCATCTTGTGCTTCCGTGAGGGAGGAAATGATGCTCCTTCTTAGGGTTGCATTGCTATGCACTAGCCGAAATCCGGCTGACCGGCCCACAATGAGGGATGTCGTGTCCATGTTGCACGAGGCCAAGCCCAAACGAAAACTGCCCGAGGGTGGTGGTGGGGCAGGTTGTGATGAGGTGGTTCTAGATTTTTCAGGGTACAAAAGTTAATTGAAGAATGTTAATGTATATATCTATATATAGAGTTTTTGGGTTTTTTTTATGTTTTATTTTTTTTTTTTTTGGTTCCGGAGTTGGGAGAAGGGGGGGGAGGGGGGGGGGGGCTGTTGTGGACCTAAGACTGTGGGGATTGGTATAGAAGTAAATTTTTTTATGTCTTAATTTCATCAATGAACTGATCAAGTGTTGTCTTTTTACTAACAATGAGTGTATCCAATGCTAGAAACAAATTATGGGTGCAATGCATGCTGATACTTGATGCCATGCTTGGTTGGTAGTAGCCAAATGCAAAATCCTAAATGTAAAAAGCAACATAAAATTAATCGAAACCATAACTAATTACAATATCAAAGTTCCAATTTCATGTTAGGACATGTTAGCTATAACAAATTCCGCTTAAATGGAAGAAAATCTTGTCATAGATGGTGCCTACGTCTCATTCTCGCCAACCAAAACTAATTCACATCCCATATTTTAATTTGATGTTGGATTTTGTATTCTACGTTATAAAAACATATTAAGTATATATAATTTATAATAAATTTATATTTATTAATATATTTTATTCACTTAACATGTATTTATAAAATACAATTAGAAATATAACGTCAAATTAAAAGATTAAGAATCCAGACTAAATCACAACCCTCTACATTGATGTTATTGGATATTCCACCACGCAAAAAGCCAATTGCATTTTCAAGAGTGGGGGCAACTTTTGATTTCCCTCATTTTTCACTCTTGTCTATCCGTTCCCAATCTAACACATAATACATGAAATGTAATCGATCTTTTAAGGAAAACTCTCTGGTATGTTGGTCGAATTAACCAACGTATGTTTGATCATGTTAAAATTCATAAAATTTATACAAAATACAAATAAACTCCACGAAATTCAAATATTATAGATGAATTAAATAAAATAAAAATTCAAAACTTTCTATAAAATCTCAATACTCAAATGGAGATTGAGATTCTTGATTTCAAACTTCAGCTTTTGTGCTTCAATTAATAATCCGTAATTTGGTCAAGCATTTATGATCTTGTCTGAATACTTGTGGAATATTGTAATAAAGTTTAGGGTAAAAATTCATGGGATTCCATCAAGAATGACAATGAATTTAGTGGAGTGAGGCTAGTCAACCTCATCATCATAGTGCTGCAGAAATGATTTTGTGACCATGCTCTCTCAAGTGGTGCATGGTCAATAATTGAAGACTTTTGTTCGCAAAGATGATGCCAAGTTGCAAAACCATGGTAGCTAGTAGGGCTTTTTTTTTTTTTTTTTTTGTTGGATTAATTACAAAAACAACCCCTAAAATTTGATCTATTTATGAAAACTATCTTATAAATAAATTACATATATTCCCTTTTAAGTATTACAAATACAACCTCTAAATTGCAAAATGAAAACAAATATAAAGGATGTGTTTGTACGTTATAAATTTAAATGGATAGTTTCTGTATATAATTCAAACTTGAAGGGTGATTTTTTAAATTAATCCTTTTTTCAGAACTATTTATCCACAAATAGAGTAAACTTCACACAAATATCGTGAAACAATTTTGTTTGTCAAATTAGTGTTATTGTTAATATGTACAAACTTCTCTTTAGAGACATTTTAAAAATAAATAAATGAATAAAATGAATGGCTTCAATATGTTTTTTTTAATTTGAAAAAGATGAAGTGATGTAGCGAAAGCGTCTAATGAGAAGGATTAACACGAAAAAAGAGAATAAAAATATTTTTATTATATGTTAATTCGCTCATGAATATCACATAATAGGCATAAAAACTCGTGGATTCTTAGAATCGAACTTTGGGAGAAAATAAAAGAAAACTCTCTTTGTAAATTTTTATTGATTTCTTCCTTCCTCCAGAAAGGTCCTAAAGGTACAATATAAAGGAAATCAAATAAAAGGGAGTTCTAACTTGAATCATAAAATATTCAAAACAGAAAATAAAACAAAAGGCAACAAAAATTTTGATTGAAATAATCCTATTTCTAGTAAGTGAATAAATAGCGTGCAATCACTTTCGACAGTCAAACTTTTCCAAAAATAACATCCCATGACGCGCTCTGCATCATGAAGTCATTTATCAACCGAAATTTTTTATTTTTTTAAGAATGTTGAAGTTGTTTTTGTCAAAAATATGACTTTAGCTAAAATTATTGCAATAAGTTGATTATTCCAAATTCTTGAATGATTTGTTTATTGTACCAAAAATAAACTTTCGGCTGCAATAAGATATGTTCTAACCTATTTTGTGTCCTAATTTCCTTTACTTCCATGCCCGGTTCTCTCAAAATATTGGATAGTTAATTAAACAAACTCTCAAATAATTATTGATATTGGATTTTTTTTATCACATGTACTTTTTGCTTTTGTTAAACAATCAAGTAAATTATTGCATCAGATATTAATTAATTATAATTGTTGTTTAATATACAAAATTAGATATTTACCCACACTTTTATTTTTTACTAAAACCCAGAACCTCATAATTACCTAATTTTGATTGAATCAAACATACTGATTGATACATAATTGGATGGGATTTGGATCCAATTAAGCTCAGTTATTTGCAATGCATTTTGCAACACAATAGGTCTTATCATAGCTTTTTTTTTTTTCCTTTTTTTTTTTTTGGATGAAAAATAATTGATATCAATTACTTTCAGTAACTATTTAACCATGAATCTTTTAAAGTGAAAAGACCAAATATATTGTTACATTTGAATTAATTAATAATAAATTAACAATCATTAATTAATAATTTATAATAATTAACAATCAACAAATAACTATTATAGTAAACATGTCCATAACCAAATGGACCTATAATTGGGCTTTGGACTTAACCAAGAGAATTGGACTCCTCAGAATTGTAGACCAATCCTAAGTTGCTCAAATCCAATTCCACTGGGCCCAATGACAAGAAACACATTCTAAGAATTATGATTCAATTCGTTTGAAATAATGACCCAAACAAGTTTAGGACCCAATTCCAATTGGGTCAAGTCTTATTCACACAACACATTCTTCACAAACCTTACTAGAGCTACTTGTTTTTTATCCGAAGCCTGCAATTTGGTTCTTGATATAGCAAGTTGGGAAAACAATTTTTGTTCGTACTTAAAATAAAGAAGTTGATTCAGTAGCATGGGCTGCAATAAAGGCCTAGTGTTATTGTGTTAATAAGAAATGGCTCGACGAGATAGTATGAATAGGTCTACTAGAGAAACGAGACTTCACAAGTTCAGTGACTTGAGAATGGAACGAAAAACAAGAAGGCTTAGTTGTATTTTGAAAAGGGATGCGGCTATGGTGAAAAGCCAATTATCTCGCTTCCAAAATACATATGTGATGGTGCGATTAAGTATATGATAGGGTTATAAGTTTTGAATCGATGGAAGGATGCAGATGTGAAGAAATAATTTAGGAAAAAGATTTTAAATTACTCTTATTATCTTATTAGGTAAATTTCAAATATATTACGTTGATCCTAAAAAATAATTCAAAATAAGAGTTAAGAAATTTAAAATTCATTAGGACACAAACTCTCAAAATCCATCAATCCATTATCCAAATCGAATTGCTTCAACAAATGTCGGCCTGACCCTTTGAGTACTGGGCTTCAGTGCATCACTGGAGAGTGCTTCGCCCTAATAAATGGGCCTATGATCATGACAAAAGCCTATGGACAATAATTATGGTTCCAACTGGATTTAAATTTGAAAAACAAATCACCATTTCTTTATTTTTAACCTACTCTTAATTTGTAAAATATTAATTTATTAAATTCATTTAAATGAAACAAAATATAGTAATATAATTAGGTTTAGAATGCACGGGGTACTACAAAATTCAATTGTTAATAGTTAATACATAATCAGGTCTAATTAAGCTAGAAATTGTAAAAAGATGAGAAGAATTCGATCATATATTGTAGTGCAACTACAAAGCTTGGGTGGAAGGCAAAGAAGGTCTCCGATCTCAAGTTTGAGACAACATTTTCTTCATAATTAAGTAAGTACAGGGATGTCTATTTTTAGAAAAAGTGAGGCATGCACCCGCTTCGATTTTGAATTAAAATAGAAATTTTAAAAAATAATAGATTAATATACTCTATCAATAATTGAGTTGAATTTAGTGTATCATAGTTGGACTTAGGTGGAACGCAGAGAGGAGGGCTCGATTTTGAAACAATATTTTCTTCGTAATCAAGTCAGGACAAGGATATTTATTTACAAAAAAAAAAAACAATCTTGAAAGGTATATATTTGATTTTGAATTAGAATAGAGATTTCGAAAAATGATAGATTATTCACTCTATAATATTATCCTATGTCGCACAATTGACTCAGTCAATTTAGATTATTTCTTAATTTAAATATACACTTAAGATAATTAAAAAAAGTTATAATTGACATGTTCGACTAATTTAATAGATTATAGTAATTATAATAAATAAATAATTAATTATTATATAATTAAATGGAGTTAATAAATTACATGAAACGCAATTAGAGTTTGCGCTTTTAATTGAAAGCACAAATTTCAATTGCGCTTTCAATTTTTTTTTATTTTATTTTAATAAAAATGCAACTTAGTATTGTATTTTTTTTATAATTATAATTTTATTAATAATCACACAATTAATAATCATGCGATTAATTTTTTGGATAATAATTACAGTATTGGATATATACATTATAATTTTTTAAAAAAATATAAGAATAATAAAAAATATTAAAAATGGTCACCAGTGCCACAAGTATGTCGGTGGCGCTGTTGTCTACCTCGATATCAACCCTCAATAACAATAACAATATCAGTATTATTTGACTGATTTTAGGTCGGATCATCAACATATGTACTATAGTTTAAATTGAAGTTCGGCCGACCTGATAAAGTTGTGGAGGTTGACTCTCCACGATCATGATACACGCTGTCTATATATGGAAATGTAACAGGCAAGGCAATAAACTCTCTACATCCAGAATCGTATTCTATTTATAATAAACTATTAAATTAGTACATGATATGATTCTTGATATGGAGAGTTTATTGTCTCGTCTATTGCATTTCCACATTTATACAAGATACGATTGTGGATGTGGAGAGCTTATTGTCTCACTTGTTCCATTTCCACATCTAGACAATGTGTATCATGATCGTGGAGAGTCGACCTCCACAACTTCATTAAATCGGCCGAACTTTAATTTAAACTATAGTATATATATTGATGATTCAATCAAAAATCTGTCAAATGACACTGATGTTGTTGTTGTTGTTGAGGGTGAACGTCGAGATAGACGACAGTGCCACCAATATACTTGTTGTATTAGTGGCCATTTTTAGTATTTTTTATTATTCTTGTATTTTTTAAAAAAATTATAATGTATATATCCAATATTGTAATTATTATTCAAAAAAATTAAACGCGTAATTATTAATTATGTGATTATTATTAAAATTATAATTATAAAAAAAACATAACACTAAATTATGCTTTTATTAAAATAAAATAAAATAAAATAAAAACGCAATTGAAGTTTGTACTTTCAATTCAACACGTATATTTCAATTGCGATTTTACGCAATTTATTAACAACGTCTAATTATACGATAATTAATTAATTATTAATTATATTTACTATAATCTATTAAATTAGTCTGACATGTTCTCTCTCCCATAAAAAAAAAATGAAAAAAGAAAAGCATTGTCAAATTTTTTGAAACGGCTATCTAATAGCTCTGCTGGTGGGACACAACGATACTTTTGACTTTAGATATACAAATAAGACAAATCACAAGAAGTTTTGCATGAAGTACACCTTCCCATTTTGTAAGAGCCAAAAACCAAAAATTTAAAAATTAAAAATAAAAAAATATGGAAATCTGCAAGACTGCAAAGTTCAAATTTAAAAAAGTCTTTTTTAAAGAAAAAGTCATGTTAATTTTACAATAATGTATCTAAAATATTCCAAATTGCTAAATATTAAAAAATTCGGTCTTAAACAACCCACCCACTAAAAAAATAAATAAATAAAAAGGGTGAATTCTCTTTACCCTTCAACTATATGTTTGGAGTCAATTTGCCCCTCAAACTATGAAAATATACATGTTGTCCACTTCAATTAAGAAAAATGTAATTTGTTTTTCAATATTGGCCATTTTTCAATACTTTTGGGAAAGTGTTGAATTTAAAATATCGATATTTTAAAAAAATTCATTCCTACTTAATAATATATAATAATTAATTTAAACTAAATCAATTATAACATGACAAAGTTTGATTTTTATATTTTAGTTGACTATATAAAATAATAAAATTTATTTAATATATTAATTTTATTCTTAATTTTTATAAATAAGTGTTAAATAATTAATACTCATAAGATTGGTGTGATCGAGATCATTATTTGAAAAATAAAAAAATCATATAAAAAATAACTTTGAATCTTGAAAATAAGAATATAGAACAAGTCACTAATATCATGAACTTTTAGCATTGAATGTCCCTGCATATAATCTTATAATTTTTTAAAGATCTGTATTTTTAATAAACAATCGCTCTGACTACTCCAACCTCTTTGAAGAGACATGCATTCTCCCAAGTATGAAACTATTTTATTGAGTTATTTAGCTATCGTACTCCTTATTATTCTCTATCTACTCATCTGTATTGGTTTGGATAAATGTATCATTTTGTTTAAAAAATTATCAATTTTTTTAGAAGTATTAATTGTTTAACAATTAGTTATGATAATTAAGAACAAAAATAATTTATTAAATGAAATTATTGTTTTTACATAGTAAATGAAGTATAAAACTTAATTATGTTATTTTATAATTGATCTAATTTAAATTAATTGATTTATATTATTAAGTGTAAATAAAAAATTTTTAAAATCTAAACATTTTATCATCAACATTTTCCAAATATATTGGGAAAAAAAAGATAAAATTTATAAATAAATTATATTTTCTTAGTTGAAAGTGACAAAAATGTATATATTTTCATAATTTGAGGGGTAATACGACACTAAACATATAGTTGAGGGAACAAACTGAAAATCATCCAATAAAAAAAAAATCCAAGTTGACAAAGACGTATCCTATCTGGGGTTCACGTTTCAGCTTCGAAGGGAAAAAGAGGCCAACAACTGCCGAGTGAGCAGTTCAAATTCTCGTGTGGTGACAAAAAGTGCAACATCGAGCAATTTGAATAGCAATTTCCTAGACGAGGCTAGACCCCACATTCATAGAAGTCCGTTGGCGACAGAAACCAAAGCTTCACCTGAAACCCAACTTCAATTCTTTGAAACAGATAAACAACATAAAAAAAAAAGAAGAAAAAAAGAAAACAACGTGCTCCAGTTTGAGTGAAAATTCGTTGCAGATAGAGAAAGAATCTCAGGCAGATACAAAATCTTGAATGTTGAGGACATTCAAGAAATGTGAGATAAAAGAAAACTTGTCATTTCAGAGGAAAATGGTGCAGAGAAGACTAAGAAACAGAGCAAAGACAGGGTCTTTCCATATTCTTGGTAGCTGAAAAGAAGAAAAACAGGAAGAAGAAGAAGAAGAAGAAGAAGAAGAAGAAAGAGTGGAAGTGCAAAAACAATGGCATGTTCAGCTGACAAAGAAAACCAAGAGTCCCTGTGGTTCAAAAACAAGAAAGCTTTGAACCATGTACTCTTCGCAATGCGCCTCCATTCTCCAACTCCTAAACAAACCCAACCCCAGAACCAAACAGAAAGGGTACCTCTATCGGTTGCTTCACAGCCCAACAGCAAAATCCAAGATTTCACTCTCACAAATCTTGTTTTTGACAAAACCTCACTTCTTTCGGATGAAATCTTGCTTAAGATTCTTTCAAAACTCTCGAAGTCTCAGAGGAATGCAAATTTTCTTGTTTCCAAAAGGTGGCTCAATCTGCAAGGCAGGCTTGTGAGATCCATAAAGCTTCTTGATTGGGATTTTCTGATTTCAGGTAGGTTGTTTCTGAGGTTCCCTAATCTTGTTCATGTTGATTTGGTTAACGGATGCCTGATTTCGCCCCGGAACTCGGGTATCTCTGTCACTCACAAGACTGTCTCTTTTCATGTTGGTTCTGATGTTGAGCGTAAAGATTGGTTTTTTGATGAAAGTTCTGTGTTGAATGGTAACGAAGTTGACAGGGGTTTGAGGGTTTTGGCTAGTGGGTTTCCGAATTTGAGGAAATTAGTGGTAATAAATGCTAGTGAAATGGGGCTGTTGAGTGTGGCTGAGGAGTGCCCCACATTGCAAGAACTGGAGTTGCATATGTGCAATGATCAGGTTCTGCGTGGAATCGCTGCCTGTCAGAATCTACAGATCTTAAGGTTGAGTGGAGGTGTGGATGGGCTCTATGGTTCATTGGTTTCCGATGTTGGATTGACTATTTTAGCACAGGGATGTAAGAGATTAGTGAAACTTGAATTGAGTGGATGTAAAGGGAGTTATGAGGGAATTAGAGCTATTGGGCAGTGCTGTCAAATGCTTGAAGAGTTGACTCTTTGCAATCATAAAATGGAGAATGGTTGGCTGTTGGCTCTTTCATACTGTGAAAATTTGAAAACTTTAAGGTTTTTGTCATGTAAGAGAATTGATGGTAGTTCTGGACTGGATGAGCATTTGGGATCTTGTCCTGCGGTTGAAAGTTTACATTTGGAGAAGTGTCAGTTAAGGGATAAGAAGAGTTTGAGGGCATTGTTTCTAATCTGTCAGGATGGAAGGGAAGTAGTTCTGCAGAATTGCTGGGGTCTGACTGATGATATGTTCAGCTCTGCAAGTGCTTTCAGGTACTGGATTCCTAACTCCTAGTTGCTATGCAATTTGCAATATTTTGGGATCTTATGTGCTGTAATCTATATGTTATGACGTTTGCTTGCATTTCTGTTCACCTTCTATGCTGCTTTAAATGTATCCATGAGATCGCAAATCTTATTATCTTTCTGAGCAACTCATTGTCTTGAATTGTTAGAGATGTGATAGGTTTTTTCTTTTCTAAATTGCTTTTGATCTATTATAAGAAATATGAAATGGGAAGCATGGAGGAATTAAATCTCAGAAATGAAAAACACAAAAAACACAACAGGAACTGAATTGTGTTTTGTTGCACTCACAGCGACTTGACCATGCTAAATGCAATAACCATGCGAAAATTAGTCAAATGATTGTAATGGTTCAGGCTTTGGAGTACCAATTATTGGGCCACGGAAAAGAAAAAAAGTAACAAAGAATAAGAAAGAAATTATGCTGTGGGATTTTTTTATATTAATATGTCAAATCTAATTTTGTTACGCCAATTTACCTGCAGGAGGGTAAGATTTCTGTCTTTAGAAGGCTGCTCATCGCTGACAACACATGGTCTTGAGTCTGTAATTATTTCTTGGAACGAACTTAGGAGCCTCAAAGTGAAGTCATGTAACAATATAAAGGATAGTGAAGTCAATCCTGCACTTTCTAGCGTATTTTCAGCTCTGAAAATTTTGAAATGGGAGCCAGATACGAAATCTCTTCTTTCAGCTAATCTTGCAGGCACTGGCATGGGAAAGAGGGGCAATAAATTCTTCAAGAAGTCTTGTGACTGGAAATCTTTGCCGGGTTCATAGAACTTCAGATTCTTGAAACTAACACATGATGAGTGCTAATGCATTCACTTTTCTGTACCAGTATCTTGTAACTGTTTGGTTGCTTGACCATCTGAGAATTTCTGCAAAACTTGACAAAGGAGGATTCATACTCATTTACTGGATCTTGTAACTGTTTGGTTGCTCGACCATCTGAGAATTTCTGCAAAACTTGACAAAGGAGGATTCATACTCATTTACAGGAAAAGATAAGTGGAATGATAAATGTTTTAAGGGTGGCATCTAGCAGGCTCCATTAGTTTTCTTCATTAGGTTCAGCTCACAGTTTCACGCAATAATAATAGTACAATGATCCTTAACATGTACTGCTTGTTATATTACACAAATAACTTTCTACTTCAATGTTGTAAGAAATGATCATTACTTATTCTCAGAACAGAGTTTCATCTGAATTTCAAGGTTTTGTACATGGCTTAAGAAACTTATTAAGATAATGCTGCAGTTGCAACATGAAAAACTGTTGGCTTTTTGATTGACAAGGTAATTATCCACCCCGTCTGTTACTCGCAAGTTTGTACACTAAGTTGATATTCATCTTTCTGTAGTTCTGCTGCTGCCTGCTGGAGCCAAAGTTGATTGCTTTTTGAGCTGATTTGAGCAGATAATTCAATAATGTTTAACAGAGATGGATGCATTACTGATATATGGATTACCTCATCCAGAAAATAGAGTGGAGTTGGTTTAAAAAGAAGCAAGGCCAAAATTAAAGAAATTGCTAGTTGAGTTCGTTGCCTTCCACTAAGTTCTGACAATGACTGTTTCCAAACTCCCTAAAGCAACCCGAACCTCCAAGCCATCAAGTAAGGCTGCATCCTTCAGGAGGTTCAGTTTGTCCATTGACAGGCAGCAGAGTCGAAAATATAGATCCAAAATCTCTGAATAAAGAGAGCACCAGATAAGTGTTAAACTAGCAAGTATCCACATAATTGAAGAGATGGAAAGAAAACAAGCATAAGAATAAACTATGAGCAGAAGTTAATGTTTTGTTTCAGATTAATGGCAAATGACAGACAGCAAACTGGAATAAAAGAATTAACTTTTTAAGACTAGCCCAAGTGGCTCCTGGATCTCTTCAATAACTTTTTTTATTTTTTGACTTCTCATCCTACACAGAAAAATCTGCATAAATAACAGGCATCTTGGGATAGATGCATTTCATTTTCAACACTGCTAACCTCAGTTTGTTCTTCTTAGATATCTAGTCATTGTACTCATCTTCAGGTTTCTCAAACATGGCCCTAATCTTAACCTTCTTATTCACCCTTTTTTCAAGGGAGTTTAGAAGCCAGCCTTATTTATGGAGCGTCAATTATCTTGCTCAATTCTCAAACAGATTGTTCAGCTTGCAGTTTTTCAGATTCTTGCCTGGCCTTATGGATGCAAATTAATAATCTGACCCAACTCTTCCAAAAGTTTGCTTCTCAGATGCAATCCAAGTATGATTCTCTATCAATTTCTCAACCTTCAAAGAACAATCTTTCTTTATATATATATATATATATATATAATTAGATGTCCAGAGAAACTGATTCAAGAACCAAAACCTATAAATTACCTCATTCTCCGTCCTCTTCCTCTCTAGGTTTGTCTCATTGATTTTAGATTTGGATTCTCTGTTGCTCCTTCGTAATATTAGTAATTCACTACTCACAATTTTCGTACTTGGAAAATGAAATATTTGCCTATCATTTACACAATCAATGTATTGTCTATTGATTTCCTACTTGAAAAATTAGATACTTGTCTATAATTCACACACTCAATATATTGTGTACTGAACTACATTATTTATTATAAATATGCTCATTTCTTACTTTCCTTTGTCATTGTCCCACTATCCACTTTAACAGTCTCATTTCTCGAATTTTACTTTATTGTGGCTTTCTGACAGCCCAACATTCAGTCCTATAGAACATTGTCGATCTTATTGCACTCTATTGCAGCATAAGTCTGCAAAATTTTAGTGGCGTTATAGACAATTAGTTCTTCAGTATAGTGTTATCTCTTGTCAAGAATACAGAATAAAGTCTTCAAACAGTTTGTTTAGCAACATAGATGTCAAATTGGGCTGAATTTAATGCTTGAAAGTCTCATTGTATCAAGTCGCCTCTTCTCAAAAGAGAGCGAACAAAAAAGAAAAAGAAAAAGAAAAAACACAACAACAACAACATCGACAATCTTTTGTACTTTGGGAAATACAACAAATGACAGAACCTGCAGAACCTAAAATACACTAAAATACAAGCAAAATATGGTTTGCTTTTTAAACTTAGACCCCAACTCCATCAGAAATGCCCCTCAAAGAATCAGGGACTTGAACAGGGAACACCACATTGTCATACAGAATTCCTGCAATGGCTGCTCCAATCAAAGGTCCAACCCAATAAACGGCTTGATTCTTGAAACTCCCTCCAATGAGGGCAGCACCAAATGAGCATGCTGGATTCATCGACCCACCCGTAAAGGGCCCTGATGCCAAAACATTGGCTCCCACTATAAGCCCAATTGCCAATGGCCCGATGGCTCCCATGGCACCCCTCCTCGGGTCTGCAGATGCATACACTGTGTACACCAGTGCAAATGTCATCGCACCTTCCAGTATGGCTGCCCCGAATCCAGTCATTTCGGTTGGAATTGCGTGAACTGGGATGCGCTAGAAAGATCCAAGAAAACAAGATCATTGCCAGAATTAATACTACAAGAACTAAGGAATTTGGATATGGATATGCGAGTCTGTTGGTTGGTGGTTTTCAACTTGGTTTCTTGTTTTCTGGGCTAAAAGTTTCATGCAACTGCCTAATTTCAGTTTATAAACTCAAAACATTGAATTCAGATCCTCTCCAACACGCTTTGATTAGGAAAAGGGCCCATTTGATTGTCGTCCAGGATTTTAGGACATCCTATAACAAAAACATTATCTGAAACACCCTGGTATTTTCAGGTAATTCAACCTTAAATTCAAATATATGTTTGAAAATTCTAATAAAATACACATAATTTTTTTTTGCCTAAAATCATCATCGAAACCAAGTTTTCATATCCCATTGGACCTTTTCTGTGTCATGATCAGATACTGGGACATATATTTCTTTACCTGCCCAACAGTAGTTGTTTTTAGCAAAAGGCAAGCCATGACAGAGCCAAGCATTTGTGAAATCCAATAGAAGATGGCCATGGGAATGGTAACATGTCCCCCAATTGCCATTCCAAAAGTAACGGCAGGATTCACATGCCCGCCGGAGATGTTGGCTGAGATGTACACCGCCACCGATAAAGCAAAGGCGTTCGCCATTGCAATAGCCGCTAGACTGGATGAATCAGATGCTGCGTCCGGCATCATCTTCCCTGTAATTATCATATCAATAATCACCCTTCAAATATACTTTAGTTCTATCCAAGAAAAAAAAATAACAGGGAAGAATTGCAACTCATTAAAAGCTGATAAACCCATTGTAACTTTTCTTGTAAGCATTTGGCAAACTCATCAGTAGAAAAAGAAAAAAAAAAAGGAATACATACGCGAAGACATGGTGGCGCCAACAGCAGCGAAGACGAAGAGGAAGGTGGATATGAACTCTGCAAGATAAGATCTAAGAGCAACGGGAGTGATGGAGTGCTCCAGGCGGGATTTTAATGATGCCATTAATTCCGGAACAAGAAGCAGCTTAGAATCACTTCTCAACTTTTCAAAAACAAACTTAACTTAAAGAATGCAAGATTCTCAGAAAGTTGTTTCTTTTCAAAATTTTCGAGATTTGGAGTAAAGGGTCTTCAAGGATGAGGGGAAGTTATAAGCAGTTAGGAGGGAATTTGCGAGCGAAGGGGAAGTTGTGACGGTTGGTGCATGAAGGAGTTTTGATTTCAAATTTTAACCGCCAAGACCTCTTTCGCTGTTTATGACTGGTGAAGGTTCTACTCTGCAGTTATCGCTTCTCTGTCTGATTTTTTGACCTTTTTCTAGGTTTCTCTTCTTAATTACATTATTAACTTTAGAAGTAGTAAGTAATAGTAAATGGTATCATCTCATTAGTTATTAATCAATACTAAAAGTGCAATTTTGAAAAGAAATATATTTTATTTTAAGATATTTCAAATATATATAAACAATAAACATGATATAAATAAAGTAACTTTTAAATTGTAATAATACATATTTCCATACGTATATATATATATATACATAAATCTATTTTTAAATATATATGTATTGATTGATACGGGAGCTCTTTTAAGTGTTTCAATAGGGGGAGCAATTCTAGGACCAATTTTGAAAAATATGTCGATAATTTAGGTATTATAAATATCTATAGAACATTTTTAACACAAAATTATATCCCTAATGTAAAACATTAAAAAGTTTAATTTACTAAACAAATAAATCAATACATATTTATAGATATGTATGTATCTTTTATATACACATACATATATATATGTGTGTGTAATAATGTATCACATAAGCAAATTAGCTAGCAGTTATTAATTCCTCTATTGTGAAATTGTTGCTTAATTTTGTTAGGCCAAAATACATTCCCCCAAACCAACTAGATCCCCTTGTATATTGCAGGTCCCATCCCTGCAACCCCTCCCCCGCCTCACAACCCCAAATCCAGCAGCCATCGCCCCCGCCACCCCCCCCCCCCTCTCCCCTCCCACCAGGCCCTCTACTGTCGCCACACATCCCCTTGCTACTCACCCTCAAACCCCGCCACCTGCCGACACACATTCACGAGATCCAAACTCCAGCTCCTCAAACCGCAGAGAAATTTTAGCTTCACCGACACTGGTCTCTGCGGCAGGACATTTCCACTATAGGTAATTCCATTTCAAAAGCGTAATCACAGCAATATCAGGCATTTCCGGGATCCAAAATTCCAGGCGTCAAATATTCGTCGAATAGGTACATTCCCCCCCCCCCCCCCCCCCCCCCCCAATTGATTGATCAGAAATTTTGTTGTGTGTTTTGATTAGTTTATGTAACTAGGATTCGTATTCTATCTTAGTATGGGTTTGAGTTATTGTTAATACTGATCTTTTCGTTACTATTTGTTACCTATTTCGAACCTAAATAATGGGAAAACAAGTATTTTAAAATGAAGTTGATGTGTGGATCTGGAATTGCTGAATTGGTAGCTTTAATTCCCATGTTAACCTATTCTGCAACATTTGTATTGTAGTTTCAACTTTTAAGCTAATTGGGGTAATCTTTATATAAACCCCAGCTCTTTTTTGTTACTTGGCTACCACGAGCATGTTTGGTAACAATTACTGGACGTCAGCTGGGCTAAAGGATAATAAGTTTGAAGTGTAAAAGAATAAATTTCAAACTATGGGAACCCGCCATGAGCAAACTTGTGACTAGTGGAATCCGGATACCAGCATCCTCACTACTGGTTGGAGGCTCAATGTGTAGTTCGGTTTCCAAGAATTTGAAATGCAAACCAAAAGTGCAGATAAAGTTATATATATGCATATATGATATATGATATATATATATATATGATCCTTATTAGCATATTTTGCAAAATGTCTGAATGAAGTTCCAAGTTCATTGTCAATTGGGGGTAATCTTTTTTTTATTGTTTATTCAGTTTAGATGTCTAATGATGTGGAAAATCCTAAAGATGGAAATGCTTTGTCTGAATCAAGTCCTGGACCTCTATCGTCTTGGTATAGCAGCTTGCTCCAGCAAGCCTCGGTTTATGGAATTGCCGCTGGTTATTGCATTTCTGCTTCATTACTATCAATCATCAACAAATGGGCAGTCATGAAATTTCCATACCCTGGCGCTCTAACCGCGTTGCAGTACCTCACCAGTGTCATTGGAGTTGTTATGTGTGGGTGGCTTAAGTTGGTCGAGCACGATAAGCTTGATCTTCTTACTATGTGGCGGTTTTTGCCGGCTGCAATTATATTCTATCTGTCTCTATTTACCAACAGTGAGCTCCTGCTTCACGCCAATGTTGATACTTTTATTGTTTTCCGCTCAGCAGTCCCCATATTTGTTGCAATTGGTGAGACCCTCTATTTGCACCAGCCTTGGCCAGCATTGAAGACGTGGTTTTCACTTGCCACTATATTTGCAGGAAGTGTGCTTTATGTTATAACCGATTATCAGTTCACTCTCACAGCTTATAGCTGGGCTTTGGCTTACTTAGTGAGCATGTCCATAGATTTTGTTTACATTAAGCATGTAGTTATGACTATTGGTTTAAACACATGGGGTCTTGTGTTGTACAATAATCTTGAGGCTTTGCTGTTGTTTCCCGTGGAGTTGCTGTTAATGGGAGAACTGAAGAAGATAGAGCATGAAATTTCGGATGAGTCAGATTGGTATTCGTTCCAGGTGGTTTTGCCCGTAGGACTCTCATGTCTATTTGGTTTGGCAATCTCCTTTTTTGGATTCTCTTGCCGCAGAGCGATTTCAGCTACAGGATTCACTGTTCTTGGCATAGTAAACAAACTACTGACAGTTGTGATTAATCTTGTTATTTGGGACAAACACTCGACTATCGTGGGAACTGTGGGACTTTTGATTTGCATGGGTGGTGGCATCATGTATCAACAATCTACTAGCAACAAATCTAAACCTGCGAAAGAGGTAAAGGTTCAGGAGACTGATGAGGAACGGCAGAAGCTGCTTGAATTGCAAAGCATTGCAGAGAACGGTGGAGATGATAGGCAGGTTACAGAAGTAGAAGAAGGAAAATCATAGTTCCTATTTGTGGGAAATTCCAAAGCAATTGTTTGTTCTTTCTTTCTTTCCTTTTTTTTTTTTGGCGCTGTATACCAAGTGTAGTAGTGGGTTGATGGAGAGTGCAATTTCCTAATCCCAACAATCAATGATTTTTAACCTAGGAAATAGGTCCAGCTTTGTCAGGTGCATGAGGATCGTCTTCCTATTCTTTGTTGGTCTGAGAATCTTTGCAAGTATTGCCTGCCTTACTGTTGCAGAATATTATTGTTGAATAGGGCTATACACTTGCCAAGATAAGAAACCTTAGCAGTTCTCCTAGCTTGATCTGCGTATTAATTAAGTCAAGGTTGAAGAATAATGGGAAGCAGCGCAGACATTTCTTTTGTATTGCCTTGCAGATGACAAAATACGTTCCTATAGCCCACTAAGTTAGCAGAATTACAGCTTAACCAGAGTCGGGATCAGAATAAGGTTGGCTGCTTTTCTCTAGCATAGAGGTTCCATATGCTTCTTTCAAATGCATTGTGAAATAAAAGAGGAAAAGAGAGATGCATGTAGACGATTTTGGAGGAACATTTTGGCAACAGAGAATAGCAATACCCCTTCCAGATATTGCATGTACACAGCGTAGGTGCTACTTTCTGGCCAAATTATTACTCGAATTGATCAGAGGGCCAAAATGGTGCACCTGTTATAGCCTCACGCAAGTGAGCAAGTGCTGGTATAAAAAGCTCAAATGACCCTTGGAACTTAACAGAATTGTAAAACATAAAAATGTATAATGTCCTGTCAAAAGGGACTTAAAAGTCATGTAGTCATTGGTTTCGTATAATTAAAATGGAAAATAAGGAACATAAAAAAGCCAGCTTTCTAAGACATTCTGAGGTATATATGATACTAATATCTTTTCCTCCTACTGACAACTCCTATAAAGCTTGCATCTCAACATGAACTTGATCCCCGTCATTTGCAGAGGTTGACGCTGAATCCCGGCTGTCACCAGCAGCATTCATCTCCTGAACTGGAGGTGGATTAACAACTGTCATTGGCATAACAGTTTCATCTGATAGGCGTGCCTTCATCTCCCTGTGCTCCTGGCACAAGGCACACCAGTGCATGCAGCAGTGCACCATGCAAGGGTCACATGGCGAGTTCTGCATTGAATGTGGCAATAAGAAGTAAATTAATAACAAATCAACTCTTCCTTGTGTTGAAAAACAGAATTGATCCTTGAAAGCATGATTATAAGAATTCTTTCAGGTAAGACCATCATAGTTTTAGCTGCACAGTGAAAATGAGAAAACAGCACTCTCCTTGAATCAGGGCCCGACAGCAAAGCTCATCACATGGTATTTTAAAGTAGAAACTATAATATTTCTCCCCTGTTTCAATTCAGAGAAAGACCCAATAGTTACTTTAATTTTTTCTCGAGAAGTAGGATCTTCAATTGTCAATGAATAAATGCTATCTTTCCTCATTAAAGTTTCACTTTCACATAAAGCAAGGCCGTCATTTACAAAGCAAAATTTCTTGTACCAAGTACTATTGCACACTAGCACACTGCAGAAGTTTCAAACAGTCACAAGCCTTGATGCTATATTGCAGAAGTTCGGTCATGAAGATTAAAAAACAAAAGCTGATTTTGAAAACCCTACTAAACAAGAGCTGGGCTAGTTGGGGACAGTTTAATTAACAAGTAAAGCAAATTAAATGAAACCATATTTTCAACATTTCATTTCTGAAAAACAGTATTGCTGATTTTAGAACTTTTATAAAGGAATATTATGATGAAAAAAGAGAGAGACTAAATGTCTTAGTGAAGAGATATTTATATAATTATATTCATACAAGGCTTTTCCATCGTATTTTCCTTTAACACTAAACAAAGCAAAGCATTTTTTTTTAATGTTTCTTCATCCAAATCTAAAATCCAAGGAAGGTTAACAGAACAGCCTCCTTTAAGGCAGAAAGTCCAATTCCAAGATTCAATATTCAACATTTAAAATTTACAAAAAATCAACATGTGAGCTTAAAACTTAAAAAATTTCACTTGAATTACAGATATATGAAGATTCCATGTTGTATAAGGTCATGCTAATAGGTCACAACTTAAAGGTGTTCTCGCTAAGTGAGAATATTGGACTGGAAGACTGGGTACACACTCATGATTGAAAAAGATGGTATATGCATAATACAATAATGTGTACAGTTTCCCAAGAAAAAACTTCAAGTACTTTAAAGGCATAATGACAAAGAATAGAGAAGGAAAAAAAAAGGCCTGAATAGATTTATTGCAAATGAAAACATGGGTTATGATAGATTCCTGCAAGTGTAGATAATGTTATAAGACAAACCAAAAAAAATGTCCAAAACCAAGCCTAGGCAAACCTCAGTGTTCCCTTGACTTCCCCACCAAGTCCCTACCCACCCCCAAAGAGAGAGAGAGAGAGAGAGAGAGAGAGAGAGAGAGCCGTCCAGATATTGTTTTCAGAAAGTGTTCAGTAACCAGTTTGCCAGGACATATTTATAAGTGGCCACTGTATATCCAGTGACTATAACTTGAAACATTTTTTGAGTAAACAACCAACACACAAAACTCGACCACCAGTTAACTCAATGCTTGTGCTGTTTCCAAAATTTTATTTTTACAGTGGTTGCGATATTCATCAGAATCTAAAGGTAAATAAAAAATCAAATTCTAGCTTAAAACATTTGACGTATAATACAAGAATGTATTATTGTTTTATGCCAACTCTTTGAAGTACAAAAGTTGGCATCGATGGCTAGACAAACCTTTGCTTCCTAATCATAACTTTCAGATATTACAAAGCACATGCTTGACAGCAAACAAATTATATGACAGAAACATTTGACGAGGAAAACAGAGACAAGTTTGCATCTAACAATTGCTACAATAAACTAACAAATAATGCTCCTGCTATAGCACTCAATTAAAAAGATAATTCTAGTATAAAATATTGGAAATAGTATAAATTGAGCAACCATTTTATGAAGGAACTGAGATCACCTTGAGATGATATTTCTTCTGCAATGACTGCCGCATAAGGCCAGTGTATATTCCACACATCCACCAACTGAAAAACAAACCCTCACAAATGAGAAATGTTGTCCTTGGGTCAATAATGCCATGTAGGGCTGCGGTTGCTGCAGCAAATGCAAGGCCACCCTCTACAAAAATGGCATGACAAATGCATGGCCCAGTCCATGGAGTATCTTCTCTCACTTGTTCAACGTTGCGTCCAAACAGAACACATGGGCAAAATAGCCCCATCCTAACTGTTGCAGGATTGAAAATAAAGGATTTTAGAATCATCAACCACCCATATGCAGAAATTGAATAAGCAAAACAAGCACTTAAAACAGACACAGGGAAAACAATTGGAATAACGCTTTATTCTCTGTGATGATGCGGGGGGGGGGATGTTGTCTATCAGTCCCAACACGGTCCAATATACAGGACCTCGATGAATTTTAAGATAAGGACTCATGGGGCATTTCAAGATAATGTGTTCATATAACAATAGAAGCTCTCCTCCCAAACCAGTACTGTAGAATGTATTTTGAGTGGATAGATTGTATGCTCAGATCAAGCTTAATAAGCAAAATTTGGGTTGTCAGTAACAGAGCAATGACAGCGAATGGTTTTGTTATGATAAAGAAAATAAATCTGCTGATAGATATTATCATTATGTAATGATTTCATTTAATCAACAGAAATACAGAAAAACTCATACTCAGTTCCACAATCCATCTGTCACAGAAAAAAAAAAGCGCAAAAGAACTGAAGTACTAATATAATTGCCACACCTACAACCTTCATAATTTTTATACCGCAAACCTTAGAGTTCCATTTTTTGTGCTCTCATCTATAGCCTGTCAAATGTAATTACCTTAAAAGCTAATTATTTTTCTCCAAGAACTACTGAAAATCTTGCACTTTTTCAATGCGAAAATCAATACAAATCATATACTTTAAAAATTTTACATAAAAATTTTTTCTAATACCCATTGTAAGTGCTAATAAGATAATTGTTAATTAATAAGAGTTGACAAAGCAATTATCTACAGCTAATTATGAGACTTCAGAAATTTCACTTGTCTTTTGCAAAACATGAATAGAACTTACAACTTTCTGTATCCTCTGCACAATCACAAATCCCAGTAGTCCAAGGTTCATCTGCAGGAGCTTGATAGCTTTCTGGTAAAGGCTGTCCGCATTCATTGCACTTGCGAACATGCAACTGCAGAATGAACCACACAAATAGAATCTAACTTATGAACATATGGAAAGAGTTTGCAAACAACAAAATGGTATATTTAAAAATAAAGTTTAATAGAGCCTATTCAAAAAGTTAAAAGTAGAATTTTATAAGAATCTCTTATTTACAGACAAGCGGACTGCTTCACACTTAGTGTCATAAAAATCCAAACCATTCAGTCTTCCAAGAACCAGAGTGAATATCAAGTAAAAGAGCCCATCAATTGCAGGATATAACTCAGAAAAAGTATTTAGGGACAGAACAAGAATTGAAATTAAAAGAATAATATATATATATATATATTTCTCTGTGGCTTAGCAAACACACAACTGTGCATTAACTCCCATGGGACCAAGTATCAACCCCAATTACTCAGAGGCAGTGGACTTTGCTATTTTAACCACCTCTTTTCCAGTGAAAATTTCCACGATCAGGTGCTACAGATATTGGCGTTGAATCAGCAAAAAAGGACGACATAATTTTTTGAAATGGAAGGAACAAATAAAATGCCTGTTTCATTTCTGCATTCGTTTGTCACAAATTCCTAATTTTTTACACCCTTCTGATTAAAAATGAAATGCAAAAGAAGATTATGTGCCCCAGGGAATACCAGCCAGGTAAAAGCAACAAGGCCTCAAGTGTTGGTTTTTCAAAGAGAAGTGTGACAACAAGATCACCACCTGGTACTTTACTAGTTTAATATACAATAAGAAGAAGAATCAAGCAAAAGAGACAACTTTTCCAAGACATGCAAGGGTTGGGCATCAAACACGATATAATAACCTGATCCAAACCCACATCACAAATCTGCGGAACATCAAATCAAATGTTTCAAATAAACACAAGAATTTCCAGCACAAGCTTCATACTGTGAGAGGAACCCGAATCAAACAAGTAAATAATATGTGCAATCCAGTCGTTAGTAGACAAACTTAAGAATTAAGAAATAACCCCAGACCCGAATGAAACTTAAGCACCAGAAATGACTCCCCTTGCACCCATCTCCGTCTATCACACACAAACACACACACAGAGGGAGGCGCATCGCACATAGATCCATTCCAGTCAACCTTTTTCAAGCACAATCCACACAAACACATATATGTCAACAATATATATATATATATATATAGAAAAGAAGAGGCTATATATACAAAACACACACACAGACCACATAATATACAGAGATATGGGAATCAAGAAACACCTGAGGAACATCAATGGGCTGATTAAGCTCTCCGGGTTTAATGTCCTCCATCGGCGCTTGATCCTTCGTCAATTTCACATACCTCGACGGGTGACTCATTTCCTCCGCCATTCTTCAAAAGATCCGAAGAGAACCCCAAAAATCTCAAAACAAATCCAACAAAAGTAAAACCCAAAAACCCAATTCGTAATACCACTAACCCAGATTAAAGAAAACAACACCAACCAAAAAAGCCACACACCCCTCTATTCATTTATATACGGACGCACACATAGTGTACTTACAACAGTTATTACTTTGTAATTGCAGGAGATGAACGCATATGAGTCAAAGAGTGTGGAGCAATTGGATTGGACCGAGATACAAGTACAGAATTGAAAATGGCGAAGACTAGGGGGTGAATTTTTAGTATTGAAATTGAATTTCTGTAGATTTCCGGGGCGGGGTGTTGAATTCTTTTCTTTATCGGTTTTATAGCACTTACTCAACACGGAAGACTTGCTGCTTGGTTCTAGACACAGTTTATTCGATATGATGACGTATGGATGTTGTGTCTCTGTTGCTCCAGCCCAATGAGGTGTCTCCACGTCCGTCGAGATGAAGTACAAACAAGAAAATACATTAGGCTATGTTTGGACTTCAAAATTGAAAATTAGAAAAATTAAAATAAACTAAAGTGAAAATTTGCATTTTGATCTCAAATTCAAAATTTAAATCTAGCACATGGAAAAAAAAAAGTCTTTAGAACAAGTTGTCATGGAAATTATGAGCAAACAAAAATACAATTTCTGCAATGAGCAAACAAAAATTAAAATTTTTAAAAATAATTTTATTTATATATAATTTAAATTTGATATGGTGGTCAATGAGACAATTATCGTAATTAAAACTTTTAAGGATAATTTTATTTATATATAATTTATGCTGTAAGCGTGATTTTAAATTATTGCTCGTGACACGTAACCAAAAACTATGCAATCTTATCCATTAATTTCAAGTTTGCATTTGTTATTTTTTTTTTCTTAAATTTATTATGCATTGTATCAATAGAATTAAGGTCAAGATTCAAATTTAACAAAAAAATATTTTAATTGAAGTGAAAATAGCCAAATGCCATTTCGAGGTCTAAACTATCAAGTTCACAAGCTTTCTTTACCTGGGTAATTAGATTCAGGTCATTCTACATGGTTTGGGTGTAATACAATTAATTTTTCATTGATTAAATTGAGTATTTTTCTCCATTTATTTTTTCACAATCTAATAATCTTGAAGGGCAAATATTGCAAATTTCACCCAAATCCAATTCACTATTTGTAGGTATTTTGAAAATTTGCAAACATGGATTGATGGCAAGAGATTCAATTTGTATTTAGACAATCAATATATTTTAATTTTTAAATTCGTTCGTTTTGTATGAGTAGTTAATGTAAAGGATTCAAGATTGTACAAGTATAAGAATTATAAAATTCATAAAATTATAAATATTTATCTCAAACTATATTTATTTGAGAATTTTTATTTCATTTTTACAGTTAATTATTTTATTAATAATGAATTAACAGCTTTACTCAACAACCTAAAATTGGGATTTCAAGGGAGCCTTCTTTATTTTCTAAGTGTGGAATAAACGAAGTTCTTGTTTTCCATATGGGTCAGGGCCCAGGCCACCAGTCTCGGATAAAACCGAGCGGGTCGCTCAGAGTAGGCCAGATCCAACGAAAGATCCAAATCCAATTGCATAACCATTTTGGGCCAGAAATGAACTCACCAGTAATACCTTGTGACTGGCCCAATAAGTCAGATTGAATGGCTACGGATTGTTCAACAACGAACTGAAGACATGTTAAAGTAATTAGTAACATGGAATTGTTGCACTGAATTAATTATTAATTATTTTATTATTTCCCATAATGAATTATTTATTCACTAATATATTGAAATAACGATATAATTAATTCGTGTCATTTAAAAAAAATAAAAAATTCAACTGATGATACAAATGGAATATGCAGATTTTATGGTGGGCTACATATTAAAATTTCAAGAATTAATATTCTAGCAATGATACTTCAACAATTTATTGTCTAAAAATATTTGCTAAATATTTTTCAAATTTCTCAAAATCAAGATTCTTCATTATGATGGCCAGTTTCTATACCAACCAGCCCATGCAGAAACCAATCCACTAATCCCAAGTGTAACAGCATGATTACAAAAAGGATTTGGCTCTATATCAGCCAATGCAATAACCAAATCTGCCAAATTAGCTGCCACAGCCATCAATCTCATCACCCTGTCACCCCTGATTTTCTTGATGTTCTCCTGTGCATCTTTTGATTCCACCACTGATTGAACAATCCTTCTTTCTGCCTTAATCCCCTCTTGGATGATTATCAAATCAGACATGATGAAAAATATGTAGCCAAAGGACTCACCAAATGCAGATATGAAGCTCATTCTCCTAGCCAGTTTTGCATCGAGGACTCCAATTCTTGACAACCAAAGAAAATGGTCAAAGAAGAAGTACACCATTTCACCTGCATTAGAAAGCACGGCGAGCAGCCGGAAAGTTGTCGTTGGCCCGGGATTCCTCCTCAGGGCGTTGAAGCCGGTGAGGAAGCGGCCGCTGCGAAAGGCCTTCCGGCTGAGGCCGGAGGCCACTTCCCATTGCTTGGCCCTATTGGCAGCATCAGGGTGTGTTTTTTCTACATGCCAATGGACTAGTTTGGATACATATTGGAAAGTCTTGACAAGCTTGTCTATGCCATCTCTCTTTGCTAGAAAGATTACAAGTTTGTCTACTGTGTCATTCATTCTTGGTTGAGAGTTGTGGCTATAGCCTAAAGGGTCATGGAAAGGAGCTGAAATGGGCTTGTGGGAACTTGGAAGAGTTTGTGTAGTAATTTAAAATTGGAGGACAACCACAAAAATATGTTTTTTTTTTTTTGGATAAAACCAAGTAATGAAGTAATATATATGGTTGGACAGCATTGTTTTGTCCTATGTGATATAGTCAATCAGAGGGCCATAATTTATCTCTCATTTATTTTATTTTTTTCAGTTCTAATAAAAAAAACAAAAAGCTGAACCACCAATCCAATCTAGAGGTGGAATGGTGGAGAAATGGCCATTTGAGTTATTTTATCAGTTCTTGTTATCAGACTGATTAGTATAGCATTCTAGACAAGAGCTTAAATTCTTGATTTTCACTTCAGCTATATGGTTTCCTTGCAAACAAGTTCACAGATTAAGAACAAATTCCTATTATTGCAAATTCTTTATTCAAAAATATGGATATTCTTAATAGAGTCAAACGAGACTCATATTGAATATTCACCTTGTCTAAAAAATTATTTTAATATTAAATAAGTAATACCTTTAGCGCATCCCATCATATCTTGAGGTATTCTTTTTCTGAAATCGAGCTTGAAGAACTTTTTTTCTTAAATGAATGACTGCAAAATTTGAACTCAATATATTTCTGTCGCCCTTAATCTATTACCATATTAAACGACTAAAACATCTAAAAGTTTAATGTATACACACACACACACACACATATATATATATAATTATGCATTATGTATAATGTATTCTAATTTATCTTTAACTTATTACGCTTATTCATTTATTTATTTATTTATTTTGCGCCCCTCGTTCACTAAAATATATTATCTGCTAGATAATTCATGTAATTGACATGAAGTTTTTCCATATAAATTGTCCCTATGCTCCAAGCCAGTTCATTACTTCAATTAGTTCATTTCATCTCCAAGCAGGCATGCTTTGTGAAATGCTAATTTGTTCTCCGTGTATGATGGTTCACGCAATGAGATCAATTTGTGACAGTAATTGCTAAATGTGAAATTTGATGCAGTTTGAACAAATAAAAAATATATCATATAAAACTCAATATTTTGATAATTTTTAAAGTTTGCGTTAGCCCACAAGAAACAGAAATGAATTTTTTCAAGAATTGAAAATTTATGATTTTTCAATTGAATTTCGATTATTATGAAAATTTAGTTTCAATTACCAAGGCTCATAAACTTGTAGTCGTGAACAATTATGTGCACATATTGTAAAAGTTTTAATGTTTTGTAGCACTATGCATAATATTTTTATTTTATACTTCGATTAAAGTATTTTTCCATCGTATAAGGAACTCATCACTTCATCTCCACTAAACATTCTACTTCTTTTCCCCTTAATAATCTACTTATCTTTCTCTCTGTTTTCACCTTTTATGTTTATTATTTATGTATTTGAAGTAATATGATCTACCAATTTAGAAAAGTGGAAGAGAATCAATAAAAATGATTATGAACCTTCGGCTCTAAACAAAATTTATAACTTGAGTTTAAAAAGTTCATTTGAATTATAACTCGAAATAAATATAAAATTGATCAAATTTATATGGTTCATAATTCAATACACAAAGGTAGACCAAAACGCCCATCTAAACCCGTGAAAATCTAATGACTCAAATTCACGAATACTCTAATATCAATACTATAAATATCATAAATTTTTATTATTAAAAGGTAAATTATTAATTACATCTACTTACTCTAGAATGGATTTGAGCGTCTGAATGTCTTTCCGGACAAATCCTAGCATCCCTAATAATTTTATGTAACGTAAGGAGCAATTCACTTTCCAACCAAGTTTCAGCTACGAGTGATACCACGTCACCATAGGAGTGAACCAATGTTTCAAAACTACATACTATTTATAAATTACAGTTTGAATTTTTTGTTTTAATCCTGTGTTATATACTATATTCCATGTAATATTGCATATTAAGTGTATAAAATATTTTTAAAATTTATTTTTATGATTAATTATATACACCTATGTTGTATATGTTTTATGGAATATCAAATATAATACAAAATTGAAATAAATCATATCCATAAATTGTTTGGACTAATGATGAAAATTTAACCTTACAGTTTTTATTATTATACCACCCAAATCAAGAAGGCCTTGCTCCCATTATCCGGTTTATTTTCTAATTAATGAGCCAAAAAACAACATTTAGTGAGTTAACATTGCCATTTACCCACATGGTTTTTTTTTTCTCTTTTAACAAAATGTTTATGCAAAATCAAGAACCATTTTGAAAAATTTTAAAAAATATATTTGGCTGATATATAGAGATGGCTTTATAGAAATTCTGAAATTTGAATTATTTTTTTGCTATTTCCTCAGAATATTTTTCACCAATCTTTGAATTAATTGGATGTTTTATAAGTTTTATTTGAATATCATACAAATTAAAAAATAAATTTTTTAATAATTTAAAAATAAATGCTAACACTATATATATAAAAAATAAATTAAATTAAGTCATTTTTTTACTCTGAATATTTTGTCCATTCACTAGGAATTTTTATATCATCTATGTTCTTTTTAAACCAAGTTACCCTAATTACCAATTTACCACAACGTTCAATTTCTCGTGCGACGCTATAACTCGGCCCCAATAAATGTTAGGGTTTCTCATTGCAATTATACAGAAATTTTAAATCACTATATATATTATATTAATATCGAGTGTTATCATTTCGAGCTTCAGCACATCCAATCTTCGAAAGATGGATGCTCAGAGGGCTTTGCTTGATGAACTCATGGGCTCAGGTTAGCAGCATTTCCATTGCCTTAAACCCTGATTTTTCTAATCTCGATTCTGGGCTTTCTTTTCGTTCTAGTTCCGGTTAAATTTTCAATTTTTCAAGCTTATTTATGTCTGTTAGATTGTTGCTCGATTAACTGCCAAAGCCCTTGAGCTGGCTCTGACAGATTTAAGTTTGAGCACTAAATTTGGAATTGGAGAGGTGATGTAAACTAACGTTTGCCAGATTTTCGGTTAGGACCTCCAAATTTATAGTTTTAGCAAACGAGGTCTGATTGGTATATAGTAGCGCATCCAAATTTGCTTTTTTTTTTTTTTCTTGCACTCTCTCTTTTTACGGTTTAAGTTGATTAATTTTTGTGAAGTGTACACCCATAATTTGTTGGAAGCATAAATCTGAGCTGAAACTGCATCTTTTTCAAGATACTGTATGTCATTCTTATTTCGTGATTTTGGATATTGCTGAATGGGGTGCTTATTAATACTGATTATTCTATCGATTCTGTAGCACGCAATTTGACTGAAGAAGAGAGAAAAGGGCACCGGGAAATTAAGTGGGATGATAAGGAAGTTTGTGGATGCTATATGGTTCGATTCTGCCCCCATGATTTGTTTGTCAACACTCGGAGTGATCTAGGTAATGCCTTGATTCGTTTCCTTCGTAAGCTTCTTAATTTGATATTTGTTAGTCGGAGGTTTAATTTAGAGGATGTGAAAGAAAAGCAAGCTATTTCGTCATCACAATAGTGTATTTTTGGGACAATCAAAGCATTTCCATTGATTTTCTCAGAATCTCATCCAGAAATTTTATTTTCTGTACCTGCTATTTTGCTTAAGAATGTTCTTTGTTGTGTTGTTTGTATCAGGGGTGTGCCCAAAAATTCATGATCCGAAGTTGAAGGAAAGGTAATAAGTCTTATTAAGCTAGAATTTTTATTTCATGGGTTTTTATTTCTAGGCTGTTTTTATACTAGTTTTAGCTTGTTAGTGGAAAAAGTATTTTTTTTAGGTGCAGTCTTTGTTGTGTATTCTTGTGAGATTGCGAACTGGTCCCCAGTAAACTTATCGTGGATACTTTTTGTTTCTGGCCCTTACATTCAGTTTTTTTATCCTGCTTTTGTGTCTTTTGGGTTAGTTTACCTTCTATAGATGCCTGACATGAAAGGGCTTAAAATGGTTGATGATTATCGCTTGCTGATGAGGAAATTTTTGGTGGTGATTCATGCAACAAGGACTTTCTTCATGATAGAAGATTCTTAAGTGGCTCAGAAAGAATACTTAATCAATGATTAAATCGTTAGTCCTCACTTCATATATTCTAATAACACTTCATTTCTTCATATTGATTCTCATATTATTTTGAAGTAATTGCATCTCAATCTTTCATTTTTTTGAAGTAATTGCATAATAGGTTTGGGAAATAGCATACATCCCAAGTTTCTGGACGTTGAATTGAAGTTCAGTACCACAAACTCTGTAGAGCTGATCATCATTGTGGTCTTTGTAATGACAGTGGCCCAGAATTCTCCCATTTGTTGTTTTGGTTTCATTGCTTGCATTGTAGTAAAGACAAAAACTTTAACAAAGAATATGTCTTTTAGCCTAAGCAATTGCAATGCCAACAACTGGAAATTGCCTGCAATATTTTCAAACTATGCTTGGAAGATAAATTCCCCAAAGAGAAATTTACAACTAAGCTTATATTGTCCAACAAGAAATTCTGTAACATTAAGTCTTTTAAGATAGAAGATATAGAAGCAACAATTACAAGGACAATGAAGAGAAATAATCTCATTAGATAAATACTTATGAGTTGAAAAGGAATCTCAGATTAGTATCGTTTGATAATGCTTTGTTATATTGGAGTATGTGTGCTTGTTATAAAGTGAAAGAAATACTTGACATGTGAATGCAATAGGTTGAAGGAGATTTGCCATTTTGGAACTATTGGCATTAAACTGAGACATGTCGCATTTTACAGTTTTATTTACTCCTTTTGAAAGCAAGCAAGTTCACAACACACACGTTAACTACTACATGATGGGTGCATATTGGATGAAAACTGAATTAACAGAATAGGTTAGATTTTAACATGACAAACTGTTAGGTTTGGAGGGAAAAAGCAGGCAAGAGGTTTTTATAAAATTGCAAAACAGATAGGAATAGAGTTGTAAAAGAGATTTGGGTGCGTCCAAACCTCACAGTTTGTCATGTTGGTGACCTTTATCTTCTTTTGGCTCCTTTCAATGTACTTTGTTGAGTTCCATCAGCTATTTGTTGTTATTTTTAACAATAGTCCAATACACTAGCAGCTAACATGTATTATTCTTAGTTTCGTAAAAACTCTCGGGTTGAGTTTTTTTAATTTTGTAATACTAAGAAAAAAAAAAAAAAGATACTGGTAGGCTATTAGTTATTCATCTTTTATTTTATGTCCTGGCATAATACCTCTTATATGCTGCATCCATAATTCCTTTTCTTGTCATCTTCTTGATTTTTAGTGAAGATGGGTGTTTTAATAAAATTAAAAAAAAATAGGTCCCTTTTCAAAGTACGTGTTTAACATAAAAGATGTTTTCAAGAGTACTTCCATTATATTAACTGGAGACATCTGAAAAATTGGCATATTATCTATTTAACGTTATGCATTTTCTGTAAATCGTACATGTAAGGTTATTTGAAAATTTGGATGACATTTCGTTGTTTCGTTTTGAGAAGCCCACCCCCCGACAAATACATCTTATATGCTGCATCCATGTTTCATTTTTGTGTTCTTGATTTTCAGTCAAGATCGTTGTTTTAATAATATTTCAGAATAAGGATCGTGCTCAAAGTATTTTTTTAAGCAATTTGACAACATAACAGATGTTATTGAGAGTACTTTCAACATATTAACTCAACCTGAAAAAAAAAATGGCATAGTTATGGCCCATGATGCGTTTTATGTAAATTGCGTGGGTAGTTTCATGCATATATAAGCTTATTTCAGAATCTAGATGACATTATGTTGTTTCTCTCTGTAGTTTTGAGAAGTCCCCTAGACATGATTCGTATGTTCCCAAGTTTGAAGCTGAACTCGCTCACTTTTGTGAAAAGCTGGCAAGTTTTCATCTTCAACAATTATGAAGTTCAATTTTTCAATTAATTTCAATTAATATGGTCCTTGATCTTAGTGTCCGACAATACTCCCTATTTTTGTTTCAGGTCTCAGATTTAGATCGAAGGGTTAGGCGCGGCCGTGAACGCCTGGCACAAGATGTTGAAGTTCCCCCTCCCCCTCCAATTTCAGCTGAAAAAGCCGAGCAGTTGTCCGTGCTGGAAGAGAAGATAAAGAACCTGCTGGAACAAGTTGAGTCTCTTGGTGAAGCAGGGAAGGTTGATGAAGCTGAGGCACTTATGAGAAAGGTTCTTTTAAATGTTCACTGTGTGATGACGTCTCCTTTTGAATTTCAGAATGTCTCTAATCTAATAAATTATACCTGACTGTGATCACTGTGCTTTTTAGGTGGAAATGCTTAATATCGAGAAGACAGCCTTGACTCAGCAACCGCAGCAAGATAAACTGTTGATGGTGGCACAGGAGAAAAAAATGGCACTATGTGAAATATGTGGTTCCTTTCTAGTAGCAAATGATGCTGCAGAGAGAACTCAGTCACATGTTACTGGCAAGCAGCATATGGGTTATGGCATGGTCCGGGATTTTCTGGCTGAGTATAAGGTAATATTTTATGCAAGTCACACTATTAGAGAGAGAAAGCATTGCACAAAATAGTTACATCTATGTTCTGATTTGGTATAACCAAATAACAGTTGTTATTCGCTTGTGAATTTTACACAATCACCAGGAAGCTAAGGAGAAGGCAAGAGAAGAAGAAAGATTGGCTAGGGAGAAAGAAGCCGAAGAGCGAAGGAAGCTGCGGGAAAAAGAATACGAGAGCAGACGCAGAAGAAGTGACTCAGCTGACAGGGACAGGTACCGTGACCGGGATTATGACAAGGAGAGGGACCGATACCGAGAACGGGATCGTGACCACGAGAGATCTCGTGAAAGGAATGGTAGAGGAAACAGGGAAGGGGGAAGAGGATCAGATAGGAAGAACAGCAGTTCAAGTAACGGAAGAGAAGGCAGTAGGGATAGATACCGAGAACGTGACAGAAGCAGGTCACGTTCTCCCCTCAGGCATGGTCGCAGGAGGTCATCCAGGAGTCCAGGTCACCCACATTAGAGGATTGTGTAGAAATATATCTGAATTCTGAAGAGGTAGACACTTTTATAAACCACCAAGTTTAATGTATGTGATTTGGAGTCTTAAGTTCTGTTGTCATTATGAGTAAAATTGTTTTCTGTTCTCACAGCTCTATTGAGACTATACCATCTCCTATCACCAATATAATTAGAGGAGAAAAGGTTGAGGTAGGTATTTCATTGTCATAATTCTATTTACTCAAGTTTTGGTTTGACTGTTCTATGCTTTACAAGTGGTTTTGAGTGTTGTTTTGCTTTTTCATACCAATTTGGTTTTCTTCTGTTCGGTTTGGTTTGTTCAGATTTTCTGGTGCGAATCTGTTTTCCTTCTCTTTGGTAGCTCAGGTCATGCAATGTGATTTCTTGCTTGTGATTGTTGCTTATTTGGCGAGTGAGTGAACACACAAATAAGATCTCATGTAGATCTGCTGTTGCACTTACGTGAAGCTCTTGAACCGCTGGGGTAAATCTTTCTTACCTGATTTGTTTTTTTCATCCCTCGTCGACACAGAATTGAATTAGTTGATCTATGCAGGTATCATGACTATACGTAATGGAAGTATAGCTAGTTGCCTAGTTTGCCCTTGGAACAATCACAGTTAAAATTTGCTGCTATAGTTTGATTGGGGATTCTATGAAATACTGGTTTAGGAGTCAAATGTTTTCCTCCTTCTAATGTGAGTACAGATAATATGTGTGCTTGCTTCTTCATAGTATAGGGATTACCTTGTTCCTTGAAGCTATATTCAGGTCACCAGCATGGGAGATCCACCTGGTTTTGAGAATATTAGAAAACGAAACACCATTCATAAGTCCATTGTTTCAAGATTATGCAAGGATGTTCAGGACTGCATTGAATTTCCTATGATAACTTCTGTTGAAAGGTATGGTTTTTGCAAGGATAACAAACTTCATCACAGTAGCTGCTGCTTGTCAAATATGGTGCTCCCTATAACCGATAAACGTGTGGAGGGAACTTCTGCTTGTCATGAACCCTCTGTGATCTATTTGACGTAGTTGTGACTTTCCCTCGATACAATTTGGCTCTGTCATCCCTCATTTTCTATGTATTTCAAATGCCAAGCCAGGGGCTAGTTTACATGAATTGCTCAATGGATCTACGGATATATTGGAATTATGATTGTGAATCTTTTATATGTTCTCTGAAAGTTCTATATTAAACTCCGTCAGTTCGATCATATCTGCTCCTTACTAAAACATGATCTGAAGCTAATTATGGTTGCCGCTTTAAATTAATGGTGCGTGCAAATAAGGTTTGTTTGTAGTTGAAAAAAATAGAAAGGGATGTCACCATGAAGGATGCAAAACAGATGGAGAATTTTATAGAAAATTTGGATCTGAGTAGTTTTCATTCCCTTGAGAAAGTTGTTGGCTCTTGAGAGGCAACAATAACAAGAGGCTGCAACTTGAGGTGCTCTAATATTTCCTGAAGAATGCTGTGAAAAAATTGAATTAACGATTATTATTTCAAAAAATATTCTTACTCCACAACTTCTTGTTACCCTATAAGTATAAGCAAGTAACAGCCCCTATTATAAAATTAAAACATTCAAATTGCCAATCAACAGTGCCTTTAACACTCCAAACCTGTGTTTAGCTGATGTAAGAAACAACTCTTATAAATTAAAACATCCAAACTGCCAAGCAATTTTCATTTGAAAATTTTAGACAACTAAAAATAATGTTACAAATAAGAAATTATATTAAAAAATATTAAATATAATAAGGCGGGTCCAACTGGACCTATTATCCACCCCAAACCTGACGAGTTTAAAAAAATAGGTCTGTTACCCTCTTCAAAACTTGTTTAACCATATTTGGATCCATTCTAGAAGAGGCGAGTTTATTATGAGGACACCTTTGAACCCATCCCGTTTTAACCCTACACATAAAGCTTCATGGCTGCAGGGATAGCAGATGGACAACATAAGAAAGGAACAATCTTATACAGAGAATATGGTGAAGGACCAAGAAACAAGAAATATTGAAATGGTAATAACGTCTCAATCATTTTGGGTTAAATAGGATTTTGAGTTTTCATTGTTGGATGTTGGCATGTCTTGTTCAGTTTCTTTCTCAAATGGAACAATGTATGACAAGAGATGCAACTCCTTATAATCAATTTCAAAGTGGAGACTTAACACACGGCCAAGGTTTTATTTGAGGCGCCTTTGTTTAGTATGATTGATGAAGCGGCTATGTATTAATGGGTTGGTTATTTGGACATTTTGGTGGACATTGTGGTGAGGATGGGATGATGAATTGGCTATTTAGACAGCATATATTATTCATTTAATATAAATTTCATTGTTGGTGATTCCAATTATCACAACCAACGAGAGTTGCTATTTTGATATAATGGTTGCTCTTCAAGTCTCTTTCAAATGATTTGAACTCGTTTTGTTATATTCGATGGAAATTTCCATCTTGATATATCCCAATTTTTAAATTAAATTATAGGTGTAATATGTTTACTAATATGCTATCTTATTTCTGTCTCTTTCTAGTTTGTTTCTTGCTTATTTATTTGTTTAGTGTCATCCACAATAAAACAAAAGTACATTCTCGATTTACCAAAGGCCCGCTCTCAAAGAATTTAACATGAAGATATGTGCTAGAGTTTACAAATAAGAAACCAAATCCCATATTAGGCCCAGTTTGTTGGCCCATATTAAAGGCCCGTAAAGTTACCCTCTTTCTCCCGAACCTTCTCGATTATCCATTCATAATCGACTCTCGTAACTTCTACACACCTCAGTTCCGCACTATAAATACAGCGGGTACCTAGCACCCCACCTCACTCGCATTTCACGCGCCACGTTCCATTAGCTAAAACCCTTCCAAACTCTCTGTACTTTCGTCTTCTCCAAGCTTTCGACCACACGTCATCACTAACAATGGCGTCCTCTCTCGCTCTGAAGAGACTGGTCTCGTCCAACCTTCTCTCCAGGTCCCTCCGTCCGGTATGCCCTGTGGCTCAGCCGGCCTCCTCTCGCCTCTTCAACACCAACGCCGTTCGCGAGTACGACAGCGATGACCGTGATGTTGACGCCGATCGCCGCCCCGATCGCCGCGTCTTCTCCCCCTTCTCAGGTAGATTTGTTTTTCACACCGTCCTTTTTGTTGACTCGTGCGCATGCCATTCTTTTTACCCGAGGCTCTGTTTTGTGTAATTGTATGTGGTGTTGGACTCTGTTTTTCTTCAGTTTGTTATCCTTATTTCGTGGTTATTTTTGGTTTTGGTATTGAAATTATATCTGTCTCTTCCTCTGTGCCGAAATTTCTTCCTCGTGTTTCTAGAATACACAAACATATATGTATGTGTGTCAGTGTGTGTGTGTGGGATTATGAATAAACCAGTTAAAATCCCTTGAAAATTGTACTAACAATAGCGATTACGATTGCTAATTTGTTGGTGAATTGCACTTTTGCAAAAGCAGACGTATTTGGTCCGTTCCCCACAAGAAGCAGCCTAAGCCAAATCCTAAACATGATGGACCAATTCATGGATTCCCCAATCACTTCCAGCATCCGTCGAAACTGGGACGCCAGAGAGACTGGCGACGGACTCCATCTGCGTATGGATATGCCGGGAATAGGTAAGGAGGATATCAAGGTGTCAGTGGAGCAGAACACTCTGATCATCAAAGGCGAGGGCAAGAAGGAATTCGAGGACGATGAGGGCGGAAGGAGGTACACCAGCAGGATCGATCTCCCGGAGAGACTCTACAAGACTAATGAGATTAAGGCGGAGATGAAAAATGGTGTGCTGAAAGTGTTTGTGCCCAAGATCAAGCAAGAGGAGAGGACTGATGTTTTCCATGTGAATGTTGAGTGAATTGGTATCAGTTTCAGGAGTCCATCTGGGTTAGTAGTATAGTAGTAGTAGTAGCTGGTGAAGGGAAACTGCTAATGAAATGAGCGAGCATAGTGTGTTTCTATATTGAGCTGGTGTCTTTTGTTGAAGACTTGAGTTACTCTTTTGAAAGGTCTCTTATTTACTATATGTGTGACTGCTCAATCTAAGTTGAATATCGCAACTGATATAGTTTATATTTTTGGTGTTTTATTTTATAATTATACACACACACACACACACACACACATTAAGTGAATAAAAATATTTTGTAACGTAAATTTTATATGTTTCACATTATTTGTAAAGCGGAAGATGCAAGGTACAAATTGATGGAGCTTCTTAATACTACATAATAGGGGCACAAAATTAATAATTTGTGGATGCTAAGTTTATTTAAAATATTTTATAAATTTTTATTTTATAAAATGTTAGATTTTATTTTAAAAATAAATTATCAAAATATTAGGATAAATTAAAATTTTAAAAATTTTAAAATGTTAGAAATAATAATTTTATAAATTAAAATTTTAGAATTTTTAAAATGTTAATAATAATAATTTGTAATCAAAATTGTAAAAATTGAAGGATTTTGAAGATATTAATAATGATAATTTATAATTAAAAATATTAAAAATTAAAGAAGTTTGTTAAAATAAATTGAAGGATTATTTTTAAGAGAAGTTTTTGAATAGTTTTTTTTTAGATTTTATAATTTTTTTAAATTACTAAATATTTTTTTGTAATTTAAAATAAAAATTAGTACCGTAGTAATTCGGAGTAGTACTACAGTAATTCTTATTAAGCAAATTCAGTCATAGATATTATTTCAATGATGAATTAATAGAAATGAAAGTTGGGTCGAAAATGAAACGGGTCTGAGATTTAACCAAATGTGATCACATAAAGCGTTGGCATTGAATTTAATCAAATGTGATATGGTACTGAAGTGACATGTTAAAATTTATTATTCTATATTATAAATGGTATTTTATATTTTAAAGAAATGAATGAATTGCAAGGGAAAAAAAATTACATTTTGACTTAACACAAATAAAACATTAAATTATAATGTTAAAACTATTATTCAATGATGAACTTAGTAAACCATAGCCCATCATAATACCATTCAAATTAGCATTAGAATCAATCAGCCTACAAGTAAGGAGGGATGGGACATACATCCTCGCACGCAAATAATTATGCTGTTGCTATATGCGAATATCCGGTTTTGGTCATAGTAAAGTTGACGAAATGGTCATGTCATGCTCATGAAATTTATTCTCCCCACAACTATGAATGATCAGCATGAATAGCTGCAGATATGGGAGGGACTATTTCCAAATGCACCCAAAGAGTTTATTTTTTTAAAAATAAGAATTGCAAACCAACAATATCAAAGTATGCGACCAATTAGTGTTGGGAATGACGACGAGTGCTCGAGTTTTTGATTCGTCCGTCTCAAGTAGATTTTTAAAATTATAAATAAATTTGGGATAAATTTTGATTTTTTTTATGTTCAAACTCGTCCCATCTCGAATTCGTATGATTTAAATTTTTTATTTATTTTTATTTTAATGTAAATGAATATATGTAATATCAAATAATTTAGTGGTATTATTTAAAAATTATATATTTTTTTAATATTTTTAAAATTATAAAATAGATTAAATGGGTCTAATTCGAATCCAATAAATTCAAGGTGAGGCCAGTCTAAGATTCTTAAAAACTTTGATATGATAAATCTTGAATTTTGGTAAACTTCTCTGTTTGTAATCCTTAATTAATGTCAAAATGGTGAACTGAAATAGACCATATATATTGTTTCGGAAAAAACAAGTGGGCATGAATAGGATCCCAAGCAAAAGTCAATAACTTCCTTTCCATAATTTTGTCTTATTATGCAAAATTCTCTATTTTTTTTAAATAAATTAATTTATTCATTACTCAACTTAGATATTAAAATTTATTTCATTAAACATAATATATTTAGTTTGAATATATATATTTTTTTCACTTGATAAAATTTGAAGTTCACTTGAGCTCGAATTAATTAATAAAAAATAATAAAATATATATATATAAAATTCAAACTTGATTAGTAACAATTAAATAAAATTTAAATATAATTTTTTAAATTTAATAAAAAATTTAAATAATAAATTATCCGACTTTCATTTTAAGCCCTTATTTTCCCATATTGATAGTTCTTTTAGAATGGTATCTGTGACGGTTCAATGCCCCCTTAAAAGGACTTCTTCACCTCTCTCTCTTTCTCACACACGCACATACACACACGCACGCACGCACGCACGCGCACACACACACACACACATATATTTATATATATATATATATATATATATATAATATAAAAATTATGTACGTGATCACTAGTTGCATATTTGACTCGGACAGGTTGCAGCCAACGCGCCTCAAGTACGTGTAAATCGCCCAATACAAAATTAGATGTTTAATCAAATTATATTTATTTTTATAAAATAAAATTTATTTTATTTATTGATCCAAGTTATAATAAATTATTTAATATGATCATATATATATATATATAAATATAAACAAGTCGAGTAGAACTAAACACGTTGCCGTTTAAATTTATTTAAATTTTTATTAAAATTAAAAAATTATGTTTAATTTTAATTTGATTGTTATTCGAATCGAATTTGAACGATGTTTAATCAAGACAAATGTAAATCGAATTTGAATAATTTATATTTTTTACATATTTTATCAATAGTTTACTAATTGAGTCGAGTTTAGATCTTATTAAATAAAAAATTATATTCAAATTAAATTTGTAACTTATTTTATTTTTAACCCCATATATATACATAGAAATAAATCAGTAGAAAAATATGTTACATTTTTAGGTCGGCTTATGGGAGGCGCATCAATTGTTTGCCTCTTTTTTGTGAATTTAATTAACAAAAACTTCTAATCATGACATACCAAAAAAAAAAAAAAAAGAAAAAGAAAAAAAAAGTGCTATGACTTGAAACTGGCTTTAAAGTAGTGGGATTAATTTAATATTTGGACGCGGTAATTGGAAATCGTGTATCAATCAGATTGTTCAATGTACAAATTAAGATATTTAAAAATTATTAAAAAAATTGATTTATATAATTATCTAATATTGATTTATCGTGACTTTAGCATAATATATATATTTGTAATAGAGGACACAATTATATCATCTTATCACATCTTAGGATAAAGATATAGAGATGTCATTCTCAAAGGTCCTGACAATATGATAAGATCATTCTTTGACAATTTTTAGTACAATCGAAAGTTGTTGAATTATTGCCTTGCACATAGGGGGTTCACTTTTTCCTTTTTTCCAAAAAAGGAAAAAAAAAAAGAAACTATATTGTACATCATTATATGTAAAGAATATTAATTAATAATAACTAAATTATAATTAATAATTAAGTATTAGCTGTCAATAATCAACAATCAACACATTAGCTAATCTATTATTATGAAAATAGACAAAAAAAAAAAAAAAACACTTTTAATGAAAGTCAAATTTTGAAGACATTATAATTTTGATTTTTCGACTTTGTCGTTGAGTTAAATTTACTTGCTAGCATATTACATGTTCAAAACAATGAAATATATTGATGATGAGATGAGATTATTTATTGATAAACATCTTACATTTAAAATATATTATGGATTCAAATTAAGAAATTAATCAGTATTTTTTTTTAAAAAAAATAAAAAATATCGAGATTTTTAAATGTTTTTATATTATTTCAAGATGGATGTGTCTTTTAATATTAAAAGAATATAATCTCAAAAAAAAAAAAAATCATCTATATCCATCCCTTTCTATTTCCATACTCTCCTACCAAAAAACTCTAAATGTGGCTCGTTACATGATATTTTATTTGATAATACATGATAATTTTAATATTTTATTTATAATATGATTATATGAATTCGGTACGACTTATATATCCACTTAAATAATACTTAACTGAAAAAATCAACTCAAAATTACACCCATTCAGGGGCATAGATGTCAATGACTAGTCACAAGCCATCAAAGTCAAAGGTGGTGACTGAAGATTAAAATAGTTTACAGGGTTACTTTTGGAAATCCACTATTCCCTTCTTTACTACCATCAGCTTTTAAAGGAGACGGCCTTTTGCCATCGTCACTCGGTATCAGCTGCTTGAGAGAAACGTAAGCCATTTTGTGTTCGTTAAGCAACTGAGAAGAAACCAAGAAAGAATCCCAGAAGATTTTGAAGCAGAGATTTCGAGCTCAGCCAATCACAGGTAAGCATTTACTCATATCTGTTGTTTTATATTTCTCGAATTTGTGGTAATGAAGTTTCTGCCATTTCTGTATTTTTGTCCACAATTTTACGAACTTTTGAAGCATTTACAAGTGATATATATGGTTGGGAATTGGGATGGCGTTGAACTAAATCTTTTGGAAGTTTGTGTGGGTCAGTTTGTAGTTCTTGAAAACTCGTTCTCCTTCTTCAACTCTGAGACATATTTCAAGAATTTCATCGTTTTGTTGTCCTTCGGAATTTATTTTTTCATGGTTCTTGAAAATTCTTTGTCCTGGTGGAAACTGAAACGTACTTCAAGAATCATTTTTCAGGATGATGAAGCTTTCAACAGTCAGAAGTAATCAATTTTTGTGTCTGATTCTTGCTCTTTTTGAGTTTTCTTTCTCATTTCTCGTCGTGATTTTCTGAATATAGAGACTGGAGGATTTTCCTGGAATATAATTGGGATTTCAGAGAATTAGAAATCTAGTGATGCCTATTTGACTTATATATTTGGCTTTCTTGACTCAAATAAGAAATAATATCAGTGTGTTTGATGGTTCATTTCATCTCATTCATAGTTATTTCATGCAGTTTCAGGTTGCCAGTTCTTTGTTTGAAGTTGTCCATTAATGGGTTCTAGCGGAGAACCAGCCCCAGAAATAAATGGTAGCAGGCCTCCAGGAATCCAGTTCATAGAGAACATAAAAAGGTCTGCCATTTCTTACAAGACATATCAAGCCATTGTCCTAATAGTAACGTTCTTCGCCTACTTGGCCTACCATACTACTCGAAAAACCACAAGCATAGTCAAAAGTGCACTTGATCCCCAGTCGTCGGCTGTAGATTACAAATCCCCCTTCTCATGGAGAAGGGCTAATTCTCACCAGCCATTAGAAAGCACTAGGAACCCATTGATGCTTGGAGCTGGTTGGACACCATTTAATGGTCCTGATGGAACAGAATTGCTTGGTGAGCTTGATGTGGCTTTCCTTTTTGTGTATGCCGTGGGCATGTACTTTTCTGGCCATGTTGGTGACAGGATGGATCTTAGAATATTTCTTACTATAGGAATGGTCGGAACGGGTTTGTTTACTGCCCTGTTTGGGGTTGGATACTGGGCCAACATCCATCTCTTCTATTACTATTTGATAGTTCAAATGCTTGCTGGATTGTTCCAATCCACCGGATGGCCCTCAGTGGTTGCGGTTGTGGGCAATTGGTTCGGGAAAAAGAAGAGAGGCCTTATAATGGGTATCTGGAATTCTCATACATCTCTTGGTAACATTATAGGTTCTGTGGCTGCTTCAATATTGTTGAAGTATGGATGGGGTTGGTCCATGGTTGCTCCTGGTTTGGGTATTGCTTTTGCCAGTATGGTGCTGTTCCTTTTATTGCCGGTTAGTCCTGCATCCATTGGAGCTGTTATAGACGATGATGAACAGCTCTCTTCCAAGAAAGTAGGGGAGGAAACAACAGAACCTCTGTTGAAAACAAAGTCGGATGAAAAGGATGCTGTGGGATTCCTAGAAGCATGGAATATTCCTGGGGTTGCCCCTTTTGCTCTTTGCCTTTTCTTTGCCAAATTGGTGGCCTACACATTCCTCTACTGGCTTCCGTTCTACATTAGCCACACAGGTACATGAATTTTCCAAATTTAGTTATTTTCTGCATCGACAATAGGTTTCTTTTTGTGCTTCTTATTTTCCAAATAGATAGGATTTATCTCTCTTAGACTCGTTGCATTTCTTTGTGACACTGCAGAAATAGAGGGGAGGTACTTAACGGATGAGGAATCTGGAAACTTGTCGACAATGTTTGATGTTGGAGGGGTGGTTGGAGGGATCCTGGCTGGCCACATTTCAGATCATTTAGATGCCAGAGCAATAACAGCAGCAAGCTTCATGTACTGTGCTATCCCGGCTCTCTTTTTGTACAGAAGCTACGGGCACATATCTACCACCATAAATATCACACTCATGTTGATCACAGGAATGTTTGTGAATGGGCCTTATGCTCTTATAACAACCGCAGTTTCAGCTGACCTGGGAACACATAGCTCGTTAAAAGGCAATTCAAGGGCATTAGCCACAGTTACTGCTATAATAGATGGAACAGGCTCGATTGGGGCCGCCATTGGGCCACTACTAACGGGCTACATTTCAACTAAGAGCTGGAATGGAGTATTTATAATGCTTATGGTTGCTGCCCTAATAGCTGGTTTGCTTCTAACAAGAATTGTTGTAGCGGAGGTGGCTGCAAAGATTCAAGGATCGGGGACACAAGAACTTCCTAGGTCAAGGCCTCCTGTAATGGAAGTATAATTTGCTCTAGAATGGCATATATTTTCTGGTTTCCTCGTGTGCCGATGTGTGATAGATATTCCGGCTCTGACGAGTAGCCACAGTTGATATGAAATCAAGTGGTAAAAGATTTTGCGTTGAAGATCTTGATAGAAGGTGTTCTATATCCTTCATGGTTTGAGATTGTGATGGGAAGAAATGGTGATTCCCTTGCTTTTTTACACGTAAACACACATAACTTCATTTTTTACATTCTTGAATGCATACACGGGGACCATGCATTGTTCCCTAGAAAAGGCCAGAGGAAATGGCTATCCACAGATTGAACATTATCATGTGTTTCTTTGAGTTCGTCCAATTACATGATCTTTTTTATTTTAGTCTTTAAGGTTTCTGAATGGGATGAGATAAATTGTCTGTGTGTGTCTATTTCTGGCAGGTGAAAAACTTGATTTTTTTTATTTTTTATTTTCTTTTGTAATAATGAATGGGCACGGCTTCCAGAAGCTGCTCTACTAGTCTTTTAAGGCCTTCGAGGGTCGTTTTACAACTTTGAAATTTGATGCAATTCGATGTGTATTACTTACTCCATCTATCTCAATTTGAACATTCATGTCTGAATTGGCATAGAGTTTTAAACCTCCTACCTTTGCACTATCATTTGTGCACTAATTCCCAACCCAAAATTGTACACCTTACATCAAACGCGCTATGTTATTGAGCTAGTTCCATCCCAACCTCGCTTCTCAAGTACAGAACAATGTGTAACACAAAGATAATGCTTTGAACTCCAGCACCAATGGGTCAAAATCAATCAAGCTCAAGCATTGTCTAGTTTATATTATCAACATGGCTAATCTTCACAAAGGATTAGCTTTCAGATTAAGCAGATCTACAAATGGTCCCTTCAGGAAATACAAGTCGCAGTCCCCACAGTCCATGTAGGGCATGTTTAGGGGTTTGACTACCAATTTTGGTTTCACATTTGCAGAAGAAAAGTGTAGAAGTGTAGAAGTGTAGAGAAGGTACAGTTAGAAGTGATGCATCCTTTTTCACACTCTTGAAGAACCAGTGCAATCACTTTCAGCTTGACATGAAAGCAATCCTCATTTGTCAAACATACCAAAAAAGAGTTAAATTTATTATAATAAATATTTATTATTTTTCTAATTTCATTTACTTTCTCCATCTATGTTCTCAATGTCAGTAACTTAGTTGAAACCTGCTTTTCATTAGTTTTACTTTGAAAATTATTAAAATGATATCGAAGAAGTAGTTAATACAACTTGTAATGTAATCCATTTTCTATACAGTTTAGCCTTTACTTCGCCATGTATATATACGAAAGAGTCAGTAAAATGTTGGATGGAAGAAATTCGACACTTAACACGCACGCAAGTACATCATGAATTTTTTAAAAAGTTACTATGAAAAAGAGAGTTGCCTCAAATTTTAACTCTCCCATGGTACATGAGGAACAAAAAGAAACTAAATCATCAAGAAAATGACTAAATTGAAACTTATTTCCCTACTACAAAGAAAATCTACAACCGAAAATAAGTCATGCCATGCACTCATCACATAAGCATGAACAAATTTGCCCATTACATCTTCAATGAAAAAACAAACCACTTGCCAACTACCATGACTGCCATTTATCAAGATGGATGAATTTCCATAAGATCAAGCAGACTTCAATCACTAAATCGAGCAAAGAAACTCATACCACGTGGTAAAGAGGGGACAACAGAAATCTTAGCTCCTAATTCCACATAGTGAGACATATTGCAAGAGGTGCTAATCTATACTTTCATGGTTGATAGCTCCAAAATTTACCTCTATAATTTCACAAATTCCAATGTACCAACACCAAACACAAGGAAAATCGATCAACATTATGACATAGCCTATTATGAATTATAGTTGACATGTACAAATAAACCAGATCAAGAAAATACAAATGATAAATTCCTCGCCAGTCAAATTCATTAATAAAGCAAGCATCTTTTCATCAATTAATCACTAACACATAGCTGATCACTTATTATATCTATTCAAGAAATAAAAATATAAAGTAAAATCAATATATGTCAGTTTAACCCACAAAAGCAGCGGGGTGGGGGGGAAGGAGAGAATTCTGCGGGTCGAAAACCTGAAATTTAAGTCGATCAAAACTGAGGTACGTTGAGGGAAGTGCTCAAACGGCGTCGTCCCCCGGCTTCTTGGGCTTGCGGTATTTTTCTTCGACTTGCTTGGCTGTAAAAAGGGCTTCATAGACGACCTTCTTGATGTTGGGGGCGTTGTAATTCTGGGCTATGTAAATTCCGCACACTGTTCCCGCTATGAACGGGAAGCTGCCCCTTATTATACCCATCGCTCTATTGCGCTATTAGTTATTGGAATTTTCTGTTTCGAACTGAAAATAAACACAGATTTAGGGTTTTTTTCTGGTGGGTTTTAGGGGTTCGTGATGACTTCTTGAGAGCAATCTGAGAAAAATTCCAGTTTCACCGGGATCGTCCGCCGTGCGAGGCGGAAGGTGTAAACTGAAGGTGCCCAATTGCAGTAGAATATGCTTAGATAGTTTTTGACAAAATACCCCACGAAAAGAAAAGCCGTGTTTTTTACTAGTTTTCATTTTTTTTACTATTTAAATAAGTTAAAAATTGATGATTTATTGAATCAAATCATAGCTTATAAATTTGTTTAAGAGAAAAAATTGATAAAATAATATAATGAGATTATAAAACGGGACATAGAGAAAGTACAAAATGATAAAATGATGCTAAATAAAAAATAAAAATATATAGGGTAAATTGAAATTAATCTAACAATAACGAAAAATATAAAAAATAAAAAATGTGCATTACTTGTTGCAAATAGAAAAAATAAAGTATTCTATATGTTGACCAAGACATAAAAACAAAAATACAGGATTTACACTTATTTTTTAAAAGATGCAAATGGTAAAGAAGACAAAAAAAATATACTCATGCCATTTTAATTTGACGGTGTCATTTTGAATCGATACAAAATTTTAAATAAGAGTTGAAAAATATTTTAATATTATGAATTTATTATTTTTTTAATATTCTCAAAATAAAATTTTATTTTTTAGTGTATATATATATTTTTAAATTATCATCTCAATTAAAATAATAATACACAATATTAATTCACAATAATTACTAAATAATAATATAAAAATAAAGAACATTATCTTGGGACGAAGGGAGTAGGAATTATGTTTACCCTTTATCATTAATATTGTGATTGGAAATTAGTCGTATTGTTTTTTTACTTTAAGTGAAAAAAATACATAAATAATTGTGGACATTTCAAAATTAAAATTTGAGTATTCAATATGATGGGCCCAACTCTACCAAGATACAAACCTCCATCTGAATTCCAAGAGGAGACATCAGTTTGCTATATTAGAGAAATATTGTTGGAAGATAAAAATGAAAGGAAAATGGATGTTCTTGACAATATTTTTCCAATATATATTGTCAAGGAAATTCTCAAAATTAAAAGTCCACAAAATGTGGGACATGATAGATTTACTTATCTCTTGGAAACTTTTATTCAATAGTAGTCAAATTGAAAATTCGATGGACAATAATAAAATTTATAATTAAAAATTGTGAGGGTTCAAGTTTCATATTGGATTTTTACTTACACTTAAACAAAAATTTTCTTTTAATTTATAGTAAAGAGTAAAAGCAGTTCGGTGACAGCAATAGACCAAATTTGGTTTTCAATAAAATATTATTTATAAAATAAAATTATAAATAAGCTCCAATTAAATGAATTTATTAAAATATTGTGCTGAATTCTATATAGTCAATGCATAAGATGTTATTTATAATATAAAATGCCCCCAATAAAATGAATTTATAATAGAGGCATACAGTCAGTATTATTCATGCCAAACAACACCCTAAGTAAAGGACAAAACAAAGGCATATTTATTTCAGATATTTTTATATTCACCAACATATATATAACCCGAATTTCACTCGCTAATTCCTTTCCCGCAAAAACACTCGCATAAAGACAGGAAAAAGATACCACAGATTCTGCTTATTTCCCGACGGCTTTCAAATCATTCTGCATAATTGCAAGAAATTTATATTTAAATTGTTGTTGTAAATGGGTTTAATCTAATTCTACATATTTTGCTTATGTATCTCGATTGATTCATGTTTTGTTTTGTTTCTTCCGTTGCTTTTTATTGTTTATGATTAAATCAGTTGATCATTTTCTTGTCCACTTTTTGATTCTTTGGTATTTCTGGTGGTGTAAATTGTGTGTATTTTTTCCATCCTATCTCTAGGGCTTAGCTTGCGTGCTCCTCCTTTTCGACTGTTTTTGAAATGAGGTTTCTATTAAGAGAATTGACTGCTGTCTGGGAACAAATTGGTATTGAGAATTCCTCCTTTTTAGCCTGTCCACGTGTTTGTTTCTATGCCATGATGCTTATATGAATGTTAATGTTGTTGCCGTCATATTTCTGTTTTCGGTTAAAAACTGATGACTGTGATTATTATCTTTTTTTAACTCTTGTTGTGGCATTTGTTTCTCGATTTCCCAGGATGAATGTTCTAATTTTCCAGGGGTTATCATTTTACCAGCATTGAGACTGATTTTGTGATGGAGAATCTTAATAAAAATTCTTCATTCTATTAGTAATTCATGCATCTCGTTACAAGTGCGGTGAGAAATTAATAAATAAAATAAAATAGGATGGTATAAAAATTCCTCAGAGTCAGAGTTGAATATATTATATATATGGGTTTACAATATAATAAGTAAAGCTTCATTTGCCAGTCTCCCACCCATCAGTTGCTTCCCATGGAATGAAGTGTATGTCTACTTGCCACACAATTGACAACATGTATTGAAGGATATCTTATCGTTGATAATAGATGTTGCATGGCAAGTGCATAATATCCTCAGAAAGTTTCCTTTGAATGTTGTGACTTTATTTCAGCATTTTGTTTGCTCTTTTTGGTGTTACTTCTTTATCTAGTTGTATACATATTGCATTTTGATAAATGGCAAGCCTTTGGATGAGGTAACTCTTTATTTCTGGATTTTTTATAGATTTTAGCCTTCCTTATGCTTTCGTCAGGTTCTGATCATGCCCCGTCTTCCTTGTTGTGCAGGACCTATTGTTGCAGCCAAGATATTCCCTTGATAATTTGAAGGCGTGTTTTTGGAAACCAGTTAAACTAAGCTATAATCTGTTCTTCTCCATCCAAATTTAAAGATTGTTTTTGTGGGCAAATGATAACGCTCAAATTGCCTTCATGAAAATTTTGGATTTTGGTTTTGGTGGAACAAATGTATATATTTCCGATGGGTGTGAACTTCTTGTCCATTTCTGTGGTTTGTACTGTTCTGAGCCTTGTTGGCCTCCAGTATTGGACAGAAATTTCAATTGAGAAACATAATTCAGATGGTTTGATTGTTAGTGATCTCATCAATTCAGAGAATGCAACCCGTGCTTTGGAGCTACTTTTTGGTTCATACACCACTCTTCTGTTGGTTGCCAGTTTTGCACTTAATGTTATTATCTTGGTAATTTTAGGTTTAAAGGTAAGTTTCTCCTGCATAAATCAATTAATCATCTAGTTTTTGAAGATTATTTCCCACTTGATTGACATGGAAATGGCATGCTGTTTGTTATGAAACTTGCCTAAATTGTATTAATTTGTTTGAATCTATACTATCCATAGAGTTAATCTGTTTAAAATATTTTTGGAGCTAGTAAGAACATTGTGCTTTAATGAAGCGCATCAATGTTTACATATGGTTTTTATCTTGATCCATGCTGTGGTGGTGGTTGACGTTTGGGTTGGTGGGACGAACGAGAAAGTGGTAGGGGTTGAATTTCATTGCTGGAGGGAGTTGATGTTGTGTTCTAACACTTTGTTAGATGTTATGTTGTTATGAAAGGAGAAGCATTAGAATTGGTACGGAACAAAGATCATTACCCATATTGTGGTTTCCATATCTTTTAATTTCTGGTTTTTGCATGGATGAAGATATTGAATGAGAATGAAATCAATAATCAACTACTGAATTTGTTGCAACCGTTGACTAAGTGCACATATTGCCTTTGGCTTTTATGACCTGCCCTAATTCCATCTACAGTAGCACAAAGAATTGAGCCGGCTCTCAAGCCTAATGAGCTTATCTCTAGTAAGATTTAATTGGAATTATCTTGAAGGCTTTCAAATTGGTTTGTGAGCCTTTAATCACTTTTACTGTACTTATAATATTGTGCTAACCTTCATTAACATATTAATATTTGATTCAATCTCGAATAAAGGCTTGGGCACTATTAAAGAGTTGAGTTTGAGTTTGGCTATTCCCACCTCGATCCAATATGGAAATAGCTGCCCCTAGGGGGAAAAAGCGATACCTTGATTGCCTACTTTTTATGTATGTAGATTTATCTACAGATGCCTCTTAATAAACAAAGGGAAAAGACAAAAACTGAAAAAAAAGGATATGCGGCATAATTTTGAGGACAAGTAGCTAAGTTTGCAATAACTATTGAGCGGATATGAATTATCTAAGTGCTTTTTGCATAGTTTTTGCAGAGCTTGAATTGGATGGCCTATTTACTGATAAACTGTTTATTTCTAAGTTAAATTTGATAGTGTTACATTGACATGCCAATTCATGCATAATTACTCTTGTTACAACATCTCAAAAAGTGACATACTAATGCTTATGTAACCAGAGTTATTGGAAAACTATTTGTAGCATTTTCTTTTTACTTGGCATACTTAACATCAGTTGCGCTCAAGCATGCAAGTGCAGGCACTTTGAAGGGATAATTTAAGTTTTCTAGCTTCTCTGTCAGAGTCATTGTTTAAATCTGTGTCATTAGGATTGTTTGGCAAACATTAAGAATTTTTACTTACTTGACAACAGTATTTTTGTTCGTTTTATGCAGACAATATTCTTTTCAGAGTTGTATACATCTGAAATTCGAAAAATCCTTGAACGCCTCCTTAATTATGTCATCTACAAGGTAAAATCTTTAGTCAATCATATTATAGTTTTATTTACAACGCTCTGTTTCTGCTGCAATAGATATCCGAATTCGTATACAACTTTATACCTTTGTATTTGCTTTTCTTTCTTGACAAATTTGACTATGATGAAAGATTTCATGGTGTAAACCTGTCTTCCAGATGTTATATTATTAGTCTTTTTGCCTGAGTATTGCTAGCATTTGGCTGTTTTAGGGAAGGGGTGATTAGCATGTTTATGCGTCTAGTAGAATGGGAAAACAACAATACCTGATCCCACGAGGAATTTTAGTGATACATGCTTTCAAAATTTTTGTTTGATGTTCTTGAAATTGTACATTCTCGGGGTTCATTTATGGTTCAGATGTATTAAATCTATTAAATTATTTGCGCATGTAAATTGAAATGCTTCTCTAGACTAGGCTGTGAAAATCAGCTGCCCTCATTTCACATCATCATGGTAAAGGTACTTTGTATTTTTCCACTAGCCAAATGGTTTGTGTACCATGTTAGTTACATCTACTTGCCTTAATATTTGTTAATGAGCATGGATCCTCAAATATTGGAAAGGAAAGAGGTGGGTCTCTTTTCTATCCTTCCTCCTCCACTTTTATATGTTGTCATTACTATCATCTGTTCTTCCATCCGAGTTCTTGTTTTTATTTTTCTTTCTTTTTTTCTGAAGTTCTATCAATCATCATTTGTTAAGTCAGAATCTAACAAGATCTTTAATCTATTTGCTTAATGAAATATACATTATTCTCTTTTGTAGTTGATAATATTTACACTTAATGCACAAGATTTAGCATGGGCTCCATTGGCAAGGCATTTATTTACTCTTGGATAGTCAACTCAACAAAGCAAAGCCTTATGTCACTCTTATGTGGGGTTGGCAATATGGATCCTCTTTTAACACTTTGTTTATTGAAAGGCCATCTTTATTGCTAAATGACAATTCTTCATAATGACCTCATTGCATCTTACTTTTGGTTGACTTCTCCCTCTAGGAACCAGTTCAATTACTCATCATAACTTGTGTATCAAGAGGCCTTTTTTGGGTGTGCCTAAACCATTTCAATTAATTCTGCCTCAATTTATTTTCAATTCATGCACTAGCCAACACAGAATTGCGCTTAATTTTTATTTTCTCTTTTAACTTAATTGTTTATAACATTATCATCTTAGTCACTTTTAAGAACTTTTAATGGACGTGCATCTTGTGTTTTCTCTGGGAAACACACACACACACAACTCTCTTGCAATTTTGTAGCCTTGTCAGCATGGTTGGGCACTAGCCTAACTAGCCCAACATACTTAAGAAAATGTTAACAAGTAGGAGCTACCCAACTTCTAAAACAAAAATCACACAGATTCTACGGATTAGGTGAGTAAAGTTGAAATGCTACCTATGCACCATTTATCCGATGGAAATGTGATTGTTAAACCTATGCACACTTATTAAGTGAAAATACATTCATAATACAAGCGTCCTGTGGAGAATTTTATTGTACTAGTTGTTTGTGTGTGTTAAAGAGTTGTGATTAATTATCTTTTGACAGGGAACTTTTCTTCCATTAGTAGTCCCACCAACAATATTTCAAGCAGGCCTATGGTCAACTTGGTTAGCTGTGCTTTGCTTCTTAAAGGTATTCATTGAAAACATGCACTGTTTCAAGCAGGCGATATTGTTGGACTTATGTGATGGCTTATACACAACATATTTAATTCCTGCTCATTGTGCAGATGTTTCAAGCTTTAGCTAGGGATCGACTTGAACGCTTGAATGCTTCTCCTTCAGCCCCTCCATGGACATACTTCCGTGTATATTCTGCATTGTTGCTTGTTTTCTCTGTTGACTTGCTCTGGTATTTTCTACTGCTCTTTCTATTTCATGTATGGCTAAGAATTTTTGCCTTCAGAAGCACAAGTTGAATTCTGTGAATTTTAACATTGAGTTGAAGAACATGAAATAGTTGGCCAGTGACGTGTGCTTCTTGATCTAGGCTGGAGGTTTACTTATTACTGAAAACAATCCTAAAACAGTAATATCTTAGGTTGCTCCTATTGATACCCTCTGATTTGCTCAGACATTTAATATTCTCTATTTTTGTCTAATTGGCGTTGCTCATTACATAAGAAATATAGATCGCAGGTTATTTGCTATGGTAGTGATGCTTCAGTAGTGTTATCTCCTTGAGGTGTTGCTCTCCCCTGCCATTATTTTTGAGGCAGAACAGAGGCAAGTTCACCTCACTCACTGAGTGATGCGTTGGAAAACCTCTCTGAAAAGCTTCTTCTAGTTGACATTGTCCCTGCCTGTCTGTATGAAGGCCATTGAAATCAATCTGCTTAACCTAATCCTGTCAGCATTTCCATGTTTCCTCTTTTCTACTTTTTCCTTTTCTTCCCAGGATGAGAACACCTCTACATTTCTAGCTGATCTTGGTGGTGCTTGCCTTCTTGCTACCCTTGGTTTGCCTCACATTTTCCTTCAAGATGTATTATCTCTTATGTGCACACCTATTTAATCCCAACCAATATCCCAGCCACCTTGCTTTCCTTTGTTTGCTTTGCCACTTGCATATAAGATGCCTTGTGCCATTGGAAACTTTTTACTTCAAACCCTTGTGATGTACACTTTAATGCTTGAGACATACAGTGAATTTGGAGCCCATGTTCCAACCTTAACCATATATTAGAAGGCTAAGTTTATATTGTAAATCAACAGTTGCTTTCTAAACATGAGGCTGTGCACTGACAAATGAATGCAATTCAGCTATACGGCAAGAAGTCAAACCAAAAAGTACCTAACTTTAAGAGCTATAGAAAATTGGATGATGATTGATGCTGAGTTTTGTTACATTGTTAACTAATTCCTACCAGATGTGTTTCGTGTGGCATGTATGGATTTCTCAATTTTAAACAATTGGACGAGGATATTTAACTATTGTTTCCTGGAACAAATTATCTTACAATCCACAATTTTTCAGGTTCATGTTTACACTAATTTATGTTTTCTCTATATGTTTTTATCCGAAACTTCTAACAAGATATTGATCTGCTGTTGCAGGATATTGTTATGTCTGACAATATACAGTGCATCAACTTCATCGTTATTTTTGTTGTTATTTTTTGAGCCTTCTAGCATTGCTTTTGAGACATTGCAGGTAATGTTGATTTTTTGCAAGACTATATGCATTCTCATATGGAGCACTGATTTTGGCTGACAGTTTACTAACTTTAATCTTCAGGCCATTGTGGTTCATGGGTTTCAGTTGCTTGAGATATGGATGCATCACTCTGCTGGTGATAGTGTAAATTGCCGATTATCTCAAATCTTCGATATGTCCTCCACAGGTGAGTTTTGGAATTAGCTTTTACATACATTTTCTAATATAGATATGCTTGTCATTGAATTAATTGAAAAAAATTTATAACATGATTCTATTACCATCTTTTTATGTATATAGTTTGGTTATAATTTGGTGCTCCCTAATACGCTTGATGCTGAGTCTTTTAAGATTTTCTAATTGCTGCTTTTTCTGCTGATAGTTTTGTTTCTGTGAAGTATGTGAATTTGTAGTTGAAATACCTCGTCACTGTGTAGGAAATGTGGTGGATCCACTATTATTACCATGTTAGTCGTCAAAATGTCATGCTGAAGTGAAAAATGGCGAAAACAATTTTCATGATTTAGCTTCATTAAATGATATCAAAATGAGGAAGAGCCATAGTTACATTGTGTTTCATACTGCTCTCTTAATGCTTCTATGATTACCTCTAGTTCTATGGATTTACTCTAAACTTGATTTGAATCCCCACATATATATTTTTGTCATAGTGGAAGTGCTGGTATTTTGAATTTTCCATATATTGTTCGTCTTTTATTCTTCTTTTTTAAGAAAAATGTGATGTTTATATTTTCCCTATGCATAGTTATGAATTGAGTTTACGTCATTCAAGAGTTTGTAAAGTTTTAAATTTGTTCCCATTTTACTGATATATTTTTGTCCTAGGTGTATTGGGGGAATGGAAAGGCATCCTTATCCGGAATTTGGGTTTTTTCCTGGACTTGATGACATTGCTAATGGCTCTTGCTCATTATCTGCATATTTGGTGGCTTCATGGCATGGCATTTCATCTTGTAGATGCTGTTCTTTTCCTAAATATCCGTGTAACTTCTCTAATTACTACTGTAGTTGTGTTATTGCCTTTGATCATGTTGACGTAGTTGTTATTGTTACAGGTGTTGCTTTGTCGTCCTCCTTTCTGGTTGTCTATACTTATTTATATCTCTTATTATCCATAGGCCCTTTTAAGTGCAATCGTGAAACGTGTCAAAGGTTTCATCAAACTGCGTATGGCTTTGGGAACCCTTCACGGGGCACTTCCTGATGCCACATCTGAAGAGCTCCAAGCATATGATGATGAATGCGCAATTTGTAGGGTAATTTTAACTTATATATTTGCTTTTGTATGACATTTAGTTCTTTCAATATATAAGCTTGCGAGCATTGAAAAATGACAGGAACCTATGGCGAAAGCTAAGAAGCTGTCCTGTAATCATCTATTCCATCTTGCATGCTTGAGATCTTGGTATGATTGATGTATATTTGCCCAAAATGCTTTTTTGCTGTCACTTGTAATTGTGAGAAGTAAAATTGGATTGACTTGTTAATGCAGGTTGGACCAATGTTTAAGTGAGAGTTACTCTTGCCCCACTTGTCGGAAGCCACTTTTTACAGGCAGACCTGGCAATGGTGTAAATCTGAATGCTGCAGAGATTTCTAGAGACGAGCAGCTTGCTCATCAAATGAGTACTGGACTTGATGGACCAGATCTTCCTGGTCATAACCTGCACCCTGGAGTCTTTTCTAACCAGTCACAGAATGTAGAAACGGGTGATTGGAGGTCTGTTCTTTCTTGATGTCTCAGAGATCATACTGCATTGGATATGGCTTTTCTTCATATAAGTGAAAATGGGTAGCTTATTGCTTATATAGCTGGGGTTAAGATAGTAGATAGCATCATGATTATGACTGCATTGATTAAGACGGATTCTCTATCTTATTGTCAGATGTTTTTATGTTAGAATTGAATTTTCTAAGTTAAATCTTACCACAAGACCAGGAAAGGTTGAGTGGGCATGGGGCATAAGTGATTGGTGGTTTTGTTATTAAGTATTATGTGCTTGCTAACTGTTATATTAATTTCTTCATGTTGAAATCGTGAATAAAGCCTATCTTTGCTTGTGCTGCTCTCTTTCTGGGGTTTGGTTTAGCTAATCTTTCTACCAACATTTTGTCATCAAAAAATTCAGAACTGATGGTAGTTTTTTCTGCTTTTTCTTTGTACTCTTTTTCCTTTTAGGAGGACACGAGTTGATTTAAGTTGGTTGGGTTTAGATGGAGCTGGTCCATCTGGATTTAATGGTGTTCAGATGTTAATGAGGCAACTTGCTGTTGGAGAAACTTATGCCGAGACTGCCCTTGAAGATGCTGCCTGGAGTCTTTTTCCCCCAAACCCAGCTCAGGTTGGTACATCCAGACCAGCCATCCATCATACTGGCTCAGTACCTGGAGGTGCTGGTGGTTTGCATGTGAGGTCAACATCTCATTCTACGAATGACAACTTAGAAAATATAATTGAGATGGCCGAAACAGTTCGGGAAGTGCTGCCCCACGTCCCTGATGACATAATCTTCCAGGTATAATTTCAGTTCAATTTTAGACTGAAAGAGGCTTATTTCTGCAAAATATAGAAGGCACTTCCTGCCATGTGACAGCTAGCAATACATCATGATTATTCAGCTATTCGTTTTCCAGTTTAAACATCTGCTATGGTAATAATCAGAGCCATGATTATCTAGGAATTATGCCCTTAGATAACTGACCAGATTGATGAATAATACACAAGAACCTACAAAGTAACAAATCTGAATAATATATTTCTATATGCAAGAAACCAACATGCTTGCTTTTGGTATCAAAACTTGTTTGGACATGACTTGATCTGATTTGGTGATATTTGGGTATCTTCAATTTAAACTAGCCTCTCTATACTCATCTTTTTTCCTGGAAATACTGTCTCATTTTCAATGTACCGGAATTTGCAGGATTTGCAGCTGACAAATTCCGCAACGGCCACTGTGAATAATCTTTTGCAAATGTGATACAAGTCCATCTTTTTTCTCCCACAGGTTTCTCTTGGAGACCTTAGTAGTGGAGGCCGAAGCAGGTTCACACTCAGGATGCATGAAATTATCAGGTATGTGCCAAGATATGCATAGTAAAGATCCTTGAGGAAATGTGCAAATAACTACTTTTGTAAGAAAATAAAACAATTTCACCCTGAATGAAGGCTGAACTAGAAGGGGCTTTGCTGTATCACTTTGTATTAGTCATAATTTGTTCAAGTGTTCTCCTAGACGCCTTGACCCTTCTGTTCAATACATCTGGATATATGATATCACCTGTAAGGTCCTTGATCTATAATAAAAGCTATTTTTTCTCTAAGCCTAGAGTATGTCTTCTTCAAGTGCTACTTTTTTTTTTTTTCTAATTTTTTTGTTTTATTTATTCTGCATTTTTTTTGTGTGTGTGTGTGTGTGTTTTTTTTTTTAACAATTTCGATATTATAAAACTCAGCAGACCAGTCGATACGGCACATCACCAGTGAGGTGGGTCAAGATTTCTGAATCTTGTCCTATCCACACTTTACTATCGTACTAAATTATGATCCAATGTGATAACATCTAACTTTTAACATGTTATGAACACTCTTTCCCACCATGCTATACTTTTAACACTAGGAATGAATTAGCACTCCAAGACAACTACCCCATTAAATTCTTCCATTGCTAAAACAAGACAAAAGGCAATCTTCACTTTTTACGTTGAATTAAGGTGGTAATTAGCAGCAAACATGGAGAGAACTCCCCTGAAATCTCGAGAAACCTAGGCAGACAACATAATGGATGTTATCATAGAAACAAACTAAGGTTTTGTCTGTTGCAACATTTGTTTCCTTGTTTGGTTTATAACATCTGACTTTTTCTGTTTAGATTTTTAGCCTAAAGGGACATTATTTTTCATTAGCCAATCACTTTTGCTAGATGTTTGGAGCATGTCTATGAATCAGCAAACATTTGCAATAACCTTGTGATTGAAGCATACCATGGAAGTAGTCAAAAAGAGTTTGAAGAATGCGTCATTCTTTTGGAATTTGAGACGAAATATTTTGTTCATGTTTGTTCTCAAATTATGCAACACATAAAAGATTACCTATTAGTTCTCTAGAATTCTATCTTAAACTGATGAATTTAGACACAGTCGTTGTGAGTTTTTAAGTTTTAATGGACTGAGCAATTTCTTTTCTTCTTTCTAAGAATGGAATGGAAAGTTTTGATAATCGATCCACATAAATTGTTTATAAATCAGCCTACTTCCCCTAATCTTCACAATAAAAAGGAAAGAAGAAAGAAATAAAAAAAGAATGCGACGAGTGATAGTGACCTGGTCTATCTGAAACTTCTCTTTGAATTTTCGTGGATCATCTCTCTCTCACCATAAAGTGACTGCTAAATGAGTTCTTAATATGAACATTTTTATCTACGATTAGAAAATAAATGTTTAGTATAAAGTGGAAAATGAAGTATTTATAATTATCTGATGGAAGATTGTAATCCGATATAGTGTGATGCATAAATCGTAAAGGTTTTATGGATGTATGAGTTTAGGCTATCCTTGTTAGGTCTCTAGCACATAATTCTTGGGCCTACACTATAATTGTGCACATGAGTGAGTAATTCAAATTACCAACTCATGGTAAAATTCTGAGCTACATTATCAGTATACTTAAAGTTGTAAACTTTAGAAACTATCATACAATATGAAAAAAAAAATGTCATTCATTCAAAATTAACTGAAAGACATCACATTTTATGTTAATATTTTTATAGTAACTTGCAGCTACCTTACTCTGCACATGTGCCTCCAGAACTTAGTCAATATCTCAAATTTTATTGACAACAGTAAAACATGTAAAAATATATAACAACACAGCAAGATTCAAGAAGTAGAAGACACGCAGTAGGTGGGATTTGTAGCAGCAAAAGAAAGTGGTTTAAGTGCAGATACCAAGGCATATTGATATCTGATCCAAGAAACCTAATTCAAGGAATCCACTGTCTTTTCATTCTTCCTACATGCATGCAAGGGGTCGATTTACTTTTTGTGATTGTGACTTCCCAGGTATATTTTATAAACTTCAATTATTTTTTCCTAAAGATTGAATTGTTTTTTTTTTTTTTTTCAAAGAAATATCAATCAACTCATAATCATAGAAAACTTATTAACGGGTTATCTTGGCTTGTCCTAAAAATTGAATTGTTTAATTCATCAGAATCCAAACGCTAGGTCTAAAGTACATGTAAAGAGGATAAGATAATATTAAGATTTAGGGGACAGATTATTTAGAACATAATACGAACTCGACTTGAAATTTGCTTCTCTTTGTAATCATGGGAATGGAACAAAACCGATACACACGGACGGTGGCGGTGGCGGTGGCAGCCACCCCTCTTAAATTTTATTATATAAAATTATTATATTTTAAAATTCTTAATATATTATTTTTAGAAAAAATAGCCCCGAATAGCATCTATATACAAAAGTCCAACATATTACAATGAAAAGTGCCGCGGTAAAAATGCTCAAAACCTGGCAGAAGAAAGTACAAATTATGAACCCACACAAAAATGCAGCCATTAACAAGTTGATTAATGAAGCTATAATCAGCTCCATACAGTAAAACGATGGAGCTTTGGAGTCAACACGTAGTCTTTATGCTATGAAGAAAAGCCCTGTTGATTGGGACCTGACAAAACTGTTAGAAAATGTGAAGTTTGTGAGGAGATGGTCATGGCCACCTGGAACTTCATTTTTACTCAATCATACGTCTTGTCAAACACTTGACTGCATGTTCCAATGCTACAGTAATTTTTGTCTCTTGCAACAGCAAATATTGCTCCAAGTTAGGTCTGGTTTTCTGTTGGCATAGACCATAATAATAACTGTTCTCAATGGTGGAAGTTTGGAGTCTAAATCTGCAAACTTCAGTTAAAATATGGTATTTTGAACTGCTATGAAAGTATAAAATGTTAAAATTTTATCATAATTATCAGTTATATACACGTCGCATTTTAACTAGTTAGTAAACTCATTTAATTGAACTTTTCATAGCCCACATTCTCATTATGCGTGTCAAAGCTACTCTTATTTAATGCTTTGTTCTTCTGTACAATACTCACCTTCTGGAATCAAGACTGTCTAATAATCATAGGCAAGTCACACAGTTCATTGCAGGCTCAAACCACATATCTATAAATTCTCTTACTCTTGATACTCTCTTCTGACTCTTCACACAGAATATATATTTTCTATCAGCATCAATTATGGGTGCCAAAACTTCCTTGATCATCTTTTTTCTTTGCTTCTTTATGCATGCATGTAATGCCAGACCTTTTGCTCCAACTACTTGGATTTCTGACAAGAAATCTCAGCCTCACAAGGTTTGGTCTCGTTCCTTACAAGGGTCGAGTTTAGTTTCTTTACATTATATGGATGCTACGAGCGATTGCTATCCGCATCAAATATGTACTAAAAGTTTGGGGGTTTTTTGTTTCTTTGGATGCAGATTGAGGAGAAGCTTAAAGTCAGCATGAACATTAGTCCAAATGTAAGGGGCACATTTGGGCACAGAATGCCTGTCAGAAGTGCAGTCAGTTTAAATCCAAAGGAAAAAGAGGATCTTTGCAAGAAAAACAAAGGCATTAAAGGAACAAAGTCAGGTGTAATTTCAATTAAGCCTCATCAATCCACATGTCTTGGCTCAAACCTCTCAAGAAACATTATAAGTATCCTGGACCTTTTTCGGATTATTCTAGGCCAATGACCAGGCCTCCTATTCATAACTGAAAATTTTCATTTTTCTTATCAGTTTTTTTTTTTTCTTAATTAGCCATCAAAATCTGTAGTTGCCAGTGTTTTGGTTTAAAATCTTACAATTACCTCAAATATGATTCTTGGCTGGGTAAAGACCCTCTTCCCCTCCTCACCCCCTCCTTATATTTTCCTTTGCCTTTTCAGTTAGAAGGGATATCAACAAAAGATGAGTTTTCGACATCTCAATAAACCAAATATGTACTCGTACTGGAATATTTTACCATTCATCTCAATTTGCAAGGCCAATTATGAAAGATAAGCAGTAACTACACATGTGTAGGCCTTCTTAAACATTTCCTGTTTTGGTGTAATAAATATATTTCAACGAAACTATAGCAATTAGAACGTATAAGATCGTGTGCCCCTTTACCATATCTGTGACTGATGTATAATTAGTTTAATTAATAGTATTAAATTATTTTATTTATGGTTTTTCTTGTATATTCATATATTCAACTCCTTATGCATATGAGAAATGCAGGAAATAGTGAAGGTCGTAAGTCTTCTCTTCACAAGGCCTCGCTGCACCCAACAATATCACAGGTAAGTTTTTGAAGCCTTTAACCCCCCCTCCCAACCCCACCAAAACACACACACAAAATAGTACTTACTTCAGATAAAAAAAAGAAGAGGGAAAGATTTTAAGGATATGCTTGGCGTCGTTTTTGTTTTGATCTTATTTCACATTCAGAAAATTTACTTCCAAAAAAGTTGGAAATAAAAAAGTTTTCTTGGGAAGCATGCAAAATGAAAACGTGTTTTGATTGATTGTGAAATGTTGATTATTTCAGTTAAAAGATTAATGTGACTGTTTAATTACATTTGCATAAAATTTGAATTAGTGTCATTTGATAACAGATCTATGCTTTCTGATAATGAGAAGATTGAGTTTGAAAAATAGAGAGAATATCAAGTTTGAAAATAGGGTAAAGATTACAATGTGTATTTTCCAAAAAAAAAAATTGAGGAAAATGAGGTAAAACAAATATATTTTCACTTTTTTTTAGGGGGGTGGAGGGTTAGAAATGTGAAATAGTGCTTGGAATTAAAACCAAACATAACCTAAAATTTTCACAATTGTTTATTATTTTTTTAAAAAATGCAAGGTGTTCTGGTTTCAATTTAAGAAAAAACCACTTAATTTGTTATTGACTAACCAACATGAGTGGGAAAGCTTACTCTAAGAGGACCCTTGAATAAAAAAATTAAAAAATAGCATCCCTTCCCTACTTTCCCAATGTGTGTGAGTTAAAATTCAAGTTCTTAAATGCACATAGGATATTAAAATGAAATCAAACATAAATTATTCTTTAGACATTTGAAAAAAAAAAAAATTACTCTTAACAATGATATTTCAATTCTTGTCGCTAACTTATAAATTCAATGACCATTTTTGGAGAGTCGTCGCTAAATTATTAAAAGAATATCAAAATTTAATTACTCTTAGCGACGACTTGTCCATTTTATTGCTAAGTAATTGAGTTATCACATGTTTGCAATGATATTTTGATGTTTCGTTGCTAACATTAACATTTGCGACAAAAGTGGTGTTTTGTTGCTAACTGTTTCATTGTTATTTTTTCTTTTTGTAGTGTATACTAACATTGTTATGTATCAAGTCCATTTTAATTTATGCTCGTTTCATTTTCACACTCAAAATCTTGATTGAAATAAACAAAATTGCAAGTAGAATCTCATTTTGTCCTAAATGGCCTTTATAGGGAATGATAGTTCCCTCTATCAAATTGAGCCCTAAATATTCAGGTTGTGAGATGACCTGAGCCTAATTATCCCTTTGATCAGTCTCTTTCACAATGTCCAAATTGAAAAAGACTAAGCAAATGGTCATAAAATGTCATTTGTTTGTTATGGCTCAAATTGTCTAAGACAGATCTCATGTACAACATGTGCATTCAGTGTTATTCCATTTACAGAATTAAGGAACTTGACTTGTCGTGTCAATTACAATCACATATCATGAATTAAAACTATTCCATTTCTTTTTTTTTTTTAAGAAAAAAATGAAATTCAATGAGAGTTATATATATGACTTATGGTGTTAGTTTTTTTGTGGTTTATGTCACCTGAAATATTGGAAAAATTCTTGAAAATATTCTGGTCGATCTCAAAATAGTCATATAATAAATAAATTTACACGTATTATATTACATTATTATATGATTGGTTGGGTTTTTTTAACGTTTGGATTACAATTTTACCTAAAATAGCCATTGTTAGTTGAATGTTGAAACTAATATAGCATTTTCATAATAATAATAATAATAATAATAATATGTTCTTTGGTGGGCCAAAAATGCTTTGGTTAAAAATGTCAAAACATATGTTAAAGTATGTGAAAGTAAAATGTATGACATGATTTAATTTGTTGTATTCTTAAACCTATGTAGGGTTCAAGATGGCGACATCTCAATGTTAGAGAAATGGATTTACATTCGTCAATTTTCAGGGAAGAAGATTTATCAGAGACAGACTATCAGCCACCACATCGTAAATCGCCTATTCACAACAAATAAAAATATTTCGATACAATCATTTTCATCTTCATTTAATTTTTACAAGTTATATATAATCATATATATGCAGGAGTGTTCTTATTTTTGTTTCATTGTAATAATTAATGTATAAGATATATATGAAGGGTTGGTTTGTTACAACTTCGAGAATGTATGATTAAGTTTATTTAAATATTTTATATTTTTTTTATATATTATTAGATATTTTTTGAGTTTAATCAATTTAGATTTGATTTCAAAAATGAGTTCTTGTGTTTGAATAAAATGAAATTATAGAGTTTATAAGATGTTAGTAATAACAATTTTATAATTTATATGGTCAAAACTAAATGAATTTGCTAATATCATGAAAACAAAATAGTGAAACTAAATGAGTTTTGAAAAAAATTTGAGAATTTATTACTTTTACTTAGCAAGTTTTGAGATCCTGATATCTTATTTTAGGAGGTTATAAGTTTTACTCCTAAAATTTTAACTGAACACTCATCATTTTAATTATAAACCTCAAATATTTTTTAAAATAATTTAAAAAATTTATAAATTCAGCCAAACACAATCTTATTTGGTAGTTTAGGCAACAAGAAAATAAAGAAATTTTGGTCGCTTGGAACGTACCCAAAATTTTGTTCCCATAGGGGACAAATTTAAAGATCATCAAAATTAAAATAATGCAAAAAATATATGAATATTAAATAAATCACAAGATGTTAGGACCAAAATAATATTGATTTAAGTGGAAAAGAATGTAATGCGTTGGATCTCAATTTTTCGACGTTAATTTTAGGGCTTCATCTTTTGAAAAAGGGTCACAATTCAATTTTTTTAAAAAAAGGGAGTAAAATAAAATAAATAAATGAGTACAAAAACAATAAGGATAGGTGGAAAAACAAATTAAGTATATTCTAGAAAAAAGAATATCCTGGGTAAAAAAATTCATTTTAATGGACATTGATGATTAAATAAAACTATATGGTATACTATAATTTAATCCTAATAGAGTTTTTTCCTTTTGTTTGTACATAGAACAATTGGAATTCGAGAATTATTCATTAATTTTTGAAATTCATAATTCCAGTATTATTCAGGATAATTTGAAAAAAAATTTAAAAAATCTCATTTACATAACAAAATTCGTCAATAAAATATCTATTAATTTGGTAATATATCAGTACAAATTTTTTAATTATTTTATAAAGATAATTCATTTATGTGTGAATATTGTGAATAGAAATTATGTTATCTAGTTAAATTATATATTAAAAAAAATAATTTAGTATAACGTAATCTTAGTAAAATAGGAATTATGTATATAGTGTAAAATTATATACATATTAAAAAAATTAAAATACCAACTTAGTATAATGTAATCATAGTAAAATATGAATAAAAATAAAAAATAAACAACTGTATTCATAAAAAAATTAAAAAAAATTATACGATTTTCCAACAAAATGTTTTATTCTATTCGAATTATTTTCGAAAATTCAAACAATTTGGGTACTATAGTTTGTACTCGTCAATGTCGTTTGGGGATCCGGTTTAATAATTGATAGACTATCTATTGGGCTATCTAAAAGTATGGCCGCCATACTCAGTTGGGCCGCATTGATGGGCCACTACAATATTGGGCTCGAGCGAGTTAGCAGTTGAATTATTGGGTTCACTTTTCAAGTATAACAACCGTCGCGGCAGTTGATCACCTGGCAAAAGTTTCGAAAATATCAAACTTACACCCAGAAATTACTGAACAAAAATGACACAGAGATCAGTCATCTTGCAGAAGAAACTGCACGAACTCGAATTCGAACTCGCCGACGTCTTCCGCCTTCCGCCACACCTCCAACCCGGTCCGCGCCACCGATTCTTCTTCGACGATGTGGAGCAGCGGTTCATTTTCCTCAAGAATCTTCTCTCAGCGGAGGTCGCCTCTCGGCCTCAAAACACTGACCAACTGCACGAAATCGGAGAGAAACTCACCGGACTCGAGGCCGCCTTTCGCGGCTGGGACAAGTACCGTACTTCTGCGCTGAACATTTATCTCGATGATACGCTGTCGGTGTGTTCTGATTGCACTCAGACATTACTGAACGACGACGTGGAGGCCAACGCCGTGCTTGGCTCTGATTCTCCGGTGGTCGTGGCGGAGAGTTTTGACGGCCAGGAGTCTCCGGAGAAGTGGCTGGATGAGAATGTGAAGAAAGAAGAGTCGGGGAGAATTTGGGGGAAATTTGGCAAGTACTGTGGAGTGTTTGGTGGTGGGATGATTATTGGCGCGATTTGCATGATCAAGTTTTCTTCTTCATCTGATTTCATTCAATATGAAGCTTTTCTTCTTCCTCCTACGTAAGCGGTGAGTGTAAAACATTTATTATTTTTTAGTATTAGAGACGCAGTTAAAAATCTCTTTATTTATTTATTTATTTTTTTTAAAAAATCATTTCTCAATCTTCGTTTTCTCTATTGTTATGTAGGTTTATATATTAAGACAAACCAATTATATGTCTGATAATTTTGTAGATGGAATTTCCTTTTGCCTTTTAAAGTTTATTGGTTAGTTCTTATGTTAAATATGACTTGAAATCAGATTTGTAACATTTCAATACTTTTGGGAGTTTTGCATGGGATTTCTCTTATGGAACTTCGATCTTTAATGTATTGTATATGCTACTTTTATTGTATATATATTTGATATAAATTTATTATTTAATTATTTTATTTTTTATAAAATGTGATACTTAACATTTATTTATACACTAAATGTACCATATAGTAGGTGTAGTATAAATATTATCGAACTTTAACAGTAAGTTAGAACTTGGGGCAATTAAGAATCTTCTGTCATATTTTTTGGTGTTAAATATGTACTGATGATAAGTGTCCTAATTTAAATTGCAAGTTTGGATTACACAATTGCCAGTAAAAATTTTAATGTTAGGCACTTCAAATATGTGTGTACATGATTAATTATGAAAATTACTCTGCATGTTTATAGGCTATTTATAGAAGTTTATAAATTATAAATATTATTTTGATATTTGCCTCCAATTTGTAAAATGCACTACTGAGAATGAGTGTTTATAAAATAGACACAAATTTTGAAGAGATATTTATAATTTATGAATTTAGAAGCATAATTTTTGTAAATATACCAAACCTTAGGATGATTGCGTGATAAGTATTTGACATCGATGAAAGTGAAAATACTAATATATATTAAATTAAAAACCGTGTTGTTGATCTTTGATATTTTTCTATATGTTCTTAATAATCAGATGACAAAAACTATGCCACTATTTGTTCCTAAAGTGTTTTTCCTTTTTTATTCAACAAAACTTATGCCTTTTGTAATAAAACGGCACTTGCTTTCGACGTAAATAGTACAAATGCTAGGTAATTATTGAACATGAATATACTCTATGGTGACAAAAACAATTTTCTCCTCATTAATAAATAGGCTAATACATATATATATATATATGTATATCAGAAATTGAAAAATGAAAACACACAATGGTGGAGAATGGAGATTGACTTTGCATTTTGGAACAAAGGCATGTAGTCCACGCTGTCAATAATAACTCTAGAGATGATAATAAAGTAGTTTTTGGGGTGAATTAGATAAAATTTGAGATTTATTTTATTAATGTTTTTAAAGATTTAAATCTAAATATGTTGAGTGCGGATTATACTCGTTTTATAATTTTAAAAATATTAAAATATATATATTTAAGAATAACACTATTAAAATTAAAAATATATATATTTTTCAAAAAATAACATTTGCATAAATACATATATAAAAAAATATTAATAAATAATAAAAATAAACAGGGTGATTTGAAGCAATGTGGGTTTGAAAATAAAAATAAAAATAAAAATAAAATTCACTTCAACATTTTTAATTTTAAAAACACACTTTCCTGCCCTGCTCTGGCATCAATAAATATACGAATTTAAATAAATTTAAAATAAATACGAATTTAGAATCTGTCCATAATCATCCCTGAATGACTCGTGCTCTTGGACGCCAACCCATTGCCCACTGTACTTTCCTGTTCTGGTATCAAGAAAATGTACAAATCATTCCAAGGTATGTTCATATACTAAAATTCTTAGAGTAGATGTACGATAAATTTTTTGAATGAACTGTCTTAAATGATTTGAATGCAGTATATATAATTTTTCCAATGTTATTACATCAATAGGAGTAGAGCATTGAATGCCCCGCATAATGCCTTGCTCATGCAGTAGGCTAATAATCATGTCTACATGTAATTTTATAGATATTTTACCCCATGTTGTATATCAATCAGTTATTGGTTTGATTGAAAATAAATAGTTAGTTCAATTTAATTAATTATCAAAAATAAAAAATAAGATTGAATTGGTTAAAAAAATCGATCAAGAATCAATCAGAATCAATTTTATTATTATTTTTTTATCTTTTTTTTTACATAAGTTTAGACTTTAAACTTTATATTTAATTATATTTATATAGTTATTTATATTTTGGTATTTAACTTAAATGTATTATTTAGTTAATTATTTATATTTTTTTATTTTTAAAATTTAATACATAATAATTAATTTATTATATTATTATTTTATATAATAATTTATTATTAAATTGTTTGGGACCAATCTAATTAATTGAACTATTGAGCAACAAAATGGATATTAAATTACAAAAATTCTATATTGTATCCATCTCAATTCAAGCGTCCCCATGCATATTAGTCACGTGGAGTGGAGTGTAGAAAACAGACAATGGATTAAAGCCGATTTCTCCAAGTACTACTACACTCTTTCTCAAGTTACAAATCTGATTGGGTGGGACCTTTATTTGAATACGACAGACTCTTTAATTTAAACCCATGTGACACCAAATCGAATCAGCGATTACATTTTCTTTGGAATTACCTAAATCTAAGTATACTCAACTTTACCATTAATATTATCAGTAATAATAGTTAATTAAGTACAAATACTTAGGCTATGTTTACTTAGTTTTCGGGTAATGTTTTATTTTTATCAGAACGAGAGAACAATAATGTATTTATTTTTCTCATGTATTCAAAATAAAATAAGTCCACTATATATCACAATCATTATATTTTTAAATTATTATATTTTTATAAATATATATTATCTTTTTTTTATATTAAAAATATAATATATAATATTAAAATAAATACAATCCGAAAATATCCAAAACATAAACAAATATAACCTTAATTAAATACACAATAAATAAATTATTTAGATTCTTTAAATGGTGAGGAGTGAGGCAGGAAGTCAGAAGCCCATGTGCTCCTCTATATTTTACCTATGAATCAGTGTGCCTCTAAAGATTATTTCTTGATTTTGTGGAATTTTGATTTCAAACATAGCCAAATTCAGAAACATTCTTTACCACACAAAAATAAATCCTAAGATCATCATCGCTTAAGAGTTAAGAAAATGAAAAGATCCAAAAGAGTAAGAATTATAATTAGCATCAATTAGGCCTCATTTGGTTTCATTTTTATTTTTAAGTGTATTTTTACTTCTGTAATATTTGTTAAATGAAAATGAAAATGTGGTATAGATGTATTGACTTTATTAAATTAAAAATAATTTTTTGTGTAAGAATAATAATTAATGGGTCTCATTACTTATTTTTTTTATGTTTCATCAGTCGAAATAAATTGGGGCTAAAAATTGTTATTTAATTTATTCTTCTAAATTCCATGAAAAATTATTAATTAATTAATTAATATATTTTACATGCTTTAAATTACCAAACATCAAATCAAATACTACTAGTCTGTCCAATTTTGACAGGTTTGAAATTGATGATTATAGATATTAAAAAAGAAAAAAATAATGCCTTTGTTGAAAATTAATAAAATAAATATATTTTAAATAATAAAAAAAAAGATTTAAAAATAAAACCAAACGAAGCCTTTAAGTATGTACACGATATACCCCGTGTTTGTGATGTGTCAACAATTTCTTTCTGTCCTTGATTACAACTTTTGACTGTGATATCATTTTCTTTGCTTAAAAGAATAGGCAATACTTTGCAAATCTATTTTTAGCAAACACTTCTAAAAAATTTAAATTATTTTTTTTTTGAATTAAAATTAAAGGTACGATTTCAATTAATTAGGGCAATTTTAGTAGTTTAAAAGACCAAATATAAAAAAAAGACTCCATATTATTTGATTATCAATGTGTGAGTTTTAAAAGCAAAATTTAAGGTATTAATGATTCCCAAACTGTTCACATAAATAATTGCAGTGTGTAGGCAGTAAAAAGAAAAAAAAATATTTCCACCATAAATAAATCAAAACAATTAATTGAATAAAGATAAAGAAATGTCAGGTTACACTGCCAATAATTTATTTAATTGATTCTTGTTATTCAATATAATGAACTATATAGAAAGTGATTATACATATGGAACTTCAATGATGATCTAACTTTAAGTTATGCTATAATAACAATCTACGCTTGAATATTTGAAAATATATGAAAAAATGTGAAATATATTTTATTTTATTTTTAAAATAAATATTTTATATTATAGATGTTATGTTTTATAGATTTTTGTGTTATAATACCGTCACATCACTATTTAATATTATTATGTATTTTTTTATCCTAATATAATAGTTTAAATATATAATAATTAATATTATATATATGTGTGTATGATAATGACAGTGACATTCTTTATTTTCATTATTTTTTTAAAAACAGTCAAAATAAAACCAATCAAAACTAATATCATCGAACAAAATGAGTTAGTCATCAAAATTTTCTTATAAGTACATAATATTCACTCACGTTTTATGAGAATCAAATATAGTCACCCAACTTTAGAGAAATTCTAATTACTGAATTATAAAAAACAATACACTTCTAATAAATTACGTTTCAAAAAAAGCATATATAGTTATTTTAACTATAAAAAAAATTTACTTCTAAGGAAACTAACAAAACAATAATATATTTACATGAATTCACAAATATACATATTTGTCGATATACTTAAACATATTAATTAATATTATTATGCCCAATTAAATATAGATATATGTATAAATATTCATTTACAACTAAATACTATTATGAATTTCTATATTTAAGTATTTGTGCACATATTTATTTACAATCAACACAATAAGTATATGTACAAATAATAATTTACAACTAAATACTACTATGAATTTATATATTTAAGTTTCCCTAAATTATTGTTTTATTAAGTATGCATTATTTAAAATAAGGTAAATGATAAATCTAAGAATAATCATTATTTGCCCCAATGTCATTCTTATCTTTAAATTCACTTCCGAAATACCAACTATACCCTTGACACTCTTATATTCCGTCATTTCCACCCCCATATTATTCATTCACCCTTTCAATTCTCAAAGAGCTCCTGTTATTTATTTCCCTCGTTCTCCAAAAACCCACGTATAGATAATATATACATTTCGACTGATATCATCAGCTCTATCGCAAGGAGTTTTCTTGATTGCATCTGAGAAAATGAGCAGATTCGGGAGATTCGGCATTGTTGAACGCTGCCCATCCTACGCCCTCAAAGAAATATCCATTTTCACCCCTCCAAAAACTCTCTTCCTAAACCCTTTCTTCCCTTCATTCCCCATTGTTGAAGATGATCTTGACCACGCTTTCGACCTCCTAGACTTTTCCCATCCTCCACCCGTTTTGTTTGATGAATTTGACACTGTCACGGATCTGATCCAGATCGAGAAAACCCCATTTCGCACCTCCACTCGCAGGGTCTCCCGCCGTGTCGGACTCGGTGAGCTGTACTTGCAGACGCTCTGCGATCGTGTGTCGGATTTGGAGTTGGGTTTTGAACGGCTGGTGAGGGAGGAGAAGGCGAGGAAGAAGAAGATTGGCGAGAAGAAGTACACTTGGACGGCTGAGATAGAGAGCCCGGAGAAAGACCTGAAGTACCAATGGACGGCGGAGATTAAGGGCGGGAAGGATGAGAAGAAGACGTTGGAGAAGAGTTACAAATGGACTGCTCAGATCAAGGGGAAGGGCGGGGAGTACCTGCCGATCGAGCGGACTTACACTGTTAAGGTGCACAGTGGCGACAGCAGCAGCGAATCGGAGAAGGAGACGGACAGGAAGAAGAAGAAGAAGAAAGGTGAGAAAGTGAAGGAGAAGGGTAAACCAGTGGGGTCCACTACTCGCATTGTTGAGATTGAAGAGCCCTCTGATCATGGTGGCATTGTGTTAAGGCAGGTTGGTATAGTTCTGTTTTATAAATTTCTTAATAAATTCATTTTGTCGCTTCATTTTCTCAAAATATTTTAGTGGTAAAAAAATATGAATGTGGCTTCTTGTAAGTAATTATTGAGTAATTTCGTGTTGCAAGACTTTGTAAAGGTCTTGCCAGCTGTCCTATAGCGCTCAATCAAGATGAATGATACGAGGAGCTTTTTTAAGATGATGATTATTATTAAATTGAGGTCATATGTTGTGGGTTGAAGCCTGATTAGTGGCAGTAACAAACTGCTGTTAGACAAAGTTTGATGTGTAAACTCAGCATAGTTGGCATTTTCCCTTCACTTAATCTGCAGACAACCGTCTCTCCAGTGCCACTGTTGGGAGGGGGGGAGTAAGAGATATAGAGAGTGGTTTCGCACTGTATCTTTCTAATGGATAAGTGGATGCACTTTCTTAATTATTGTGAGAAGTGGGGATTAAGGAGAGAGTGTTAAAAGTTATACTCCCTCTGTCCCAATATTAGAGCTATTTGAGCTATTTGTTTGACTGGATATGAAGTTTTAGATGAGCCTTGAAAATATGAAAGTGTATGTATGTTTACAGTTTCAAAAAATAACTGTTGAGAGTTATGTTGTTACTTCATTTGGTTTAAATAGTAGTTGAGAGTTATGATGTTACATCATTTGGTTTAAAAAAGAGGGTAGGTATGAAAATACAAATCCATAGTAGGAAATGAATTTTTTTGTGAGACTTCCAAAAGGAAAATAGAAGAATAAATTTGGGACAGAGGGATATATAACAGCAGTGGAACTATATATGCGTCCAACTTTGACACATTCATTTGCATGTGGATTTGGAGATGCGTGGATGCACCTAATGCACCCCTGTCCTCGTGTCTCTACTGTACATAATTTTTTGGGCTTGAAACACTGTTCTTTTGGGGAATATACTGATGCTTTGGCTACCTTATAACAAAATGCATTTGTCATGTAAATATCTACATAACATATGGTGAGTTTTCTCTACTTTTTTACTTGAAGTTGAACTCACCGTTATTCTTCAATATTGTATCTGCCAATATTTGGCATTTGAACAGACAGGAGGTTGCAGTGATATGGAGGGATTATAATGATACTTCCAAAAAAACAAATTGAATTTATTCTGTCATTAAATAATATTTCATGTTAGGAACAAATGAGGTCATTTGTACTTTTGCTTGGAATTGTTTGCTGTGGAAAGATTATTTGTCCGTGTTTTCTCTCACTCTGTATTACTAGGTCCTTTGCACTTTGCTTACAGGTTGATCCTTGGGTGATATTTTTTTAACATGTTCTTTTAATCATGTGGTAATAGGTTTTTGCCAAGAGAGTGGAAAAGAAAAAGGGCAAGAGGAAGGAGTTGTCTCCACAAGATGCAGCTGCTCTGATTCAAATGAGTTTCCGGGCTTATCTGATTCGAAGGTCTCAGGCTTTACGTGCACTTCGGGAGCTGGCAATTGCCAAGGCCAAGTTGAAGGAGATTAGGGCTTTGTTCAACAACTTCTCTTATCGTCGTCGTCTATTCCACGATGCAGAAGAGCGTCAGAGGTTCTCTGAAAAGATTATTGTTCTGCTTCTCACTGTTGACGCCATTGAGGTAGCATAAATTTTTCACTTTTGATAGTTTTCCTCCTTTCAAAATGTCAGTCATCATGATAGTAATCCTCATGTGCATGTAGTTATTCTCCATGCCTCTGGACATAGTTTTGCTAACAAATGTTGGGTGATTGCTGCATGTGAAAGGAGTGTGGACATTTCTTTATAAGCATAGAGCATCGAGTAATTTATGGGGACACACTTCCATAGTTAGATTGATCAGGGTTCATTTTACTAGTTGTTTCTGGACCCCACTACGAATCTCTTCTGAGGTTTCAAATTGTATGATATCACTGAATTGTGAAGTGATTACATTTTATTTTTAAAATTGCTGTGGTAGAGTCTATGATCTTTAATCTTGCAAGTCTGAATAGCTCTCTGCTTGGAAGCTTCTGTATGTTGCTGGTTTCATAGGAGTTCTCGTACTCTTTCTGATGTTCATTTTTCCCTTATTGTTTAGGGTGCTGATCCGATGGTTCGAGCTGCAAGAAAGTTGATGGTGGATGAGCTGGAAGCAATGCTTGATGTGGTGGACCCTCAACCTTCCGGAAAATCTTTGTCCATGAGGAGGAGAACGTTCGATATGCCTGATGGCATGATCAACAAGGAACTTGCTGCAGGTGTTGCACAGGTGGTTCGAATGCTTGATCAAGATCCAACTGGTTCCGAAACTTTTGAAGCATGCTTGTAATTCCAGCTTGATATGCCAAATAATTTTCTGGGTTCCACCCATGTATGTTCGTACTAGGAAGATGCTTATCCAGTATCGCTTGGTTGGTTAATTTAACAAATGGATACTACTCTGAACAGCTTGGTAGGGCTTGCACTTCACTTTGATCCGAAGAAGTATTTTCTGTCTCAAGAGATTGTTGTTTCCTCGGCATGCTTCAGCTTATTATGCCTGTATGGTTGGATGTTAAATCACCATGTTCTCTTTTTCTCTTTCATTCTAGTTTTCCTCCGTGATGCATGAATTCTTTGTTCTAGTTTGTGAAATTGATGTTGCATACTGCACAGCTTATGACTTTCTTAGATGTGTTTCCAATTTCTGGGCTAATGATTTTCCTGTGGACAAATCGTTGCCTGGATTTAGTCAAGCCATTGGCAAATGTTGCTGAACCTGATCAGAATTGAAACAGAGTAGATTGTCAGCTATTTGGATTTGCCTGAATCCTGATTCAGGTAGCTTGGACCTTGCTAGGTTTTGGAATGCCATCTATTTTTGGTGTTATTTCATTGAAACATTTTTGTTTTCTTTATAAACAATTAATTCAAACCCATTTTAAGAATCTTTTCTATATCTTTTTTGAACACATTTTTCAAAATTATATGCTAAAATAAAACCTATTATACATATATATGTACATATATACACACACACCTGAAAAAAAATTTAGATCGTACACTAATTCAGCACATATATTGCAATTTGTGAATTATTCAATTATGCATAATAAGCTTTTCACCATATTAGATTACCACACGCAAGATCATACGCAATAAATAACTTGCAAAATCAATTAAAAGGGATTTTGAATGATTTTATAAACTGCTTAAAATATCTAATAAAAAATATTTAAGAACTTATAAGATATTGAAAAATATTTGGTAAAATATTTAAAAAAATGAGATTATAATCTCCCAACATAAAATTTTATGGAGCTCTTTTAAAAAAAAAGTAAGGAATTTTTATTTTTTTTAAAAAATCGTAATAATCTCTTTTAATTTTGATAATATTAATTATAAAATTATTATTATTAATATCTTATAAGTTTTAATATCTTATTTTATCCAATCTATTTTAAAATAATATTTAATATTTAATAAATTTTAAAAATATCTTATAAATAAATTTTGCAAAATACCCCTTTAAATATATCTACTTTCATCATGAAATATATCCAAGTCACTCACAACGTGATGTGACCAATAAAAATCCATAAATTATTCGGTGGGCCCTTTCTCTTTTTTCCCCCATTTGGTCTGCCCACTCAGGCAGAGAAGAAGCTAAAAGGGCACACACTTTTTGGGGCATCATGATTTGGAATTGTCCAAATCAGTGACAATAAATAAATTGATGGAAACATGGGATTATTACTAACTAAATGATTAATGTTTGACCCCCCATCACATGATCACGAGACAGAAGGTTGTGGCACGTTCACACGTGGTGGGTCGCGGTATAGTATCAAAAACTCTGACCTTTAAATTAAAAAAACAAAATAAATTGCAATAGCAATTTTCAAATTTAGATTGGTATTCTTATTCATACTCTTCTTTCAAGATTTTTCCAAATGGCCTTTTTTTTTTTGTCAAGAATGAAAAACAGAAGTCCTTGTCTCTACATGTTCTAAATATTTTTATAATCGAGGTGCTAATTAAATTAGTTTTATTATTAATTTACGCCTCAATCGATTAAATCGATTCAACAATTGATTCTATAAATCTAATGAAAATTGACATATAATGTATTATTTTTTTATATACAAAGTAAAAAAATAAATAATCAACTAAAAAATATATTTAATAAAATTCAAAATTCAAATAAACATATATATATATAACCAAATATCAAATTTAAATTTTTTAACTAAATAAATAATAAAAAATATTTTGATCAATTTAACCAATTTTTTGATTGATTTAATTGAATTTTTAATTTTTTACATTCAAACGAATTGAACTGAACCGATCACTGATTTAAAATTAAGCCGATTGAACTGTCTGATTTGATCAAATTTTAAAAATATTAACTCTAAGATTGTGTCTTAATCCATAGTTTATTGATTGACGAAAGTCAATTCTTTTTCAAATAGTCATTGAGAAATAATTCATGCATGCGATACAAACAGATCAGAACTCAAGTAGGAATTAATTATTTTTATTAAAAATTTGGTTGATGAAATTCATTTTGATTAAATTTTTTTGTTGATGATGATTGTTTCCGCTCAAAGATTAATAGTTTGGGCTGTATCTGACAACAAACATTATGTGATGCAAAAGTAATTTGGTAGATTTGAAATACTCTAACTGTATTTAGATCAAAGTTCAAATGAAATTTATGTAACTAACCTATGCTTTTGTAAGAATATGGACAAGACAAGTGATGTTTTTAGCTCTTGATTAAGTTGTGTATTAATTAATTAATTATGTACCAATGGTTTTGTCCACGAATTTTAAGGTTTGTGATGTGAAATGTGACACGGTTAATCAAGATTCACTTTTTTGACTTGGTGTTTATTCATTACTCTATTTGTGGGAATCATTGTGGTACTTAACTTGATTGGCAGGTTTTCTTTCAAAAAAAATAAAAAATTATATGCATTGAGTGTAAAATATTTTGGATCATACCATATATGTTGGTCCGAATGTATTCAAAAATAACTTTTATTAGATAGTTCATAAATAAGGGTGATAATAGTTCGGATCTCGTCAGATTTGTCTGAACTCAAAATTTATCCTAAATGTAAATTTGATGGACATAATAAGACCCATTTTATAATTTAAAAAATATTAAAAATTGTACTTGTTAAAAATAATATAGTAAAACTTAAAAAAAAATATTTTTTTAAAAGTATCAAATATACATATAATGAATTTTTCTAAAAAATAAATAAATTAAACAGGTCATGTCAGGTTAGAAAATAAAAAATTTAGAACACGGTTCAATTACTTTTATACTATTAAAATTCATTCCAAATAGGATAGGTTTAGGATATGTCCGGATTTGGATTCGTCTCGTACCATCCCTATTCATGAATTTCGTAATATGTGCGTAAAAATTCATACCAGACTTCAATTGAAATTTTTCTTAAAGCAATAACGAGTTGATTTGGTCGCTACCAAAAACACAAAAAAATATCTAAATTAATTCGTTTATACCTATAAGCTCTAATTACATCATAGGAATAAAAAAAAAATACAATATGATTCACATTATTTGAGATTTTCACTTTCACTGCATATAATCTAGCTAAAAACCATATTATGATGTGATGTAGGAATATTAGTTGCTTTCACGACCAGGTACCACAACATGCCTAAAGGTTCTTGAGTGCAATAACAACATTTTTGACCAATCTGGAATTCTCGTTGCAACTTGCAAATGATTAAGCTAATAAATCCGTGTCATTCTGACCCATTTGAAACATTACACATCTTCATTCTATATTGTGTTTGAATAGTTTAATTATTTTTTCTACCATATTTTCATCCTTCCATAATTAGAACTGAATTATTGGATCATAAAATTGTATCGATTGAGATAATTTTTTTTATTAAAATTAAAATAAATAAAAAATTTAAGATTAGATGGTGATATACATATGATATCGCTATATTTGCAATACACATATCCTTTGAACCCCTTTCATGATATTCTCTCATCCTCAAATTTATCACTTTTTTTTTTATTTTTTGGGATGTTTCAATTTTTTTTTTTTTTTTTTGTCAATAATGTTTGTTTCTCTCTAAAAAATACCCTTTTACTTAAAACCATGGCACGACTACTAATTTTTAATTATTATTTTTTAAAGATAATAATGTAAACATATATAATTTTTTTTTTTTAAATACTTAAAAAGAGAAAGGAGGGAGTAAAATAAAACCATAAAAACACAGCCCTACTCCTACTAATCCCCTCCCTCAAATGTCCATTCAGGAAACCTTTATTTAACACTGTTCCATTCCTTATCTGACAAAATTCCAACTCACACACACACACATCTTAGCCAATCATGTGCTGCTACTGCTACTGCTATAATTGTAACAACTCCATTTCCTAATATTTCAACTGTGTCTCCCTCCGTTCCCTTCTTCCACCACCACCACCACCACCACCAAATGGCCAGCCATGCACCGCCCAATGATCTCGAAGGCGCCACCTCCTACGCTCCCATCCCCGCGGGGCCCAACCCCCCGGCGGAGCCCCGGCGATCCAAGAAGCTCTTTGCCAGCATTTTGTTTTCATCTTTCCTTTTGCTGTCATCAATTCTCTTGATCATCATCAACCAAAGGCCGGGCCCTCATCAGGCTAAACTCAATGACATCACTAGTGTTGTACAACATAAGCCTTCAACTTCAACTGATGATCTCTCTCCGGTTAGACCTTTGACTGAGCCGCCGTCAAGAGGGGTGTCTCAGGGAGTGTCGGAGAAGGTTTTCCGGCAAGTCAGCGGCGGAGGGTTGACTTTTTCTTGGAGTAATCTTATGCTGTCTTGGCAGAGGACAGCTTACCATTTTCAACCAGAAAAGAATTGGATGAATGGTAGGTGTCCAGCTTATGAATATTTCTCATATTTTTAATAATTTAGACATCATTTTCCTACATTTTTGCCAAGTTTTACCCATTTATATGATTCTAACTAAAAAATTTTATTTTTTATTTTTTATGGAAAACTTATGTGGAATGAATCTTTGGTGGGTTCTGCAACAGATCCTAATGGTAAGTGTTTCAGAAACTTTTTCTGTTTAATTAATTTTAGCAAAAAAGAAATATGATAAAAGCACTAATTTCTAAAAGTGGTAAAAAATTACAAAGTAATCATGTCTTGGCTAATTAATTACTTTTTCTATTAGTTTAATACAAATGAGGTTTTATTTTTTTTTCTATATATTTTTTTATTTTTCTGATGCAATTTGGTGAATTTTGAAGAATTTGTTACTCTACTAATTTTGGTTTGGAAAATTGGATCAATGAGTGTTGGATAAGTGCATCACGACATATAATCTGGAAATTAAATATTCAGGTTTAGGACAATAATGCTTAGTCGTGGACCAATGGGAGGCCTAATTTTGCATGAATTGTTGGGGAGTTGATGAGCCCCATCCCTAGGTCTCATCACAAAATTGTCAAAATCATCCATGATGTTTTTCGTTTACCAATATTGTCCTTTGCTATTTTGAAACATATTTGAAAAATTAATTTTTTGTTTGTGGACCCATATTAATTTTTTTTAATAAGGTATTGCAAAATCGAGATTTTAATGTGTTTTCACATTAAATAATGAGAATAATGTCATATTTATAATGTATTTTATTAGAAGTAATATAATTTACACCGTTTGATATTAAACACTCAAAGTGTAAAAAAATATTTTCCTAATACCAAGTAGTAGTTTGGCCTTCTTTTTTCACTATACTGCACTCTTAATGTGGGTTTTAAGAAGACATTGAGAACACCAGAGCCGAGCCAAGGGGGAGATCGTCCCCTTAGCCTCATATATTTTTAAAATTAATATAAATTTTAAAATTTTACCCCTCAAAAAATTAAAAAAACACCTTTTATCTAATATTTAAAAAAAAAATCGACCCCTCAATTTTCATTTAGGGTCCCTAGAGAACACTACACATGTACAAAAGTACAAGTCATACTAAAAAACATGCACAACAAACGACATGATTAGCTGGAATTTGTAAATTTACTATGTGAAATGACAATGACTAATACCAATAGGATAGTAACAATGTAAGAAAATGCATGTGTACATGACAGGTCCATTATTCCACAAGGGATGGTATCACCTATTCTATCAATACAATCAAGAATCAGCTGTTTGGGGCAATATCACATGGGGCCATGCAGTATCAAGGGACCTAATCCACTGGCTCCACCTCCCTTATGCAATGGTCCCTGATCAATGGTATGATGTCAATGGAGTCTGGACGGGGTCCGCCACGATCCTTCCCGATGGTCGGATCATGATGTTGTACACTGGAGACACCCATGATGTTGTGCAGGTGCAGTGTCTAGCATACCCTGCCGACCTATCGGATCCTCTCCTCCTCAAATGGGTCAAGAGCCCGAGTAATCCGGTCATGGTCCCTCCACATGGCATTGGGTATAAGGATTTTAGGGACCCGACGACCGCTTGGCTTAGCCCGGGTGGTGACAAGTGGCGGATCACGATAGGTTCGAAGGTTAACAAAACGGGTATTTCACTTGTTTATGAGACCGCTGACTTCTTGAACTATGAATTGTTGGATGGTTACTTGCATGAAGTCCCGGGTACGGGCATGTGGGAGTGCATCGACTTTTACCCGGTTTCTTTGACGGAGGCAAATGGGCTGGACACATCGACTAATGTGCCGGGCATTAAGCATGTGATGAAAGCAAGTTTGGATGATGACAAGAATGACTATTATGCACTTGGAACCTATGACCCGATCAAGAACAAGTGGACACCTGATGACCCGGAATTGGATGTGGGTATTGGGCTGAGATATGATTATGGGAAATATTATGCATCAAAGACATTTTATGACCAAAATAAGCAGAGGAGGATTTTGTGGGGTTGGATTAGAGAAACTGATGCTGAAAATATTGATATCTTGAAAGGATGGGCTTCTGTCCAGGTGCCATTTAACTGCACTAGTATCGAGCACGTTTTCTATTTATATATACATGACCTGATATGCAATCCAAGATGCAACATAAAATTACAATAGAATATCCAAATTGCTTCGTTGACTTTTTTCTTTTGGTGGCAAGAAAGGAGTTTTGATCTCAATGGTTGCTTTGCAGTCTATTCCAAGGACCGTTGTGTTCGACCAGAAGACAGGTAGCAACATACTTCAGTGGCCTGTTGAAGAAGTGGAGAGTTTGAGATCAGATAGTGTTGAGTTTAATGTGAAGCTTGGACCAGGATCAATTGTGCCAACTGTAGTTGACTCAGCATCACAGGTTTGTGCTTGGTCCAATGATCCAGAAATATAACCAAAAATTTTCATAGAAAACTAGTGAATTTACAAAAAAGAACTGTTCTATGTATGTTGCAGCTAGATATAGTTGCCTCATTTGAAATAGATATAGAGGCATTTGAGGCAACAGCTGAAGCCGATATCATATACGACTGCCCCACCAGTGGTGGTGCTGCTAATAGGGGAATCTTAGGACCATTTGGCATTGTCGTTCTTGCTGATGAAACACTGAAAGAGTTGACTCCGATCTACTTCTATGTGGCCAAAGGGCCCGACGGGAAGGCCGAGACTCATTTTTGTGCTGATGAGTTGAGGTTAGGTTCTTCATTTTGCTTACTCAATATGAACAAATTGAATGCTAGTAATAATTGTTATTGTACAGTTGCCTGTCTGCTAGCTATGTCAATTATGATCCGGTATGAACTTGTTCTGTGACCATTTTGGATTCATAGTCAATGACTCTTGAATGCTTCATTGTCTTGGTTGTGAGATTCTGCTTGGAAACACTCATCTTTGTTTCCATTTTCTATTACATAATGTATTACACTTGCGGATGCACGTCAAGTATATATGATTCAGTCAAGTATGAATTTAAGAAAATATTTTATACACTAAACGTTCATCTTCTGACGTGAAATAGAAGAGAAAATACCAATTTGCAATCTGGCATATGTTGGTGTAGGTCATCGGAAGCACCTGACGTAGACAAAGTAGTTTATGGGAGCAAAGTCTCTGTGCTTGATGGTGAAAAGTTAACCATCAGATCATTGGTATGTGATGGGGCCTCTTCTTCTTTCACATTCTTCTGTGCACCATGAAACCTAAGTTATGGAAAAACAATTTCAGGTGGATCACTCCATTGTTGAGAGCTTTGCTCAAGGAGGAAGAACAGTGATCACTTCAAGAATATATCCCACAAAGGCCATCAATGGCGCAGCACGTGTTTTCTTGTTTAACAACGCCACAGGAGCCAGTGTCACAGCATCAATCAAGATATGGAAAATGGGGTCTGCTGATATTCGACCCTTCCCCTTGGATCAGATGTGAATGCCATCCAAATTCATCATTTCTCATTCCTTCATTCTTGCCTTCAAACTAGTGGATTACCTTGCAAATGTCTTCAGATTTTGATGGCCTGATTACATATTCATTGCTCTTCAGCCATGGTGTTCTTCACCTATATATGCAGAAATCATTGCATCCCAGAAGGTGATGACTGAGAGGGAGTGCATGCTTGTAATTAAAATCTTTGCAAATAAATTGAGCCCCCCCCACCCCCTACCCCCCAATGTAGGGTTACAGGGCTGTAATAAAACAAAGTTGTGATGTTATCCTTGAAGTGAGATACCCTTGTGTCTTAGCCACTTTACCTACGTAGTCTGATAAATATTTCATTAATTTAGCATTTTAGCTTGGTTTTATTTGTTATATATATTTGATGTTTTTAACCTTTTGTTTTGGGTTAAGGGTAGAGATATGGTTTGTTGAGAGCTATTCTTGAGCAAATACAAATTATTTATTTTAATTTTATATTATATCTATGTAACGTGTATATGATAATTTCAAATATATATTTAAAAAAATATATTTTATATATAATGTGCATGTATTACGTAAATTAAAAGATGTAGCACAAAATTAAAAAAATCTATTTATTGATACTTTGTTTGTTTGTTTGTTTATATATTTATTTTATTTTGTCTTGCAAAAGTGATTATAGAATGGATGCAGTTTGAGACCGGCTCTATTTGGTTCTACTTTTTCCAATGACGTTTTCCTTCATTTTGAGAGAATAAGTTTTTTATTCAAAATTTTTATTTTTATTATTTCAATCATGTAACTCAACATTGTACTGTACCACTTCTAACCACAACAAAACAATATTGATAAAAAATTTACAATAAAAATTATTTTCCAAAAGATGAAACAAAACATGTTTAATATTTTTTAAAAATAAAATACACCATTTTATTATTTTTCAATAAATCTTCTAAAAACCAATACTTACGTTTTGTCCTATTGTGGACCTTGGCCTTATTGTTGTATAGATAATGGATCGGGATCCAGCGGTCTGGATTGGGCTCTCTAAATTCCATCACAAACGAGAAAATAAATCAAATGGTAGTAATTATTGTGCGGCAAAACGAAATATTACTAAATAATTGTGGAAAAATTGCGAATTTTTCTCCTCGGGCAACAGAATCTGTGTATTTGGATTCATTTCTCCAAAACATTTTTATAGTTTCTTCTTGACAATATCATTTTTTTTCTTTCTATTTTGTAAGATTGTTTTCTAATAAAAAAACAATTATTTCTAACTATATTTCCAAAACGCAACCTCATTTGGGTGAAATTATATATAATAGTTCAGTCCAATTAATAGATACTTGAGTTTTGGAAGACCTGCATCACTAACACAAGTCAGATTTATTATGGTGATGTTCAACTAAAATTTTCTTATAATTAAATCAGTTCAAATCAAAAGGTCAATATGATCTGACAGACGATGTGAGTGTGATGCCAAAATTTTTCATTATTATAACTAAACACCCGATTATTTATATTAATTGGTGCATGCAAACCTTACAAAATAGTATTTAGATATCCAAATCCCATCATCTCTTCCGTCCCATTACTCCGATCGAGTTATTTGGGTCGACCCGATTTGAGTTCAATCAGGTCCAACTCCATGCAGAAAGATCTGAATCTTCAGATAATTTAGGCATTTTGATGATTTTGTGGGGTTAGAATAGTAATTTTAATATTTCCATCACAAACCCAAAAAATATTGTTTTATTTTTTGAATACTGTTACAGATTTATTAAATATATTTTCTTACAATAAAATATCAAATTAGCCAAAACCAAATTTTGTGACGTAATAATCTAAATATATTCTCATTTCTTCTTAAAGAATATATTTTCAAACAATAAGTTTAGCATAAAATCCGAACATACCGGATCCTAAGGTATTGGGGACCCTTAGTCCAATACAAAAACATAAAAGCAAACGAATCAGAAACATGTTAAGACTTGCAAATGACTGGTTTGGCAGGATCGATGCAACCAATATGTTTCTACTTTTTTTTCACAAAAATAAATAAATAAATGTATTCATCTTCTTTTCATGACAATCTGCAGTTGTTTTTTGGTGTGTCTGAATATTATATACATCCCTTTTGAGTTGTTTATGGATTTTTCCTTTGCTTAAAGTGATTTGATTACCGTCTCCAAGGCGATCAGTTATTCTATTATATCTCTTCTTCTTCTTCTTTTTTTTTTTCTTTTCTGCTTTTTAATGTATATATTATTAAAAAAGAAAGTGATATTTGTATTGAAATATTTGAATTTAATTGAATGATTTATAGTAAGGATCTCGTATTATTTGATAGATTTAAAATTCATTACAATAATTTAAAAATAAAAATTTGAGAATGTGAAATTCATTGTACATAATATTATTCAAATAAAATTAATAAATTTATTATTATAAATTTTAAATTCCTAATTTGGCCACTTATATCAGAATCGGAATTAAGAATATTTTTATAGAATAAAGCTCTAAAATGAAAAATCATAAATAGGCCACTTTTGGAAAAATAACTAATGTGAATCAATTGAATTTAAAATTCTTAATTTGAAAATTATTACTGCGTACCTATTGAACTTTCCTCTTACTTGTACACCAATCATTTTTGAAGCATTGGTGCAAAAATGTGTTCGAGGAAGACATCAACATTACCTTGTTTCGTGCAATAAGAACTTAAAATGTTATGTTAGTACTAATTGCTTAAACATTTTCAAATTGCTAAAATTAAAGAGCGATAAAATTAGGGGGGGAAAAAATAGTCGTCACATAAAACAATTGTTTCGAATTTTACCTAACTCTGCAAGTTTTCTATTTTTTTTTCTTAACTATATGTAGAAGTTAGGGATATTTTGTAATATTTTACGCATGAATTAGTTGAAGTGTAGACTCATTGTTCATATTTTTTTTGAAAAAAAGTTAAAAGTTAGGTAATATCTTATTGAAGTCAAATAATGACAGATTAATGATTTTTGCAAGTGGGTGGAATAAATGAAATCATCGCAACTACTCATGTTTTATAAATATATGATATATATAAAATTTTATTCAATTATTGACTCGATATGCAAACTAAAATTATTTTAAAAGTTTCATTTTAAGCACCCAATACCTATAAAATTTCACTTAATTATTCTCGTATTCTACATCATAAATGAATGTCAAGTATTTATTTTAGACTTAAGGGCAATATTAATTTTTTTCTCAAAAATATTAGAAAAATAAATATTCTCAAATTTTTGAAGGGATTTTTTTTTTTTAAATTTAATAATTTTACATATAAAATTATACTGTATCCTCTTGACTCCATCCTATGCATGGAAATCTTTTTCTTCTTTTTAAGGTTGCAATTGTTGCAAGCAAAAATGATCTGACATCAATTCTATCGTTAAAACAAAACAAATTAAAAAATAAATAAACGGAAAAATAGAGATAAATGAGAATTTCTCTCCACAGCCAATTGCTATAAACATTCGGACAAACCCATGAGACAATTTGAGAATTTTTCTGGAAGAAAACTTTGCTGCTCTGGCGTTAGAAGTATTACTCTAGAGTTATCACCACCCATTATAGTTTGCATCAATTTCTTTAAAATTGAATTCAACTTGTCGGTTCAATTGTTTAAATCAGAAATATATAATCGGTATTACTTAATTAGTCTTTAATAATTGAATTTTTGGTTTAATCGATCAAAATTGATTAAATTAATTTTTAATTTTTTTATATTTTATTTTTTAATTTTTTAACAAGTTTAAATTTAGTATTTTATTATATGACATGATTATTTGAATTTTGTGCTTTGTCATATATTTTTTAATTAATTAATTATTTTTTATTTTTAAAATATATTATTATTTTATATAATATAGTAAACTAATATAATTAGTTTTATTAGATCATTGAAATCACGTTTGGTTTGATGGATTAAAAATATTGATGTATGATGCAAATTTTTGTAATTATAAAAATATTGATTTGCATATGATGCATGAATACTGCACTTTTCGTAGCCTTTTATGGTCATGTGAGTTGTGTTCAATTTTTTACCCAAATAAGAAATTGGCTCTTTTTGGTTTTAACGCCCATTTAGTATTAAAAATTAAAATAATGGCATAGAAGGATTTAGGTCTTTTCCACAGGTGGATATAGTCAATTTCCAATCTTGTATGATATCGATGCTTTGTTCTAATTTTAAATTTAGGCATGGAAAGTGAAAATGACAAGTAGTGAAAGTAAAATGTCCTCATATTTTATCAAAAGAGAAATTACACTAATACTTTTAAAATTTATTTATTACAATAGAATAAGATAATAA